>OX104065.1:15120344-15190219 GCA_944474145.2 Dicrocoelium dendriticum | reverse complement strand
ACACAAACATTTCTAAGCTTTTCGCTACTACGTGTTCATTAAGGAAGCATATGAAACGTAACAACCTTAATAAGAATCCACGAATTGGACAACATTTGGCACTCAAAGATACTAAATGTAGGCTTGAGTGATTTATTTGTGATGCTTCCTGTTATTTGGCATAAATCTCTCTCTCTCTCTCTCTTTCTCTTGAAATGTATCCAAGTTGTAAACGTGCCTGATGGTAAAGCGTGCAGCTAGTCATAAGGTTACCCACTGACGTAGGCAATCAACGAGATGTGTATATGAATCTGTCAGTGGTTTGACTTAACACGAAAGACTGGATGTACATCTACAAGCTAATTTCGTCGGCGAGTTTAAGGTACAATATGGTGTAAATTCATAGAAAAAATGTGCAAGAGTGCATGGCTTTTGGAATGTTGTGAACTTTTCAAAAAATTAGTTGCCCGTCCCTAAATCGAGCAATCTTAGGAACAAATTTAGAATGATCTTGAGGAGGTCTTTGTAGCAAAAACCAGTTGTTATTGGACAAATTTTTAATGTGGCGATGGAATGCATAAAAGAAAAATTTGGGCTGCAGTAGTCTACAATCAATCGCTGCCTTAGATGATCTTAAATAACAGAGCCAGTGTGAATGGTTGCTGTTTCGAAAACGCCCCTTTTTAATAACACTTGTATCGGTGTTCCCTCTTGGTAAACTTTACTGGGGAAAACAATGCCAAAATTGGAGAAATCCTATCCCGCCACAACTGAGGTTAAGCAAAAGAGAGAAGAATTGACGTAAACGATCACTGGGGATGTAAATTCTGTTCTAACCTGTGTCGAACGCAATGAAACCGTGTCAAGGATCGGATAGGACCGATAAGGCTTGATTTATCACATAGTGTGTTCTGAGTGAAACACGCAGAACGCAAACAAATGCCAGTTAATTTACTGCAGGCAAACCGTATGTCGCTTCATTATAATTTGAGTATTATTTTGCAGTGATGAACATTTCCCTTTCGCAACATTGGAAATAGAATACGAAGGAACAATAGTGTACTCTAACGGAACTCTTCTGTTCGGGTCTGTCTTTTTGTATATATCTTATAACTCATCGAATTAGGTTTGGTGAACAGCGACGGCACAATCGGGATTAATTAGTCTCTTGAGCAACTTAACTTACTTTACTTTGGAAGAAGAAATCTATGGACATTTCAGAGTTGCGTCAATGGGAGAGAACAGATCGTCATGCAAAATTTAAGCGAGGGATTATGATTATTTTTTCCAAAACCTGTTGCGCTATGTCCACTTACGTTTCTGGCATTTAAACTTCTACAACGAGTGACTGCAAAACAGTTTCTTGCCGACGTCATGGACGACGTTCATTTTACACTAAAATAGGAGCCACGAAATGAACTTCCTTTCTTAGTTGTATCAGTGCTCACAACTGTGGATAGGAAACTACAGACATCGGTTTAACAGAACTGCAAAATGAAATGAAGCCCCAATATATATATATGCAATGGATATAGAATATAATACCAATTATGTACTAAGGAAGGGAATAACCTATTCAAGTCTTCCGTGTGAAAATGATAGAGGAAAATACATCCGGACCATTTTTTCATGCACAAGACACACCTTTGACTCGAAGCCAAATCGTTTAAACTACTCCGCATGAAGCGGGCCGACAGAACAGTCTCCACATTTTAAATATAATAAAAAAATTAATAGGATATCTTGGATCAAATAAACCTGGCTTTTAGTGGATGGGATAAATCGTTGTAGGAATATAAGCAAAAAACAGTGATGCATTCAATCCACGCATCAATCAACGTATTCAATCAATTGACACATGGAACTGGACGCAGTAGACGCAACACCACTGAGGAACGACCGCCAACGCGATCGGTCGGATCCCTGGAAGGTGTGACTAGACTAGCAAAACTGACAGAATAATCGTTTGCAACGCAAGCAGAAAACGTCCACAAAACACAAGGAGGAGAGGTCAAAGGTCAGCTGCCTATCAAACATTCTGAACGCGAATGGAATTCCAAACCAATAGGATGGTTCGGCTCCGCAGCCAACAACGGCGGTATAGAAAAAGTAAACAAACCACGCTCAATGCAATCTCACCGAGGCTCGTCTACTCTATTTTACGCTATTGCACGCCACGCAACTACGTACTGCTGACGTCACCTCTATTGGTTACGAAACGTTTGCTACAAAATACCAAGCTCAGGAAACAATTCAACAGCCAATCTCTCCTACTCATAAGGGAGGTAGCCGAGCTGACCCAACTAATCACCGCCTATGACGCTACTTCTAGTGCTTTTCCATTTTATGTAGTCTATCCTCGCTAATGCACCCACGCAATATCTGGAAAAACACAAGTGATAGCAACATGGCTTCTGACTTAAGCGCTCATGCATTACGAACCTGTTTTTTGCACGCAACAACTAAACACAAGTAGTTGTTGGTGCAGCAGGAGTTGGCGTAGCTTACTTGGATTCCCAAAAGCTTTCTATCGAGTAGACCACCAAATTCTGCTCTATAAACGTCCGCTGTATGGCGTTATGGAACCACTGCCGCTTTAGATAGGCACTTTCTTGCACGGACGTCAATTGGAAATAAGTGTACCAGAAACCCAGTCCAACGCAATTTTGGTGAGGTGCGGCGTACCATAAGGTTCTAATACCCGACCCCGTCTATCCTTGATTATCATATGCGATCTGGCGAGGAAAATTACTTCGGTCTTCCTACTCTCCGCAGACGATATCAAATTATTGTGAGCTATCAAAGAACCGAACGATCACGAAAACACCAGCGTTAACTCAACACCGTTGCAACCAGGTCAGTAGTTAATACCATACCGTAAAACGTCTAAAAATGTCACGCTGTACACTTGTTGCATAGACATAAATAGGCTTATGTGCTTGGGTCATATGGGTTGAGAACTCCGTCTCAAGAATGCGACCTTGATGTGCTCAGCCTGTGAACATTATTGTTTAAAGCTGCCAGCAGTAGCTGTGAAGAAAGCCAAGAAGCAATTCGGCTTGTTGCGGAGAGTATTCGGAAGATTAGACCCATCCATATTCTCCATGCTGGATAAATTTACTTGCGCTCTTAGGTTGTATACGCCATCCAAGCTTGGCATGCTTGGTTGAAAACCTACTTAGAAGTACTAGTGAAACCCAAAGCAAAGCAACAATCAACGTCGAGAGTCAATGAAATCTGTACTATGGTCAAAGGCAGAAGTAACTGGGAGCTTCCAGTGGCCGCTAGTGAAGGCTACGCGGCAATCTCATATTAGTCTTTTCATTACTGATGGACCATAATCATATGTGCCGCCACTCGCTGAAACAGCCATAACACCAAAATCAGATGTAACCCAATAATATTGGGTGCACAGTTTCGCCGTATGTAATGCAGTGGGAATTATATTTTGCTTCGGGTTTGTCAAGCATGGAACACTTTCCCAAATTTTGTTATTTCCTCCCCTAGATTAGACATTTCCAAAACATGAGTTAATCTTGCCCTGTAACCCAATCACTTCATTTACATTATGTGCTTCCATAGCATATATTAATCATCAATCGAAACCGGAATAACATGCCATAAAACCTGTGTATGTAGAACAGAATTAAGTATTCTCGTTTTAACATCACTTTTCTCACGGAGGACCACGAATATAACTGTCTCTATTTTGCCTCGCCTTTTGCGTTCAATCCCTCCTTACCCTACTATTATTCAGCGGCGCATCCGCTAGATAAACGTTCACCCAGACAACTCACTCATTTTTTAACAATTTTTATAACCACCCTCCACAACCTGTGCGACATGTCAAACGACGACTTTATAAACCTACATAATTCACTGTTCTTTGCTTCTTGTTCAAGTATCTGGGCTTAAAATGCCGCCCATTTCATATGTTGACCGTGGCGTACGGCCTCTCTACCGGCCCTCTAGCTACGCTCCTAGGCCACATTGGTGCATCAGGGCGAAATGAAGTTGTATATTTTGTTACTATTAGATTCTTAGAAAGACTATACACTTAAGAGGACAGCTCATATTGGTCCGTCCTGCAACACCGTGACTTCGGTATTTTTAATGCCAATAAGAATAATAAGGATAGTTAAGTGTGACCATTTTGCAGCTTTTCGCACCATACTAGAAAAGTGTTGTAGAAAATCATTTATGTTTTCTCCGCAATACACTATTCAGGATAGAGCATCTATCACTATATAACACTGTCTCTCCATCTACCTCTGTAATTTTAACCATATTTAACTAACTCAAGATATTTAAATATATTTGCCTAAGTATTTCATGCTTATATTTGAATATGGAAAACGATATGGTTTTCTAAAATGTATTTCTTTTATATTTGGCATCATTCGGTTGAGGAACTCAGCATATTTACTGGAAACAGTTATTACTATAGGGCGGGCAAAAACAGATTAGGAGATAGAAATATTAGAGACAACAACAGCGCTTGCGCAATTATTTATACAAAGTGATTGTCCAAACACAAATTCCAAAATTTCAAGAACAGGTCTTACTCCGCAACATCCGTCAGGATTGTAAACGAACAGGCAATTTGACTGTTTGAGTAATGCATATCCATCAAAATAACACATAGTTTGAGCTAAACCTCCAAATATTTACAACCTGGTAGTAACAAGAAAACTCTATTAGAATCAGTGACGCGTTTTTTGCATAAGCGCACCCTTAAAGGATTAACACATTTCGCCCTAAGTGACAAATCTGTACAAACCAACTACAAAACAATTTTGTAGATAAAAAACAAAGAGATGCTTTACGTAATCGTGGTCGTCTTTCTATATACAGTGTACATTGAGAAGACAACTCCAGATGGGTTAATTACGTGTTTTAAACAATGTGGTTTTCAAATCCACCTCCACCGACATCAAACTTATAACGGATCATGAATCCACCTATTCGATGGATATATCATGTGCGAATCTTCGCCGAGTTACAGTGGCAACCACGGATAATGCAATGGGATAGGATGTTGGACCGCCAACAGAACCGATAATACTATGGGGTTAATAGATGTAGCGTAAGCAATTGAACTCAATGTAATGCAGCAAATTTTCAAGGCAAATGATAACTTACTTAATGTTACAATGGATGAGATTCAAACTCAGAGTAACAACGTATAATTTTTTGAAACAAAAATGGCTAGAAACAAGTTGTAGAAAACAAAATAAGGATGATTGAGCAGGATGAAAGGCTCACAGGGTGAGACAATCTGAGTTGTGCTTAGTATGATATTTTCTTAATTATTGCGAGCATAGCAGCAATCGAGGCAGCGGAGGTTTTGCTCCGTTGCCCTTTGATGCATAGCTTATCGGTGGCGGCGTTTCGGACAAAGATGCTTCTAACGCAATTCCTTCAAAAGGTTATGCTTGCGTCAAATCACAGTAAATGACCTGCTTGTTACTTAAGATTCGCGCTAGAAAATTTATCTAAATATCTCCTTAGTTAAAATGTAACCTGTGGCAGAATTGTGAGGTCGATATTATAACTGCTCTGCTGCAGCTGTTTTAGTCCTAGCAATGCAAACGCAAAAAATGCAAATGGAATTTCATTAGTAGCACAGTCGACCTTAGCGGGCTCGAAAAATAAAAGATATGGGATAAGTAAACATGCAGATCAAATGCATTTACTTTATACTGCAAAAGTTTATTCGGCTAAAGTTAAGGCTTGTAACCATTACTAAAACATGTAAAATTGACATAAAAGAACAACCACGCGTTTTGAATATATTGATGCCTTTTCTAATTCTAGTTGAGCAATATATGTACTAGTTTTACTGATGGAAGTCGCTTTTTTCCCTTAGTTTGCGTGTAAAGAACTGATACCTCAACGACTTATATCAGAAATGTTATCGTGAAAATCAAAATTATCCGGTTGGCAGTTACTAAGAAAAATTCGCACTGTTAACTAAGAAATATAATATATTTTTACCATTGCTATTACTCATGGAAGTTAGTGATTGCAAAGTTTTCATAGCGTTAAAAATGCTTGGATACACCTGGTACATCATCACAAAAAGGGTGTGGTAGTGAATAGAAACACAAGAGTTTAACTCTTACTCGGATAGAAGTAAATGAATATTTGCATATTCACATGTTAACACTAAGAGGAATATGCTTCAGTAACCATTACGCATTCATGCAAGTGATACATGGGAAGAGATATCAGTTGCTCTTAGACTTGCTCACGATAAATTACGGGATGTCAAAACTACGAACGCATCCTTATCCAGATACCCAACGCATGAAAAACAATTTACATAATGAAAAATGATTTGACTAAATGTACGTGCAAGTACATTTAAGACTCATTGAATTTAATACTATTACTAGGTTCTTTACAGTCTTAACGCAATCTGTTTAATCCGTTGCTCATCACAATTTGTCCATAATGCAAGCAACTTCATCCTACACGTATTTACGTTTAATCCAAATCTCGTCGAATGGTCCGCCGTGGGTCTCTCATGAGAGACCATAACTACTATGCGTACATGTTGGTTGGGCGAGCGATGCACATATTTCGGGGTCATTATACCGAATGGCCTGAGCGGGATACCGCGATAGCCAAACAGCGTACACCTCAAGCACTAGGCATAGGAATGATGATGTTTAGTAGAGAAATCTAAAGGTTCTTACACGCGCATGACTTATAAGTGGAAACGTCCATATAATTCCGATAGCTCATTTCTGTTAATCGTTATTGTCACCTCTGTTTTTCCATATCTTTGTTGCATCGGAGCAGCAGGGAGCAGTCAAAGGAAAATACAATCTTACACACAATTCACCTACCTGGCTGACGTTGTTAGGAAGCTGCATTCCTCATCCTCGTCTACGTATCAGGGCGCAGCTGTTAGGTCAACCTGTGTTAATTAATCTAAATAACTAAACGCAGCAGAAATCTGCTAATGTTGGCACCGTTAAAGTATTCAGCGTAAAGCTTTATTTAATGACATGTGCTCTTTGCAAAAAGGGACATAGTCTTGCTTCTTCGTAACAATTACGTCTTGATTAACCTACTCTGTTGGCCAGACGACCTTGGTGATCACACCAACCTGACTCAAGTTGTTTCGTTGTAGCGTATTTAGTACATAAAGCAAACGGAACCTTTCTAGCCGGGAGCACATTTGGTCACATTGGCGAACCTACTGAGGAATTAATCAAGCTCCAAACGTTACAAACATAAGTTTAAAGCGGACTGATACTGCTAACCAGTATCTGTCCCCCATCGACGTATAGCAACAAAAGTATTATTATTAAAATAATAAAAGGCCATCTCTAGGGATAAAATAAATACACAAATTCGGCAGGAGAACTTCCTGCACAAATACGTACTACAACTAAGGTGAAAATCCGTCTTTGGGATTGATTCATTCGATTGTGGCCATTACCTTCGTTTGGAGCTATGATCCGTCACCTATGAGCAAGCACACTTGACGTAGTCGCACACGAACTCCTGGACACCTATTTACAGGTATCATGTTAATGCTAGCACATGTGTTTAACTAAAGGCGCAACATTTCGTCACCAAGCAATAAACTTGTCCAAATGTTTTTCTTTGGTCCCGTCTGCGATGCAATGCAGATTAAATGTTCATTAACGGAGAGTGTTAGGTAAAGGTTAGGTGCATCATATTGGAAGACCAGCAGTTTGAGCGAAAGGTTTACGTATGCCAAATATGGCGACCATTCGACCCTACGCCGGACATTGATCACAATTTTCAGGTGTAGCACAGAGGAGAAATCGCAAGCTCATTGTGATTTTCTTACAGCTTTCGCGGTTTTTCAGGCAGACTGCATAAAACGCAAGGCTCTGCAGCAGAAGGCAACCACGACAGCTATATTTATGTGTAGCTGACAATGAACTGATATAGTTAACAACGCAATGTCTGAGGCATGAACGCCTATGCCGCAATAGCCGTTAGAGGATGTTTACAGCAAATCAAGCCAGCTCGATTCTCTCGGAAGATAATTTTGGCCATACAATTGCAAAATTTTGGGAATAATCCACGATGTTTAGCTTCTTTACATACCTCTCAATAGTTCCGTTTGGGCGCCAGTTCCGGGAAGGATGGATACGGCTGACACTTCTACGTAGTTTTGCTCTCACAGAACACACCGAACTTACGGATGACCGTTCCAACAGCCAATGAATCTTCGTTCTTTACTGCATCGTCTTCAGTACGTTATGTGCTTCATCTCCGAAAGTTTGTTGAAACTTAGTTAAAAGAAACTTCTTTTTCATTAAGCAGCACAAGTAGGCAGAAACTGGTCCAATTATTTGCCGGGTTATTTATTTACTGGCCGAAACGTGTGTTTCCATGTTCCTCCTTGCAGTTGTTTCAACGACTTGTTGCGCTGTAATCAGTTACTGAGCAACCATCGGCGAACTTCTTTTGGTCTTCTCGGACAACACCTTGTAGAACTGGGTCTAACAGGGAAAACCGCCTATCCGACAACGCAAGCTCAGCGAAAATGACTGCATGATTAACTTGTGGTAGTCTGGATGTAAGTAGCTGTGACACCTTAAGAACTAACGAAGTTGCTGCATGCATGAAATTCTTTCTTTGAATTAATCCACCAAACACATTAGCATACATGCGAAATTACACATGCGTCCAACCGTTTGCTTTCTTAGTTCTACACAACCTAGCTGCATGCTTCTCCAAGTAAATCAGTCTCGTTCCTATGATTACGCAATACTTCCACAGTATATCAGCCGTGTTCCACCACCCTAACTGTAAACTCAAAAGCGAACACTACCTGATGAGTGCTTCAAGATGCACTCTAAAGGAACAATGCGCTCATATGTAAATGTTGGGTGAATTCAACATAGATTGATTGAAATCTGTCTACACCGAACGAAGATCATTTTAAAGTCAATGTTTAGGAGCTCAGTACCAGTGTGTGGCTTTACAAACGCAACAATTTACCAACCCGGTTCCAAACGCATAAAATTCTAACAGTGCAGGACCTACTGCCTGAATACGATGTACTTACGATCGATTTGTTAGTTGTGGACTACCCTTTGGGCCGCAGAGAACAAGCAGTTATTATTTTTATATGCAATTCGTATATGTGGTACCGAAATAAGAAAACTAGATAGCGTAAATCATCAGACGATACGATTGCGTAGTCTAGCTCGTCAGCACTAAAGACAGATC
Organism: Dicrocoelium dendriticum; assembly: GCA_944474145.2. Classification (NCBI taxonomy): domain Eukaryota; kingdom Metazoa; phylum Platyhelminthes; class Trematoda; order Plagiorchiida; family Dicrocoeliidae; genus Dicrocoelium; species Dicrocoelium dendriticum. The sequence goes on along the minus strand of OX104065.1, from coordinate 15,181,015 downwards.
GTACGTATTCTGACCCAAATTCGCCAGCTAACTTTATTCGCTTCTGGATGCCTCGGAGAAAAGTATTTGCAATAAGCCTAAAATAGTTTTTCCTAAGCAGCAGAAATTGAAAATTGGTAGCAGTATGCAATACGCCATGTTCTGGATAGACTGTGGCTCCAAAGCCGATTACGGGCCTCACGCTTCACACTGGAATAGAGCAATGATACAAACTTTTTTCATTCCTTGATAATACCAGCAAAGCACAACCAATTATTGTGTCTTGAAATCTCTTTGAAACCGCGTGTGTCACCCGACAAATGCTGTCTAAAAATCGGTCGAGCTAACACCCACACTATAATTGTTTTAAGATGGATGGATGACGAACACACTCACTTATCTTTCAGTGATCATTATTATAATCTCAATCTACTCCGGCGACATACCTTGGACATTTTACCTGTCGCAAATTAGTGCTAGAAAACTACGTGGAGTGCCGGACTAACGCAAAAAATTCATGCGATCTATGTTTTGATAGTTACTAACTAACCGATTTATTAACGTTTTTTTCAATTACCATACCAGATCACCAAATGAAACTTGTTAAACTTTGTTACTTGACTGGTTAAAGTTAATGTTTTTAATCCGTACCACCGTTATTTGTCGGAAAGTTATATGCTATGAAGCCAAACTAATGTTCGCATAACTTACTAACACTGCTTAAGCCGTATGACAGACAATATCTACATAGGGTCTTCTGGTGCCTCAAATCAACCCACCAGTCTCAAATCAAAACGGAAAAGTGGCGTTCCTCTGATCAAGCAAACAGGGTATCCTCGGCTGACGTCCAGTAGATATCGAAATTCGGCTCCCGATAGAGATATGTTTCTTCTGACTAGTAATTTCTATCTGAATCCTAAAAACACATAATATATTTAGACGCAGGATCACGTATAGATGAACATTAAATTTCTATTAAAATATCGGGAGAATAGAAAAAGGAGATGCATATCAAAACTTTATAAAGCTAAACTGAAGTTGCACGGTTTCTGTCAGCACCGACTAAAAAAATAAATAAATAAATCGTTAGATTTACCGGGAAGCGTTATAGGGTCTCGTAAGTAAAGCGCTCCATTAAGCAGTGAAGAAGTCAAGGTTTATGCGACATAAATCCATAATTTGCACTACATTTGAATAATAAAATTAGGATAATGAATTTGCCTAGGGATCCTATACCGATTAACTAATAAGTAAACAGTACCAGTAATGTTCTCACCCGTTGCTAGTTTGTAAGGCAAAATTGAAGGTAATAACAGGAATTAGAGGACTCAGTTTGGAATACACAATGTGTGATTGGATTGCGACAGGCAACCTCAATTGATTGAACTGTGTTTCACATTGAAATATATTATTAGACGCTGCGATCGCTGGGACCGTATTCGAAGTAGATGGAAATTGGGTATTGCCCACGTAAAAACACTGCACAGCGACGAAGGGTTTCGATGCAATTTCATCTCATCAGGTGGAGACAGCAGGATTTGAACCAACAACCATTGGAATAACAGCCAAAAATGATAACAGTTTGGATACTGGGACACGACAGGCAACTCAGTATGTCATAACGGCAGATGACTAATTGGAGGGTCAAGTTTGGATTACACGTTGTGTGATTGGATTCCGAAACGCAACTTCAATTAATTGGACTGTGATTCATATTGAAATGAACCATAGTCAATGCGATCGCTGGGACCGTATTCAAAGTAGATGGAAATTGTTATTGCCCACACGAAAACACTGCACAGCCACGAAGCGTTTAGATGAAATTTTATCTCAACAGGTGGAGACAGCAGAATCTGGACCAACGAACATTGGAATAACAGCCAACAAAAATACCGCTTGGACTACCGGGTCACGATAGGCAGCGCTCTAAGACACAACGGTAGATCACTATTGGAGGGTTAAGTTTAGATTACACGTTGTGCGATTGGATTTCGACAGGCAACCTCAAGTTTATGGACTGACATTAACATTGAAATAAACCATATTCACTGCGATCGCTAGGACCGTATTCAAGGTAGAGAGAAATCAGGTATTGCCCACCCGAATACACTACACAGCCACGAACATTTTCGATGAAATCTCATCTCATCTGGTGGAAAAAGCAGGATTTGAACCCACGACCATTTGAAGAGCAGCCGCACTAATACCGCTTTAACTACCGGGTCACGATGGGCAGCGCTTTTTGTCACAACGGTAGATGACTAATTAGAGAGACAAGATTGGATTACACGTTGTGTGATTAGACTGCCACACGCAACCTCAATTTAATGGACGGTGATTCAAAAAGAAATGAACCTTAATCACGGCGATCGCTGGGACCTTATTAAAAGTAGATGTAAAAGGGTATTGCTTACCCGAGAACACTGCACATCCACGACGTGTTTCTATGTAATTTCATCCCATCAGGTGGAGACAGCAGGATTTGAACCCGCGACCATTGGAATAGCAGCCAACGTTACTGCCCTTGTGCTACCGGGACACGATGGGCAAGGCTTTTCGTCACAACGGTAGTTGACTTATTTGAGTGCCAAGTTTGGATTACACGTTGCTTGATTAGACTGCCACAAGCAACCTCAATTTAATGGATTGTGATTCAATTTAAAAGGATCCATTGTCATTGCGACCGCTGGGACCGATTTCAAATAGATGAAAATTGCTTGTTGCCCACCCGTGAGCAATGAACAGCCACGACTTGTTTCGATGTAATTTCACCTCATGATTTTGAGACAGCAGGATTTGAACCCACGACCATTGGAATAGCAGCCAACGTTACTGCCCTTGTGCTACCGGGTCACGATGGTCAACGAATTTTGTCACAACGGTACATGACTTATTGGAGGGTCACGTTTGGATTACACAATGTGTGATTGGATTGCGACAAGCAACCTCAATTTATTGGACTGTGATTTTCAATGTAATGTACCTTAGTCACTGCGAGCGCAGAGACCGTATTCAAAGTAGATGGAAATTGGGTATTGCTCACCAGAAACCACTGCACAGCCACGACGCATTTCGATGTAACTTCATCTCATGAGGTGGGGGTTACCCAAATTCAGTTTACTTTGAATCCGATCCAAACGGTTGCCGTGATTTTTTTATATTCAACATTAATCACACTCAATTATGCTGAAGTTGAGGAACGCAGTTCAATAACACAACGTGTAAACTAAGCTTCACATTAAAACTAGTCATTCACATTTGACATGATGCGTTGCATATTGAGACGTGGTGGCCAAAGGCGTAGTATTGTTAACTACAATTCCAATGGTCTTGGGTTCAAATCTTGCTGTCTCAACCTGATGAAATGAAATTAAATCGAAACGCGTCGTGGCTGTGCCGTGTTTTCTGGTGAGCAATACCCAATTTCCATCTACTTTGAATACGGTCTCTGCGCTCGCAGTGACTAAGGTACATTACATTGAAAATCACAGTCCAATAAATTGAGGTTGCTTGACGCAATCCAATCACACATTGTGTAATCCAAACTTGACCCTCCAATTAGTCATCTACCGTTGTGACAAAAAGCGTTGCCCATCGTGACCCGGTAGCAAAAGGGCAGTAACGTTGGCTGCTATTCCAATGGTCGTGGGTTTAAATCCTGCTTTTTCCACCAGATGAGATGAAAAATTTCATCGAAACTCTTCGTGGCTGTGTAGTGTATTCGGGTGGGCAATACCCAATTTCCCTCTACTTTGAATACGGTCCCAGCGATCGCAGTGACTATGGTTTATTTCAATGTGAATCGCAATCCATAAACTTGAGGTTGCCTGTCGCAATCCAATCGCACAACGTGTAATCCAAACTTAACCCTCCAGTTAGTCATCTAGCGTTGTGACAAAAAGCGTTGCCCATCGTGACCCGGTAGCCAAAGGGGTAGTAGTGTTGGCTGCTATTCCAATGGTCATGGGTTCAAATCCTGCTGTCTCCACCTGATGAGATGAAAAATTACATCGAAACGCGTCGTGGTTGTGCAGTGTTTTTGGGTGGGCAATACCCAATTTTCATCTACTTTGAATACGGTCCCAGCGATCGCAGTGACTACGGTTCATTTCAATGTGAATCACAGTCTATTAAATTGAGGTTGCGTGTCGCAATCCAATCACACAACGTGTAATCCAAACTTGACCCTCCAATTAGTCATCTAGCGTTGTGACAAAAAGCACTGCCCATCGTGACCCGGTAGCCAAAGGGGTAGTAGTGTTGGCTGCTATTCCAATGGTCATGGGTTCAAATCCTGCTGTCTCCACCTGATGAGATGAAAAATTACATCGAAACGCGTCGTGGTTGTGCAGTGTTTTCGGGTAGGCAATACCCAATTTCCATCTACTTTTAATACGGACCCAGCGATCGCAGTGACTACGGTTCATTTCAATGTGAATCACAGTCCATTACATTTAGGTTTCGTGTCGAAATTAAATCACAAAATGTGTAATCCAAACTTGATGCACCAGTTAGTCATCACCAGTTGTGTCTTAGAGCGTTGCCCATCGTGAACCGGTAGCCAAAGCGGTAGTAGTGCTGGCTGCTCTTCAAATGGTCGTGGGTTCAAATCCTGCTTTTTCCACCAGATGAGATGAAATTTCATCGAAACTCTTCGTGGCTGTGTAGAGTATTTGGGTGGGCAATACCCAATTTCTCTCTACTTTGAATACGGTCCCAGCGATCGCAGTGACTATGGTTTATTTCAATGTGAATCGCAATCCATAAACTTGAGGTTGCCTGTCGCAATCCAATCACACAACGTGTAATCCAAACTTGACCCTCCAATTAGTCATCTAGCGTTGTGACAAAAAGCATTGCCCATCGTGACCCGGTAGCCAAAGGGGTAGTAGTGTTTGCTGGTATTCCAATCGTTGTGGGTACAAATCCTGCTGTCTCCACATGATGAGATGAAAAATTCCATCGAAACGCGTCGTGGATGTGCGGAATACTCGTGTGGGCAAAAACCATTTTCCATCTACTTTGAATAAGGTCCCAGCGATCGCAGTGACTAAGGTTTATTTCAATGTGAGTCACAGTCTAATATATTAAGGTTGCGTGTGGCAATCCAATCACACAACGTGTAATCCAAATGTGACCATCCAATTAGTCATCTACCGTTGTGACAGAAATCGTTGCCCATCTTGAATCAGTAGCAAAAGTGGTAGTAGTGTTCGCTGCTATTTCAATAGTCGTGGGTTCAAATCCTGCTGTCTCCACCTGATGAGATGAAAAATTACATCGAAACGCGACGTTGTTGTGCAGTGTTTTCTTGTGGGCAATACCCAATTTCCATCTACTTTGAATACGGTCCCAGCGATCGCAGTGACTAAAGTTCATTTCAATGTGAATCACATTCCATTAAATTGAGGTCGCGTGTCAAAATCCTAACACACATTGTGTAATTCAAAATTGACCCTCCAATTAGTCATCTACCGTTGTGACAAAAAGCGTTGCCCATCGTGACCCGGTAGCCAAAGTGGTAGTAGTGTTGGCTGCTATTCCAATGGTCCTGGGTTCAAATCCTGCTGTCTCCACCTGATGAGATGAAAAATTACATCGAAACGCGTCGTGGTTGTGCAGTGTTTTCGGGTGGGCAATACCCAATTTCCATCTACTTTGAATACGGTCCCAGCGATCGCAGTGACTAAGGTTCATTTCAATGTGAATCACAGTCCATTAAATTGAGGTTGCGTGTCGCAATCCAATCACACAACGTGTAATCCAAACTTTACCCTCCAATTAGTCATCTACCGTTGTGACAAAAGCGTTGCCCATCGTGACCCGGTAGCCAAAGTGATAGTAGTGTTGGCTGCTATTCCAATGGTCCTGGGTTCAAATCCTGCTGTCTCCACCTGATGAGATGAAATGTTATCGAAACGCGTCGTGGCTGTGCAGTGTTTTTGGGTGGGCAATACCCAATTTCCATCTACTTTGAATACTGTCCCAGCGATCGCAATGACTAAAGTTCATTTCAATGTGAATCACCGTACATTAAAATGAGGTTGCCTGTTTCAATCCATTCACACAACGTGTAATCCAAATTGAAAATCCAAGTAGTCATCTCCCGTTGTGACAAAATGTGTTGCCTATCGTGACCCGGTAGCCAAAGGGGTAGTAGTGTTAGCTGCTATTCCATTGGTCGTGGGTTCAAATCGCGCTGTCTCAACTTGATAAGATAAAATTACATCGAAACGCGTCGTGGCTGTGCAGTGTTTTCGGGTGTGCAATACGCCATTTCCATCTACTTTGAATACGGTCCCAGCGATCGCAGTGACTAAGGTTCATTTCAATGTGAATCACCGTCCATTAAAATGAGGTTGCCTGTTTCAATCCATTCACACAACGTGTAATCCAAACTTGAAATTCCAATTAGTCATCTCCCCTTGTGAGGAAAAGCTTTGCCCATCGTGACCCGGTAGCCATAGGTCTAGTATTGTTGTCTGCTATTCCAATGTTCGTGGTTTCAAATCCTGCTGTCTCCACCTGATGAGATGAAAATTACATCGAAACGCGTCGTGGCTGTGCAGTGTTTTCTGGTGGGCAATACCCAATTTCCATCTACTTTGAATACGGTCCCAGCGATCGCAGTGACTAAGGTTCATTTCAATGTGAATCACAGTCCATTAAATTGAGGTTGCGTGTCGCAATCCAATCACACAATGTGTAATCCAAACTTGACCCTCCAATTAGTCATCTACCGTTGTGACAAAATGCGTTGCCCATCGTGACCCGGTAGCCAAAGCGGTAGTAGTGTTGGCTGCTATTCCAATGGTCCTGGGTTCAAATCCTGCTGTCTCCACCTGATGAGATGAAAATTACATCGAAACGCGTCGTGGTTGTGCAGTGTTTTCGGGTGGGCAATACCCAATTTCCATCTACTTTGAATACGGTCCCAGCGATCGCAGTGACTACGGTTCATTTCAATGTAAATCACAGTCCATTAAATTGAGGTTGCTTGTCGCAATCCAATCACACATTGTGTTATCCAAACGTGACCCTCCAATAAGTCATCTACCGTTGTGACAAAAAGCGTTGCCCGTCGTGACCCGGTAGCCAAAGCGGTATTATTTTTGGCTGCTATTTGTTTGGTGTTGGGTTCATATCCTTCTCTCTGCACCTGATGAAATAAAATTACATCGAAACGCGTCGTGGCGGTGTAGTGTTTTCGGGTGGGTAATACCCAATTTCCATCTACTATGAATCCCGCCCCAGCGATCGCGGTGACTAAGGTTCATTTCAATGTGAATCACAGTCCATTAAATTGAGGTTTCTTGTGGCAATCCCATCTCACATCGTGTAATCCAAACTTGACCCTCTAATGAGTGATCTACCGTTGTGAAATAAGTTTTGCCTATGGTGACCCGATTGCCAAAGGAGTAGTAGTATTGGCTGCTATTCCAATGTTCGTCTGTTCAAATCCTTCTGTCTCCACTTAATGAGATGAATTTACATCGAAACGCGTCGTGGCTGTGCAGTGTTTTCTTTTGGGCATTACCCAATAACAATAATTATTGGAATTCACAGAATTTTTCTATTTTTCGTTACTTAAATTAAGTGGGCATTGGATTATAGGAAACTGACTGCAAAATTTTATTTATACCTGCTCTTTTTAATTTTTCATATTTTGTTCTGATGCAATATCTTCAACAAATAATATCTAGTGAAAATTTTCTGTAGGAATTTTGGAAAGTAATATGGTTTTTAACCATACTTATCTTTAGTGGTGGTTTGTTCCACTGCTTCAATCGAGTTTAAATATTTGCAATCATTGAGGCTAGCAAGTGGCCGCCATTTGGAGCGGGGTAGGTTGCCGTCTTCCGCAGCTGAAGTGCAGTGCTGTCTGCTCAACCTTTTAGTTAATAAATTTGTAAATGTTAAATTGGTTGTTCTTTATGTGTCTCTGACAGAGCAGATTCATTTGGAGTTGTCGACAGCAAATGATAATAATAATGATAATAATAATAATAAGCTGTTGTTCCCACGATAAGGTGGTTTAAGTGTCTTCAATTTGATAATGGCGTTGTATAGAAGCTTTTTTTCTATACGATAGATGTTAGCAGATCCACATAAAGGTAATATTGTTAATAAACTCCTTATTAGCTACAATAGGATCGTGAGTTATTTATGATGTGTTCCGTTTCATGATACTGACTATTTTATTACATGAGTTCCAGTCTACTCGATGGAGTTTGCGAATGGGTGTTGGCATTTTACAAGACGATTTTGGAGATTTAATAGCTTTATCATAAAGCACCCGATAGTGGATTATAAATACACAACCATGCTGCGGTTCTCTTGTGGTAGACGGACGGGAGCAGTGTAATTGGTACGGTGCCCGATGCTTTTCAACTCCGTTTCCAAATCGTTTAGGTGTGTGCTTCACCGTACTCTGCTTCCCAGGCCAGAAGGATACGGATTGGAGGATAATCTTATTGAGTGTAGCGGGAATTCCTTGTTGTAGCGGCAGCTGCAGATTACCGTTAGTGTTTCGTTGTCCTATCCAGTGTATGGAGCACGAAGTACTACAAGGATATACCTGAGTTTGGCGTCTGCCCTTCATGTTCCTTATATAGCTTGTGCGTCTCATTGCCTCTGATCTCTTGAGTTATGCTTCCATTGCCCATCGAACATCACACACAAGCTTAGCGTATATAGTGCACGCGGTCACCCAGAATCCGAAGCGCACATTTATCCAGGCAGCCAATAGGATTCCGGAAATCTTCGTAAGGGAACCAACAAGGATGGCTTTTGTGGAATGCACTGCGATTTTCAAGTGATTTCCTTGATGCTAAATCTATTTCGACGAATTTATGATATTGTGATGTTGCTGTTTTCAATATAAAGAGGTGTTTTCCCAAATTGGCCTAGTTTTCAAGGAGCGATATTTATCTAAGTGCTACTTAATTATTATTCTAAAGTGCTTATTTAAATTGTTCCCCACTTGTCGTAATGACAAATGGGTTTTTATGGACTTATCTTTTTGTAAAATTCAGGCGTAATTCGAAGCCTTCGGGGTAAATACATCGAAGGCTTCACATGGAAATATTTTGAATATGTTGTTATTTAAGCATATTTCGATTAGTTTGAAATAAAACAAGAAGATTTAGAGCATTATGCTCCTCGTAAATTTTTCAAATGTTCCATTTGGTTTATCAGAAAAAATGCTTCACTAAACATCCTTCAAAAAGTCGGGTATGATGGTTAAATGTTTCGAGCCTTTTAGAGAAAACCGACAAGCTATCAGATTATTGGGATTTTTCTACTGTCATTACAACAGGCTTAGACTGGTACATCAAACATGAACGCAAGTTTACTGATGAGAAGGAACATGGTCTATTCTATCCCACAGTGCAAAAACATCAAGAGAAGGTTTTATGCTGATAATTTAAGATGATTTCATGAATTATGCTGTACCCATCATGTCAAAAGTCGGATCCATCCCCTTAAGATCTATTTTACAAAATAATGAACATGTTCCCTATACAGGTCTTCAAAAGAAATCACTGAATTACTTAATCCTGTATATTCAGGTTCTCCGAAAACATGTTTGTAATGCTTTCAGGAATATATACAAAACCCTTGCTGCAGTGGAGATTTTTAAGCTACCCACCCTTCCCCTTTCAAGAGTACTTTGGCGTAATATATAATAAATTGAGAATGAGAGAGAAAATGTCATTGAACACCTGCGCAGATCATTTAGTAAACATCTGCCTCATATTTAAACCGCTATGAGTTGTTGAGAGCGCTTTTTATATATTTATTTGGAACCACGTCATTTTGATAATTTAAGCATAAGTTGTTGCTGCTTCACTGACTGTTCCACAAGAAAACCTATTCCGTTCTGCCTACAGATTAACCAAAATAGCTAAAATGAATTTCGTTACAATGATTATGCACTGAATTTACCAAAGTTTGGAACAAGCATTTGTTCAAATTGCCTTCTGGTTAGATTTGACTATCTGTAGAAGTAAATGCCAATCATACTCCATTCAGCTGACATTGTGACAACATTTATTAACAATAATTTACCAGAATAACGCAACGAAAATATTCACAATACAATTCGCTTTATTTGCCCCTACCAGATTGGACCAAATATAAATAACTACCTGTGCTTCTGAATCATCTATTTTATCTCACCCATCCGCCCATACGCTATTGCACAATTCCGGTGCCCCAACATTTCATAAACGCGTATTGCCCATGCAAGCGCGTGGATACTCCTGCACATATTGGTAGCTGCCGCTACAGACACAGTTTTGGAGTTATAAGCAAAGTGCGTATTGTTATCCTCAAGCGACTTGTGGGCTTGCGGCTGCAGTGAATCTTAACAACTCTCAGTCCAAGCAAAAACGGAATCAGAAAGCGTAACTACGTTGCTCGAGAATACCGTTCACTATCGAATCAACCGTCATTCTTAGTGTTCAAAGGGAGTGAAAACGATACTTGCCACAGTACATAAAGTGTACTCAGCACCGAGTCCAAGGTTGGACTATGGCTTATAAGCAGATGGGGCAGGTGTATTCTTTAGACATCTAGTGCGAGATCCGGACATTAATCTTGTCAATTACGTAATGTTTATGTCGGCTGACATTTAGCATATGTATAGATCACAAAGTGGATGAACCAAAGGTGGTAGAAGGCAAGAGTTCAGTCGTTGTAGTCAACATCAGAATTATACAACACATGTCGAATGGGCATGTAAATGTGGAATATAAATTGTGTAAACAAAATATTGTTAGAGATCCAGATTTAACTCAAATTGTGTAGTAAATATTTCCACTAACAACATCTATATATCTGAATATTAGCTAAGGAGTTCGTGCCTAATATCTTCCCTGCATTCGGAAAAACATGATACAGGGTAAGCAGAAATATGTCACGCTGCAGCTTGTGCTCATGTCGCCACAACATATTTTATGAGAATGTTTCAAGTCTGACACATACTAAAATAGTAGTTGTGGCAGCATTTCAGTAGGCCATCTTATATTGAAAACTTTTAACTTGACGGCTTAGGTTGGTTTTAGGTTTTAGGTTTGAAAGGCAAATATGGTTGGGTTTGTTCAATATCCTGTAAACAATTATGAGGCCTCCAAGAAGCGCCTATATTGACCGTTGTATATTAATCTGTATTTCTGTTTTATGTTAGTAGATTAGTTTGAGGTAACCCCCAAATTTCTTGGATACACTTCAATGTGAACTCGCGAGTTTAGCAAGATCTTATTTCGGCCAATGGTGCTATGGCTGGGTGGCATGTTCTATATGCGGTTGCAAGTAAGCGTTAAACATTATGGTAATCTTGTTGGGTCAAACAGTCTCAATGCTCTGTAAAACAAATTCGAAGTTTTAATACCAGTTCTCGAATCCTCGGATTGTTTCAAACAGCATAGATCATCCTAAATCCGTATTTCTAGGTGTCACTGAGGAGAAGCCCACGTGAGGCCTGTCATCCAAGACGTTACACGCTTGCGGGCTGATGAGGCAACTGGACTGCATTCCAATTATTTGTAAGGGACTAGTGTAGGTTCCTCGTTGAGCATTCGTGGAAACAATTTAAGTCACGTTAGACATTTCAATATATTTACTGCTATTGTTCGCTCTTCATTGGCGAAAATCAGGAAACAAAAGGCCATGCATTTTTGGGAAGTTTTAACAAACAGCATGAATGAGCGCGGTTCCAGCACTGAGAATTTTGAAACCTTTGATTTCATCGTAGTCAGATAGTTGCGTGCTCTTAAAGCACGTATATACATCTTTCGTAATCACATAAAACTGGAGCTACTAAGGGAAAGGTCGCGGATTCCATAACACTGAATGTTGTACAGTTTGATACAGTGCTCCAAGTTTCAAGCTTTAAAAGCCATGATGTTTGATGCAACTTTCAAAATTGCCATGCGCATTTTCCATCCAAATACCACGTACAGTCATCAGGTTGGTAGTGCCTGACAGGGAAGCAATGCTGCTCCTCTGCCAAAGCTCTATATTTATTAAAATAGTCTACTAGGGACTCAGAGACGACCCCTTTCATCTGCGTCGAGATCAGAGGGAGGAAAGTCACTGTGCGACAGTTTGCAGTATACGAACGGCCTTTCCTGTAAAAAATTAAATTAACATTTATCCGCTTACACATATTTTGTAATTCACCCTCATCGACGTCTCTTAGGCTGTGACCTTGAACGAATCTGCGTGCTATTCCCTCATCTGTGAAAATGTTAATCTGCTGTTTCTCAGCGGCAGTTTATCACACATATGTGTGTTGGTACGCAAGTAATTCTGTTGCATCCGCACAATTTATTGCACTACATCTTCCGGATCAAGCTACGTGAATCGACTATTATCTCCACATTGCTTTATTCGCAAATTTACCGCAGAAACACAATCGAGAAATGTCACGGACGTGTTGGATTTTCAAGCCTGCTACCGTATCCATCGTATATGTATTGATTTTCATGTGCTTGTGACATAGCTCCATCAGTTGTATATGTGACTGATATGCGCAGCTACATTGGCACTTTCAGCGGATCGCTTCTGATAATCGCAGCTTGTAAAGGGATGGTTGTAGATTATTGGTCTGGATAACGTAGAAGTTATTATTTGATATGTTACTCGAATCCGTTATAAAAGTGTCAACGTACTCGTGCCTAGCTTTGTTTCGCAAAACATCCAGGTGCGTTTATTAGTCGCTCGAATCCAAGACTGAATTGTGCCATAATGGTGCAAATACAGGAATAATTGTTTCAAACGTTTTGAGTTTGTACAATGTATAAAGATGAAGGTCGATGAGGAAGATATATGGAGTGACTGACTATTGCGCTGTAACTGGCATATTGGAGAAAATACAGTTGATAACTGAAAAGGGAGTTTTAGCGTTGTTGACGTTATTGTTGGAACTGCTAAGGCGTTTCAACGGGTCACAAGATGTGTGTGATAAATTTAGGGAACGGTGTGAATGACAGAGTAATAGAGTTGATGGCGACTGTACCCTAATAAGGCATTGGTGACCGTTCTCAACTGGATTTACCTGTGATTGAAATCAAATCCTTCGTCGTACTCCTGCTTCCTATTGCAATTTCATAAAAAAATGTGAGTACCTTGTTGAGAACCTGGTTCAAAATATCGGGCAAACGGCTATACATTTGTTCTACTATATTTCAAGGATGGCGAAGGAAGTTATTAGCGAGTGTGTCATGTTGCTTACTGACCTGTCCTACGGCCGAGCTAGAATGATCCCCCTTTGATTTATTTAGTCAGAAACCACGTGGTTGTCGAATCCCTTATTGATGGATTGTTTGACTAACCTAAGGTTATAAGAATGCCAAAAAAATGAAAAACGTCGTGTGCAAAATAAGAAAAATTGCTTCGTTGTACTTCTATTTTGACACAATAGCTAAATTGTGTTGCTCATCTTAAGTTAATATGCCATGATGCTCATAGGGTGTCAACCTGTCTGCTTTCAGTGATTTAATCAGCTATATTTGACTCTTTGTCTATTTGCTAGATTGATGACAAAAGTATTACTACCTACTAATAATACTATTACTACCACCAATACTACTTCTACTATTGCTGCTACTACTACTATTAAAATCCGATTCATTAAATTGCTTAAATTTACCATCCTGACGGATCATAAACCACTCACTTTTGCTTTTCGTGGTTTTTCTGATCTCTTCGCAACTCGAGAAATACTCTAGTTTGATTACATACCAATTTAACCACAGTGATAGGACACACTGAAGCAAGTCACCATTTTGTAGCTGACGCATTGTCCGGCATTATATTTTCTGGTTTTAGCGAAAAGTAGTCAACCAGGTAGAATTCGCTGCCCATCCAGAAACATATTGCGTCAGGGCAGTTGAAAGCGAATCATTCAATTATACTTTCTCAACGGCATAGTCTCAAGTTCGACTCCCGAATTTCATAAGATATATCCAACGGAAATCCTCGACAATTCGTTCGGCAACAGTATCGGCGGGTTTCGATTGAACAATAGCATAGACTCTCCCATCACAGAAGACGCACTGCCATCACCGGATTACGTGTCACTACATCTGGCCCAGCATACGCTCTTACATCAGGAACTGTAGGAAACAACGTATTAACTGCCAGAAAATCAAGATGCATCACCACACAATTAGTGTTCCTTTAACCTGTTCTCTGCCCGGCGCTAGATTCAAGCATGTGCCGAGCGACACCATTTAACTTTTAGCGCCAATGTGCGGTTTTTTTGCTTGCTGACATTTACCGAGTGCTTCACATGTTGGCCAATTGTCGTGCCGCTCCGACATCTCGCAATCCAGAAGTGGCACAAAATTTCATCGAAACTTGGTTATTCTTGTTTGGCATCCCCGCCACCATCACCACTTACACAGTATCCCGATATAATCCTGCACCGTTTCGCGAACGAAACCGTAAACTTTGACGTCCGCATTTACCCACGGCAGCATATCATCCGTCTGTTAACGGGTTAGTAGAGAGTATTCAAGGCATCATTTACTACGATGCAATCACATATTTAGTAATCGGAGCGTTTACCAAGCATTCGCCTCGGTATCCACCACATTGTGAAGGACGACGTCGGTTGTTGTCCCGCAAAATTTGTCTCCGGTACGATACTGAAATCTGCGTCATGTGTCGTATGGCTAAGACAATACTTTAGCGCCATTCGTCCAACTCCAACGCCATTCACTTCTGGGAACCAATGTCTTCACCCCGAATTTTGCGGGTGTCACTTCGGTTTCCTACGCATCGATGCGCCTCGCAAGCATAGGACACCGCTTTATGGAGACACTTTCAAAGTCAGCGGTTTCAAAGAGACCTATTTCTTATAGGACAGAACTGTTTCTAAGTACTCTTCAAGTATTGCTTCACTGATATCAGCCTAAGTCGAATTAGAGTCCCCGCAGCAGACTCACGACACAGACGCCGAATAAACTCCGCCGCAGAGCACTCCACTCACCCAACAGATGAGCGACTCCAGTGCGCGCTTACCTCCCCAACCAGTACTTGTCACACCCAGTCACAAATCGCCTACACGTTTTAGACGTGCAATTAACCTTGCTCGTAAACAAACTACTCACGTCAGATAGCGCAAATCAATCCTATATTTTCTTGTTTCACGCTCTGGGAGAGGGGGCGAGGGACAGTTCTATATTCATAACGGGTTTGGGCATAATTGCATGAAAATGGATATCCAGAAAAGGTCAGAGTACGGCACATAAACGCGAAGGCGAATACCAGGATAGAATGGGTTCCTGACGTCCCCAAGTAAGATGGTTTCCGGACGCTACAATTCAAATGCGACCAAAATGACAGAAGATTCCGGTACCCTCTGTGGCAATCTATGACAGCTTTTAACCCGAGGAGCTTGTGCATGTGAACTTAGTTGCAGTTTCAATCCGACCGGGACGGGCTCTACGCTCGATTTACTGCATCAATCATTTAACTGTTTCATTGTACTTGTGGTAGCGAGTTTGTTAGTCGAAATGAGCGAACACTCTCCACAAGGATTTCGTAGCATATTCCAAGAAACCCGATCGTGAAAGGGCTAAATCTACCCGCATTTACGATCGCACGACGCATACTTTACTGCATTATGTGTGAATTCGTCGTGAATCATTTATCATAATAAACCAACAGAGCGTCGCCCGCTTGTTTTATATCAGTGAGACTTCGGCAATCAGGCGACTGAAACACAGTTAGTGTAAACAGGCAGATTTTGTCGACAGTCTCGCCGTGACTTGGTGAGGCTAGTGGCCACGTTCCTCTAGACGGAGTTCCGTCCAGCATCAGATGAATTTTGATCTTAGCCCACTTTGATGAAAGTGCACTCGGCCGGGTCGTATGCATTGAGCATAGAACAAGTCTCCGAAGCTACAGTGACTAGTATTTATGATATATGCCAAGGAACGCGTACAACGTTGCCTAAGTCAGTTAGAATGGATGTGGCATGTGTTCGCAATATCGGCAGCCCTCAATGTACCACTTAACGACCTGTGAACAACACGTGGTCTATAGTTGCAGCGATAACACATAGTAATCTAGTTTACAGTAACTATTGCTATAACCGGATGAACGTCCTCAGATCCAGAAGCGATTCCATCTACAAGTCACTGTGTACCGAACTCGGGGTAGCTCACGTAGCTTTTGAAGAAAAACAGCGGTGGTCCTTAACGATAAATATATTAGTGGCGTTGAAAGGGTTACTGATAGAGCAGGTGCAAAGCACGTGTATACTTATTTCGTACAGGCTTCACCATTTGTTGACGTTGATGCAGTGACACGCAGACACGTGCTTCTGTAACAACCTGCTCCAATAACTTCATCCTCTATTCAGTGATTCTCAGTACGCCATCCTGATCCACTCGGAGCATTGCGGACTATTGCCGCCTCATGGATGTTAAACCTAGGCATTAATGATATTTGAAAATCTTTAATTGATTTCAGTTGTGAAGAGTACGGTACCAAACGCAGAAGTCCTTTTTAGATGTAATGCTCCTCATGTAAGGTACGCTTCAGCTCGGAGTGACAGGATGCGTTATCACGAATAACCAGGTAGCTTTCGGTATCAGGCAGTAGGCGTAAACCCCGTGCACATCTTTCTTTATTATGAACACAACTTAAGAGGGAATATCCGAGCCATCCATCCTCATTCATCAATTTTATCATGTGCATAATTTCTCCCCGAATATTCGGAACCTTAGAGTGTGCAAGGGGGACAGGTGCCGAAACTCCACTTTCGCGAGGACAGAACTTATTTAATTTCTGCTTTCTTAAAAATCAACCGACAAATCATATGAAATAATTCCCATTTAAAGACAACACCAGACGACCGTTTTACGCCATTTGGTTTTGTCCGTGTTGCGCATTTATTTGCCCTCTACTCAGTTTCGATACCAGGACTGCCATTGGTTCTCACAAATTTGCCCGCATCTGATGTCACTAAACTATGTGGAACCGCAGACGACTTTATGCAATGTTTGATAATTTGGATATAACCTCACCCATTTTTTAATCAATGCAGGTACCTGGCAGGCAGTTGACAGCGCTTGGCTTCCCGATTTCAGTACCTCTTGGTTATGACATTTATGAATCGACAAATCTCTTTTACGAAATCCGTATGGTCAAACTTGTATTTCTTATGAGTAGAAGGATTTTGGCGAGAATTATGAGTTCCTCGCAATCAGCCGTAATTCAAATAATGCAACGCGTTATAAGGGTTCACCATTCGTCTGTTTTGCGTTATTGGGTCTTGTCAGTTGTGTCATTCCTTCGGTCCTCTTCCTAGGATTGATCCTATGAATGCTAGTGGCTTGCGCCAACTATACTGCATCTGAACAGACTGAGCAGTGGTGGACAGCGTACGACCATCGTGAATCGTTAGCAGACTGCGATATAGTCCGACCCATCCTCCACTGCTATGCGGCACCTGCCAGGCAGACTGCAGTGGTTGGTCTTTCGGCGTCATGTCTTACCGTGTACGGCACCTATGAAACGACATACCATTTTTTGGAAATCCTTGGGTGCGAATTTGCATTACCTATGAGTAGCATAATTTTGACAAGTATTTTAGTTCGTCGCTATCAGCCGAAAATACAGATATCTAAACTCTGATTCTTAGAAAGAACCAGACGGCATTTCTGTCTTATTGGGGCTCGTCAGTGTTGCACATTTTTCAATATACAACTGAAGATTAAATGCATAGCTGCATTCATCCTGCACTGCCATTCAGGCACTTGTCTGGCAGAATACAGCGGTTGGCCTTCTGGTTTCAGGACTTCCCGGATATGGCAATGATGAATCGACACATCATTGTTATAAATTCCGTAAATGCGAATTTGCATAAACTATGAGTATAAGGGTTTTGGCGAGTAATTTGAGTTAGTCACAACCAGCGGAAATTCCGATAACTTAATTCCCATTCCAAGAAAGTACGAGCCGGACGTTTCTTCATATAAGGTCTCTACAGTGCTGCTCCTCCTTTGGTCATCTTCCGAGGTTAAAACACATGACTGCTAGTGGTTTGCGCCGACTACTACCAGCTGAAGCAAATGAGCCATGGTTGACGGCGGACGACCATTATGAATCTTTTGCTATCTGCCATATAGCCTGACACATCCTCCACTGACATGCAGGCATCTACCGTGCAGATGACAGCAATTGAACTTCCGGCGTTAAAACTTCGTCGCTATGGCAGATATGAAACGACCTAGAATTTTTAGGAGATAAATTAAGGGCGAAACTACATTAGTTATAATCAGAAGGATGTTCACGAGCATTTTGAGTTACTCGCCAGCAGCCGACAATTCAGATAAATCAACTCCGACTCCAACAAATACCAGACGGCTGGTTCGCGCTATTGGGTCTCGTCAGTGGTACACATACTTCGGCAATTTTCCGAACGTATGACTGCTAGTGGCTTGCGCCAACAATCAGTGCTGAATACACTGTGAAATGTTGGACTGCAGAAGACCAGCTAGAATGGTTAGCTAACTGGGATAAAGCACGAACCGTCCTCAATTCCATGCAGACACCTGCAAGTCAGGTAACAGCGGTTTGAATTACAGTGACAGGAATTTCCCGTTACGGCAGCTGTAAATGGACAAAGAATCGCATGAAATCCGTAAGTGTGACTTTGTATTACTTACGGGGAAAAGGATGTTAGAGTATTTTGATTTCGGCTCCTTCAGCCAACAATTCAGATACACAACTCTCATTATTAACAAGCACTAGCCGGGAGTTTCGTCCTACTGTGGCATCTCAGTAGTGCGCAGTAATTTTAGTTTCCCCAGATAAAACACATGACTGATATTCGCTTGCGCCAACACGTCATCAGCCGTAGCCACTGAGTCATAGCGGACAGCAGGCGACCATCATGAATTTGCGGCTGATGGGGACGAAATTAAAACGTTGCATAAACTCTTATACAAATAGATAAGACAAGTGTGTCTTTACGGAATTCATAAATGCCATGCCGAATAATATCTGCCGTAACCTGGATGTCTTGAGGCCGGAAGGACAAGCGCTTTTCTCTGTCTGGCAGGTGCCTGCATGGCAGTGGTGGTTAGATCACGCTATCTCGCAGTTAGCTAACGATTCAAGGTCTTATTCCGTCCCTCATGTCTACGGGGTTATGGCTTCAGACTTGTTGGCGCAAGACACCAGCAGTCATTGGTTCGATCCTCGGAAAAGCACCGAAGGAAGCGCACCAAGTCCAGCTTTTATCAAAGGAAACGAACGTTGGGTGCTTTTTAGTAATTTGTGTTTATTTATCTGAACTTTCAACTGTTTGCAACGAATTCAAAATACTCGCCTAATTCTTTTACTCATAATTAATACAAAATCGCCGTTACTGTTCTTATAAAAATGCCACGTCAATTTGCCGCTGCCGTATAAAGGAAGTTCTGACGCCAGAAATGCCAAGCGCTATCAGCTGCCTGGCAGGTGTCTCCATGGCAGCGCAGGTTAGGTCACAATACATCACTGTCAGCGAACGATTCACGAACCCAATGTGGCTGTGGTTTCAGTAGCGGGCTAGTTGGCGCAAGTTACTAAGAGTCAAGTGATTAAACCTCGAAAAAGGACAGAATAATGGCCAATACTGATGTGCCCCAATCAGGCAAAACAACATTGTGATGCCTACTTTAAATTGAAGGCGATTTATCTAAATTCTCGGCTGATTGCGACGAAGAACAAACCAAACCTTTCTGCTCAAAAGTAATACAAATTCGCCTTTACGGATTTCGTAAAAATGCTATGTCGATTCATACGTGCCGTTAACAAGAACTCCACGCTGGAAGGCCAATCGGTGCCATCAGCCTGGCGAGTGCCTGCATGGCAGTGGATGATGATTAGGGTTAACTGGAAGTTAGCTATCGAATAATGATGGTCGTCTACCGTCCCTCAATGGCTTAATGGCTTCACGTGTTAGACAGTTGGCGCAACGCACTGACCGTCATGCTTTCGATCCATGCAGTGGGACAGAAAATGTACAAAATAAGGAGCAGTAAATAGGGTGAAATGGCCGGGAGGTGCTTTTATATACTAGGCTGCTTTATCTGAATGGTCGGCTGATTGCGACATGCATCAAAGTTCACTAAAATTCTTCTACTTATCAGAAATGCAAATTCGCCCTCATTGATTGTATAAAAATGTTATATCGATTTATAGCTGCCGTAACTTGAAACTCCTGACGTTAAAAGGATAACCACTGTCTTCTTCTTGCCAGGTGCCTGCACAGCATTAAAGAATGGGTCGGGCTAAATCGCAGTAGGATAGGGATACATTATGGTCTTCTGTTGTCCCACATGGGTCAGTCGCTTCAGCACCAGGCGAATTGGCACAAGTCACTCGCACTCATACCAGTTCGATCCTCGGATGATGACCGGAGTACTCGCACTACTGACGAGCTCCAATAGTGCGAAACGACCGTATAGTCCTTTAAAGAATAGTTTGACTTATTTGCATGGTCGGCTGATTTCGATGCACATTTAGTAACCGCCAAAATCCTTCAAATCAAACGTAACGCAAAGTTGCCCATACGAAATTCATAAAAATTATAAATGTTTCACGTCTTCCGTAATTGGGAATTGTTTACGGCAAAATGCTAACAACTGTCGTCTGCCTGCTTGCTGTCTGTCTGCTTGACAATGGTTGATGGGGCAGGTTATATCGCAGATAACTAACTATTCAGGATGATCGTCTGTTGTCCCACATGGCTCAGTGGCTTCAAATGCAGGATAGTTGGCGCAAGCCACTAGCGGTGATGGGTTTATCCTCGGAAGTGTACCGAAGGATACGCAATACTTAGGAGTACTAAGGGGGCGAAATTACGTCAGGTTTCTTTCAGAGAATGTGCGGAGTTATGCGAATGGTTGCCCGACTGCGCGGAACACAAAATACTCGCCAAAATCCGTCTACTCATAAGTAATGTAAAGTCGCCCTTATAGATTTCATAATTGTATTATGTCGATTCATGGCAGCCGTAAGTGGTAATTCCTTACGTCGGAATGCTAACCTTTGTAACCTGCTTTGCAGCTGCCTGCGTGACAGTGTACAACGAGTAGGAGTATGTCGTAGTTACTTAACGATTCATGATTGTCGAACGTTGTCCATGATGTCTCAATGGGTTTAACTTCAGGCTAATTGGCACAACCAGAATTACTCATGTATTTAATCTTCCAGTGTGGTCTTAGCCTGCGCAACACTGACAAGGCCCAAGAAGGCGGAATTGCCTCCTGCTAATTTTTTGGAATGATGGTTAATTCATTTGAATTTTCGCCTGATTGCAACCAATTAAACTATTCGCCAAAATCTTTCTAATAATGGGCATAAAAGCTGGCCCTTACAGTTTTCCTAACAATGCTATTTCGATTAATTTCTTCCATAACCGGTAAGTGCTGACGCCGGAAAACCAACTGCTGTCATCTGCTGGCAGGTGCCAGCATGACAGTGAAAGATGGGTCAGGCTATGTCGCAGTTATTTAACGATTCATCATGGTCGTCTGCCGTTCCCCGTAGCTCAGGGGATTAGCTGCGGACTGGTTGGCGCAAGCCGCTGGCGGTCTTGTGTTTGATACCCGTAAGTGGCTGGAAAAATGGACACCACCGACGAATGTTAATAGGGCGAGGCGACCGTGTGGTTTATTGTTTGTTTGGGAGCTGCTTTCTTATATTTGTCCGCATGATTGCGACGAACGCAAATTAATCACCAGAATCACTCTACTCATAGTAATGGAAATCCGCCCTCCACGGATTTCATGAAAATGCTATTTTGATTCATATTTGCCGTACTTGGAAATCCTGACGCCCTAAGGCAAACCTCTCTCATATGGCTTTCTGGTGCCTTCAATGCCTTGTAAGATGGTTTGGGCTATTTCGCTGTTGGCTAACGAACCATGAAGGCCGTCCGCCGTCTCACATGGCTCAGTGGATGCAGCTCTGGACAAGTTGGCTCAAGCCATTAGCAGTCAAAATTTCAGTACTCGGAAATTGACGGAAGAAATCGCACTGCTGCTGTGCCTTAATAAAGCAAAACGGTCATCTTATGTTTTCTTGGAATAGGGGTTGGTTTATGTGAATTGTCTGCTGATTGCGACGAACCTAATATACTTACCAAAATCCTTATAATAAGATTATAATCCGTCACTTTTATGCCTACTGATCCCCGCCCTACTACTTCAAATTTCACCAAACTTAACACGGACGCCATCCTTAGGCTTCCGCTCATCATTGTTATCTTGGATTCCTGTCTTGCTTGCAGTTTCTCCTTTGTCATGACCCTACCGTCTAGGTAGCGGGCGAATGTGCTGACGCTGACGTTTACCTTGTCATCCACCTTAACTCGTATCCTAAAGGTTTTCAAAGTAACCGTAGGGTCCGATTTCACCCATTCCACCAGTCAATCCACGCGACTACCTGACAGACACATTCGACGCGTCCAGCTACGACTTCTAGTCAAATCATTCATTCCGAATGTCTTATCCAGCTTCTACATGTTTCACATTTATCTGTAAATGAGATGCAATGTCCTTCCAGCGCAATTTTTTGAACGCGGTAAAGTCAACTGTGCTAGCAATGAATTTCCATTACATTTGTTCTTTAGCATTAATATGAATAAAACAGCAGCAACACAGCAGCTCACAATTTCGACCTCCCATTTCTGTCAGGATAATTGCGTGTTAACTGAGGTGATATTTAGCTTAATTTTCGGGCGCAAATGTTAGCTATGAAGCAGTGTAATTAATGTGACTTGAAAGGAAGGTGCTACGTCGGCGCATCCACCGTTTTGACCGAATTACGTTAGATGCATGTTTATCTGCAACACCGCCACCAATAAACCATGCCTCAAAGGCAAAGGTGCACAAACTCCGCTGGCGCGATTGTTTCTATATTTGTGATAAATAAAAAATAAGCATACGTCGCGCAATTCCGAAAGCCTCATCATGTGAGCCTTTTATCCTGCTCAATCATCCTATCGTTGTATTTCTCAAACTTAATATTCCGAATTACTTTTTGCCCCAAACCTTTCCGTTGTTACTCTGGGTTTAAACGTTTTCATTTAAGTAAGTTAACATGGTCTTTGTGAACTTGCTGCACTATATTGAGTTTTAATTGCTTGCACTGTGATCTTACTTATATCGGATGTGAACATTTCACTCTAGCTAATTCTGGTAGCGCCATAGTATTATCAGTTTTGTTGCGGCCCAACAGGGTATCGCGTTGTAATATCCATGATTGCCACTTTAACAATGCAAAATTTCGCTGATGGTATCCACGTGACAAACATCAATTCAACATATTTTGTAATGCTGATGTGGGTGAAGGCGGACTTGAAACAACTTTGCTCACACAAGTACGCTTTTGTGGGCTGTCTAGTCATTACGCAGGCGAAATATAGAAACACGACCAAGATTCCGTGTCGTATCATTTTCTCTTTCATCTGCAAAAATGTTTTGCCTTTGGTTTGTACAGGTGTGGCATCTATGACCCAATTAGATGTTCATTTAGACTGTGTTTATGACAAAATACCTAAGCCATTTTATGCCATAGTTCTCATGTTAATACCATTTTGTAAATACTTCAATGTTGAGCTCAAATTATTTTTGATACCTTGGATATGCGTGACTTAAGTCGTCAAGTTAACTGTGCGTTTACAATCATCATTGAAGTTTCGGAGTTAAACCCGCTCATGAACTTTCAGATGATATGCCTAGACATATACATTTAATGCATAATGGTCCAACAGTTGTTGTCGCCATTATTTTAATCTTCTAATCTGTTTTTTGACCGTACATAAGTAGGATCTGCTTTCATCAACTATTCCAAATTTTTATACAAAAGTGCCAAATATAAGCGAAAATTTTTTATGCCGCAATATTATTTTCCATTCTGCAATCTAGGCATGTAGTGTTTAGGTTAATATTTGTAGATATCTTTAGACAGATAGATATAGACAAAATTATGTACGTAGATGGAGAGATAAATATAGATAGCGATTGATGCTAAATCATGAATAGCGTATCGCAGAGCAATCATAAATGTATTCTCTACAACTCCTTCCTAGTATGGTGAAAAACGTTATACATTTTCACGCTTGTATGTCTTTGTTGTTCGCATGTATCATTTGAAATGCCTCACTCACGATATTTTAGGACTCACAAACGTGATTTATCATCATAAGTGTGCAATCTTTCTCTGAACCGAATATTGGTAAAATATACATCCAACAACGTTTTGCACCGCTGCACTGAATTGACCCAAAAGCCTAACATAGGAGCCGGTGGATAAGCGATCCGCCCCGGGCGGCTGGTGAAGGTGACAGCCGTTTTAGCCCAGATGCTCGTTCAATACCAAGTGGAAACTCAACAAAATTGCATCCACGACTTAAGAGAAAAAATAAAATGGTGATAATCTTTCTGCGACCGAAGAAATATTGGTACTGCAGCTGTTGACATACAAGTAACGGAAAGCGACATTGACATTAAGGATGCAGCGGGAATTACTTTAGTGCTGATTTAGTTGCTGCGAACCTGGACGATAAATAGGAATTTTAATCACACTTTGATACGATAATACCCAAACCAAACCACTTTGTGGTTGTCAGTCAGTGGCCTGTTGACTTTGGCCATGGAATTCTCACTATGCTTGTAAGGCTCGGAGCTACTAACTTGCAGTAAATCTTACATAAATATAATAAACTTACCTTACTTAAATAAATAAATTTAAGGCTGTGGCTAAAAAGCGAACTGGATTTTCGAAATTTGCTGAACAGTGAATATACATTACGAACACTAATAAGTCTTGATTGATTTCAGCTACGGGGCTTTTTCAATGGAATTTTCTAGACTTTAGAATCCTGTGTGCTCCAGAAACTGGTGAAAATTAAATCGGAAAGCATGCGAAGATGAATGTAGTTAATTTCGGCCTCAATCATTCCTCACCCGCGAGGAGCTAGCGATCAGTATAGTTGAAGGAAAGGCATTATATAAAATAGTGCTAAAAGTTGTGTAAAAGAGGTTGGAGAAGATTGCAGCTTGAATCCTTGATATCTTCATGTTTCTCGCCAAGCAAACCACGACGTTATGTTGTCACCAAAATGTGGTATCAAGATGACAAGTGAGGTAGGGAAACAGAGGATATTTTTAAGAAGTTGTGCAGTTGTTGGATCTGTATGAACCTCTTAGGCTCAAAATATTTGTAACAATTTACCTGTGTTCCCACACGTTCAAAATGAATTTGTCAGCGAGTTATCACAGCAGAGAAAATTAAATAACTTAATAAATAAAAAATATATGGTATATTCTTGGTGAAACAAGCCACACCGGTGAAGACGCGATCGAATACGCATACGACCATAGCTCCTTCGGAATAGAAAACATTTGTTTCAATGAAAGGTATAACCGAAATTTTCGTAGTTGCTACGAATGAACATTTTGTCAGGCAATAGTCTGACCCAGCAACATCATGGCGCTGGGTCGCGGAAACATTAATCAAAATCATTGTGTCAGTATTCAAATTTGGCTTGATTCCGCCATGTGGTAATCCATGAGCTCCGCATCCGACGTAAGATTTTAGTGCAATCGTTGTCCATTAAAAGCTCGGAATGTTCGGTGCTCCAGCAAAGCATTCTGCATAACGAAATCTGATGCACGGATTGTATGTAAATGTCTGATGATTGCGCGCGTGTGAAATGATGGCTGTGACTTAATTCAGAGTTTTTAAGCGAACATTTGTAGCTTTTTATAGAGAGAACGATTGTCAGACGTAATCCCACCAACTCCTGGAACACTGCCGTAGGTTATTTTAAACAGTAGTACAAGCTGGCGATGCATCCTACCAACCGATTTTGCACCCCGCTATTTGCAGTCGATTGGCTGCCAAATTTCTTTGCGGGTGTCCCATAAGTTATTAATAATCTGGCGGTAGTTGTTGAAGTCATTCGAAAATTCTAAAGAGCCCTATCGAGTGATGAGTGGTGCAGGTGAGGAAAACATTGACGTAACAGGGACTGCTTACTTCTTCTGTGGTATACTTGTCCGGGTTGTCTAGACCAGGTCCAGCCGTTCACGCTGGAATTGTCATGGGGATGACGAGTGCAGTTGGTCCTTCTGGCTGAATACGTCCACATCAGAGGGAAGTGAAATTCCTTTGTCCCATTTGGGATTGGTACGAAGTCCTTAGTCCGTAAATTAGGATCAGAATGTTTTAAATGTAAGTAATAAGTAGGTGTAATTAGCTTCATGATCAAGTGAACACTCCATGAACGGCCACCCGAAAAGCCATTTGTTTGAGTGCCATTGAGGAGCAGCAATGCTGTCCATGAAATGACAATGGAAAAGCGCCAGTTGAATGGAGAAGTAGAATGTTCTTCCGGAAATGTAAGGCACTGAAACCCATTATTGAACGCCAGTGAGAAAAAGCAATACTGTCCGTGGCAGTGAATGTAATCATGATAGGATAATCGGTCATCTGTTTTAGAACAGGATATTCGCGTAAGTATATTAATTCAGGTAAGTAAATTAAAATACTGTGAGTACGAGTCGAGCTAAACCCATTTGTTGACACTCGGTAAAGATGGCGTTCGCAGAAAATCGTTGCTGGTTCAAGGAAAACTAGCATGTTTGCATCATCCGCCATAGAAATCCCGAAGCGTCACACAAAATGCCGATGGGTGACGTAAATTGACTACAGAGGAACGTTTTGGACTGCTTTAGGAGAACAAGAGAAGGAGGGAATTCAGCTTGATGACTGCGTTGTCATGCGTCTAACAATACTCATATTATGATAAACAAAGACATCTGCGAAATCGACCCAAAGCTAAATTGGTGCAATTCACAAAACATTCCTGATACTGGCCTCTGTACATCAAGCTTATGGGGTTACACTGTTGGAGTTTTTCTACGATGAACCGACAATACTCATGTCCGTTTCATCATTTGCTGCTGGAATTTCTTGGTTCATGTCACAGGTATAAGTCTGAATTGGCTGTACAATCTAGGTGGAAGATTCGAGCAGGCGATGCAAAGGGTGTGCAGAATAAATACTCGGAAATCATCATTCAGAGAAACGCTTCATAAATTGGGGAAAAATGCAATCACAAGATCAGTTGCTTCTTAATTACTCACCTTAATGTTTTCGTTACCGTGTATTTCGTTTCTGAGCCTTTGGAGCTAAGTTCTCATAGAAATCAAGGTTGCATATAAATGTCCAAGCTAAAGGGGCTGGATTTGCGTAAAGCTCGTTCATGTTTACAATGTTAACAGCATCCTTCTTCGGAATAAAGAGAGAATATTTGAGGTTGCAATGGATGGATCAGAGAAATATTGCGCATATTTCGGGGTAGGCGTGTATTGCAAATCCGTCAAAAGAAACTAACAGACGGAGAAAATTCATTTGTTATATTAATGATATACCGATGAGTTCAAAATAACCATGTTTTCGTCATGAACATTGGTTGATAAATTATATATTTTCAGAAAATTCATGGTCTTGCAAAACAGAATGCTATATTTACATCGTTAAATCTGCTTGATAATTTGGTTGCTCGCTTATTGAACTTGAGTAAGATATTGGAAAATGTTCGATCGCTCATTTCATTGTTGTCTATCCCGTTACTTTTTTATCTAAGCTTTTGGAGATCTGCTCTCTCACAAAACATGGATGCACAGGTAGGTTTATGCAAATGAGCTGGATCTGCAGCAAATGTCTGTCAAGCTACCGATCTAGAGTTTGGCTGCTTCAGAATAGTGGTAATATGTCAGATATTAACGTGAATGAATTAAAACGTACTACGCTGTATTAGGGATTATCCCCGATCCGAATCTACCAAATGAAAGGGGTAGACATTGAGCAGTTGTTTGACATATCGATAGGATTTATACAGAGGTAAAACGGGAATTTCTGTCTGTCATAAACAGTTTGACCGATGAAACGCCATGGGTTTTAACAAATCAATGACACTGCAAACAAATATTTTTCCTTATAAAATGAAATCAGCTTGCTGTTAACTATCGTTATCTAATTAGCGAAGTCGATGTATTTAATATAGGAATTCCTTGTCAAAAAGTGAAGAATACAATATCCTTGTACGCTTCAGGATATGACAACATTACTAGATGTTCTGTACTCCTGATATTGATGCAAAATATCCCTTTGTGGAACCTAACGCGCGTCTTTCCTACCGAACTATAAAGGTTACAGGCTCTGAGAGGGCATTCCCATAAAGCAAATTTAGAAAGAACTAACTTCAAGCATCAATGGATATCGTCAGATTTCCCGCCAATTAAACCATGACTTTTGTTATCACCAAGAAGAATTGTGGGGATGACAAGCGAGGTAGGGAAACAGAGCATATTTTTCAGAAGTTGTGCATTTCTTGGACATGTATGAACCTGTTATACCTAAAAATTTGATGACAGTTCAACTGTTAAGAAAACCAACAAGTTTTCTACACGTTCAAAATGAATTTGCTAGTTAACTATCACAGCAGAGGACAAGAAAAATCATAACCAGGTCAAGGAAAACTAGCATGTATGAATCACTCCTGATAGCAATCTCGACGTATCAAACAAAAGCCAGATTTGAAAATAAAGTGACGGTAGACGAGTCGTTTCTCAGCCTTATTGAGAACAAACTGCAGCTGATGTGCGCAAACTAAGTTTTTACGTCAGTTATTATTGTTAGCTTATTGTACTATGATCCGACAATACTCTTGCTTTTCATCAATATAATATTTGAATACCTTGATTTAACACACAGGTATACGAATGAACCGGCAGTAAATTCTAGGTAGAAGAGTCGAGCACGAGCTGCAACAAGTGTGGAGAAGAAATACTTGGAACTCGTCATTTCTATGTATCATTTCACAGATTAATGAGAAAATGCAAACACACAAGGTTTATTTCGTTCCTGTGCCTTTGAAAATGTGGTCTCATAGAATTCAGGGATGTCTATAAATATGCAAGCAAGCGGGGCTGCATTTGCAATCGTTTAAGCTTACAATGTTAACAGAGCCTGTCTTCGGAATATAGATTATAGGGTATTCATTAAAAAGGATGGGTTAATGAAACTCTGCGATGAGTTAGGGGTAACCTTTGAGTGCGGATTCCACCAAATGAAAGGAATGGACGGAGAAGAATCATTTAATAATTCAATGAGTACAAAAAAGAAATGTCTGTTTTAGACAGTGACAGACTAATTCTGGCATTGCGAAAAGATTATGCTTTTCTTGCGCCGTTAAATCTGCTTTATAGCAAGTATGGTTGTTCGCCCAGCGACCTTGAGGAAGATAGAGGAAAAGTGGTTTGATGGCTCATCGTTATGTTGTATCTCTCGTTCCTTTTGTTTTCGAGCTTTTGGAGAGCTGTTCTTTCAGAAACAAAGGATGTGCCGATATGAATTAAAAAAGGCTGGAGCTGCAGCAAATTTCTGTCAAGCTCCCGACCATAAGGTTTTTTTCTTTATCAGAACAGAGACAAATGGTCAGATCCTAAAGTGGATAAATCCAAAAATACTACCCTGAATTGGAGATTATGTTTAATCCCAATCCGCCAAATGAAATAGACTGACATTAAGGATTTGTTTGATATCTCAAGGAGATGTGATATGGAGGTAAAACGGGAATTGCAGTCTGTCATAAACATTTTGACTGATGAAATATGTTCGGTATTAAAAACTTCATGATCTTGCAAACTAATCTGACTTTTTAACCTAGTCCATGCTGCTTATGTTTGCCCACTTAGCGAAGTAGAGGAAGATATATAACACAATAATGCTTTCTCAAAAGAAAATACAATAATTTTTAAGCATCGGCAAACGACAAAATAATGGATATTCTAAACGTTTAATGTACATATGAAAATAACACCTTGAGGACTCTACCTCGCATCCTTCCTATCGACATATAAGCGTTACAGGTTGTGATAGCGCATTCTCATAACGCAAGCTTATTACGAACTACGTATAATCATCAATGTACTTGTAAAGGCCTACGGATTGGCAAATATCCCCATAGACGTAACTTGTTAATGTACTGGAGTCTTCTATCCTTATTAATAATACTGTCTCATGTAATACACGAAAAATGTACATATTAGATTTTTCACAAATATGGTATCAACACAAATGTTTATATTTACGGCAACACCCAAACATTAGATCTGATTGTTATTAAGTAAAACGAAATAGTTAAGGTATGTTCGCAATTATTATAGTTTATGGAATTAAAGACCTCATCGTGCAGCAATTTTACATCTGTCCCGGTCGGCAAAATTGGTTGCTACCCCACTGATGTGGCCTTCATCACATGTTCAGGCAAACTGTTTCTAATATTTACCACTCTCCGTTCGAAGCACGGTGGCTGGGAAAATATCTTCACATCAAGCACCACAAGTTTGTATCCGTGTCCGTGTGTGCTTCATGGCCACAGTAAGTGCAATGTTGACCTCAACATAAATATGTCACCGAGAAATAGAATACGGCAGTTCATAGGTAGGTTAGCTTGCATCCGACGGTAGGGCAAGACATAGAGTACTGGTGTCCCGCACCGGTTTTCATAACGCAAGCCACGTAAACTCGTGGTAAGCCTGGTAGCAACCTTCTGGACTCATTCGATATTCTCTGCTACGCCCCGGGTATGTGGAAAGTAGGCGGGCAAACAGTACTGTAGCATTGGTCTGGTAGTGGCGAGTGGCTAACAATCCATACGCTGTGCCGGAGCAATATCTCTGCGCCGAAAGCCTTCATAATTCTTTACCGCATAACCCTTTCGCGTTGTCCACGAACTTCAGATCTCAGCTCGAAAGCACACCTAGGTAATTCATGGAGGGTTTGGGATATAGTGGTTGTTCGTCAAGGGTGTAGGTTCGGCCTTCAGCACACTCCACCAAGCTCATGAAAGTAAGCAGACCATATGGATAAGCGGTTGAGGTTTTACTGAAGTACGTCACATCGTCGGAAGCATCAATTTCTCTCCAACTTATTATGCCATTATAAACATGGCGCAGAGAGACCGGAGAAGCTGAGGAAAATGGTTCATGTGGAACAGTAACAGAGTGGTCCCAACACCGTGCATTGAGGTATGCCACTTGTAGATGGCAACCAGTTGGATAGATAAACATCCACTGCACCTTCCACTTTTGTTAAACAAGAACAGCAAAGGTGTCCTGGTGCAGCAAGCCACCCATACATAGATAAATATTTACATATAGATATAAATAGATGGACATGGATATTCTTATATGCATATAGATAATTACGTCTGACCGTTATTCATGTTCATCTGCTTAGTAGTAGTCGTTGGATCATAGAAGAATTCAAGTGTTCACATAAAAATTAAGCTCTGGAAATGTATATATTATGCAGTTAAATATTGTCTTGGGATATATAACCATCAACACCTTTTTTTAATAATATTAAATTCCGGGTAATTAATAACTGAATAGATCCACACTACAAAGCTCTTATACATAGCGCATAAAGAATGACAGCTACTTTCGTTCAGCTGAAGCCCTCTGCAAAAGAATTTGCTAACAATACATAGAAAATCTGCCAGCCCAAATGCTGGCAAATATATGCCAATCCTCATTTAAATAAGGCCGGAATGTTTCTTAAACCATGTATAACATAATGGAAAAAATTGTTTTTCAATGCAAGGCAAATGAGCTGATAACAGCTAAACAAACATTTGACGCCGATTTATTTCATCATAACATTTTTTCTACTTGGACGTCTCAAACTTCTGGATTCGCTTGATAAGGAAGACGAAAAGGAAACGCATATATTACACCTTTCCCCTTCTTAGTCAATAAATCGCACATCCAGCGGTTTGTTCGTTAAGGTAAATTTAAAATTCCGCCCCTCAAACCGATACACAACCGACTCAACACGTCTATACGAGCGATAGGATTACATCTTACTTTGCATAAATATGTATTCTATGACACTGCAAAGTCGATTACATCAATCCCATCCATAAGTTTAATAACATTTCTCAATTATGCTCACCGAATACACTAGCCTCAATTAATCTGTCGTAGTTGCAACGGGTGAAAATAAAGGGAACATTATATTTTCACCTTCCTGCCTGACTCCATGTTACAACTATCGATAAGAAGTCATGCCAGATTTGACGCTGGAATTGTCATAATGGTTTATCGAAAGCGTAAGTATTCTAAATAAGGAAAGTTTATCATTCACAACATTTGTTATCCAATTGTTAGTTGCACATAAGAAAACATTGTCAAACATTCATTATTACTGCTAGGTAAAATTGTAGTAACTATCCAATATTCAATGGACTAGAGATTAAAAATATTATGCTGCCCCAAATATCATATTTACAACCTGTACGGTGTACTGCGGATTGGTTATTCACAAGGTATGCTAATGTAGCGGACAAACAACGTGCGTTAACAGGCGTTGGACATTACAAAGACAAGTCGTAGTTCAATCATGCAGTCCAGTAAATGTAAACCAATTCAATATTGCTCTTTTAGTTGGTATGTTAGTTTGTATCTATTGATACTCTTTGGATTTGCCATGTGAACTATTTAGATCTATGCGTGGACACACACATTTAGCGTTGAAGTTAGCAATTTGCGCAATCATCCATTTCATGTTTAACAAAACACTTTGCGGTATATATGCTGTTTGGTAGTTTTTGCACTTACTCAAATATTCATACGCAACTATAAATATATATATATAATGCTTAGTATATTTTTGTTTAAATTAGTTTGACGCGATAGCGGCTCCTCTCTTCAGCAGGGTAACGAAGGAGTTATTGATTATCATTTCCATTAAATGCATCTATTACTGATATAAAAGTCATATGAAGTGTCATATCCAGATCTATTGGTGTTGTTCACATTTGATGATTATTCAATATCAACAGGTATACAAAATAGTAGCTTTATGCTTGCTGTGAAATGCTAAGTCATCCTAATTTGAATTGGGTAAAATAAGAGCATTTTTGTACGGCAGATGTTTGTTAATCATCCCTACTGTTAGACAAAGCTTCCCATACATGGCAAACGGAAATTTTAAGCACGACCTCAACAGCGCGGAAATTTTATTATTTAGGTGTTTTGCTTTATTGTTAGCGAACGGAAAAGGCATCGAATGCGGTGAAAAAGCATTCCATAGAATATAACAATATACTAAGAGAAATGTCATGCAAATTGCAGTATAAAATGCATGCAGCAGTTCCTTTGCTGTCATTTGTCGACAATTCATAAACAATGTTCTATTTTCTTTTATTCCTTCTGTATACATTTATATACATTGTGTATTGGCCGTGTTTCAAGAAGACTTTATTGAGAGCGATCAACTCTGAATTGTATGCTTACTCGAAGACTAATTATGAACATGAATATCACTTCATATTTCGGTAGAACTATCGTCAGTATACATTCAGTTTCTCATATTTTACAAAAAAAGCAGATATATTATTGTTGGTTGTTTTATATAAACAATGGATGGGTATTCATAACAATCATTCCTAATATGTGGATTTGACTAGAGAGAGACTACGCAGATTCAGGGATGATTAGTTACACGCGCATAAGTAAAATGTCAGCAAGTATTAATTGTTTAATATTAGTTTATTTGCGCATCCTCGTATATGTCAGGCAAGATTTTTCTGAATGACCAGCTGACATTTGCCAGCCTGAGTGAAATTTTGCCGGTTGCATTCGCAAAAGAACACCGAAAATTGACATTTAATTATATTATCAAACTGGATATTTAGGGGCTTCAAACTGCGAGGAGACCACAACATGCTGAAAAATTGTTCCAAAATGTTAATCCCATAGCACTTTCTTAATCGTGAGACAATGCATCGATGCATTTGTTGCTATAAGCCGTTCAAGCCACTTTGAAAATAGGACACTTTTTTGATCAACCAGGCAATCAAGCAAGCCAGTAGAATTTGTTCCAATAACCACAATAAAAATTTTGTTAAATATGTATGAAGCCGTTACAATAATATAGTTAACAAACGACTGTTTTTACAAAGTATATTTATACTTACTTTGTTCCAAACCGAAATAAATTTTGTATGCTCTACTGAAATCTAACTTACTGAAAATAACAATAGTATAAAGTAATGCTGTGCCTATTTGTTAAACTGGTTGGTCATAGGAGAGGCAACTTATATTATTGATAATAAGATAAATAAACGAAAATCAATATGGCTGATAAGCGCTTGCAAATAACATTCGGGTCGCCATCGAAATACTAAATCAGTGCTGGATACAAAGTAGCATGTGGGTAGGATGCCGGGTTAACTTTATACTGCTGCCATGCTTTAGTTACGTTTCACAAGTACTATTGTTTTGAAAATTATTGAGAATACCTGTAGCTCGGTATGTGGATGAAAGGATTGTCCTGTTCTCCGAGCTGGGCATTTCAGCTGCAGACGTTTCGTTACCAACCTAGGTAACATCTTCAGTGCAGCTATTTAGTGCTGTTTCGCGGAGTCTCGCAAATCAATGCCAGATCTGATTGACTATTGATTGTTGCCTGCTTCGAATGTCACCCTTCGATCGGTTCACGTGTTCGTCATGTGGGCAAATCTTCTCCTTGTTTAGCCAAGGCATAAGCGGTCAGCTAAAATCCATCTCATTAGTTTACGGGAACAAATTGTCGATGATTTCTTTAGCGAATGGTAAAAAACATTATACACAAAAACTTTATTCAATGCGCATTGAGTCAATTCTTAAGTGTTTTTATATTTGGTCAGTTGCTGATTAACGCCAGATAGTATATATCTTTCAACTAGTGCTCAAAAACCATTCGAACTGACTTCAGTTATAAATTAATTATCGGACGATAGATGAGGATCACTGTGTATATTAGGTATTTTGTAATTTCATAAGCTAGTTCTAATGATATTGTCCAGATTCCTTCTTTGGTTCATAACACAAATTTATGCCAAGCAATCGTTGAGCACAGAATCTAGTCTGTAATCTTTATCAGATATACGATTCGTAATATTTTTGTACATTGTCTCTTACCTGACCAGATTGGTGACATACATTTTGGAAAGACTCTACTGCATTCACAGCTTCGTGGCAGTTGATGTTCTCAGATGCAATGAACAAATCTACGTAAATCACAAAGTCTGTTTAGGCAAATATGTTAAAAAGTACGCGATGGTATAGAGAACATAACTGATGTTAACTCAGTTTTAAAATTAACCAATTCTTTTGGCTAATCCTCGAGAGGCAAAAACATGAACGCTCTTCATTGTCAATATATTCCCAACATTGTCCTATCAGCAGGCATCAAGTACATATTGAAAAGAAATTTGCTGGGTAAGTAGGTTGGTTGCAACTTATGTACATCTTATTTTGTAATTCTGCACACAATCTTGTTGTAACCGTCAGGTCTAATTCCTAAATATAAAAATTGCATTTGCTATTTATAAAAGCAAAACTTTTACAACGCATGCCTTATTTATCTACGGAAGGAATCCAGTTTGAATTTTAAGGAAAGATGAATCAACATTTAGCTGTTGCAATGATATGTCCACTGAGCCCTTTTTGGCAAAATGCACTCGTAAGCATTTTAAGCAGACGCTTAAAATATTCATATAATCGGCATCTATGTACAAACATTATTTTGTTGATCTACTGTTTATCATCACATCCGATGAAAACATGAAGCAGGCGACAGGGTGTTACAGCCAGGCCTGTGCGATACTCAGTAAAAAGCCGTTTTCGAATCTTAACACAAGAGTGTAGAACACCGGCTTCAGCAATAGCAAAACTCATATGTCTGGCCATAAACACCGTTCGCAATGTTTAACTCTGTCCGGTAAGAATTTAGTTTAGCGTGAAGTTAGAACCGACTGACGTAGGGCGTCCAGAAAATAGTAAACGAGTGAGCTTGCTTCGCGCATTTGTTACAATTTTCCATATTTTGCAACCACAAATTGCCTGATATCGATCGACCAGTCTGTTTAATCGGCCTGAGCAGCGACATTGTGGAGCCATCAATTTATTAACATTCCGTGCGCCTTATATCTCATTGGTCAGGATTGCTTGTGTGTCGATGTTCCGAAAAGAAACAGGTCGTGGCCTGATAAAGTCTTTCTAAAGAATGACTACCATGCCGTCGGACACAGACACTTTCATCATTTTTCCACAATCTCATGCACATATCCGGATTCCCGGTAGGTATCCTTACGCAACGAATTAAATCGGTTCGTTTGCAAATAGGTGCCAATCAATCGCTATTCGGCAGTAACTGAATTATAATTCTATACCATTTCTCAAATGCAAACATAATTAACGCAATCGCTTACATCTTTAATGCAGAAGCAATCATTCTTAGTGCAGAAACCATCATTCTTAGTGCAGAAGCTTTCCTCCATAATGTAAAGGCCATCATCCGATAATCATCGCGCTTGCATCCACGTAGCACTGCGTGGGCAGAGGCTACCAGCCAATAGAATTTGGAATAGCGTAGAGGCTGAGCACAGACACGAGCGTGAATACTCACGCTTTGGTAGGTAGGTAGGTAGTGTGAGAATAGCGTGTTCGAAATCAAATGGACGGTAAAAGAAACTTTGTAAAACGGAGCTCAGCCGGTGCACAGTGTGCAGCGCGCTATCACGGGACAATGGAAGTGTCTAAGACATCCATTGGAGCGCGCACAGTCCCTCAGGATAGGGAGACGCGTGCGCTCAAAGAAGCAGGTATAAGACTAAATTGAAGTGTAGTGCAGAAGGAGGCACAATTTGCTCATATGTCTAAGGTCAATTTTGCATTGTTCTCTCGGAATCTATTTCTGCAGTACAAGGAAACCCCGCTTTAAAAAACAGAGATGCTTTATTCTGCACCTCCTTCCAGGTAGAAGTTATCTAGAACACGACGTCTAATAAATATACTCGTTTCACGAAATCAGTTCCGGATATATATTTGTGATATTTCTTGATCGTTATGATGGAGAAGCTGATTTTTCGTAAACTTCGATTTAAGCTCTTTAATGACATCCTGGTTGTAGTGTTGACGTAACACAGTGGTGTTGGGAGACAGGAACTGCAATTTGATATTAAGTAGGTGGAATTAGGGATTGCAACGGCTTAGTCGAGAGCAAGTATGATGTTGCGTTTTGCTATAATTTTCTGTTAAAGCTTCGGAAATAGCTGCATTCATCTATGCCTTTTTATTATCTTTGTAAACTGCCGGTAGTTTGTCACGTTGCTATTTCTAAAATTAGAGTGTTTGCTGATTTGCAAATCACTGCAGCCGGTTCTTTCTCCCCAAATGTGGTAGTGAACAGCATAACTGGGATACCTTCCTTGCTTCTTTTCCCACCTGCGCTTTTCTATCATTTTACATGAATTCTTTACCGGACGTCGTTTTGAAAAGCAAAGCATTTCCATTTGAATTAAAAATGTCTCTAGCAGTGTTGCCGGAACATATCTCGGGCAATTTTTCTGTCTAGTCGGATGCTGCACACATATCTGAGTCACCGATTTCGTCCGACTACTTACCAAGCGAAAGAAAGTCTACTGATTAAAGCCAGTAACCAACTGTTTGACGAGGTAAAGTATTTGGTTTGCAATTATTTTGCGAAGTATAATGCTCGTTCTTGGATCACGTGTGACGAGAATGGGATTTTCCCGTCAGTGCAGACTGGCACTATTACCAGCAATTTGCGTTAATGTCTTCGTTACCCATTTTTCTATCATTCTTTCTTTTCATTCTGGATGTGTGGGTCACAACATCATTCAACAACGGCTTTCCTATGTTACTTTACATGGATTGTTGCTTTGCTACGCTGAAACATTGAGCCATTGTTAGCGAACAGTTCCTCCTTAATATCGTCGAATAAATGATACCATTTCTTTAAGTGTGAATGCCTTTGGTTTTGCTGAAATTGAACTAGCCATTTTGTCTTACGTAATGACGCTCAAAAATAACTACAAAAACGAACATGAATATCCAGTAAGGACGGACGTCAGCAGTAGACGCTCAGTTCTGACAATCAAATGGTTAAACAGTAAATACCTACACACATAAAGTGATTGTCACAGTACTTGCGAGTGTATAACGGTATCACAAATCGCAGAGTGCTCGAGAGGAGTGCCACGGCCCTATACTTTTGTAAAATGGCTCAACCTGTTTTGTCATTACACAGCCCGTAGCAGTACACACGCATTAGTTGCATTGGGTGAAATCCCGCGGGTGGGGTGGGGTAGAGTGATGCGACACTCGAAAAATCTGGTGTGGATTCTCCATGTTGTAATTTTTCCACCGCGCCTATACAGCAACAGCGAAGAACGCGCGACACGGAAGACCACGATCGGGAATACGCACTACGTGTCCAAAACACCGCAGCTGATGCAGCGGGACGAACTCCTCCGGTGACTGGTTGCCTCCAACCAAGCCACGCTGTCTAACTTCCATATCGGTTACGTGGTGCAGCGGCCACACACGGGCAAGCGATCGCAAGCAACGGTGCTCAAAGCAGAGAGACGTTGCAGCTCAGCGATATGAACAGGCCAAGTCTCGCTATCGTACAATAGTACAGGGTGGACAGTCACAAAATAGAACTGTACTTTGATGGATATACCGATGTCATGGCGGCACCGCAAGTGCTTCAGCTTAGATAAAGCAAAGTGAGCTCTTGAGATATGCAACAAAATCTGGTCTTCAATAGCTCCATTGGTTGTGATGCAACTACCAAGGAAGGCAAAACACTACGTAACATTCTGTCTCTCATAACCAACATTGATTGCAGGTACAGGCGTCTGAAAGTCTTGGGAAACAGTTTTGCTCTTGGATGGGAAAAAGTTATCCCATATTTTGTCACTTCAATCGAAAAGTGGTTAAGTGCAAGTTGGACGGCCTGTGGAACTTCACACAGCAAGACGATATCATCAGCGTAGTCCAAGTCAACAGCTCGGCTACCTGGGAAATGCTGAACCTCAGTGCGTTTAACGAATTATGCATAGCATTCTTTAGGACTTCCTCAATGCCAAGGTTATTAAGATATTTGCACCTACATTGTCCCGGAATATCCCGGATGAGAACTTTAGCCAGAAGTTACGTATATTGGTCTTTTATTGACAACGCTGTCCATTATTGTGTCTCCACAAGCAGCATATGTGCAACAGCAGTGGAACTTCCAAGCAAATTCATCCAACCCTTGATGCCAGCCTCTAAGCTATGGAAGAGATTTCACATTGATTTCCATGGTCCCGCACAAGGCCATTTTTAAATTGCGATTGATGCGCATACCAAATGAGCGGACGTAAATCTGATGAACACAACTACAACATCGGCCACGGTACGAAAATTACAACAGTTATTTTCAAAGTTCCGTTAACCAAACACATTGGTTTCCGATAACGGTTCGCAATTTATGTCCGACAAAGTTGGCGTTTTTTTCAGTGTAATTGTACCAAGCACTGCCGGTCGCCTCCAGAACCTCCCCAGTCCATCATGTAATTAGAAAGATTCGTGGATACCATCAAACGTTTACTTTAAATGTTGCGGGGGAGGGACCCACAGGGGATATCATACAGCTGCTCCTTTTTAGTAATCTAGGCTACGAAAATCATGATCTACCAGGCGGCAGATCCCCAGCGGAAGCCATGTTCGGACGTGAGACACGTCCTCCAATTGATGCAATACGCCCTAAGGTTACGCAACGGCTACTAGCGTCAGGCGTGAACAGATGTTTTCTGCTAGACAAGCCGGTGTACACGTTGGATGCATTGCCGAATCACCAAACCTGGCAACCTGCAGTGGCACCATAAAGAACATTCTCTGTGTTGTACGTGGTGTCTGTCGGAACGTTTTCTGTCATACGGCACGTTTCTCGGCAAAGCAAACGGCGGATCGGAAAGCAATCACTTATACTTTCAAGTTGCCGTTTGATATATTGCTGGACACATTTGAACTACCGGAAAATGTGGGGCGTATTGAACCGACAGAGACGTGCGCAAAGTCATGCCACGGATTCACTGGGAGAACTATGCGGCCTACTGAACCTATGCAACGTTTACAGGTGAACCCAGCGCTTCATTCATAAGAGTCTGGAGAACGTGTATTTGAGGAGGATTATGTTAAAATAGGCAATTTGGTGCCTCATATGTACAATGTCGTTCCACACACCTGACCGTGAACTTCACTCTTACCAAATGGTCCACTGTGGTTCATATCCATCAGGCCGCCTCCAGTACGAAACACTCACATCGTAGCCTTTATAGTCGGCTGTCTTCTCTGTTCTATGTGACTTGAGATCTGGTCCATACACTGCCCGTTGCGGTAAAGATCAATGTTCTGACGGCACTAAGATCCATTAAGCGCAATCGTAACATTTAGGTGAGCGACTATGCAGGATCGAGTTTGCGTGTCGTTCCTGGCCGTATGTTCGGTTTAATGATAGTGCATTAGAACTCCGTAGACTATGGGAAGGTTGCGTTGCAGGGAAACAATGCATTTGTATCTGATGGACTGGGGGCGTTCAAAAGTAATGGAAAAATCTACTCCCTAGACGTGCTGTGAAGTCCTCTCAAAGTTCAGTTAAGCTGCGTTATTGTTCAAGCTTTTGGTAGGTGCCCTACCTGGGAACTTACAGACAATAGGCTTGTTGTGAACTGAGTAACTGCAGGTAAATCTCGCGTGATTATTCTAATGTGTTACTGGTATCCTATGCTGTTATTGTATCCCTACGCGATTGCTGCACACCGATTTGCGTGTAGACCGAATTTAATCAGTCTTGAGTTTGAAAGCAGCCGATGAAGCATTTAACGTCCCATGCAATTGTGTTAGGACATTTGCATGTGAAGTTTCACCAGTCCCTCAATCTTTTCTTACTTCGTGTCTAGCCCGTTCACCGGTATACATGCGGACATCCCGCGAATCTGTGAATACACTCTGGGTGTAACATCCCAGCTGGGTAATCACAATCACAGCGTGACCAAAAATGCTGTCGGTTTCCCACTATGACTACCTCTAATCCCTCACAGCTTGCACGTTAATAGTGGTTGTGGCAATACTTATGCCTCACTTGTTTGAGTAGGCACATATATCACGCGCCATCTTAATGTACCATGCCATAACGGTGACCGGATGGCGGCATATGGGTTATGCGGGCACACGTTCGACCGGAATGTAGGTCATGTTTACGAGCCCGACAAAGCTAAGGGGTGACAGGTAACGATAAGGCTGATGTACACACACCTTAATTAAAGAATGAACAGGTGGAGTGAATGTACTCACTCCGGGATTCCAGTTGCACTATTCTCATCTTCCACCATTAAATCAAAGCTCGGCTACTGCTTGCCCGCTTAATTTTCATTTACCTGAACGTGGCACAGAATATCGAACTGGTCCAAAACTCGGCTACCAGCCACATCACGAGTTCACGTGGCTTGCGGTATGAAGACCGGTGCCAGAAACTAGGACTCTATGTCTTGTCCTACCGTCGGATTCAAGTTGATCTTTTCATGACCTATCGTATTTTATGTCTCGATGAATTCTTCATGCTTCACTTCACTTGCGGTGGCCATGAAGCAAACTCGGACACGGATACAAACTTGTGGTGCTAGATGTGAAGCGATTTCCCTACATCCTGTGCTTCGAACGTACAGTAGTAACAATTTTGAACAGTTTGCCTGAACATGTGATTGAGGCCACAGCAGCGGCGTAGAAAAAATTTTGCCGAACGAGGTGGATGAAAAATTGTTCCCGATGGCAGTCTTAATTCCATAATCTTCAACAATTTCGTACAGCCCTCAACTATTTATTTGCACTTAACAACAAGCTAATGCAATAGTGCTGCCCTGAATGCAAGCATTTGTATTGTTAATATTCTCGTGAACAAAAGTAAAAGA
Organism: Dicrocoelium dendriticum; assembly: GCA_944474145.2. NCBI lineage: Eukaryota > Metazoa > Platyhelminthes > Trematoda > Plagiorchiida > Dicrocoeliidae > Dicrocoelium > Dicrocoelium dendriticum. The sequence continues at coordinate 15,139,140 of OX104065.1, read as the reverse complement.
TACACTTTTCGTTATTAGTTGAAGCAGTGTTATTACTAAAGCTATCACACTCCAGTTTATTGCCAAATTCCGTCTATAGGAATACATTAAAATTCGCGGGCCTTTTTTGATCCATTAATGATTGAAGGTAGTTCGTTATAAGCTTGCGTTATGAGAATGGCTCTCACAACCGGTAACGCTTGTAGTTCGGTAGGAAAATGCCTAGCCTATTCCTCAAACGGATATTTCTTAATAACTAGCAAAATTTCAGAAAATCTGTTAACGCTGTTTTCCCTGGATGCATACAAAAATTATTGTATCATTCTCCTTTGAACAAGGAATTCCTATGATATATATCTCTTTCTACCACACAAATTAGGCAACCATAGTTATCAGCTAGCAGATTCCATTATGTAAGAAAATAAAATTTGTTTGCAGTATCATGAATTTGTTGAAGCCTATGGCATTTCATTAAGTAAACCGTCTTTGACAGACAGCAACTCCTGTTTTACCTGGTATCAGAACCCACACATCAAACAACTTCGTAATATCTACTCGTTTCATTTGACCGATTTGGATTGAGAATGATCTCTAATTTAGCGTAGTACGTTTGCATTCATCCACTTCAGTATCTGACATATTACCACTAGTCTGAAGCCGACAAATTCACAGTCAGAAGCTTGAAAGACATTTGTTGCAGCTCCAGGCCTGTTGTTTAAACGTACCTGTGCATCCTTGGTTTATAGGAGAACTGGTCTCTAGAAGCACGGAAACAAAATTAACGGGAGAAACAACATTGGGATATGCTAGCTGATCCCATTTTCATTAACTTCTTGAACCTCGCTAAGCGAACAACCATACGTGTGATTAAGCAGATTCAACGGCGTAGGATAAGCATATTGTTTTGGAAAGCTATACATTTGATAAAAAATATTGCATGTTGTCAGTCATTGTCCCTGGCAGACACCATGTCATCTTTAAACTCATCGATATCTCATCCTTATTTAAAAAGATTCTTCTATGTCTATTCGATTCTTTCAGCGGATTCGGCATTCCATGTCTACCCCCAACTCAGCGCAGTGTTATTTTTGATTCCTCGGTTAAAATGTTAACCATTTTATCTTTATTCCCAAGATAGATGCTGTTTACTTTATAAGCTTGAAAGAAGTTTACCGCAGATCCATCCCGTTTTGCTTGGACATTTATGTGCATCCTTGCTTTCTATGAGAACAGATCTCCAAAGGCCCAGAAACGAAATACACAGTAACGGCAATCCCAAGATGACAATTAAAGGAGCAGCTGATATGGTGGTAACATTTTCTCATTAATCTACGAAATAATGCAAAGGAATGACACCTACACCTCTACACCTTTGCAGAGCATGTTCGACTGTTCCACTTAGATTTTACAGCCAATTCATATACCTGAGACTTGAATCAATATATCCCAGCAGCTCATTGATGAAAAGGCATGAATATTGTCGGTACTTCGTAAAAATCTAACAGAATGAAAAGTCGTAGAAGCCTGATATACCCATTCTAGCTTCCGAGAATGATTTTAGTATGGCACAAATATAGCTTTGCGTTGGTTTCGCAGATTGCTTGTCATAATATTAACCGTTAGAAGCATGACAATGCAGTTATCAAGCTAAATCCATCCTACTTCGGATCACTTAAAACAGTCTAAAATGTTCCCTTGCCGTCAATATATTTTCACTCATCGAAATTTGTGTTATATATCGAGATTTCTATCACGAGTAATGCAAACATGGTAGTTTTCCTTGACCCGAGCAATGATTTTCTCATCGGATCTGATAAAGCGCTCACAAATTCATTGTGAAAGTTTGGGAACAAAATAAATGTGTTGCTTTCGTACACAGACAAATCGTTACAATATGTTGAGCCTAAAAATATTTATACATGTCCAACAAATGCACAGCTTCTGAAAAATATCATCTGTTTCCCTACCTCGCTTGCCATCCTCTCACCTCTTCTCGGTCAAAAGAAAATTTCGAGGCTCGCTTTTCGAGAAAATTGTCGATAACAATTATTCTAGCTATAGAGTATTCCAACCACTTTTACACAAGTGTTACCTCTAATTATTTAATTGTTTTTTTAAAATATCCGGATCGCTAGATCCTTGCAGTAGAGGAAGGCTTGAGAACGCGATTTACTGCATTGGTCTTCACATGCCTTCGGATTTAGTTTCCACCAGTTTTTGAAGCACTCATAATTTTAACTATAAACTTTCCTTTGAAAATGTCTAGTAGCCGAAACCAATCAGAGCCTATTCGTGTCAGTAATCTATGATCACGGTTTCGCAAATTAAAAAACCATTTCGTTTTTTGGACTCGGCCAAAGTTTGTATTCGCTTTATGTAGTTATGCTTATTGAATTCATGAGTAATGTACTGCTAGACCCTAGATAGGAGCAGGACAAAAATAGTGAGGGTCCTATGACCAATATCAACAGGCTAATGACAAACAACTACAAAGTCGTTTGGTGTTAATATTATCGATTTCAAGTGTATTTATATATCAAATTCTCAACTATGATAGCAGCATTTGCATTAGATTTATAAGTCTTTCCCCCTGCATCCTTATTGTCAATATCATTTTCATATTCATGTATGCCGCATAGATAAACATGAGTACGATAAGATAAAAATTATAGATATACAGCTGTATGGGGCAAACTGCCCATTTGCATGCAACAGTGTAGATATCATGCTGATGGTTTGGATTAACAGGTTTAAATGGCTTTATGTGTTCCTAAATCAAAATAGGTGTTATGCTTTGCCTCACAACTCAGCAGATTAATCTCGGTTGAAGCAAATCTGAACAAACTCAAAAACATTAAACTTGTCTTTCCAAACCAACTTGGCACAATGTATAAGCACCGGAAAACATTGCCTAGATTCCTATATCAAGATCGTAGTTTCGAGTTAATTTTACTGTAGCGTTTTTATTACCGAAGCTTGATGCATGGTAGCAAGTTGCAGTGATCGTGCTTGTTTGTTGCAGTCCAGTAATTGTGCCCATTAATGTGACCAGGAATTCAAACGATACTGTTCGTTTGTGGGTAGCTCTCTAAATTATCGAAAGCCGAGCTGGTGAAACAAGAGTACCTAGCTGCACCCGCTGAGGAAGTGTTCGAAATAGTAGAAAAGTTGTATGAATCCGAGATGAAATTGATATTGACTTGAAACTGGAAATTCCATCATTATGGTGGTAGATAATTATGACTTCTGGAGTTCTAGTAGCCAAAGACGTTATTTCAGTGATCACGTGCATGTTTTTACTAAATTACTTTTGCTCTTCAAATGCATGTACCGGGAACTTGGTTGGTAAGCTAAGTTGGTAAGCTTACTAAGGTCAAGATAGTAGAAGCCCTTGCCGGAATCTCTTCTGTTTGCATAATGCCGGTTGAATGATCCTAATCACGATAGCTTGGGCCTTCCGTAAGATTTGCTTCCTAAGACATTTAGTAAGCCATTGTTTTAATACATAAAGTATTGAGAACCTCAGCGGTCCTAGTTTGGTGTACGCTTTCCACCAGATGTTCCAGGCTGGAACTGCTAAGCAACTGAAGATGTCTTTTCGGAAAGCCGCAGGACAATGCTCCGTAATGCGTGTAGCCAGACGCGTTGTTGTGTGTCCCACTTACCTCGTACCACAGGCGCATGTAAACTGATATAACATTTAAGGTTGGCATTGAACGGGAAGTCTGTCTTTAACGTGCAGCTTTATAAATGGAGCAGCTTCTGCAAGGACGTTTGGGTAGACGGTGGGGAAGGTTTGTGCCGCTGCATAGGAAATTCTTCCGGTCAGCAAATAAAAGGCAATATCGTCCTTAAAGGGAAAATATGGGAACCTGTCCTTCTAAGGGACAGTAGTAATCAACTCATGGAAATCGTGCATCACTGCATATTCATTGCTGAATAGTATCGGCAACGGCTTTCTTGCACCGTTTTGAGAATACCAATGTTTGTGGCCTCCAGCGTCTCTTGTCTGCAAACTTTCGTAGCGCGAAATAACGACTAGCGAACAAAATTACATTTGCACCTCAAGCGTACAAAGCTTAAAAAATGTTATATTTTACTACATATGTGGTCCTCCGGAATACACATTTTCCAACGAGCCGTCATTTCTTCGGTTTACCAACACGTCTAAGTAGTATAACTTACCATCTATTTGGTTTCGATAGTGAATTTTAATGATGGAGCTACACCGTTTGCATGGTTTCACAGTTTGGAAACATCGGTCTTTGAATCGCAGATTATAAACTTATCAGCCATCTAAAGACAAAGTATTCAAATGAAGCGATGATGTATCGTATAGCTTCACGCCCCATCAAAGCAAAAGTAAACTCAACAAGAAATTGTCCTAGGGGGATCCTGTTGCGACACCGTCAGTCTGCCTGCAGTAGACTTCATTAAAATAGAATTGTCGGTGGAATGTACACCGTAAAATTAACTCCATCAGTTTCCTCACCGGAATTCCCACATCTCTGTTATTTTTCTTTATGTAAACGCATAAAAAACGACAGTTTCCATCTATGGAATATTCGTAATTTGTGACTTAACTTCCAGCGGGAGCACCAATCTCTATTTTACCTTCATGCATTCTACTCGTTTCAAAAATTCGATGGTATCTTTCACGCTGCATGTGCATAAAGTTTTGCGTACTGGTTCGAGCAAACCCGTAAGCCAGTTCACAAACCGTTGAGTATCCGAAGCTGACACTCCGATATTTTAATGCAGAGGGACTTGTTATTTACGTACTTTAGGTAGTCCATAAACTTGGGGAGGATTTGAACCCACTGGATTTAGCTGTTCCAGTAGCACGTCATCTATTTAGTTCATATGCTTCAGCGTCTACAACACGTGAGTGATTTAAACTCACCCCGCGCGGTTTTGTTTTTTACCGTTTCCCAACTGAACATACTCTTATCTTGCGAAATGGACTGCATTTTGAAATCGTAGTCGCATATATCCAGCATTATCCATCCGGGGCACGTGTTGGGTCTAGAGATAAATAAACCAAGAATTGAGCTAAATTCCTTGATAATTTCTCGGTGTTTCTTAGTCAATCCTTTAGAATATTTGGTTTCTTAACTCACATACTACTTCGAAAGATGAACCGAATTGGTTCTGAAAGTATATTTGACATGTGACGACCTAGGTGTTCGCTAGCGAGTGAAAAGTAGCAGCTTCCTCTATCCTTTTAATCGAAATAACCAAAAAGCCTAACTATAACCTGGATCAAACATTAGTACTTTTATTCCCGCGAACATGTTTTGCATGATACACTTTCCATTCGTTGCATAAGTAGAAGCATTATATTTATATATATATATATATAATTGGCGGGTGAGCCTTTGGTGCGCTGAGGCTGGTGGTGGCTAGCTCTTGACAGATGGTCTACGCATTGCTGCTGCTGTTGTTCCATTTGCTCATCTCCTGGGCGCCTCCTCTTAGCGACCGCTGGGGGGTGTTTTGTTCTGCCCTTCTCTCTGCTTAGATCCAGGACACGAAACCACATGAGTTAGTTAACTGACCATGTGCTCGACACACTACCTTTCGGGTGTTCATTTAATCGAAGACTTTGGCTAAGAACCCGTACCGTTCTCCTGTTAGGTGTGGGCGCCCTGGCAGTATTTTAGTCCATCCTCTTGGGAGGTTGAGAAGTGGTCAAAGGCCCTCTTCCAGTAAAACCAATTCATGAGAGACAACAGGTCTACGGGTTATAAGCCTAAAGCTTCATTGGTGTAGATCACGAGCGTCACGCGTTGTCTCTGACGGTGGGAGGGCACCTCCTAGTGTTCATTGGTTTGCTACTGCCAGCCTCAAGCCAGGCAACCCTTGGTCAAATTGTTGCAAACCCGCCAAACCAATCTGCGTCTGACCGTGGTCGCAAGTGCGTATCCAATTGAGGTCGCAGAACATATTTTAATCGTTCCAGAACCTCAAAGGCTGCGTTTGACGGCTGTCAAGCAGATTTCAAGCTCTCTCTGCAATAACATTCCCGAGCTGGATGTGCTCCACACTGCCTTTGGGTAAGGCTATTTAGCCAAAAGCTGCGGGTGGAGTCCCTCAAGCAAACCCCTGAAGCACAAAACCATCTCGCGTGCGATTGCCCACCAATACAATCGTGCGCCTGCGCGCAAAACACTCAGCATCGGATGCTGGAACGTACGCACAATACTGGACTGGAACTCCAGCGAGCGCCCGGAGCGACGCACTGCACTCGTCGTGATGGAACTGGCGCGCTACCACCTCGATTTTACGGCGCTCAGTGAAACCCGGCTGGCTGAGCAAGGTAAGTTCCATTAAGCAGGTGCTGGCTACACATTCTACTGAGTGGGCAACGCCGCCTCAGCACCACGTGATCATGGGGTCAGGTTAGCAATATCAGGTCGCCTCCATGGCCAGCTGGTGGGTGAACCAACACCCATCAGCGCTACTGATGGCTGTTTGCCTACTACTCTGAAGAGGTACGTTTACAACTTTTATAAGCACGTACGGTCCGACCATGTGTTATCCTGATGAGACGCGTGATCAATTCTACACAGAGCTATCCTCGGTGATACGGTCTGTGCCGAGGAGCGATCTACCATTTCTGCTGGGTGATTTCAAAGCGCGCGCTAAGCGTGATGCATCAGCGTGAACAGATGTTATCGGGCTGCATGGCATTCGTTCAGCGAATGCGAACGGTGACAGATTGCTCTCACTGTGTGCCACTAACGGCCTGACGATCACGAACACCCGGTTTGCACTCAGTGCGAATAATATAGCACCTTGGACGCACCCATGGAGTGGTCACGCTCACCTGCTCGACTGTGTCATCGTACGTCAGCATGATATGCTTGAAGTGCGCATGACACGTGTAATGCGTGGAGCTGAGTGCGGCACTGATCACAAATTGGTGCGGACCAAACTGTACATATATTTTCGTAACTCTATTTATTGCACTCCTGCCGCGAATCGGCGTACATTTGGCATTCTCTCCCTCTGTACTGTAGCGAAAAGTACTGATTTGAAGAAGGCGATTGCTGCACGCCTGTGTGAGGTGGAATGCATAGCCACCGTGGGCGACCTGTGGCACCACATTCGCTACCAGGTGGCAGCTGCTGCCGATGAGACCATCGAGCACGCAAACTGTAAGCGGTCTGACTTGTTTGATGAGAACAATGCGACGATTGGCGCATTGGTGTCGGAGAAGAATGCAGCATTTGCTACACATTTGGCAGACCCCAGTGAGTTGGGGAAGAGTAGTCAGTTTCGCCAGGTTCAATGACGTCTGACCTTAGAGATCCGTAGCATTAAAATGCGTGGTGGACGGAGAAGGTGAAGCAGATGGAATTTTACGTCGAACGCCGTCAACACAAAGAATTATTTGACTCCTTGAAGGCAGTGTACGGACCGAGATTGGAGCAGCTGAGGAAGCTGATCGATGGTAGTGCAGGCGTTACCTGCACACAGACTGCAGACTGCATGTAGATCTGGCGAAAACATTGACTGTCTCTTGAACAACCGTTCAGAGATCGACTGGCCTACAATGAACTGCCTCAAGCAGCACGATGTGAAGGCGAATCTGGCACACACGCCGACACTGGATGATGCGGATAGAGCACTTGCTCAGCTGCAAACCGTCAAATGTGCCGGAGCCGACGGTATCCTGCATTGAGTATTGAAACACGGAAAAACGGCGTTAGTGACTACGCTGCACCAATTGGTGCAGCGCGTATGGATTGAGGAGGAGGTGCCTCCTGAGCTGAAGAATGCCCTTATGCTACCACTGTACAAGTGTAAAGGTAGCAAGCAATGTTGCACGAATTATCGTGGCATCAACTTGCCGAGTTGTGTGGGCAAGGTGATTGCCCGAATCCTGCTCAATCGCCTCGTGAGTCAGGTTGTGGAACCTAACGTGGCGGAAGAGCAATGTGGATTCCGTTCGGGTCGCAGCACTATAGATATGATGTTCGCGGCTCGTCAGTTGCAGGATAAGTGCAGAGAAAGACACCAGCCATTGTACTCGCATTTTGTTGATTTCACCAAGGCATTTGATACGGTGAACGGCGAGGCATTGTGGCTGGTGTTGGGTAAGTTTGGTTGCCCGCGTAAGTTTGTAAGTTTAATTGAATGTCTGCACAGTGGTATGCGAGCGAGGGTGCAGCTGAGTGGAGAGACCTCGGATGACTTTGTAGTTGTCTCTGGTGTGAAGCAAGGCTGTGTCTTATCTCTTGCCCTGTTTGATATATTTCTTCTTGCACTGTTGTCTTGTGCTTTGAATGCCGCTTGTGTTCACGGTGTTCGTGTGGAGCACCGTATTGATGGTGGGTTGCTGAACATCCGTCGTTTCGGTGCGATAACTCTAGTCTGTGAGACAACTATCCGTATGTTGCTGTTTGCTGACGACTGTGCGTTGTTTTCACACAGCGCGGATGAGTTGCAGCACACGACCTGGGCTTTGGCTTCGACAGCGGCCAAATTCGGGCTCACCATCAACACAAGCAAAACTGTCTGTCTCTTTCAGCCTTCACCGGAGCTGCAATCTTCAAGATTGCCGTAAATCAGCATTGGCGCTGAAGTATTGTAAACCACCTCCCGTTTCAGCTACCTTGGGAGTGCGATTTCGACGGATCAGCAGCTACAAAGTGAGCTTCGTATCCGCGTGTTAAAGTCAACAGCGGCATTCGGGAATCTAGAGTACCGGGTGTGGAAAAACCATCAGCTTACCATTGGCACGATGCTGATGGTGTACAAATCCATCGTGCTGTCCGTTCTTCTATAAGGCAGTGAAACGTGGACGATGTACCGTCGGGATGTGCGATATCTCGAGCGGTTCCATTGGCAGTGTTTGCGACGGATTTTGCGCATCGGTTGGGGCAACAGAGTTGCAGACACGGAAGTGTTGCGACAAATTGGGATGTGTGCAGTAGACTACATACTTTTACTGAGACTCCTGAGGTGGATCGTTCATGTGAGCCGTATGGATTCGAAGCGGATACCGAAGCAACTATTATATGATCAGCTGAGCATAGGGAAGCGGCACGTGGGAAAACCAAAGTTACGTTACCAAGACATGATTAAAGTATGGCTCACACCTTCTTATCTTGATTGCAGATCACGGGAATCGAAGGAGGTTGATCGCTTTGCATGGCGCGATCTGATCACGAAGGACATTGTTGAGGTGCAGGAGAAAGCTCTCATGCATGTAGAGAAAAATCGGTAAGTGCGGTAGCGGCAAGCTCCGATGGGTTGTACTCCATCGACATCAAGCGCATAGTGCTGTAGCACATGCGGTCGAGAATGCCTGGGTCAGGCAGGCTTAGTGAGCCATGAGCGAGGCCACTCGGGATTACTGCTGAAGCGAAGACGGGTCCTGCATAGAACGTAGGAAGAACCAGCGCAGCGTTTGTAAGTACGCTGCCTTCGACTTAACAACCGTGTGCTTGCCAGCTAAGTCTATTCATTTCAGGTGGTGGATTTTCAATTTTGTCCTAATGATTTTCTTTCCAAATAAATATCCACCTGTACGTTCTTCAATAAACCAGCGCAACTCGCTTAGGCCAATTGTAGTTAAGTTCTATAACATTTTCGTGTTTGTGACATTTTCGTAAAATATACTTTCTGACCTCTTGAATTAATCTCGGATCCTTTATTAACAACTTATCTCATATGCTCATTAATGTAAGTATTTTGACACGTTTCCTTATGCACTATTCGATTTCTTTACTTTGTTAGCTTGCTCTCAAGTGACCGGCTGTTGTTTGATATCTCTAATGTGGCTGCGCTTGATGTGCATGTTGACAAGGTGCCTGCTTGTTTATTACCCACTACCTCGTCTATCTGGATCTAGGAGACCGTTGGTCGTTGCTAGAGGGGACTGAGTGCACTGTTCTTGTAGCCGTGTTAAGATCAAATAGTGGTTTCGTGCACTCAGTGTGGAGCGGACTACGGTCCAGCCAGCGTCTTGTGTGTGCGCTTGAATCCCAAATACAGCTGCTTGCGTTTGCCTTTGAAGGATTGTGTGCCGGCTCGGTTAATGAAACGTGGCTCACATACACATGCCTCCCGGTCTTATTCCTTCGGGTTTAAACCGGATATGGGGTGTGGTTGGAGCTGCGGGTGGTGCAGCGCAAGCCATCCATGGTCCCTCTGGAGGAGCAGGCGTCCTGTGGCTGGCCACAGTGACAGGCAAATCCGAAACCGGATGCCGCCAGCCATATATATATATATATACAAAGTAAATTCGTTTACATTTGTCTAAAATGTCTAAACATGATTAGAATTTATCAGAAATTTTAAGTTACTTTGTCAACGGCCATGCCTCCATTGACACTTAAATTCACATAAACATCCCACTACTCTACACGGATGGCAACCGCGTGCATTTTTAGTTAGTTGGTTCTGTTCCTATTTGTTTCTAATAGATTTTATTATCCGTAGAATTAAACGTATATTATGGCGTCAAACGGTATCGTATAGTGTTAGCTCTTTGTAATTAATTTGTGAGTTCTGTGTGTGCTTGCTTATATAGTAGGTGAAATCCTAGTTTGCAACTGTGTGGGAATAACTAAAGACTAAAAGATGGGATCATTGTCTCATCGTATAGTTGTAGATGATGAGTGACTGCAAAGATAAATAGGTCTGCTGTTCACAACGTAAGGTGTGTAGATAAACAACTCAAGAAAAAACTTAAAATTTAAGTTCAACCAATTGAATGCAGGAAGAGGAAATAGCTTAGGCTGTTTCTCGTTCTCTAGCTACTATAATGAACAAGGTGGTCCATCGAGGGCTTTCTTAATACATTTGTACTATTTTCAGATTTACCGGCGCGGAGCATGATAAACAATGACTAAAGAAAAACATACACAACGTAGGGAGTTTGCGCAGAGTTTCTTCGGATTTCTTCATTAGGTAACGTAACTTTTTCTAACGTTATTTCTTTCGACAGCACAAATCACCTGGTAGAGAATAAAAATGACAGAGCTTATAAATTTGCATTCTGCTGTGTATCACTTAAGCGTTAAAATTTTTCATACTTTCATAAATGAGGCTGCTAAATTTAGTATTGTGTTACTGGTACAACTGTTAACATAGGCCATCTATATACTTTGGCGATTGTTATCAACCTTGCGTTTATTAACTGCAATTATTACAAAGTAACTTGAGTCTCGAAGGGGTGTGAACTGGCGCATCATTTGGATGGGCAAACACATAAGTGGCTGGCAATATTTTAATTACATCGCATTTCATCTGACTTTAATCGCAACAATTAGGTTTACAGCTTGAAAGATTGTATCATAAAATGTCTATTCGTTGTAAACGATATATAACTAACCTGTGTTTATCCATCGCAGCATATGTAGCCAGAAGTGATTTCTTCAATACCCACCATCAGAAATAACATTTCATCGTGAACCATATTGTCAGTAGTCAGTATGAATTGCTACTTGCTGCCATTTCGACAGCTGTCACTAGAAATCACGTGGCACTGGCTGATCTGGCACAGAAGACCATGTTTCCTTAAATTTACCATGTATGCATTTGGAAATGGCCACCGCAGACATTAATCTTACAGTTATAGTTTTAATAGTGTACTAATTTATCATTGCTGCAAAGTCATTAAGGCATCAATGTTCTAAATGGCGCTATATTTTTAAACCAAAAATGCAGCTCCTTTCAAGTTAGCCTTAGAAACAATATGTGGTTAGTGATTTCTTAAGTTTAAAGGAACAATATTTGCAATGTATATAAGTTAAGTAATTTTGTGTCCAACTTGTTTATTGGCCAATCAATTATAAGGTCAAGAATCATGTATCCGATGCTGGAAGTTACCCTAGTGCGATGATTAGCCTGGTGCAGTGATCCATTGAACTACACTGGGTGGTGCTTTGTACAAATTGACATCCACTCATACTAAATTGGCCAATAGTTAGAGGCCAGTAAGATGCATCCTCCTGGACTTACAGTTTGGGGATTGGAGTGAAGGTAGCTCTTAATTCCTTAAATGGACTCATGTAGCCACCGCCAAATCCGCTGACTGGTGATCATGTTCTTAAACCAACGGCCCTAATCGTTCTCCTGTTTAGACTTGGGCAACTTGACAGTATCCTGTCTCATCATCATCATCATCATTCCACGTTAGCTGGAGGTGGAAAACGCCTCAGCTATTGTGCCGCAATACAAAAGACAATAAAATAAAAACAAACAGGTGCACGCCCGCTGAGTCCCCAGTAACGGATGGACATCGTTCCGGAGAGCTAACAACCGGCTGCCGTAAAAGAGTCATATTATACCTAACAAGTGAGATCGTGATTGGTAGGGATGCCAAGCAGGAGGGGGATGGACAAAGGCACTCAAAACACAAACGCCAATAGGGCCGGCTCCAAGCCATATCAGCAATTGTGTCCAACCAAACGTGTTCACCGTCCTTAGGACCACAGCCAGGTAGTCGGAATGCACCAACCGACGCCAACTTCGAAGTGAGGGTTCTCATTTCTCTCGACCAAGTCATCACTTGGCCTCCCTTCCTCCTATTCCAACCGCACCAACAACGCGCAAACAATGTACGTCGTGGGAGTCGGTGTGCTGGCATGCGCAACACGTGGCCCAGCTATCGGAGCCTGGTGTGTGATATAATCGTGCTGAGCGGTTCACTCGCTCTTCCTGCACCAAATACGCGACATCGAACACACTCATTGCTCACGCGGTGTTCCCACCAGATATGAGCTAAGCTGCGAAGGCAGCGATGATCGAATGTGACGAGCCTCTTCATGTCTGTCGACCTGATGGACCAGGTTTCACAACTATATAGGAGAGTTGAACGGACGGCTGCGTTGTAAACTCTGCCCTTCAGGGCGAGAGTAATGTCGCGTCTGCGCCACAGGTGGCGGAGATTGGCAAAAGCATCTCGAGCTTTTGCTATACGGTTCGTAACCTCATCTTCAATCCCACGGGTGCTAATATAGGTGCCCAGGTACTTGAATCCCTGAACGACTTCTAGCAGATCACCATCAAGCGTTAGCGCAGGGTTGGGTCCCTGACAATCTTGCAGAAGTACTTTGCATTTCGATGAAGCAAAGCATAGCCCAAAACGATTGACAGCCAGTGCTAATCGGTCCAGTGCAGTTTGGCATGTTTGGGAGCTGTCACAGATTAGGGCAATATCGTCCACATACTCCAAGTCAAGAAGTCACTCACCAGGAAGTAGCTCCACACCTTCTACGTCGTGTCCAGCGAACGCTGTTTCTATGACTTCATCAGTAGCGAAGTTAAAGAGGAATGGTGACAGCGGGTATCCTTGTCTTACACAGCTGGTGATACTGAAGGGTGGCGAGAGCTTGCCATAAACTCTCACCCTGCCCGAACTATGCGCGTACAGCGCTTTGATAATGTTTACATATTTATCAGGCACACCTTTCTTCAGCAGACAGTCTCAAACGGCACATCGATCGACTGAGTCGAAGGCACCTTTTATGTCAAGAAACACGACAACGGTGGGTTGCCAATAAACATGGCGGTGCTCCAACGCTTGACGCAAGGTGAAGATGTGGTCGATGCAGCCCTACGTCGACGAAATCCGGCTTGCTCTTCACGAATCTGACTTTCACGAATGCCTGTCACTCTGTGGAGGCAAGCAATTTAGAGGCGATCGAAATCAGCTACAGTTTTGGACAAAGCCTCTCCAGCGGTAACTGATCGCGATATGATATATTTGCGTCCATGGCTGGCCCGAGGCTGGTGGCCGCAAGTTACACTTCTGCGGGTGCTGTGTCGAAGGTTAGTGCTCGCGAGAAAGAGGCGAGCATCTTCACATAGATGTAGCAACCGCTCACCATTATCATTACGGGAGCATACACCATGTTGGCCGCCCAGATAAAGCTCATCGGAGGACAATTTTCCGACTTGGGCGTTTAGGTCGCCAGCAAACATCACTGTAACGAAGGAGCTCGTGAAGTTGCTGATAGAAATCATCTTTTACCGAATCAGTGCTACAGTTTGTAGGGACATAGGCCGCAATGATAAACAGGCACCGTTTGTCCCCGCCCGACTTCGTAGCACAGAACGAACCAGCTTATCTAACGGCGCACATTCTACTGTTTACTGGGATCCAATCAATCAGGGCAGCTTCAGCGGAGGACTTGAAACAATACTGACGCCAGCTTGACCGGCATTTGAAGCTGCATCATCGCTAGACAGGCGCAAAGAGGATGTGCCGCCAGTGTCGCATGTGGTGGGTCTCAGGGTAAGCACAGAGCTCGAATCTTGCAGGCGCGTTTCTGATAAACAGCGGATATCGACCGATAGGGTTTGTAGTTTGCGGGCAAGTGCTGCCTGTTAGCCAATCTGCAGCGAGGGGCGCCCGTTGAAGCATGCCAGTCTTAGTGAGACATCAGAACTGCAAAGGAAACGGATGAACTGACGTTGTCCGCTTGGTTGAACATGGACTTTTCTACTGGATTGGAGCGAGGCCCTGCGATTTTGTGTGATTTGAAATTACGAGACAAGCGACTACTGAAGTTAGCTGTGGGCGTGCCAATAATTAGGGGATTGGAAATGAGGGGATATAAGTAAAATTGAGCTGGACGATAATTATGAATAAGCGCAATAAGGAATATAAGAAGACGGGAAGGACTGAGCAGTAGCATCCATTCCCCTATCCACTCTGCTCGATGCAGTAGATAGGGCAACGTTTATTATACTCTGCGACGGCCAGAGCATCAATAACTTATTGTAGGAAAGCTTCATTGTATTGCGTTGGCCGAATATTGTCAGGTTGCCCAAGCCTAGACAGGAGAACGATTAGGGTTCTCAACCAAAGCCTTTCGTTCAAAAACCTTACCTCATGGCAGCGGGTTTTGGCATTGGACTACAGAGCCCGTTTTATGAAATGAGGAGCCACCCCCATTCCAAGTTCCAACCTAATGGACAAGGAGGCTGAAGCTGTCTGGCCTCTAACCATTGACCAATCTGGTATCAGTGGCTATGATGGTGCAAAAAAATCACCACCCAGCATAGCTCAATGGATCTCTGAGACACTCAAACCATCGCACCACGGTAAGGTCTAGTACAATGAATTTCTCTTCAAGCAGTTTCACGATGCACTGGCTGTCGCAGGGATAATAAACGGCGCCCTATTTGCTGCATCAAACAGGGTGGACGGAGGTTAGCATGCTAATGCTCAAGCCGAAACATCTCTTATTCCTCTCTTATGCCGTTTCACACTTATCGTTTAATTGCATCTCTAATTATGTCCTCAATTTGCACGCACCCCCAGATCTTTGACCCTCCTTCACCTTGCGTTGCTAGCCTTTTATTATATAATTCCAACTCACACGCAAATGCCGAGCATCACTTCTTTCCTGTCGACAAGCCCATTTCCAAGCAATCGTTCCACACCAGTTCGGTACCTTCTATTTGGAGCGTGCAAATCCCTCACTTGTGCACTCGTGGTTTTTAACTGGGGTTCAGCGACATTTTTCGCACAACTTTGGATCCATACATATCGTCGTGCTTTCACAAGCTCTACTTTGTGATATCAGTTTCCCGATTATACTTCAGTGCGTCCTACATTTAAACTGGTTTCTAAATTCCGGGCAGTGTTTAGCTGATATCCAAGCGCCAAAAGTTGCCTAACTCCAACCACCGGAGACATTGTTTGGTCTCACTCGATAGACGATTTTAACGGCTTTCGAACGAACTGTCACTTGTTCAAATCCAGCATAGATTTGTGCAGCTACAATTCTCAAAGCCAATTAAACCGGCGCGATCCATAGGCCTAACCACGAGAATTATCAATCACACTTTCGTCTATTCTGCCCCACGTTCAAGCTGACACATTCGACTGGCACGCCAGAGAAGACAATCTCCAAGCACACAACTGCAACGTGAACACTGTGACCTTACCGACAACATCAATAACAGAACGACATTTTACCATTCAAATGGTTCATAACATTTGCTCAACAAGCGTGATGCCCAGTGCGCCAGCGACTAAAGACCTATGTGGAGCATGTTCCAAACTTGTTAAGGAGGGCATTTTGTGGCATAACTTTTACAAGTTCTTCCATGCGAGATGCCTCCGAGTTAAACTTAGTCAGGCAAAGTTATTAAACAAACCAGACTCGTTATGGTTCTGTGTGGAATGCACATCAATCCCACTGATAAAAGGCTTGCTCCTATTATCCCAGAAGTGTGACCAGCTACTAGCCAAGTTAGAGGAAACGATGACCTCCAAAATCACTACGGTTGGGGTAAACATAGCGGACTGTGCAACCCAATCCTCCCCCTTGGTTGCTGATCCTAATCCGCGAAGAACTGTTAATAACATCGGAAGCAACATGCCACCTAGATTCCAGAAAATTAACAGGTGTCCCAATACCACACATAGCTTACATTTGACTAAAGCGGTTCCCAGTTCGATCTGAGTAACTACACGTAGGTATACTTCCAAACTCCCGACGGAGTGTGTATAAGAAGAGCAAGACGGTAGTAGCGAAAGTTTGGTCACGGTTGCCTCCAAGAAGAGCCGTCATTTAAAATTAACATCACCGCAACTGGATCGGAAACTGAGGAGCATAGCGGTGTTTTCCTAATCAAGCACCACCGGTTTCCTGCGGCATATCTCCGAGAACTTCAATCACCAACCGAGACACGTTGAAAGGTGTAAAGAAACAACTACCTGTATTGAGCGCACTGTGCTCCAATATCCCAGAATCAAATTCGACATGGATAAGAGGCAGACAGTTAGATGACGTCAACCGGTGGACCATTATTAGTAATCTAATCGGAGTTGTATTGAAACCCGTACAGGTAGCGCGTAATACACGACACCCCAACTCCGAACATTTCGGTGAGCCAAGACTTCTGCGCATTGTGCTGTACTCCATCACTGAAGTACAATCAGTACTACTGTCGACAGGTAGTCTCAGAAATGAACACTGCTCCATCCGTATCTTTCCAGACATCCCATGGGGCGAGTTTTATCGATTTAACCGCAACTTAGAGGACTACCGGATGGAAATTTCAAGCAGAACTATACTTCTTCAAGGGGTTCCTGAAATTGAAGTATGTGATGATCAAAAAGTAAGAACCAGTGATAAAGAACAGTGGTTTAATATTCGTGAAACACTCTGCTTGGATGATGTGTTAGCGAAATCCGTGTCACGACTGCGTACCTCACCGAACTAAAAAGGAAGTGGCCCGAGAGTGTTGAAGGTGGTCCTTCAGTCGAAACATATGGTAGCACGGATGCTAAAAAGCTGGTTCTTGTTACGTTGCAGGCTACCATCTGAGGTTCGGCTAACGATAATGAGCAGTATGCATCATAGAGATGATATGTCACTCAAAGAACCAAACGCGATGGGATCTATGAAAGTACACTGCACCAGTAGTGTGCCGAATGAGCCTATACAACCTGTAGAAGATGATATTGACCAGACATCTTACACTGTAAATCGAAGATTAAACACGGGACCAGCAACGGGGACGATGAATAAGACGTTAAAACTTTCACCAAGTATGCATCGAATAAAACGATTATTCGCCGGCCACTCACTGGTCAGTGAAATTTCACATATGAGTTGTAGAACCTCCGAAAAATTGCTTAAATCTGAGAAACTTTCATGTATGTTCACTAACGCCCAAGGGCTACTCAGCAAAGCTACCAAACTTTGACTACGTCAGGTTGCAAATGCTTGGGATCTAATTTCTATTACCGAGACTTGGTTACACCAACAGGTGACTGATGTTGAGGTTGAGACAGCCGGAATGTCACTCATCCGGAAGGACCGCCTAAGCAGAGGAAGTGGGGTCCTACTGTACTACCGCAGCGATCTACAATGTACAACAGTTGATGATCTGGAAACACACATCACCGATTCACTCTGGTGCAGTCTCTGACTAAGACACCACGACGCATGTCTCGCAGCTGTCGTTTACCGCCCCCAACATCCATTCTGGAAATGGATTCTCGCTTGATCCGTTGCCTGAACAGTGTAACACGCATTAAGTGCAGCCAGATTCTCATCTCAGGGGACTTCAATCTACACGATCTGGAGGTTTTGGCATTGCCCAGGGAGCAGTTCAAAGCAGACTTGCATATTCCTTGGAACAATCATGTCACCACGCCCACTAGATTCAGGACAGCAAACAAACCGTCCATACTGAACCTTGTGCTCACGAATGAAGAGCTCATGGTTGAAAAGTTATTGATGGATAGTCCATTAGGTCTCAATGACCATGTGGTAATAACGTTTAACCATGTGTGTTATGCAGAGTATCCATCTGAACACACGGAACTCAATCATACCGATCCGCCACCGGATAACAAAATCACACCAAACAAAACCACAATCAAATCAATCACACATCCTCACAAACCCCGACACCAACCAACCGCTACAACACAACTATCCAACCAACCCACAGTACGTTAAACAGACCACAATCGAACATCAACTTCCGTTCCGAACCCCTATAACCCCCCCCCCCCCCCCCCCCCCCCCCCCCCCCCCCCCCCCCCCCCCCCCACCCCCCCCCCCCCCCCCCCCCCCCCCCCCCCCCCCCCCCCCCCCCCCCCCCCCCCCCCACCCCCCCCCCCCCCCCCCCCCCCCCACCCCCCCCCCCCCCCCCCCCCCCCCCCCCCCCCCCCCCCCCCCCCCCCCCCCCACACCCCCCCCCCCCCCCCCCCCCCCCCCCCCCCCCCCCCCCCCCCCCCCCCCCCCCCCCCCCCCACCCCCCCCCCCCCCCCCCCCCCCCCCCACCCCCCCCCCCCCCCCCCCCCCCCCCCCCCCCCCCCCCCCCCCCC
>OX104065.1:15072844-15117844 GCA_944474145.2 Dicrocoelium dendriticum | reverse complement strand
CTTACAACCTCTACTTGTCCCATAAAGTCATGTGCATTACCGGCCCCACTGTTTACAAATGTAAGTTACAACCCTTTATTTGTGTTAAGGAAGTTACTCTCCCTGCGTGAGCAAAGTTCCATGGGAGCAGACAAAGTCCGCCCGAAGGCACTGAAGGTTGCTCCCAACAAGCTAGCTGAACCACTGGCACAGTTCTTCCCAAGATACGTTGATGAACAACAAGTCAGCAGTCATCGCTGAGGCTTTAATGAACTACGTGGAAAAAGGCAATATCTTGGGACGGAAACAGCATGGCTTCCGTCAACACCGGTCATGCAGCACCAACATGCTGATTGCAAGGGGTAGCTGGACGGAAGTGGTCGATGATGGGGTCCGGGTCGACGTCAAATATTTGGATTGTCCAAAGATTTCGACCGCCTTGATCACCGCATATTACTTCAAGGGCTACAGAGATAGGAAGTCGGAGATCCTGTACTTGGTAAGATTCGCAGCTTACTTCACCAACGGAAGCTCCACGTACGTGTTGGGTGATCAACCAATAACCTAACTAACGTGGAATACAGTGTTCTACAAGGCTCAGTGCTGGGAACGCGCTTATTCCTGGCATCAGTTATCTCCTCAAATTTCCTGCTTTTCTCCGATGACGTCAAGATATGGCAGGCGATTAGTAACAAGCCAAATAAGGATCTGCTCCAACATGACCTATATTGCCTTTACGAATGGTCGAATAGGAACCAGCTTCAATTGAACATAGCTAAGTGCAAGGTAATACATCCGCGTCACCAGCCGGTGAGCGCTTACAATATGGAAGACTACACCTTGGCGAAGGTTTCTCAGGAGCGTGATATGGGTGTATTGGTACAGGAAGATGTCGGGTGTTCAAAACAAGCAGAGAAGGCGAGGAGATCCGGAAATCAACACTTCGGCCTTCTTCGCAGAGCCATCGGTCGGGTTGAACAATTAATCTTTCCCCAAATGCTTAACGACTACATGCGATCTCACGTGGAATATGCTATCCAGGCGTGGTAGCCGTGGCAGAAACAGGATCTCTATGCTCTCGAGATTCCTCAACGAACGGTAACCAGAAACCTCAGGGGCCTTTTTCATCTGCCCTGTCAGCATAGATTGAAATCTCTAAGAATGTACAGCAGTTGATTTCGGCATTTGCGGGGAGATCTCATAATGGCTTATCAGATTCTGAAGAACCCAAACCACATTTGCCGTCCACTGCTGGAATTGATCCACAACACTAAACTAAGAGGTCATCTTCTAAAACTGACAATTCAGTATACAGGCGTGAATGCCGTACAAATTAATTTGCTCTCCGCGAGTGCCAACCTTGGCACGCCCTCCCTAATTATGTCGTCTCTGCTCCCAATTGGGCGATATTTACATAACGTGTTGACGATGCATTGTCTCACTTACATTTTATTTTATGACCTTTTAGCCAGGGGCTACGAACTGCAATCAAACGGTGTCTTGTCTACGCCTACTCGTGAATTTATGGATTAATACGTTTAATACGCGAACATCTACGCTATTCGACATAAGTCTACGGTGAGTCCACCACAACGCTTTTCACTTTATTATGCAATTGATTTTCGCACAAATGTCCATCCCACATGAATTTTAAGCGATGCTTTTTTATCCGTAACTAAATTGTTCCTTTATTCCATTGTTGTCAAATACCAGGTGTTGTAACTCTACGAGTTCTAAGGTTGTTAGGACACATGTTATTATTGACCACTTGACATCGCACATCTGCACGATATCCGGACCACCTTGTTATTAATTTTCGATGTTTAAGAGTGGTGAAAATTTAATAGAAATTAGAATTCACGATTAATATTCACGCACAATAATGTGCCTCGATTGGGAATCGAACCCCGGTCCACGAATTTCGGTCCACTGCTCTACTACTTAGCTAACTCTGAGCTAATTATTGTGCTTAAGCACTAAAAAGGAGAAAACTTCTAGAAAGCAAATCGACTGGATTTATTTTGGTTTAAACGTATTTCCATCGTCTCGACGTGGACACTCATAGTTAGCTGACAAATGTTTGGTAACAAATTTACCTGATCACCTTGATGTATCCTTGTTATAGTAAAGCTCCAATGTCGAATATGTCCAAGTAATATCCTTGCAAATATCACGCGCGTTCCTTTAATAACCATGAGCAGTATGCACACCATTCTGTTTCACAAAACCAAGCATAGGCGTATGCGGCCGTATCGCTTTTCAGAGACATCACATAAATACACGTAACTGCGGCGATTGTTTATACTTGTGACTCATAGTTACGCACCTACAGTTGATCAATTCACTTATTTCTTTCAATCTGGATCACCAACGTTGAAGTGCATCTGCCTCTCCCCAGCCAACTTCCTCGTCCCATGCGCGTTTGCCACCTAATTTTCCTGTAACAATAACTAGGCCGGTATGTACAAAGGTCCACCAGTGACTCGCAATGAGTCGTGCAGGGAAGAAAATTGGGAAAGAATACTCCCCTGTTTTTCAGCTCTTCGTTCAGAGTACAAAACCTTTAAACATTAAAACCTTATGAAACCTGTAATGGAAGTTTCTTGCAGACCCAGTGTTGATATAATTAAGGCACCAGAAAAATTAATTGGTCTGATCGCTTTTGCTATCTCTGAAAGCGGCATCACTTTTACACTCCAGCACATTTTGAAACCCGCTTTGGAAGCGTGAACTCACCACGGCTTAGCACTTCTCATCTTTATGAAACAAACCTTAAGATTTCTTGCGGAGAGAGATAACAGAGCAAACAAGCATCAAGGTGAAACGTCGTATAGAAAGCCTCTCTCGCCACCTGCCTTTATTGAACACTCTACTCTTTAACTATTCGGCGTTATGCACAATTAACACAGAAAGAAGCAGAATTGTCATCAAAAGGATAAGCGGTCATTTTATTCTTAATAGGAAGCGTCAAGCTCCAAGTTTCACTACCAACATACACGCAATGCTTTTTTATCTTTCTCCGGTAATTTCACTTGCAAAGCACCTCCGTTATATCTACTGCAACATTCACATTATCGTTCCTGAAACGCAATCTGATTCCTTTATGACTGAAGACGAAACCAGGACCCTGCAACAAAAGGTCGTTTAATGAGAAGCCCACATACTTTGCAACACAATCTAAAACCACATGTAATTTATTGTGCGCTTTTTAGGTTATCATGGCATGATGCATTAGATTCCGCGAGGCGTAAAATTGGGCACGTGTTGCTGTTCCGGGAGGTAATATGCATTTCATCAATCACGGAATATTGCCTATCGTAAAATGAGTGGTTGCTCCTAAATATTTTTCGTAAACTCTGGACTGTTACCATACCATCTCTTGGTTATCACATGTCTGTGTTTCCTCTTTCCGTCATGAAAGTTCTATCTCAGAGTGACAATCTACCAAACCTGCTTAGTTTTGTGCTATGCACAATGTCCCTCAGTCTTCAAAGGCTCGATCCTGATCCTCAACAGCAAAGCCGACGAACTCACTGTCATAGATTAGTATAATTTGCTCTTCCACAGATTGCTGGTTGCATCGGGCATGGTTGATGGAGGTGAATAACGCGGTTCCTAATTCCACTATTCCATTCAATATCCACTTAGGTGGATCGCTTACAGCAAATGGAGGATACATCCTGCAAGGAGCTGCTATATGTGTCAATGTCCTGCAAATACATCCGCTCCCAATCTCATTTGTTAGCGGTTATGAACACTGAACTACGAAGAATGAATGTATTAGGGGTAAATAGGTAATGCTTTATACTTTCCGTAGGGTGGTTTGCAAGGTTTTGTAAAAATAAAAGTGCAGTGCGTTAATAATATCTAAATAATGGACTTACAATTATTTGCGCTGTTGCGTTACGATCCAGGTATTTTCACAGCAAAATCATGAAACAGTAAAATAATCCAAAGTGTATTTCATGACTGAGATGGAGTTATGGTGTTAAGTAACAAGGCATATCTTAGTAAGTGAGTCATCGAAACGTTTTAAATATGGATATTGATGGTGCATAAATGACCGATTCTGAAAGTGTTTTCCACAGGTGACACATGCGGACGGAAAAGAAATTCATGTTACAATCAAGACGGCTGTACGGTTCTGCCAGTTTTACTGAGTGAACACTCAAGTTGGTATTAATACTGACTTGCAGTAAAGAGCGACACACATGGTGTGGATCGTACAGAATTAAGTACATCGTCATCGAGTCACGTGGTACTTGGACGTAAGTTCCGCTGAATATTCCCAATCGTTCCAACCCCACTGAAAATGGAAGATGATTCATTCCAATAATGTACTTTGATGCTCAACGCTGGGCTGCTCCAACGCACTAAGGTCATGTTTTAGCTATCGGGGTCTGGCATTAATTGCATATTCGGCATTAGGACGAACATACGCATTAAGCATCTGCCGAAAATTAAAGCGATCTGTTTGTTCGAACACCCGCCGTGCAGGTCAACCTGTTGATTTACAATTTCGGCGGCTTTAGCGGATTGTCTGGAACAACATAGATCATGCTGAACCAGTAAGCCCAAATCGTGTTCGGTGACATTTCAATGCAGCACATGCGTACCGAGCCTTCGACAATGGTTGCGCCGGTTTCGTTTGGAGAGCACATTGCAATTATTGATGTTGAAATGCAGTGAATTTTAGAGGGTCTACTGATGTACCCTGTCTAGATCACTTTGAAGCAGTTGCTTGTGGGTATTGCTGGGAAGCTTGCGCCAACTCATGACGTCATCGGTACACAGCAGGAATTTAGTTTAATCTCTTGCGGGTGGTTTATGATAAATATCAAAAACAATCAGGGACCTAACACCGAGCCTTGAGGCACAACACATTCAACGTGTATTTGGACAGAGAAATGCTCCGAACTCGGACCATCCATTGTCATTGAAGGAGGTGGTT
Organism: Dicrocoelium dendriticum; assembly: GCA_944474145.2. NCBI lineage: Eukaryota > Metazoa > Platyhelminthes > Trematoda > Plagiorchiida > Dicrocoeliidae > Dicrocoelium > Dicrocoelium dendriticum. The sequence continues at coordinate 15,112,914 of OX104065.1, read as the reverse complement.
TGCGATCCAGCTTAGAAGTGGTTCACCGATCCCATAACGCTGTAGCTTGGAAAGGTGTATCCGGTTATCTAGACGAATCAGTGCTTTTGAGAAACCCAGGTAGATCACATCAACTTCCTCTTCAGCATCAGCTGACTGGGTCCAGCTACTGCGTGCTACTAGTAAATTCGTTGTGCACAATTGGTTTCGACGGAAGCCGTGTTGCTCGCATATTAGAATGTTGGTGTTTTGCAAATAGCCTACCAGATCATCGGCTGATAGATTCCACCACCTTGGACGTATAGGGAGGTATTCTGGGCGGTAGTTTGGATCCTCAGTTCCGCTTCTGCCTCTGTGTTATTATTCCACGCTTCCAGAGAGAAGGAATTTGGCTCTGGTCTGATCAGCGCTGGATGATTTAAGCTAGTGGCCCCACCAGTTGTCTTGCTGCTACCCTTACTGCCACTGGGCTGGTAGTACCAAGCCCGTGGATTTATACTTGAATGGATTGAACACATTCTTCGGGACATCTTTGGTACTAAAGTAGATGAAGTGAGTCCATAAGCCGGGTCGAAAAACGCTGGAGGATTCCCTGACTATAATACCATCCACAAGATGAAGGCATTTTGCATCCACAGCATGTTTGGTGCTTCCGTAGCCGTTCTGTTGGGCCACCTGTTTTCGTGAGTGACAGAACGCTTTTCCTCACCTTCATTAGAATAGGAGCGTGATTAAACAGCATCTTAAGACTGGCGCTTATGGATATTTATGTTCTGCTGATGCGCGGCTAGGTTCTCTCTTATCAGTTAAGTGCAGTCGCTTTGTTTAGCTAACTAGTTATTTCTGGTTTCTGGTGTTGAGTATAGTCTATACTCTCGACACAATACCTTTCGCACTGGCAGCAGTTTTCTACTTATGCTCCCTGCGTAACTAACCGTTACATATCGTTTGCAAACTTTCGACTGTGAAGCATCCGAAAGCAATCGATTGCAACTGTTTATAAATTAGTGCCGGGTGATATCCATGGCGAGGGATTTTCGACGCGGAACCAACATGTTGTGGCACTGACAAGGTGGGCTAATCGGTCGGAGCTCAATAAAATCTACACCCTTATGGTGCGGCCATCGAGTAACTCCTGGTAAGATATAATATCTGACTACTGGCAAATTTAAATTCTTTACACAATAGGCATGTGGGTAACAACATCACCACTCAAAGGAATTAATTACAAGGTGACAGAGCTTTCGTCAATCGAGGACGTACCAGTTAGCGTGCCGAATCCCATCTAATCGGGGAATGACTCCTTTCCAGCATCACATAGAAATCTTCTTACTAACTGTGCAGCAATGCGTCAATATCAATACAACAACGGGTCTCTTGCAGGCGTACGAGCATTATGCCCAGTCGTACCTCTTATCTTGAACCGGAGCCATTAAAACAGATACTCGTTTGTTGCTGCGGGTCCTCTTTACGCCCCAAATATAATTGTGTGTGATGGCGACCACTACACTCCGACTGTTTACACTAGCCATACGATGTGCAAGAGGATGTCAACTGACCCTTACTGAGCCATTTAAAACATCTTTATTCTGTTGCATTAATTCTTAGATATGAGACACACCTGACGCTGATAATCTGGACCTATCACAGTATCCTGCGGTCCAGCACAAACTGGTTTCTGTTCCACTATGTGGTTTGCATATTGGTTGATGTTTATATCACACCTTCTAGTGCTTGGATACATCGAGCTTGAAAACCAGTGGTTACCATCTCAAACAACCATGTTATCTTTCCAAAACATCTCGGCATAATGTAGGATTCAGAGGGGCCAAACTTAGATAACGTTATAAAATTGATGTCTCTCCCTTCTTGCAAAGTCTTATCCAGTGTGCACGTAATCTAGTTTTAATACTTGCAGACAATCCCGCACTATTCTAGCAATCGTTACAACCAGTCGAAGTCAGATAGGAGCCCCATCTGGGTCAGTGCTATGTGACACTTCTAGTTCATTAAAGGAAGTTGATTGTTGGCTATGGAACCTTGCAAAAATGACCTTAGCCTGGTCGACCCTCCATCACTAAGTTATCTGAAAACCACATAAATTTGAGAACAATAAATCGTAGAAGTTCTTTATAACTAGAACGCAGAACTGGTCAGCAATCAACATAATACACTAGTTAGTAGATTAGTTTGCCTTATGTTAACAATAATACAACAAATATGTAGTTGTTGCCCGCTATTGTGAACCCTCATCTCAAAAAAACTATTCACACTGTTTCATTAACTTCTACTAGGTGGCAGGATTGCCATCAAATTATTTGAGTTCAAACTCAGGCAAGTCCAGTTGTGAACTGTCACCAGTGGTCTGTTCAATGAACACAAGCTAGCGTTTATTCTCGTTAGAAGGTTAAGCTCATAACCTGCATTACTATGTCGTTCACACCCTTCCCTAAACCTATAGCCCACCCCATGAAACTTGTTTTCTCTAACAAATAACGTCGACAACAATAAACTTTAATTCAGCTAGCAACAGTTTTTTTTGCCCTTTCCCATTTCAATGCAATATGCAAGACATTAGAAACAAGAATAAATCTACTACCATCCGAAACACTACGGCTAACTGGTAAACCAGTGCGAGAAGCAACATCCTTTGTGCCGAAATTTCATCAATAACTCCAGCTTTCTTCCTTGTCGACCTTCCTCTTGACGACATTGTTCAAGCTTTGGTAGAAAAATTATCCAGTGTGTAATGTTAACGGATAGGTTGGTCTTGGAATTGAGCGACCAGCAAACATGCCAGGACCAATTTCGAAAACAAGGTAAGAGATGAGTGCGTAGGTATTTTACGACGCAGTGTGGTAACAATTCAAAGACTAAACTCAACAGTTTACAGATGCATATCCATCATATCCATAAATAGTTTAAACTATAAATAAAGTAAGCCTATACTATCGGAAAAGTAAGAGCTTGCGTTTTTGCATAAGCACGCTGAAACGTACCATCTAATTAGACCCCCTAAGACACCTGCACAAACCAACGGCAAAATATATTTGCAGATGAAAAACAAACTGATGCATCATGGAATTGTGGTGGTGTTTATATGTGTCGCTTGCGTAGTGGCTAGACAGCCGTAGAGAAAACATAATTAATTGTGTGAACAATGTGCTTTTCAAGTCCTCCTCCACGCACTTCAAAGTTACAAAATGTGATAAAGCGAGCTGTGTGATGTAAATATCATGAATGACACTTCGCCTTGTTAAGGTGGCAACCATGGAAGATGTTGGACCGCCAACAGAACCGATAATACTATGGTGTCAACGGAGATAACTAGAGTATAACTGTCACATAAATTTAAACAAGCTCATAGCGCAAGCAATTAAAATTCATTGTAGTGCAGCAAAGTCCCACTGCTCAAGTTAATTTTCTTATTGTTACAGTGAATGAGGTTTAAACCCAGAGTGACGTGTAATTTTGCCGATACAGAAATTTCGAGTATCAAGTTGTGGGAAACACCACGATATTTTGATTGAGCAGGACGAAACACTCACGGGATGAGGCAATCGGAACTGTGCTAAGAATGACTATTTAATTAACGCAAATATAGAAACAACCAAGTTAGTAAAAGGTTTGCGCTATTACCCATTTAGGTTTAGTTTATTGGTGGTGGGGCAGTAGATAAACATGCATATAACAAAATTTCATCAAAACGCCGATGCTTGCGTCGATATGAAATCTTTCATTTTAGTCCTAGTAATTACCCTGCTTCATACTTAAGATTTGCGCTAGAAAATTTAGCTGAATATCCCCTCATTTAGCAGGCAATGTGAGCAATGAAAGGTCAAAATTATGAACTGACATGGTACGGCTTTTATAATCATATCAATATTAGCGCACAAAACAATTGGAAAATCATTGCTAGCATAGTCGAATTCACCACGTTCGATAATTGCACTTAACTTGGATGTAAACTGGCAGATGACAAGCATCTTCATTACTCTGCGCTGCTTTATTCTGCAAAAGTTTGTACACGCCTGGTGTACTAATAAATATCAACTTCGGTTTACAACAACAAGCCAGTTGCCTTATATATTAATGCTTTCTCTAGTTACATTTCAGCGATATTTATCTATATATTTTACCACTAATGAAAATCGGTCTGTTTTGTTTAGTTTGCTTGTAAACCACGGCATACTATGTCATCTTATATCAGAAATCCTATGATAGAAATTTAAATAATTATCTTAGTAGTTTACATAAAATCAAAATTTATCGTTAAATAAGGAAGAAGGAAGGAAGATAACAATATGCAGGGAGGTTAGTAGTTAAAATATCGTTACAGCGTTGAAAAATACCAGGTATCATCCAGTGCACCGTTTCAAGACTGCCGCAGTAAAGGATGGAAACATGCGAGTTTACAAGTTTCCGGAATAATTGTGAAGCATTTTTTCATATTCACATTTTTTACAATAAGCAGAATATGCTTCAGGTACCGTTGCGCATTCACGCAAGTAATACCCAAAAAGTGCAAGCTGTTGTCACTGGAAATTATTCCAATAAATTGTGGGACGTTAACACTATGCACGAATCCTCATCTAGATACGCAACCCATGACAGACATTTTACAAGTTAATGACCGTCTCAAGTGAATATGTGTAATGCTGTTATACGTATGTCAAACCTACACTAATGCTCGGTTGATTTTAGCCTTAACGCAGATTATTTAATGTGTTACTTATTAGGTTTAGTTCATAAACTAAAGAGTTTAATCCAATACGCATCGAGTTATCCAGCTCTCACTGAGGGGTCAGCCGTTGGACTCGCATAACCGACATTACAGGCGCATGCGTGTGGGTTGTGCTAGCGAAGCTATAATTCCGGGGTCATTATGACCAATGGCCTGAGCGGGATAACGTGATGGTCAAATAGCGAACATCACAAGTTTGGAGTAAGGCAGGGGTGTGAAACCTTTCTTTCAAAACCTCATGGTGAATTCACGCGCATGACTTATAATTGGAAACGTCTATGTGATCCGATAGACTGTCTTTCATCAGCGGAGTTGTCACTCCTGCTTTCGCCATTTGCGTAGCACGGAACCACACGCAACAATCAAAGCGAAATAACATCCTACCTTTTAGTTCAACTACCACGTTTGTCTATTATTTGGTCTATATGGATTTTAACCCTTAAAATCAAACGATGTGTTATAAGTTGTAAAGCAGTGTACGCCCCTCAACCGCCCGATGTAAAAGCTCTTAAGCTGAAGACTTATGAGGTGGCCAACGACTGGAAGGGCATTGAATCTCTGATTCAAGTAAACGTGAAGACATGTAGAAGTTGAGATATAATATTAGAATTAAATGAACTGAAAAGCGATCGCAGCATGTCGCCTCTAAGATATCAGTAAGTTAGTCACGTGGATTACTTGGTGGAATGGGTGGAATCGTACCCTGGGGTTACTTTGAAAGCGCTTCGGTTACTGCTGCAGGTGCACTCCGAGGTGGAAGTTAGCCTCAGCACGACCGATCGGTATGTAAACGGTCGGTTCAGAACAAAGGAAAACCTACATGCAATACCGAAATGTACGAATAGGATGGAGAGCATATGCTGAGAATGGCCTACGTGTTGAATTTGATGAAATTGAAAGTAGAAGGATGGGGAGCATTACTGGATAGGCGAGAAGAAATGTAAATGGGTCTGCGATCGCACACGAGTATTTAGCAACTGCCAAGCTTGCTCACTGTACGGTGCCGAAGACTCGGTGAAAAAGCTGCATCTAATTAGCGCGATAACTGAGGACGGATTGCTGTGATATTCCGTCCTAAGCGGCAGTTATGATAAAGACAAATGTGCACGGTGGTTACGGCTGCTGCTTGATACCAATAGTAAACATTTCGCGGAAAGCTTTCTCCTTATTTGTGGTTACGCACCCTATCACTCCGAGATGGAGCATTACTTCCAAGAGAAGGCTTACACATCAAGAAGACTTATTCAACTGATACCTTACTCTCTGCAGATGAACATAATCGAATGTAGTTAAAGTCTCATTAAGGCCTATGTTATACAAACCGTGCAGTGGCCACTTTCCGAACTGTTCCGAGAGGATCCGAATGGAGTACTGAGCAAGATGCAGTTGTTGGAACAGGTTGTTGTAGAAGCACGTGCCTGCGTGAAGCTACACTACTGTCAACAAACTGTGTAACACTTACAAACCAACTAAACACGTTCCTTGTCAACGAGCACTGCTGTTTTTCTTTAAAAGCAATATGGGGACCTCCCGAATTGGATAAGCCATGAAATTTAGCTGAAATTTTCTCTGGCTCTGCGAAGGTACACACGGAGATAATGATAGTTTATCTAAAATATGGTTACTTTGGGTTCTCGTTGCAATGATAGACTACGTGTTGTTTACCGGTCGTTGTGTAGTACAATGAAAGCTACCGAGTTTGCAAAGACTTGCCACACACTGTTCCAACTTACTTGGACCAAAATGTACACGTTCCCTGACGTACGTTATTGATATTGTTTACCATAGACGTAGATGATTTGCAGTACGAACAATACATACCTTCCGGTTGAGAGTACCTTCACAAAATTGGTCAATGATCAAAGTTCATCTGCTGCTGGCCTGCACTCTGTCTAGCTCAATGTGGCTACGATCCTCACTAAATCACAGCGAGGCTGGCGAAAAGATCGGTCTGTTTACACAGAAGAGGTTTCAGTCGCATATTTGCAGAAGTCTCCGTGAACTGAAGCAGACCGTGATGCTCTGTTAGTTGATTATGCTAAACGATTCCCGAGGGTCTTTACATATGAATATTCATGTATGTGTCAGGTGACCGTACCGGCATGCAGGGTTTGACTATTCGCTACCAAGTTTCTCGGATTATTCTCTGAAATCTTGGTGGACAATGCTCGCACAGTTCAGGTAACGAAGTCGCTACCATAAACACAGTTAAACCGGTAACTGATTGAGTCAGTAACCAGAGCGTCTGGCCTGTCCAGTTCGGATTTAATCCGCAACTTGTTATTTTGTTGCTACTGCACAAGCTCAGCAGCGTAATAACGTTCATAGATTGACAGAAACGGTTTGAGTGTTTCCTGTCATTTTGGTTGCATTTGTATGGTGGGATTATGAATAAGTTTCCCTAGCGACGTGGGGCACACGTTCGTTCCTAGTACTCGCATACGCCTTGAAGTGCCTTGCTGTAAAATTCGCTGCATAATTGTTTTCATATAATGTTAAGGAAACTCGTTGCGACTACAGGATATCCTCCTAGAGAGTGCGTCAAAAAGTCGAAGGCTGGATATGTGCTATCTGACGTTAGTAGAAGACAAAGTGCACGTCCAAATCATGTATGCTTTAATGTGACTATGTTTGTGACAAATACTGGTTGGTGAGGAGTGGGAGCATTCGAGCCGCAAATATGTTGGGTGGGTGTAATGATCTTTAGCGTCATTGCATCAGCGTCAATGTCGGTATTCTGTTGCGTTGACTGGAATTCGACGTAAGCCGGCTTCAGGCGATCAATACTGGCATTACGTAGAACCAGTTGTCAACTACGAACTACGTATCTTTGTGAGCGCTGACACTGAAAGAGACATTCTAAGGCGGTTTCAAACGCTTGCAAACTGCATCAATGCGTAGGTAAACCAAGAGACACGTGTGCAATTTATGATGGCTTCTTTAGCTTTCAGAACTGAATCGTGGTGGATTTGGGCGAATGCCGCTGAAGCGTTGTCTCAGTCCTGTAACACATATCGTAGGATCGACTTCACCGGTTATCCTGGAATCAAGTACTAATTCTCTAGGATGTCTCCGAGTCCTACCGAAGAATAATTCTGCAGGACAACAACCGACATCCTCATTCACAGGGTTGATGATACCGAGGCAACTAGTTGATAGACGCTCCAAGCACTTAACATTTGAAAGCGCCGCAGTAATTGCTGCCTTAATTTGGTAGTGAAAAAGCAATATTAAACCGTTAGCAGCCGAAAGATATGCTGCCGTGGGTAAATGCGAACAGCCAAGGATACGGTAATGGTCGTGAAGCAGTGTAGATTTACATTGGGGTTTTGTGTACGTGGTGATAGTGGCGGTGGTGCAGTAAGGGGATGTCCAAGTTTTGATGAAAATTTCCTCCACCGCCTCGACTAAGACATCTCGCAGCTGCAGGGCATGTGGCCAATGTGTTATGAAATCGACACTTGTCCGCACGTAAATACAACCGGTGGATAGCACGGGAGGTCCAACGACGTCGATATGGAAACGGTTGAATCGAGCGTCAGGCAGAAAAAGGTTTAATGGAAAGTAATTGTGTGGCAAAGCACCTTGCAATGCTGGCAGGTAATACATTGTTTCGCCTACTTCTTCACATAATAGCGCATGATAAGGCAGGTTCGGCTGCTTGCAATTTGAATGTCAGAAGCGTACGCCTTAATTAGGACCACCTAGGGAGGTAATTCCGGGTTTATTATTTAAGCTCATTTTCCTAAAACATTAATACAAAATTGTTCGTGTAAAAGCAAGTAAAATTTCTGCAAGCAGCAACCTAACTCCTGCCTCGAGAGATTGCGCAACAACAACTATGTGATGCATTCCATGGGAAAGCTAAACAAAATTGGGTTACTTTTGCAATTTTGGCAGGTGACACATGTTTTAGTAAACATATCTTCTAAGTCACAGTAGATTCTGTTGACACCCATATAAATATTTGAATGGCATACTTCCATCTACTGCGTCAAACGCACTCTTGAAATGGAGGAACACAGGCTTTGTCAGTCTGTCGTGTGCGCTGTGCTGCTTTAACACTTGCCGCAAAGTGAATACATGGTCTAAACAGCCTCAATGAAGGGAAGATGAACCATGTTTTATATGTAAATTTCTAGAATTAAAAAGTTATATAAACTTAAAATAGTAATTTTATGGTAGATGGGGAATTGCTTTATTGTGATTTATACCAAGAGTGGTGGCGCATTTCATGCTGACTGTTGGTAAATTTGCTTAGGCCAATATCCAATTAAAAGTGAAATCCTGCAAAGTTGGACTAGTCAAATTTTTATGTTATCTAAAACTCCTGTACAAGAAAGATGCTACTTATGAAATCAGAGATCATAGACCCTCACCGGAAACCAGCGTCCAAAAACACGCTTCTGACCACGGATGCCCTCACGTGCTTGTATATCAAGGCACAAGGTATTCTCATCAAGCTAACCGAATGTCGTATTCGTCAGGTCTCCACGTCTTGTGACCTAGTTATGGTCACCGAAATATGGCTGAACACGGAGATCACGGATACGGAGACTGCACTATGCGGCATGACTTCCATCCTGGCCGAGAAGCCGCCCGATGTCGCATGGACGTTGCCGCCACCCAATTCACTGAGCTGGTCACAAATGCGTCAGAGAGCAACGTAATTCGTCCGAACCAAATGAATTCGTTCCTGAGGAGCCGAACTGGAAAAAGCATGGTCTTAAGCGCTTCAGCCTGAGCGCTTACAAAGTCTGTCAATGTATTGTGACTTAGGGTGCTTAAACACTCAAGGAAACCACTGCGTAAAGTTGATTCGCGAAGACAAACTTCAGCACCAACAGAACTTTGCAGGGAAATTCAGTACAAATCCCAACTTGCTGGATAGACAAGTAAAAAAGCTACGCAGAGTGCATCATCATCATCATCAGCATACACGTTAGCTAGAGGTGGGGAACACCTCAGCTACTGTGCCGCAATACACAGAAAATGGAGAGAAAATATGCAACTGCTGCAAGCCGGCTGAGCTAACGGTTACGGATGGGCATCTTTGCGGTAAGCTCCCAGCCGGTTACGGTGCATCAAACATTATTATGCAACATTATATATGGCAAAATAATGCGATCGTCGATGGAGGGGGAGGCTGAGGGGATTGGGTGGAACAAAGAAACTCACAGCACGAACGCGATTGAGGTCGGCTCCTAGCCATATCAGCAAGCGTGTCCAACCAAACGTGTTCATCGTCTTTCAGATCCCAACCAGGGAGCGGAGACATTCCAACCGAGGCCAGCTCAGAAGTGAGAGCCCTCTTTTCTCTTGACCAAGTCATGGCTTGGCCACCCCTCCTTTTCTTCCATCCACAGTTCCGGCGCGCAAACAACGCACGTCCGGGAGTCGGTGGGTTGGGATGCGTAACACATGGCCGAGCCATCGGAGCCTGGTGTGTGAAATGTCGGTGCTGAGCTGTTCATTGCCTTTTCTTGTGCTGTAAACTTGGCTTCGAACACGCTCGTTGCTCATGTGGTGTTCCCACCAGATGTGAGCTAAACTACGAAGGCACCGGTGGTCGAACATAACTAGCATTTTTCAGGTCCGCTGCTTTAAGCGGCCAGGTTTCCCAACCGTACAGTAGGGTCTAACCTACCGCTGCATTGTACACTCTACCTTACAGGGCAAGAGTAATGTCGCCCCGCTGACATAAGTGGCGAAGGTTAACAATTGCGTCCCGTGCTTTTGCTATACGGTTCGTGATCTAATCCTCAGTCCCACGGGCGCTGGTGCAACATTTTAGGTTGTTGTATTTTTGTACGACTTCTAGCTAATACCTACTAACGGTCAGCGTAGGTGGGGACCAGACCAATCTCCGAGGAAAGCTTCGCACTTTGAGGGTGAAAAGCAAAGCTCAAAGTGACGGACAGCTAGTGCTAATATATCCAGCGCCGCTTGACGATTTTGTGAGCTGTCAGAGATTAGGGCAAAATCATCAGCATTATCTAAGCCAAAAAGTCGTTTTATTGGAATCAGATCCACATCTTCAAAATCGCGTCTTGTGAACGCGATTCCCATGAATTCGTCAACAGCAAATTTGAAGAGGAAAGTTGACAGCGGGCATCTTTGTCTCACGCCGCTGGAGATATTAAAGGGCGACGACAACTTGCCGTAAGCCCTCACTCTGCCCGAGCTACGCACATACAATGCTCTGATAATATTCACATATTTCTCAGGTACACGTTTCCTGATTAGTCATTTCAAAGGGCACATCGATCAAATGAATCGAACGCACCTTTGATGTCCGGAAACACAACTACGTTGGGCCGCCAATATGTGTGACGCTGCTCCGACAACAGACGCAAAGTGAAGATGTAGTCAATGCAGCCATGATCTAGATGAAATCCAGCTTGCTCTTCACGAATCTGGCTTTCACGAGTGCCAGTTTTTCTGCGAAGGATGACAGCTGCAAGCTATTTAGAGGCGTTGGAAATCAGACTGATTCGTCTATTGCTGCCGCATTCCGATCATGAGCCTCCCTTGAAAATTTGGACGGTGACGGAGCAAATCCAATCGGTTGGGAAAGTTTCCTGCTCCCACCGTTACATTAGCAAATCCTCAGGTCCCGCGGCTTTATTTAACGTTAAAAGTTTGATCTTACGTTCGAATTCTGAGCGAGAGGGCGGATCCAAAGGGACAGCCCAGGGAGCGGGGCGATCAGTGGCCGGCGAGAAATCTAACCATTCCGACCGATTAAATTGCCTTTCAAAGCACTCAGCCAAACGCTCTAAGCATTTTGATAATTTGTGGATTGGCTGTCCACCCTCGTCACAAATTGTTTCACTAACACCAATTCTCCTGCTGCCCGTTTCCCTTATCAGACGGAATAACTTACGATGATTATCAAGGGCAGCGGCCATTTCCATACCTGATGCACGATGAGACCACCAGGATTCGCGGTCTCTTTTCAGGCTAGCACGTAGTTTTGCCCGCTCTTTGCAAGTTTCCTTGTGTTCGCCTTCAGCCGGAACATGCCGGCAAGTATCTATAAGTTCCAGAGACTGTAAAGAGACCCAATGTCCACGTTGGTGATTAGATATACCACGTGAGGATTCTCCTGCTGCTAATAAGGTCTGGAAAATATGAGACCAGTGAGCTTCCACTGCATCCAGTGAGTGTTTATCCAACTTGCATGACAGCGTACTTTGATAGGCATTCTGAACTGCAGGCTTCGCCAATTGGCTGGCGTCAATGCGCTCACAACGTCGTCGTGGGCGTCTGCCAAAACGCATCCGCAGGTCAGCACATACAAGTGCATGGCTGGTGTCCACACCTGTGCTCCAAATCGAGCGGCAGTTCTGGACGCAGCCTCTCCATCGGTAACTTATCGCAATGTGTTCGATTTGCGTCTATAGCTGGTTCGAAGCTGGTGGCCGCCAAGTCACTCTCAAGCGGGTGCTGTGTCTGCAATTAGTGCTCGCAAGAAATAAGCGAGAATCCTCACACAAATGAAGTAACCGCTCACCGTTACCATTATACCATGTTGGAGGTCCAGATGCAGCCCACCCGTAGATAATTATCCAACTTGAGCGTTCAGATCCTCGGCCAGCACTACAGTGCCCGAGCTGCTTCTGTGGCTAAGGAGCTCGTTCAGTTGACGACAGATCATTGGGAAAGTCCAGCGTTCCTTCACTAAGCGCCTTCTAGTTTCAGCTACGCTCAGTTATCAAAGCCGCTGTAAGCAGCTTGGTCTGGAACCACTATGGCTGCGGAGACTGAAAACCAACTTAGTTTTTCTTTATAAGCTAATCAAAACATCAGACTCAAGTATTGAAAGATATTTTCAACCGCTGGGTGACACACGTTATCCTCTACGCAAAAAGCCACACTCATTCGCACTACCCAAAGCTCGTTTCTCTATACGTTTTAACTCCTTCCTCTATAGATATGCGCATGTGTGGAATAAGTTACCAGAAACCATCAGAGCATCTGATAGTAACCTGAAATTCTCCACGGCCAAAAATAGACTACTAAATGTCCCCAAGGTAGCGGATATCTTGGACACTTGCATTCCTGAAGACGAGCTGTGGGAGAACGGCCCCGATCACATATAGAATTCCATACAAAGCCTTAATTGTGCGGAATAATACCGATGCGCAAAGAGCCTTGTTGGTCTATACACCTAGCACCAATAAGGCCCATTTCAAAACCGACCCTGTCCTCTCCTTATCACGCTATTAACTTATAATCCCTCTTCTAGCGGACTGTCGTTTGCCAGTGCCCTGCCTTGCCCTAGTCTCATCTGACTGGCTTGCTTCTCTTTGACTTACTCCAGACTACCAGCACGATTCTGTAGCCTTCTGGCTATAACCCCTCTTCTCAAGAGCCTGCTGGTCTTGCTCACCCTTTTTAACATAGCCACCTCAATCTCAAACCTGCCCATTTCTGCGGACTCTGAATATTTTGACCGTACCGGCCATTGTTCGGAAGACCGAACACTGTGTACCCCTCCCCAGTTGCCCTTCCACACCTTATCACTAACCCAGCGCAGTGAGCTGACCAGGTTTCCTTTGACCAGTCTCCTACTTGCTGACTGCCTACAGAGCACTGAGCTGTAAACGGTACAGGTTCGGTGCAACTAAAACACCATTTCCCTCACCCCGAGTGCTTATACCTAAATAACTAATGTAAACTCCCCCATAACTAACATGTCCATTTATGCTGACACTCTCCATTTGTCTTCCCAACGTAACTGTACTATTAAATCTCAATGCGCCGACTAATACAGCCTCGTGTATTTCGGCTCCTGCTTTCTGACTCCTGTGACGATACTGGCCAATATTAAGAAGACCAACTACCTTGTCCACAGTACCTTAGAGAGTCTCGTCGGCTCCGCTACTGCTAATCAGTAAAGCTTTCTTCACTCTGACCCTCTTCTTTCCTTACTTCGTTGTATTCATTCCTTTCATCGGACTGCTAACTCTCAGTACCGTGCCCTGACGGAGTCTCATCTGACCAGTCTATTTTTCTTATGGCTACCTTCAAAACTACGAAGATAAAAACAGGCTAGGCTCTGTTGACTCAATGCTATGATCCCCTTACCTCAGGTGCCTGCAAGATATGCTCAATCTTGATTATCTTACTTACTCCGTGAGCATCCTTGACTCATTCACCCTTTATTAATATGGCTCTCTTCTCATCTCTATTATACGTCCTAATCCTAACACGCCGACTATTCCAGGCTTGTTAGATCTGCTTCTTGTTCTCCGGATTCATTCAGACTACTGAGACGTTGCCACTTGTGGTTCGGTTGACCTAATTGACTGTACAAATGCCTTCGGAGGCCTCGTTAAATTTTACACCTTTTAACAATAAAACTGTAATCACCCTCACCCGAGACGTTATTACTCTAGGCTCTACATTACAAACACTTTGTTCCCCTCGTCCCGAGACTTTCCTTGACATGCTATCTGGCTTTTCATATGGACGTTGCCATCCCTAAAGCTTTTTATCTTATGACACACATTACTGCATATTACTACATATTTCACTCTTTGAGCTGATATTCTAATCTCGTATCAGTGCTCTCTGCTTCCTACTACTGTGACCCTAATGATTAGGGATGGGCAGATATATCGGTCTGCTCACATCTCCCTGAAAACATCGTTGGCTTTTCCACTTCACCTCAATAGAGCGCTTCCTTGTTCGCCTCTGCATTACTTTTCCAATTGGACGGATATCCCTTCGGACCTGGCTTTAATCTACCCTCGGCTGACCAGCCCCCGTTTCTGACTGCTTCCCGACTTCTGAGCCATTATGACTCTAGCTCTGCGTTCCAAAATCTCTGTTCCCCCAATCCCCCGGAAGTCCTACCCGAACGGCCTCCTGCTCTCCGGATTTATCTAGACTTCTGAGACGTAATCTCTCTTAGTTCGGTTGACTCAACTACCTGATTACATTACCTGGAGAGCATCGTGGGTTTTTCCCATCTTTTTTCAAAAAACTCTCTCATTTTCGCGCTGTGCTTTAATTTCTTCAATTGGAGTGCACGAGCTTACTGCTCTGTGGTGATTTAGTACCACGGACATGCCTCTTTCTCTTTTATGCTCCAATGCTACTCTGACTTAAGTAGTATGCGCTATGCAGACTTAGCGCTCTTGTCCCCCCACCCGGAGATTCCGCTTGACTCGCTCAACCTCTATTGTTGCGGACCTTTTCCTGCCTTTAATTTTACGTGTTATTCCTACGCGCCGACTAATCTAATCTCGCTAGATCAGCCACTTGTTTCCAGCTTTACTTAGAGTTATTCCACGTTACAAAACTTGGTACGGTTGACTCGACATCTTGCTCACATCACTGGAAAGCCTCGTGGGATCCCTCAATACTTATCAGTAAACCTTTCTCGTACCGACCCTAAACTTTTCTCATCTCGCTTTCTGTTTTCATTCCCCTTATTAATCGGACGACCAGCTTTACTGCCCTGCCGTGATCCTGTCTCACTGGACTAGTCTGTTTATCTCTGACTGCTCCCATGCTGCCGAGCTACTATGCTATTAAGACCTACGCGGTATGCGCCCCGTAGTCTTAACATGATGTTTCCCTTAAATTTAGAGCCTGCTTGACTTGCTCACCATTTACTGCTGGCTCCTTTCTTACCTTTACTACATGTCCTTATCCACAAGCGCCGACTAATCAAGTCCTACTTGATCGGCCTCCTGCTCTCCGGATTTATTCAGACTTCTGAGACATCACCTCTCTTGGCTCGCCTGACTCTACTATCCCTTTACATTACCTAGAGAGCCTATTGGACTTCTCTTACCCATCGTGAATAAACCCTTCTCATCCTGTCGCTAACTTATGTTTTATCGCGCTCTGTTCTCAATTGTTCTTCAACTGGCGATGCGGTGATCTAGTCCACCGATCAGTTTCCTTCTCTCTGATTGCTGATATGCTACACTGACTTAAGTGGTATACGCTATACAGACTCAACGCTCTTGATCCCTTACTACGTGAGGCTGCTAGACTCGTTCACCTTCTGTTACAGCCTCTTTTCCTGCCTTTAATTTTACGTGCTATTCCTTCGCGCCGACTAATCTAGTCTCGCTAGATCAGCCACTTGTTTCCACTTTTACTTAGAGTTATTCCACGTTATAAACCTTGGTTAGGCTGACTCGACGTCTGGCTTACATCACCTGGAAAGCCCCGTTGGCCCCCTCACTCCTTATCAGTAAACCTTTATCATACCGACCCTAACCTTTTCTTATCTCGCTTTCTCTTTTCATTCCCCTTATTAATCGGACGACCAGCTTTACTGCCCTGCCGTGATCCTGTCTCACTGGACTAGTCTGTTAATCTCTGACTGCTTTCATGATACCGAGCCTTAAACGGTATTGGCTACGCAGATTTAACTCTATTACCTCACCTTATTGTTATAGCCTCATTCTTTTCTGCATTGTACGAACTAGTCCCAAAGCGCCGATCAATCCAGTACCGCTTAGTCGGCCTCGTAGTCACTAAATTCTTTTGGACTTCTGAGAGGTTACTTCCATTGTTTCGGCTGACCTATTGTTCCTGTTTACACTACTTGGAGAGCCTCGTGGGCTTTTCCACTCCTTACCAATAAACCCTTCTCACCCCGACCCTAACCTTTTCTTCTCTTGCTTTCTGTTTTCATTTCTTTTTAACTCGGACGTCCGGCTTTACTTTCCTGTCGTTATCCTCTCTCACCTGACCTGTCTGTTACTTTCCGCCTGCTTTTATTTCCTATTATCCTTGGCCTTTTCTATTATTGCGCTCCAATTTGTATTCCCGCAGCTTACACTCATTGCGCCCATCCAAGTTATCCAAGATTTCATTCACTCTGAGCTCGTTCCTGCTTATTGGCGCACTCGGAACATTGCTAAGTGTTGCTTGACTAGTACTTCCATTAGTATGCTTAACTTACCTCTCTTCCTATTCCTATGCTCTTTACCTTATGATCGCACTGGTATACTATTGAGACCGTACGTGTCATAACGACACCAAATGCACGGCAGTTTTGGCCCCTTGTGACCATTTTCCTAGATTCTGAAGGCTTTTGGACTGTAGAATCATGAACGCTTTAGTGTAATTACTCTTACGAACTACTCCTCGTATTGCCGTCAGCATTCATTCGCTCCTAGCCGATTCCTTGAAATTCATTTTCCTCTTGGAATGTTGCTCTACCTATCTTGCTTTCGCATTCGGTCTCAACCTAGTTGTCCTTAGTTTCACCTAAGATGCCTCTCGCATTCTGGCTTCTGCCATCATCATCGGTTTACCTGTTTCTCTATAACCATCGCATCATTCGCTCAACTTTTGTTAAAACGCTTTGTTATATCGGTCTTTTGACCCTGCGCGTGCAGAGCCTTCTTCCCACGTAGTAGCTGTAGTCTCAGTCACACCAGCGACGTAATGTATAAAACGCGCTTGCGAATTATGTGTACTAAACAAAATTACAAAAGTTTGAAGGTATCATAGGCACCGGTCAGTGCCACCAGTCTGTGTTATTGCTTCTTGATTCATTGCTGTCTCTGTTTGGCCACCTCTTGTCCGTTGCCCGTTTTCCCGAGATTCCCAAAGGTACATCCGCCAAAACATGAAGGTTTATCCACTGAGACTGGCCGACCCATCCTCAAAACGCTTGGTCCTTTCTCCAGGAAATGAAAAACCCACACACTGGTCCAAATGGAGTTCATTCCGTCATTCCGGAGGCGCTACCTTCACGGGGTCTAAAGAAATAGGTTTAGCTTGCCTCGTACTCAGAGACCAATTTACTCACCTGGAAGAATATATGTACATGGATCCCCCGTTCCACCATCGAAGACAAACAACTCTGGCGTGATTACTTTCACCGCCTCAAACATTCCTATTCGCCAGTCACCTGGAGCCATTCTGATGTCATTTCACGGACAGCGTTGCGCACATATACGTGGCTATTCCGATGGTCTTACATGGAATTTTCACTTGGCTATGGAAACAGTTACACTTACTTACATTTGCAGGAATCCCAAATCCACTTTGCGGAGAATGGCGTTTTTACCTATTAAGAACATATTCAGCCACAAGAAACAACTTCACTCACCGACCCCATGACAAAATCCAGCGAGGGTAGCTGGACAAGGTTTGCGAGCCGAGCATGAATATAATAGAAGAGCCGGCCTCTATTAACAATGTGTTTACTCACCTGCATCATTATCATTCGACTCTTCGAATCTTGCATCATTGACCAGCTTCAACGACTGCTGCCGTATCAGAACTAAGCCATTCGGCAAATCAACGAAGAATTTTGGCTGTCAACCGACTGCGAATAATAGAATGCAAAATCGGTCTATCCGATGCATAACCGACTTGCACTACTGTTCAACGAAAACTACGGCAGTGTTCCAGGACGTGGTGGGTTTTCGCCTGGCAAGCGTTCCCTCTATAAAAAGCCACAAATTTCCGCTTAACAACACTGCAACGTGGCGGATGTGACTCGCCACAAAATAAAGTCACAGCTATGCATTTCACACTGACGCAGTCCTCAGCCTTCTACATCGAACCTGCGCAACTAATTCTGCTATGAACAATGATTTGTCAGAGAACAGATCATCTCTATCTCGTAATGGTTATTGGTTGCAAAAAGCCTTGTTTAGGCTCCTGTGCTCACGGATCACTACCTGGCGAAATTACCCCCAACTTGTGTTGTGACGGATTTTTGCGCGCCAGAGCGCCATAAGGTCCCTGGGTCTGACTATTACCTGACAGTATGCTCACTCATACGGACAACATCTTTTCTTTTATAACTTTCATCAAAACGAAATATTTTAACATTCCACAGAAGCTATGCTTGTATGCATATTTGATCACGCCTTTACAGGTGTGTCTCGTTTTAAAGAGAATATATTATTTATTTATTTATTTAGATGTCTTTTACTAGGTCATCGATACATTTTTTCGGTGCATATTAGCGATAACTAATACGCATTTGTTATTCCCACGCGAACATTTACCTCGGTGCTTTCAAGGTTTTCTCGACGAATTGTAGGTTCCCACAATGTGGAAACATGGACTAGTTAACCCTATGTACAAGAGTAGTAATTTTTCGGAACCCTCTAGATACCGTCCAGTCGTTCTTCTCTCAGTTTTGCCCAAAGTATTGGAACTTATTATTGCAGAGGCGCTCATATGGTATATTGAAAACCCTGACGTTCTAGTTTCACAGCAACACGGATTCCGCCGAATTCGGTCATGCATTATAAACTAACTGATAACCCGTGCAAGCTAGACAGAGTCAGCTGATGCCAGATTGAGTGCCGACGTTTTCTACCTGGACTACTCGAAAACGTGCGATCGTTTGGACCACCGCATTCTCCTTCAAAATCTTCGAAGCTATGAAATCAGTGACCCTATACTCGGTCGGATCGCCAACGTCCGCGCTCAACGTTAGCTGAATGTGAGAGTCGGCAGCTTCATTTCCAAAGCAAATGACATCAAGTTTGGCTTGCCTCAAGGGTCGATACTGGGGCCAGGTTTATTCCTCAAATTCAGTATCGATCTTGCCAGTGTATTGCAGTTGAACTTCTTACTATTTGCAGAGGATGCCAAAATTTGGCATGACATCATGACATCAGATGATCACATGGCATTGCAGAGCGATCCCGACAGGGCTTCTGAGTGGTCATCCGACAACCGGTTCCAGGTCAACGTGACCAAGTGCAAAGTCTTAAACATACCCCTTCAGATTATAGATTAATATCGACTTGGGAACCAGAGGTTACGACTTGTGCCCCAAGAAAACAACCTTAGGATGGTCGTGCAGGATAACCTTGGTTGCTCGAGACAAGCTGAAGTGGCATAAAAATGAGCCAGTCAATTTCTTTGACTCTTACTGAGGGCTTCCGGAAATTTCGGGCCATCTATATTTCTGCAAATGCTGAAAGCTCACGTAAGGCTTCACGTGAAATATGCGATCCAGGCCCGGCGTCCCTGGCGCAAGCGCAACGTCGCTGCACTAGAAGCTTCACAACCTATGAGACCAAACTCGTTGGAGAATTGTTTCATTTATTATGCCAACGCAGACTGAAGTTTCTGAGATGGTACAGCGGTGATTATCGAGGTCAACGAGGAAGCCTAATCATGGTATACTTAATAATGCTGAACCCAAAGCACCCATGTCGCAGCTGAGCCAAAAGACCAGCGTGAGAGTCCTTCAGTTCAAAATGACTGCACAATACAGTCGACTCGGCTTTTGACGCAACTTTTTCTCCCTCCGTGTCCCGTGCCTGGAATGCCCTTCCGACTCCCGTTATCCTTGCCTCTACATGAATGCTTTTCAAAAACACGTTGATCAAGCGCTTTCAAACTTGTATTACTTGATACAGTCTGTTACACTTGGAGGACGAAATAACGCCAAGTTATTCGTGTGCCTGACGACCATCTCCGTAACGTGGCAGTGTGGATACATGCAGAAATGTCCCTGTGGTTAGCCTGGATGTTGCTTAACTGGTTTAACTTACAATAGCTGTCAAATGAAGAAACAAACGAGTAAGCGTTTTCTTTTCCTATTTATTTCCTACGCACTTAGTGAAATATAAGTGCTCTCCATACTATTTTGCTTGTGTGAATCCGATTCTTACTTCAAACTATTGTTATGCAGTAGTACATTTAACGCAGTGGACGCTTGAAATAATGATCTACATATGCCATGATCCGACAAATCTTAATTTTTACTTAAACAACTCTACGAGACTTGTTAAGCACATGCTTTTATACTCATGATAAATCCTTGTTCAAAAGATAGTACAAGCAACCGAGCTAACATAGGCACGAAAATGTGGTTGTCCAATTGGTGATAACTTTGATAAATTAATGTGAATATGTTTCCTATTTGTTTATGCTCTGCAAAGACAATACTGCCTTTATCTCGCGAATAATAAATAAGGTGTGACTCTTAATTAACCTTGGATGAAATGTTAATATTTGCGAGTTTAAATAGGAACCTTTCAAGTATTCAATTCAAACTGAAAATGGCCTACAGTGACAATTCATCCGATCGTTGAAGCAAACCTATTTTAGGCATAAACAGTTAGTAGCAAAGACAACATTAGCCAAAGCACTCAGGCTAATACGGAATTAATTACCCTGCGGGGATATTTAACATTGTTTTCTTCTTGGACATTGACTTCATTTTACGTCTCCTTCCATAGATAAACCTGACGGGCGTCCGGGGAATATTTCCTTGTCCTTACTTTTCATAACTTCATTAAGCAGTACGTCGCTCTCAGACTTCGCCTCTATGATTAGTCATTTGTCCAAATGACTCGCGGTATGCATAACTTTTCCATCAAAATTAATTCACCTGTCCTTAGACTGCGCCATCTTTTACATTTCACTTTGACGACCTAACAGTGTAGGCGGCTATATGTTTAACCAATATCTTCTGAATTTCTCGGATAGCCTATGCACTTTACCCAATGTTTTGTGACCTGTCGGGAAGATGTGCACGCTACTGGTCCGGCGTTGTTTCCTGTTAAAGTCAATAACTTACTGGGCGTTATAATTCCGAAAACATCAATATGACCGAAATTATGAACCAACGCTATCTACTTAATTAGTCTTTCAACTTAAACAGCAATTGCTGGAGAATTTTGTCGTGTATTGGCTGCTTACCGAGCATCAATCAGCGCATCACGCGAATTGAGCTGAGCAGAGTTTCCAAATTAACACTAGAAAGACCTGAATAGGAAAGATTGAAGATCGATTAGAATTTCCCTTCGTTAATTTGCAGTGTAAAACTCTCTGATAGAAGATGGAACCGCGGCTTTCGATTAAACTCCTTCACTTCGAAAACGGTCCACTTACACCAAGCACCATCATGCTACTCGGTTTGAAACAGATATGGTAAAGAAGCCCAAGTAGCAGTGGGTGTTAATATCACGCGTAAATTTGAGATGTACAGCTCACATTGAAGGACAAGTGGATATGACACCATACCGTAATGCAGTTGTTATTTTTCCTTAACCAACACTGATCGGAAATGTTAGACGATGATAGTAGTGAACGCTGTTCGGTTCACCATCCAAAGTTCCATCGTACTGCGAGCATCTGCTTTTGGCATGCTCAAGCTTTTCATAGCTTAAAGCGTGAGCAATGCTACAAAGATTCGCTAAGAACTGAACCATCTTGCGTTGCAGTATCGATGACGCAGTTCAGTTATAAATCTGGGCATACCGGCAAATCCATTTACTTTGAGACAAAAAGGCATTTTAGGAATAGTCACGAGAGTTCAAGGGGGAGAAAGGACTAGATGTTCAACATTATACGGCATGAGCGGATATTTCAAACAATCTACCCCTCACCCGTAGAATATTGATTCACACGAATGGGCAGAATCTTTGCAAGCAACACTTTAAATATTTACAACACATTTCTGCTACTTTCGGTCTATTCATTTACATGGTTTACTCATTTGGGCAAAGAGCAGCTGTGGTACGTATCGCACGAGTTCCTTTTCAATCTCTGTTAATTCGGGCAGCGTCAGAAGAATCTCATTCGGGTAAGTCTCACACTTTACACTTTTTTCACCAATTCTCACTTAAACATGAGGTATGGTCACACTACTTTCTGCATGAAACAGCTGCTAGAGTTTGTTAGTCTGGCTAGCAAAATGTTCGTTATGTACAACTGACACTAACAGTTTCCAACTTCAGCTAATCGTTCGCAATGCTCCCTAAAGTGTTCAGCCCTTTAAACCTGTGAAATACTTCAAGACGACAGAACCTATGCTATTCCACCTTTTTTATATGCGCTCTCCATCACTCACACTAAATCCACGCGACGTTAAATCTGCTGGGTTTGTAAATGTTTCGACTCCTCGCCATTGCTTTAGTTTAGAAAACCGATGCTTTGCAGATATTCTTTCCACGACGGAAGGTGTCAGTCACATTATGCGTTTAGCAGGTCGACTACAGCAACGCATATGACAGGCACTCTGAAGTGTGGTGGAGATACGTGCTTAGAGAGAGGGACAGAGGGTAAAATATAGCAAAGTAGGTATGAAATAAATATTTTGTAGAAGGCTCTGCCACACTGCATGTGGTATGACGGCCATTTACGATACACTTGATGCTTGTGGACCATACCGATGAGGTCAGCT
The DNA here is from genome assembly GCA_944474145.2 of Dicrocoelium dendriticum. Lineage (NCBI taxonomy): Eukaryota > Metazoa > Platyhelminthes > Trematoda > Plagiorchiida > Dicrocoeliidae > Dicrocoelium > Dicrocoelium dendriticum. The sequence continues at coordinate 15,090,043 of OX104065.1, read as the reverse complement.
TTGGATGCTTAAGTGGGTCGTGTTCTAGAACGCCGTACTACTGGCAAGCAGCAGGCGACTCTTGATGTACCATTTATATTAGGACAACTTAGCGCTGAAGCAAACGTAGTCACCACATAGCCCTCCAAAATGAGTTAACAATAATTATCGTACCTCTATCTCATCTCTACAGATGGATCAGTGGCATAGGTCCAATGCGTTTTCAGCAAACTTCACAGTGACCACCCTCACGCGGCGTTATGTAACCTACGACATTATGCAACTTCGAGATTTTCGCAATAACATAAACCTAACTATCAAAAGAATGACTCTTCCAATATTGCGCACGGCAATCCTCTAAATGATACCAACTACGTACTATTCATGCTTTATGAACCAGCGAAAAAGCTGTACGGAACAACACAAGACATCACAACGTTAGCAGCAATGATGTCCTGATTGCGAAGAGTCATCGGTATACCCTATGGTTGTCACTCAACATCTAAGACGGGGAAATGCGGAAACTCTCCGCGAAACACTTAGCCTGAATGTCAAAACAACGCAGGCATAGCGGTGACAAGAACAGTTTAAATTATGTATATTTATGTCAATAAAATATATTCGATTAACAAATCTGAGCAATGCATTGCGCCTGTGTAATTCCTCCTCACATGATCTATCATGTGCAGGCAGTGTCGAGACGTTACAAAGAATCGTGCTTCTAAAAAAATTCGTTTCAGAAAACGCTTTAACTACTCGGTCTTGAAGAGTACACTTTCAGGATCTTCCTGAAGCTTCTAGGAATATCCCTGCCTGATAGCATGCTTCACATAAGATTCTATTATACACCAAATGCCCTTAATCGTGTTTAGTAATGGAAATTATTAAACAGGGCGCAGTAGCTCTCGCGAATTTAGGACTAAGGCTGCAATACGCGTTCCAGATTCAAGTGGCATTAAGCGTTAGCGCAGGTCAGGAGGCAGCTATAAACAAAAGTAGAACCATAGGCATTCAAAAGTCCACGAAACCATTGTGCACCAATTCGTTTGTTGTAGCTTTCTCTCACGAATGTATAATCTCTCAAGCGATCGGTCGTCATGGCTCCAAAAATATGAAGGTTCTGTCCCCGATTGTTAGGCACTTGACACTGTAGAGGAGCTTTACACAAAGAACGGCCTCTGCTGCGAGCACAAAATATAGTAAAAATTGTTTCATCAACAAAAACCAATCGTCTCCCTTCGAGTTCCGAATGTAGACGCCCCAACATGTAGAAATTTGTTCATCTTCTGTTCTCCTGTGTGCAAGTGGACTCCAGAACAGAGTGTAACTTCTTCATTGTTATCAGTCACCCGTCCAATTTCCGCGCTACTGTGCTAATGCTCAACTCAAGTATGAACCCTGCTTGCAAACACAGGCGAAGATTTGGAGATTGAAGGGGTGATGGCCTCGACATTGTTTGTATGAGGCTAGTTTTAATGTTTTGACAACGACCTCTGGGATAAAGGTGACACTGGATAAGCCGACAGAATTTGTTGGGAGTTGATAGAGGAATGGTTTCATGGTATATGTAGTTACCAAGCCAAACAGCAGGAGTATAAATTTCGCGGTATCCACAGCAATAGTCACTAAGCCCCTGACAGTCTTGAGTGGTGGTATTCCAGGTACAAGCTTTCTTCGATTGTTCACATACCTGCATAGTAATTATTTTCTTACTCGCAATATTGAGCTCTATGTTCTCCTGCCATTCTTACTTGTCTGCCCTAATATGTGAAGTACAGTAGTTTTTGATTGACTTGTAATTCTGCCATGAGGTATCACATGGGCTTAGCGCATGTCACTTAAACATCTCATGACTTCTTTTTATCCATTTTAGTGTGCTGCTTCTCATACAAACCTTGGTCCGGCGTGTTACTCTTAATGGTATAACTTCCGACGCTTCTTATATAGCCAAGTTAAGTTTTACCTATCAAGTCATTCCATGCGTGGTACGCAGAACGGTGCTTTCGTAGGCCCCATTCAACGACTGTTGCTAACTTGTAGTACTCATAATAGTCAGTAATAGTTAGTTGTGTTTTGCATCCTAGATCGACTATAGTTGCATAAATCATTTTATCAAATTTTACAACTGAATGGTCGCTACTGCCTTGTGGATTGTCAAGTGCGACTGACCTATACATCAACTCTTCATTTGTCAGTAGTAGGTCCAGTAATGACTGCTACTTTCAACCGCAGGGTCTGTTTGATTTATGCAATATTTATACAAAATCTCACATTTAAGGATTCAAGTAGTTTTGATCACGATGATGGCTAATTATGTGACATTGAGACAATTACAGGTACGTATAAATCGCTGATTATAAGGTAATGGGAGATTTTTTATTCTTTATAATGGAGTTTGCTTAACAGAATGCCAGAAATGTCTGCGGAGCACTTCGTTGACCTGTGAACAACTGCTAAAATCCAGGAATCACTAGTATTATTTTGTAATCCACCATTTCGTTCAGCTAGATGCACTAGGCAATCTGTGGCGTTTAGAATGACAAGGGAATGCTTGGTAAACGCCTCACATTTAATCTAATGCTGATGGTAAATTGTAACACCGCCACCACGAGATGGACGATCACTTTCAGTGACTGACATCATATTGAGTTCAACCTCCGGATCTAGTATGTCGTTTGAGAGCCAAGTTTCAGTCAATGCTTCGATGTCCCATTTTGATGTTCCGTGTCAATGACACACATCTGGCAGTTAGGTTTGGATGCCCTGAGCATTGGTTTAGTAGCATTTTATTCGTTGTCGAATTAGTAACTCGGTTCGTTGTGAGTATCCGCAGAAATAGTGTCGGTCTGCAGTCGATTTTTGAAAACTGCATTTCTATATTTGACTAGTCTGATATAGGAACATGTGAGATTGGTTCATTTGTAATTCGGTTTTGTACTGCTTGACGTAATGGTCCTAAGCGTACCGCTGGATGTCCAAGTTTCCTATTGTCCAGAACAATTGTATTGCCATTGTTGCCATCTAGGGCGTAGACAAGTTAACATTTAAATTATTAGCCCGCTGCCTTGGTAGCTATGGTTGGCGAGTAAATAGATGACTTAATAAGCGACAACATTTTGAGTGGCATAGAATTGCGTGATTTAGCTCAACTCTTCGTTGTCGTGCTTTCGTCTCTCCCTGTAGAGATCACGCTTTACTTCTGGTATGCCATGAACCATCAGCACATTATTCGCCTCATTTTGTCGTGATGGTTGATCGTTAGGTTTAGCAGGGTTGCGGAAATCTCGAAGTTGCCTAATGCCGTACGTTACATATCGTAGCGTGAATACAGCCACGGTGTGATTTGCCCACTACGCATCGGATGTAAGCCACAGATACATCTGTGGATGTGAAATAGATGTTTTCCGCTTATTGTGAAGCACTTTGGAAAGCTATGCAGTCGATAACGTTTGCTTCAGCGCTAACTTGTTCCAATGTATGCGGTACATCAAGAGTAGCCCGCTAATTGTTAGTGGTGCGGCGTTCCAGAATACACGGCCCACTTAAGCAACCAATTCGGACTTCTTCGGTTTAGCGAATAAGCGTCATGTGTAGCATAAGTGGGCGCCAAAAAATATGCATTGTGGCACTGCACCCAATATGGAGCGCGCTAATAAAAAAGCATCGGTTTCAATTGGCTTGTCTGTACGTTATCGTATGGTGCGGGAAGTTAGCCAATTGGGCGGCATGTAAAATGAGGACTTGTGCAGACCCTGTGCAAGTTCGATCGCCATCCGGGTCGATAGGTATTAATGAAACAAGCAGACCAAACCGTTTGTTCCGTTTGATCGTAAGCCGTACATGGTCACTGATGTTGACTTGATGACACATCGCACAGTGTCGGCAGTTTTGACTACGTTCCTCAACACCCTCAATACCAGCAAAGTTATTTTGTTCGAAACGCTCAACATAGGGAAAATAAAGATAGGTACATATGTTTTGGAAAGAAAACCAAACCAAACAAAATAGTCCATGGTGTCGTTAGAGGGCGAGGTTTTGCGCTCGACATAAATACTCCGTCAGGCCAAGTGAACCATGGACTGCTTGGTAAAGCTTTTATTAAGAGAAAGGACAACAATTGCGGTTAGCAAGATGTCAGCAGGTTGTTAATCACATTACAGGTCAACGTGTCCTTTTAATTCGCGAAGTAGAGATCCCAGGTTGTGCATTCTACAAGGTCGTCACACTTACGTCGCTGCTTGTTATGGGAGGAAGAGTGTTTTGATGTTCGGGCTATGCCCTAGATGCTTGCGCAACGCCCCTCAGACTGGTAGATCGGACAGCCCGCCGCGCATTCGAAAAGTTCACAGTATCCACTGCACACGCAGCTGTTGAGTTTGACAATTTCCGACGCCTCAGCAATCAGCATTTGGTGTGTGGATCGTTTAAGCTTTCTAAAGAGTTCGACATTATGCGATTCGATTTCATGCTCCGTGTCTTCCTATCTGTCAAGAATGAGTCAACTAACTGCACCAGTATCGAAGGTACCGACTGACCATTGGGTAAATCATCCCGATATTTTTCTTTGTTTAATACGCTTCGGATTTTCTCTGAAGTCCCCGCTTTATAAGGACATCTAGCACAGGTGGTTGATCAGACCAATGCTGCCACAACACTCTGCTCTATGAAGATGTAAAAACAAGCCGAAGCATACATTATTGCATGTCAGTCGAGACCGTTTGCTTACATAGCCTCTGGGTCAGACTGTAAAAGGTCTATGTCGTCAGCGCACATCAGCTTTATCAATCGGTGACCTCGCAGAGCTTCCAGTGCCAAACCTAAGTAATTCAATGATGTAGCAGAGTGAAATCCATCACTGAGACTCAGCTGTTTGTGGCACTTAGTAGGGACCTGCTCGTACCTGGCTCCTATGTGTCGCGAAAGAAGCATATTATGACACTCGGATGCATCTAGAGACAGATGACGAGCTTTGGACCAGTTATTCAGGTCATTTAGATGATCTTGCAACCTCAGATAGAAACCGGAATTTCGAGGAAGGATACCCAGGAAGATGTCCCCAGCATAGTATTTAAAGTAGATTCTGCGGGGCCATCATTGAGCTGCTGTGAGTATATTCATATGAAGGCAGCGCATTTCACAAAATATCGGTCAACCTGGTGGAATGGTTTAATGCAACCACTACTTTTCGCCTTGACGTTGACGCCTCGAATGATGGTGATAACTTGACTTGCTGTCGAAATTTATTTTTGACATCTGCTCTCCTTGAAAACTCGCAACTTTTGCGCGGACAGTTCGCATCCCCAATATGAAGAGTTGTGTCGATTTAAGGAGATTTACGCCGTTTTGATTTTCTTTCGCCTAGAAGCTTTACAATAACATGCCTTAAATGATGCTGTCCCAAAGCCGCTCAAATGACCCATTTAAATAACACTGAGCTAGGTTCCAGTTCTACGGCACTAGCCCGCCGGTACATTCTATATTGTCAACACTTGACAACAGAAACGGATCAACTCATACGTATTTTTTTGAGTCTGACAACACATTCGGCTGTGTAAATCGTGAAATACTGCCGAGAGATCTAGTGATTTAAGGAATACATCCCTCCATCATTCAATTGCTGAGTGATTATTTTACCTGACTTCTCAGATTAAAGAGTCAATAGCAATGATTCTACCCACAGTGCACCAATATGGATGTACTTGAGATATATATTCTTTCGTCTTATCACACTTTATGTAAAGCAGCATAATATTAGCTTTATATTAACAATACTGCCTGTTGTAAAAAAGCAGTGCATACTAAACATGTAACAAAAGTGTCAAACTCGTGTTTCGGTATGAACGCTCTTAGTGGAGCGATGCATGGAGCAACGCGCTTTTACCTAAGGCGGCCACCAGTCAACCCACAGTTCAGTGGCAAAATTTGTGAAAACTCGTTTGGTTACTTTTACTCATATTCACGCAATAACGTTTACACCCCGCAGGTCCAGATCATCATCAGACATGTACCTGTGGCTCTTTTAATATCCGTACACACCGAACCGGCCCTAACAATGGTAGGTAGTCATAGCATGGTCACTCAAAACCTTTGTCCAATGGTGTTCTAATTTAATACTAGAAAATAATTAGTTGTATAAACATACGTTCGCGAATTTCCTGCTTCGCACCAAAGGCAAATGAATACCAATGATGATGGAAATATCCCTATTTAGTTGGCACGTCCATTATTGAATTTCTCTTTATTACGGCCATCCTACGGGATTTGTCAAGCGTTATCTATTTGAGCAGTTAAATACCATTAGTTTCTATATTTGATATTAGACTACATGGTAAAGTTTCCGTAGGAAGGGACCAACCAGTCAGAGTATTGCATCCACCATGGCGGTAAGCGACGCTTTTTGTAACAAAGCAGTAATTAGTTGCCTTGTAACAAAATTGCCGAAGTGGTATTTCGGCCTTATCCCTCCTTGCAGACCGCGGCTCTGTAATCCAAGACGGCCACCTTCCAACTTGTATTTCTGTTGTGCCGGCCCCTATTGTCGCTCAACTCGTAAGTCTGTCAAAAGGTTTTGGCACTACAACCCTCGAACTTTCGCAGTCATGCACCTACTAACTGGACACTGTGCCATCGAATGCCCGGATCTGGTGTGTCTTTCGAAACATTGGGAGGCAGCGGTACCAAACTAGCCATAGGATTGCTCATGGAGTGTCTTATTAAGTTGTTCGCAGCCCCCATACTGGTTCCGTTCGTAAGGCATACTTGATAGTCCAGTTACGCCCACTGAACCATCCAACCATGCGCACCACGTGTTTGGACAAAATTTTAAAACATAGATGTTTGGACCTTGCTTCAGCTTAAGGCACCGTTGCTGAATAAAGGCTAGAACGCCTACGCGCCCTCACCATATACCACCAACTTATATACTTGACGTTAATGGTTGATTTAGGATAACTCAATTACAAACATCATGCGGGATCATAGTGCAGCAGAATGACATCGGATACAATTCAAAAGACTTAACGAGGACTTTCAATTGGCCTGTGAATGCAAGTCAAAGTCTTATGGAGCAAATCAATTACAATATGAATGCACGCAATCTGCAAAAGGTGTATTTCTGGCATGTGCTTTGCCCCATGAAAATATATGGGACTGTTACTGCATTCGCAATCAAGCTTTCTTCAGACAGTCCACGAATATATATATATAGAGCAAGTAAGTGAACTGTTTTGTCTAGCTACGGGGTTGCAATTACGCCGAAGGCTTTATTGTAGAGCAGAGAGCATTTCGTCTTGCTGAAGCGCGGTAGGCAATTATCAACTTGAAGCGTTTATGGTGTTGTTGGGACTTTTCTCAATATATATAATCGGTAGGTTGTAAAGTGCTAGTGTTTGTGCTGTAATGTTTATGACTGTGACTGCTGTCCGCTTTCTGTAGATGGCATTTGTAGCCTTCGATGTTTGTCAGTGTCTGTTTGCAGATGATTTTCCGTATATGCTGGAAGATTCAAATGCGATTAGGGTGTCGGAACGCACTTCTTGGTAATGTCCGGACTTCTAATGTATAAGCTGATTGCTCTACGCCAAATGAGATGGGTTGGCTAAATCCAAACATGCATAGTGATACTTCATTAAACCGCGCATTCTTTACGCTGTCAGGTCCGAATAAACATTGGCCTTTAATCTTCGAGGTGACAGGTGACATGTGACTCGGACAGGTAACATATCTCATTAAAGAAATGCTTGCGTTTCCTCTAGTGAAAGGTAACTGGTCGGATTATTCCACACAAACAATCAGAAGTAAATGGCAGACCCGTACCTACCTTCCGAAGCGCCTTGAAAAAAGCAGCTGTAATTCGCTATCATCGAGATAAATTGCTCTGTAAAAGCTAGCTCCTATTTACCATCGATAAACGCTGATCTAGAACAGCCTACTTGAATAGCGTCGGTACAAAAGATAGATCCTGCCTGTACTCCAACTGGACCACACATGACTCAAGCCAATACACTTGGGATGGTAAATAGCTTAGAGAATTTTCCATTTCAGCAATCAAGCGCCAAGAGGGCTTGGGAGCTATGCATATATCCGTACTCCTGATCTTTATTCATAATAGGCGATAAACTGAAGGTCACGTGAGTGCTTCAAAACGCAAATGAGTTTTGGTTGCAACTTTATCCTTTGCACCAAGGTTATAGTTTGTGTGAGCATGCAGTGATGAGTTCCGTCCAATTGATGCAGCTCTAATTGAACGCTTTAACAATACAGACGTATAAATCATCGGAGACCGTTGTTGTCTGCATAACTGGCAGTTTTTTGGTAACCAATAGTTCTTAAATACGTTTTCGGAAAACAACGGTCAAAATATCATTTTGTTCTTAATAGCTATAATTGTAATACTTTTCACAGCTCCCCGGCTATGAGACCAGTCACTCCATTGACTCCGCTCTTGGTGAGATCAGTTGGCTCATTATGCCATCATGTAACAGGGCGCCGTTTCAACAGTTACCCATTGAGTCCGCAAATAAAGCTGTATGTGCAGTTTGCAGGTGTACGGTTATCGGATTGGCACCGGTCGCATAAACCTCTTTATAAACGGTCAATAAGCGTTTGGCCATGTCTGTGGCTTGAAGTCCAGGACACTACTCAAAATGTTTTTGACCCCGTGCACGCCAGACACAATGGTGCGTGCTCCATGTCTGTGGTACTACTCCTCAACATGCCAAGGCGGTTAATCAAAACATAGGATTTTGAGTCATTCTGCCGTGCAGATCCTTCAGTTTTCGAATACTTTCATTCAAGTCCACGGCCTGCATAACGAAATTATCAGATGCGCTACAAATAAATTCAAATAAGTTTTAATGACTTGTTCCCTATAAGTACGTAGGAAGCTGGCAGTGTTCCCGTACCAATCAAACTGCAGGGCATAAATCAGTTACAGGATCACTGACGCCGCTGTCGTAGTCTCTTGCAAATCGGCTGAATTGTTTTACTATGACAACGTACTTGAACAAGTTCTCATCTGCCCGGCCAATCTATGCAACGCATTTGCATCGTTAGCATTGGTTAACGATATTTTCACTGGGTTGTCGACGTAACATCTAGCTGTTAGTTAAATAAAGCCTAATCAGGAGTGCAGTTTCTTCACGGCATCACGGAAAACATGTTCTGGTTCCAACCTAACCTAACCCCAATAATATCCGGAGTCTGAACATCACAGAAACTATTCCCGTTAGGGGTTTAATTCCAGTTTCATAGTTAAACGTCATGCTTTGTGAAGAAAACATGCGTATAAACAGCCGGCATTGCAGTACATCGCCGTTAAGCTAAGCAGTACACCTATGCGATAAACCAGCAAAAGCTTCGAGTGCTCATGAAGTTGTTTCGTTTTAAACGGTTGACAGAATCCAAAAGCTGAAAAAGCAGCGTAAATGCAATTATTTACGCTTGAGCGCTAGGCGTTAACCGGCTTCGGATATTTCAGCATATGCTCCGGCGCAAGCTACACTTTTTCTTCGTCAAAATGATATGTCTAATCGTTAACCAAACTTTTTCCGCATGCACTTTCGCTGCTTCCTAGGAACTAAACTTTTCTAACCCAATTTCTAATTATCTCATTTTAATGGTTGACGTAGACAGCGGATCAACCTTGTACAAGGTTTTTCCAACGTCAACGTTTTGTGAACGTTTTGAATTCTAAATACCAGTCTTACATATTAAGCAGCATAGGTACCGAGATTCCTGTATTGCAGTGAGCCAACAACGTGTATCTAAATGCATGGTCTATGCTGCAATATTTAACTTTATTGGATAGAAAACTTGTCCTGATTTAACTACAGATGGATAATAGAATATACTTTTAAGTACAGAGGAATGCTTCCCCGTAATCCGGTCACTGCATAAGAACAGTAGTTCTAGCCCATTCGAAATTGTGGCTACAAATATGCAGTACAAACGCAATAACAGTAAACATGTAGTAGCAGCAGAAATCGCAGTAACAAAAGTACGGTCATAAGTATGAACACCAGGCTTAAGCATAAGAGGGCATTTCAATCTACTAGGCGTTGAAAATGTAAACCACATGTATTTGTGAAATAAGACAGCAGGTCTAATCGTCTGCTCTTGGGGTATCGATAGACAATTTCCCATAGCGGATCACCGTCCATGAATATTATTATTACCAAACCTGTGTTCTCAATATACAATCGATTCAGAGAACGATAACTAGTCTTCTAACCAGAGAAGACCGGGTATAAAGGGATACCTTATAAGCTGGCTAAATTATATCAGATGAAACACATGTAGCGCAACTAGACTGTGATACTATCAAATGCTAGTACTCAGAGGCCCCGAACCGATGCAGCCCACCAAGCTTGTTCCATAGAATAAAGATGTTATTAAAGGCTGCGCACAAGTCCCCATCCGAAATACTAGCAACCGTTTGGCCTATTTATGTATTGGATAACAGACGAATATTTACGAAGTGGCGTTTGTTTTTCTAACGAGACTATGTTATTTTGGCTCAGTGAAGTCATGCTTGGGCGCTGTTCGATTCACTGGATTTGGTCTGGAAGAAAATAGATCGCCAGACCTGTCAGAATTCGTATGCGGTTATAGATCTGCTACCAGCTAATATTCTATACAAAACTAACCCTCATCCCTATTCATCCTATTTCTTTACACGACAAATTATGTACATCACTTTCAGGTACGTCCCTCTTAAGCATAGCATATTTTCATTGTAATATGGTAACACTCGAGGCCCAGATACCAGCGTGTCTGCTGACTTAATTCCCTAGACTCAGGGACATGGAAGATCACGGAATTTAAGGATTACTTGTCAGCCGTGGTTCATTCTTTTTGACAGAGTATGGCCGAGGCGAGGGCTGTTTGTTCATATTTTTTATCGTATTTTCCTCTTTACTTAGTTCTGTTTGACACGAGACTTTGGTAAAGCTTTTTCACACGCTGGAATGTCGGCATACCTAAACCCCAACGTGGTGAACATTTCGCAAAGGGTGGAAGAAGACTGATAAATTCGCCGGATAAGTGTGAGTAAAATCGGGGCTATTAGGAAAGCTGACTTGATACAAGGAGCCAATTGGGCAACTTCATTGACCAGTATACGGAGCTGCATGCAGCAGCATGATCCGGCCTGCGCACAACTTTCTGACTCCACTCACTTGCAAATTAGGTACTTCCGAATTATGAACCTCCGAAAAAATTGATGACGACAAGCTGTGAAACAAAGCGGTTGCAAAGTCTCCAAAATATACCAGAGAAAAAGCAAACCTTAAATAATCAATGATTAAAAGCCATGAACAAACTAATTGCTATTATAATATGCATTAAAATGTCGAGCCCATTGGAAAATCCAGAGCGATACAACACAATCAATCCAGGATGCTGGTGGTGTTCTGACATTTTTGCTGGAATCCGGTAACCAGCCGTCTACAGGTAGCGGCTTTTTTCATACCTTTGAGTTTTTCTTACTTATATCCCAAAGCAACCTTTAAATATTTTATGTGGATTTACGGAAAGAACTCATTAAGTGTCTTGAACAGCAGCGCAGATAAACGCTTGTTCGGTTTTTGCATGTGAATTGCTATCCGGATTTCAAGGTAATGTACATCAACATACAGTGCTTATGTCTAGTGAACACTATGATTTTGATACTGGGTTAATTGTTGTGTAAGATATCACACCAAGTTAGTCAAGACAAATAATTAATAAATTCCTAGGACTTTCACAGGAAAAGTTTAGCACAATATGTCAGAAGGTAATTCATAGCAGTTGGCTGACTGGTGTGGAAAGGTGAATTGTTCTAGGGAGAGGGTTGATAGGACTATGTGCCATATACTTGCCACTAGCGCTCGTTAGTCGAAGCAGAATAGTCGAGGTAGAAAGATGTCCGTAACAAATTGATATTTCACATTTGTGATTACTTTGAACGCAAATCGAATTTTGTCATATTATTGAAGCAGGATCCACTAAACGTACCGACATGCCATCTCATTACTCGTTACAAACAACTGCATAAGGATAAACGGATGTTTATAGGAGGAAGGAGATCAGAAACATTTTCCGCACCTTCAACATAAATAACTAGCCTATAAGCTAGTATTTTGACATAGCACGTTCATCAAAACCCTGTCTGATTTTAGACTTGAAACGCACACATTTTGAAAACGGCACTATATTCTCTTGCTTAATCAATACCTAAAATTCCTTAATACACAAACCTCAACATTCTGCTAAATACTTTAAAATGGGATTTCCAGTACCACACCAGCTCAGTTTTAGTATGTCACATCAGAGCTTATGTTCAAATTTTTTAACAAGAACAATAACATACTGCTTTACAACTGGTTAATCATGTATATTTAGGTTTTCATTTAAAGTTAACAAGCTACCCACCTAGTGAAATATTAAAATCCAATTGGCGCAGTAGTTGTGTTTGTGATTTCTAAATCAGCTTACTAATTCACATGCCGTAGCTTTTCTGCGATTGTTATCTGGTTCGTCCTGCAAACGCCTTTGGCTAGAAATCTTGTAGACCTGTTCTAGCAAAACTATAACTCGGAGACTTTTTGCAATAACCATGATCAAAACATATTCTTTAAAACTATGCTGCTAACAGTTTGGTTACAGTGCAATGTCGTCTTTGTCTACAGCTGCTTCATTTGTACGCAAATGGCCACGTTAAACTGGATAAATCCGTAACAAACTCTACTTTTACCCAAAACATGAAATGACTTACTCCGCACTTGCTTACACTCCCAGCAACATCTACTCAAAAATCCCGCTCTGTATCCGTGGAACGCAAACATAGAACGCTATGTGGTAAATGTACAGTAATGCAAACTTTAACGTCATGGCAAGCATAAGTGGTAGTATTCACAGTTTTCTTACCCTAGATGGAAAATCACATTCCCCATTTCCCTCTACTTGTTATACGGCCTCGTCCTTCAGTCCTTTGTCTTCTCAGCATACGTGAGTAGTATAACCGATATGGCAAGAAGTGCATCACATTATTCATAAAGCTCGCTCAAAGGGGATCTGTTTGCTCATGTCTGAACCGCATGCTTTATCCATACACGAATACCGCTAGATGGTATAGAGCAACACAAGAGCAGACCTTTGTATCCCAACGGAACAATATAGTTACCTTGAAAGAAGCAACCCAAATATGTCGTCTCTACACTATCTTCCATAGACGACGTTTTATTTATTTATTTATGACTGACCAATTATAACTACGGAATTAAAATCCAAACTGCACGCTGTTCCTCAACGCTTGACACATAATTAACATAACCCTAGCGCAAATTTCTTTTACTTTTAACTAGGACTGTTAATCGTACACGCAATGGAGTTGATTCTATAGTGAGTAAATTATTAACCTCAAATATTTCAGCAAAACGATTTGCATCAATACTAAAGAGAATGAACATAATATTGATTGACATCCATTACAGCGTACTATGTACAGCCTTACTATACTGCCTGAAAATAGTTGACAGATAACAGAGCTGTTCTTTGGCAGTTCTTGCAACATAGGAGAAAAGTTCAAGCAGTAGATACTAAATATTTACGTCTGACCAGCCAGACATTAAAAATTACAGTATTTTTATTCAGTTTATCATTTTCTTCCAATGCGCAGGCCATGTTTGTCTGGTTTACATGCTCAAAATTATTAGGGTTTTCACTGACGTATGTGAATTAGGAAAATGACAATTCCGCCGCCGCACCTAAACCCTATTATCGTTTGTGTAACGGACAGTTATCCAAATCCAAATCCACAACACGTGAGTACGCCAAAATATACGCCTTGATGGTTTCTTATTGTGCAATAGATATAAACCACCAGAGAAAGATAATACCTTTAGAGCCAACGCTGTTCTATACAGGGTGCATGGCAGTAGAGAATAAGGCGCGGTATATTACAAGTTAGTGATTGTCCGCAGCTGTCATCCTTGCCCGTTTGGTATAAAGGACGGGCTGACCGTTTTAGCAGATTGTGGCCATGAGTTCGAATTCTGATGGAGTCGATGGATGCGCACTACTGACTGTACGCTACGGGTCGAATCACATGAAGGACTATCTCATTTGAAGAGGCTGTGAAGAACTATAAATACTTAATATATCCTTACTGTTTACTGCTTCCCGGCTAGCAACGCTTCGCGACTCCTTGGGGTAATGATTGTAATCAACATATAACTCAGTTTCGGAGTGAATACCTCGTTGATATCGGGTATTAATTTGAGCCGAAATATCTCGAAACAGAAAACGTCTTATGTATGTGGAATGCATTTAATGTAATTTACATACGGATCAAAGCGTGTGCAACTGAGTGTCTCGCGTTTCTTGTTGCTGTACCCACGGACTCTTCAGATATTTACTTTACTTTGTTGGATTCTAGTTTTCGTCAGAATTGCAGTGTTATACGTTTTTTCGCTGTATGCATTTTGCACTTATGCGTTTCTTTTGGTGTACATTTCCACCTGTGCATGGTTGGTGGAAATTGTCTGGTAATTTCAGAGACCTTACTGACTGGCCCAGCCGTCGAATTTGTCCGCCATATTGGCTTTTTCACATCAAACTACCCAGTTTTCAGTCAGACCACCAGCATAACCGACAGCTTTTTGGATTCAGCCTACTAGTGTCGACGTGGTAATGAACGACATCCGCATACTGACTCACAATGGCACGTACCACTTGCATACGGAAAGCTACGACTAAAGCTTCTGATATGAACGCTTGTTTTGGCGCAGACAACTGTGTTAAACTAGTGCGTTTTGGGGTCATTTGCGGAAATTGTGGACAATAGTTACATCCTCTATTTTCTCGCCTTACTACCAGCCAGATAATAAAACTTAATGGTACGACAGATTTCCTCTGGTTATACACGGAGTGTACGTCTATTCCATTCGTCAGATGTGTAATCTTATTGGAAAAGCAGTGCTATAAGCTGATAAATATTTAAAACAAGCAGTATGCGTGAAGTCTGTCCCACAGAAAACAAAATTTCAGTGCATCTAACTCGATGCTCAAGAGCCAGCTCCAATCCAGAACAGTGTAGTCTGGCCGAATTTATGAGCACAATCCAGCGGTAGCCACCCAAACACTAGAGACTATCCATAAAGCTTTGTTCGACCCATTATTTTCAACAGGACCACTAGCCACATCGAACACTGTTAAAGGGCCGAAAACCGACTCGTCGGTTTTTGCTACCCATATGACATAGACATCTACTATCGTAATCCCGACAGCAGCCAGACTATTTAAGACTACCAACACCACCACGGGTCTCACGAGTCTATCAGCTTTCCAACCGTAAAAAGCAGCCATTTGTCTTTACATAAAGGAGAACAAGAAACAATACCATAAATATCTGCCTGTTATATGCTCTAACGCGACTGAATCCGGAGCCAAACTTCATAAAATATGCTCTACTATACGGCACGAAACAGTGGAATCCGTTCGTCAACTAATAGGAAATCATGATAAATTAGTCAGTATGACGCGCAGATGTCTCGCAGATGAGGGCGCGCTCAGATTTGGTACATTGCACCCTGAGTGGATGTATTTCTGAGATACGATCGGACTTCTAATCACTCTGAGTATAGAATAAAATGCGAGGAGTTAAAGGACAGCAAATGAAAATTCTCCGTAAACTTTACCCTCCGCATTGTCTTCGTTTTGATCAATTTACCTTACGGTATATGGCGATGCACTCCGGATGCACAGCTTTGCCCGAGGAGACAAAGTTTTGTTACACCTCTGGTAGCGGACATTATTTACTACCTGGCGTAGGTCGCCTAACTTTAGTCTTCAACTCTCAACTAGCTCTCACCTACGACTCCAACAATCTGTTTCAACGCTGCGGCGGCCTCAACCCAGTCTAACCTCAAACAGGAAAAACAAACATGTTGAGGGTAGTCTAGAATACTATGCTCGGGGATTTCGTACTCGCGTGCAACGTCAGTCCTGACAACTGGGAGGAAAAGATGGACCCTCGATCCAACGGCCGAAAGTTAAAACGATTTTCCAGATTGCTGTTGCCTTGCAAGTAGCATTTGATTGTGCAGCAGCTAGAGGCGAACCCTCGAACAACGGCGGATGAGCTTGAGGTATTTTTACGTACCCATAAACCCTAGGAGCCATTACGACATGTTCGTTACCTGCAATAATTCTCATGCTACGGCATTCCCCGTAAGCGACGCGCACTGCGCTAACCCAGTGACCAGAGAGACCATTAAGGTAGCATGATATTTCAATACCTGGGAGTCACTATACATTGGATGCCGGAATGTCAGAAACCTGTTGGATGTTGACAGCCAAGCTTTGAGGATGCACACACTACATGTCTCACAGATCAAAATAGCATGCCTGTCAGAATCTCGAATACCCACGTTGGTTCTCTGCAAATCAAAGTCCCTGGTGTAGACACCTCAAATTGGAATTACCACAGTGGGTCGGAAAAGAATTCTGGCAATTGTGGGGTCACCATGGCTATCAGCTACTAGGCACACTACGCTCTCCTCCCGTGGAAGCCGGTATCAGTTGGAGTAGCAGTTGCGCTCTTCAAACTACAGCCGATGAATCTGAGCATAATTTCCGTCTACGCACCAACCTAACCTCAGCAGAAATGTACAAGGACGAATTTTACGATACTCTAAGACGGTTGTGAACCATGTTCCAAAACGCGACATCCTCATTATTGCTGGAGGCTGGAATGCCGAACCGGTCCTAGGAACCATTAAACCCTTCACTTAGTAGGGAGATAAACAATCGGAGATCGCTTCGATAACGAAGACAGCTTGCTCAGCTTCGCTGACCTTAACCGGTTGTGCGTAAAATATAGTTCTTTCCAACATCCAAGAAAGCACCTTTTGACGTGGTACTCTAACGATTGTCGCACAGCCAGCCATATAGTTTTCCTTGTAATTCGATCCAGGTGGATGCCCTCCTTCGATGACTGTCTAACGTACAGAGTGGCTTTAACATGTAATAACGGTATTTCAGACCACGTAATCCTGCACGTCAAAATCAGACGGTGTTTGACCATGCGCCGAAGCACCCTTCCACCGAAGCTTATTAACACTACCCCAATGGAAAATGCTAACTGCTGCCGATCTCTAAGTCAGCAATAGAAGCAGAAATGTCTACCAGTGCACCACGCCTCATACTTGCAAAAGATGAATCTTAGGACGCCTGTTTGTC
>OX104065.1:15016496-15072348 GCA_944474145.2 Dicrocoelium dendriticum | reverse complement strand
TCTGGACGCAGCCACTCCATGGGTAACTTATCGCAATGTGTTCGATTTGCGTCTATAGCTGGTTCGAGGCTGTTGGCCTCCAAGTCACTCTCCGGCGGGTGCTGTCTGCAATTAGCGCTCGCAAGAAATAAGCGGGAATCCTCACACAAATGAAGTAACCGCTCACCGTTACCACTATACCATGTTGGACGCCCAGATGCAGCTCACCGTGGATAACTTGCCAACTTGAGCGTTCAGATCCTCAGCCAGCACTGCAGTGTCCGAGCTTCTTCTGTGGCTAAGGAGCTCATTCAGTTGACGAGAGATGTCTTTTACCGGGTCATCGCTACAGTTTGTCGGTGCGTAGGCAGCGATAACGAATAGACAAATGTAAGTCCCACGCGAATTGGAAGTTTTGAAGTAGCCAGCTATTCGGACAACACACATCCGGCTACTGATTGGAATCCAATCAACCCGCGCAGCTTCAGCCCAGGGCACATGGTAATACCAACACCGGCTTGGCAGTTGCTCGAAGTTCTTTCGTCACCGGGTAGTCACAACGAGAATGTGCTCCTAATGTCACCTGAGTGAGATGGTAAATTGAAAACAGAGCTCGAGTCTTGCGGACGGGTCTCCGATAAGCAGCAGATATCAATCAAGGATATCTCTAAATTTCGGGCAAGTGCTGCCTGTTGGCCGACTTGTAGCAATGTGCGTACATTGAGGCATGCCAATCTGATGGATGATCGAGGGCTCCAAATGGAAGTCCATGAACTAGGTTTGGCCACTTCATTGGACATGGTTTTGTCGACAAGACAGGAAGACGCTCCGCGTTCACATGTGAGTTGTGACTAGAAGTTAACAGCCTAGCAAAGCAAGGTGAGAGAGGGCCTAGTATTATGGGGTTGAAGACAGGGGGGATAAAAGTGAAGTTGGAACGGGACGGTAAGAGAAAAAGTATAAGATGGGGAATAAGAAGACGGAAAGTCTTGAGCGGTAGCTTCCAAACACTATCCACCCTGCTCGAAGCAGCAGAAAGTGCACCGTTGATTATACTGTGCGGTGGCCAGTGCATCAAGGAACGGTTTGAAGAGAAATTAATTGTATTGCGTGGGCAGTATACTCTCAGGTTGTCCAGGCCTAGACAGGATAAGGCTTAGAGTTCTCAACCAAAACATTTTTCGCAAGGCCAGTGAAAACCCGGTACAGAAGTACAGAAGTACACTCATCAGAGAATAGTTGCATTACGCCCATGTCCTTTACATAGAGAATGTGGTATTCGTTACAGACGATTAACTGCAACAAGTTCAAATCGTGTCTTTAGTGCTTAACATTCTGTTCATTGAGTTTATTACATTTGCAAAAACGTAAGTCAATATAAATTAAGAAGTCTCGCAAAACCAGATTTACTGGATTCCCTAAGAGTAACTACTACACCGTTTATCCTTACATTTGGCGCAATTTCGTATTTCAAATGTAGAATTTGTTACGCGTCACACTGCAATGCTTCACTGCACATTTTTCAAAATTGGTAATTAAGCAAATTGCAACATAAAATTAGATGCTTTTTTCTGGCGTTTCTGCATTTAATCAGTAACCCACAAGTTGCCATATATGTGCAATATTTTGCTCTTATCTCTTTTAAAATATTGAAATGGAACTGCTGGTTTATCCTTGCTTTAGAGATTCGTTTAATTTTCCCAAAGGAACATGAAGTTTTTTTAGGTGCTCATATGGTTGATCATGATGAATTGATGACGAGAATCTAAGAAGCATTTTTCTTACTTACACATTGCTAAATGTTCCTGAGTATTCCTAGGTATAGTTAAATCTGTCCTAAGGCGACCACCCATAGGTCTGACGAATGTAGTTGCCTTTCACTGGTGATCGCCACATACAAGTGAAAGCATAGGGGACACAAGTCACCATAAATTGTACATGTGCACTACGCGTTTAAACGCATATTACGTTCGTACGCAGACAACATCTCTAATTAACTTTTCTCTTCCATTTAATGCAGAAACAGTACTATTCCATACTGTTAGATAGATGAGACAGAAAAATGTAATAAGTTAGAGCTTATATGTAAACATAATAAAATCCAGCCAAAATATCCGCGTATATCAAAATTTTAGTAAAATCATGCTCACCCGCTTCTTCCTCGGTATCCTTTGCATCTTGATGAAAAGATGGATATAGAAGTCAGTTGTCTCGCAAACATAACGGAAGATGAAGTTAGTTTTGCACTCGTATTCATGATAAATTTAAGGATGACAGTGAGTAACCTACGTATTGTTTAGGAGCGCTTAATATCAACCGTATCCTGTGCGTCTGTGCCTGGATGCGCTGTCAGAACGTCCGTCAAATATTGTGCCTGCTCGTCGTCTAATTAATTATTCCCATTCTCAGCTGCTGAAATTGATGTGCCAGGAAGTTAGCAATTAACGTTTTGTTTTACAAGTGTGGACAATCTAAGCAACCATGGGGCTGTCAGTAAGTTGACTTCCAAACAATTCTTTGAATGGATACCGAATGCAGCAGAGGTTGCAGAAGGTGCAATTTGCTCGTCTGCTTTACGTGCAATTCGCATTGTTGTCTCATAATCTATGTCTGCAGGCGGAGGAAAACCTGCGTTACAAAATACCTGGAGATTGTTGTATTCTCCGCAATCTTCCACGAGACAGCAGTCTAAAATACGATGCCAATAAAGCTCCTAATCTCAGGCGATCGTTTGCGGACATATTTTCATGTGACTTCATGATGGTAAAAATATGTAGAAGCTACCTTTCCTAAGCTTAAATTTAAATGCTTTAATGACACTCTGATGGAGGGGTTGAACTAGCGTAGCTGTGTTACTTGGTAGGAACCGTTGTTTGACAAGCTTTAGTTGAATTCTAGGATGGTAGCTGATGTTGTCAAAGAACATAATAAAGTTATGCAATAATTGCTGCGTCCATTTGGTCAAGCTAATAAGCAAACCATTAAAAGTAAGTAAAGTCATCTATGCCTTATAAGTATCCTTCTTATTATTATCCACAAGACTCAGAGCTGGGACCTCGCTTTATCCTGGTGTTCATCAACGACCTGGCATCAGTTATCGCCTCAAATTTCCTGCTTTTCGCCGATGACGTCAAGATATGGCAGGCGATTAGTAACAAGCCAAATAAGGATCTGCTCCAACGTGACCTATATTGCATTTCGGATTGGTCGAATAGGAGCGAGCTTTATTTGTACATAGCAAAGTGCAAAGGTAATACATCTGCGTCACCAGCCGGTGAGCGCTTACTAGTTGGGAGACTACACCTTGGCGAAGGTTTCTCAGGAGCGTGATATGGGTGTATTGGTAAGGAAGATGTCGGGTGTTCAAAACAAGCAGAGAAGGCGAGGAGATCCGGAAATCAACGCTTCGGCCTTCTTCGCAGTGCCATAGGTCGGGTTGAACAATTAATCTTTCCCCAAATCCTTAACGACTACATGCGACCTCACGTGGAATATGCTATCCAGGTGTTGTAGCCGTGGCAGAAACAGGATCTCTTTGCTGTCGAGATTCCTCAACGAAGGGCAACCAGAAACCTCAGGGGCCTTTTTCATCTGCCCTTTCAGCATAGATTGAAATCTCTAAGAATGTACATCAGTTGATTTCAGCATTTGCGGGGAGATCTCATAATGGCTTACCAGATTCTGAAGAACCCAAACCACATTTGCCGTCCACTGCTGGAATTTAGCCACAAAACAAAATTAAGAGGTCATCTTCTAAAACTGACAATTCAGTATAGCAGGCGTGGATGTCGTACAAATTAATTTGCTCTCCGCGAGTGCCAGCTTTGGCACGCCCCTCCCTAATTATGTCGTCTATGCTCCTAATTGGGCGATATTTAAAAATCGCGTTGACGATGCATTGTCTCACTTACATTTCATTTTATGACCTTTTAGCCAGGGGCTACGAAACGCAATCAAACGGTGTTTTGCCATACGCCTACTCGTGGATTTATGGATTAATACGTTTAATACGCGAAAATCTACGCTATTCCACATAAGTCTATGGTGAGTCCACCGCAACGCTTTTCACTCTATTATGCAATTTATTATCGCAATAATTTTCATCCGACGGCACTTGTTCATCGATCCTTTTTTATCCGTGATAAAATTGTTCTTTTTCCATTGTTGTAAATTACCAGGTGTTGTGTCTACGAGTTCTTAGGTTGTTAGAACACACGTTAATCTTGATCACTTGACATCGCACATCTGCACGAATTCCGGTCCGTCTAATTATTAATTATGGATGTTTGTGAGTAGTGTAAATTTTGTAGAAATTATAATTTACGATTAAAATTCACGCACAATAATGTGCCTCGACGGGGAATCGAACCCCGGTCCACGATTTTCCGGTCCACTGCTATACGACTGACCTACCTCTGAGCTAATTATTTCCTAATCGCTTAAAAACGATAAACCTCTAGAAAGCAAATCGACTGGATTGATTTCGGTTTGAACTTATTTCCATTGACTTGACGTGGACAACTCAAAGATAGCTGACAAACGGTTGGTTACAAATTTACCTGAACTCCTTGATGTATCTTTGATATAATTAAGCTCCAATGTCGAATATGTCCTAGTAATATTCTTGCAAATATCACGCGCGTTCATTTAATAACCCTGAGCAGTATGCATACCGTTCCGTTTCACAAAATCGAGCATAGGCGTATGCGGCCGTATCGCTTTTCAGACACACCATAAAATACATGTAGCTGCGACGATTGTTTATACTTGTGACTCCTAGTTATGCACCTAGGTATGATAACTTCACTCTTTCTTTCGAACTGGATCACCAACGTTGAAATGCATCTGCGTCTCCACAGCCAACTTCCTCGTCCCATGGGCGTTTGCCACTTAAATTTTCTGTGACAGTCAATAGGCCGGTATATTCAAAGTTCCCCAGTGACTCGCATTGTGTCGTGCAGAGATGATAAATGAGAAAGAATACTCCCCTATTTTTCGGCTCTTCGTTCAGAGTACGAAACCTTTAAACAGTAAAACCTTTATGAAACCATTATTGGAAATTTATTGCAGACCATTGTTCATATAATTACGTCACCAGAAAAATTAATTGGTCTGATCGCTTCTGCTACCTCTGAAAGCGGCAACACTTTTACACTCCAGCACATTTTGAAACCCGCTTTGGAAGCGTGAACTCACCACGGCTTAGCACTTCTCATACTTATGAAACAAACTGTATGACTTATTGCCTGGACAGAAACCAAAGCAAGCAACCATCAAGGTAAAATTTCGTATAGGAAGCATCTCTCGCCACCTGCCTGTATTGATAACTCTACTCTTCAACTATTCGGCTTAATGCACAATTAACACAGAAAGAAGCTGAATTGGCATCAAAGGGATGAGCTGTCATTTTATACTCAATAGCAAGCGTCAAGCTCCAACTTTCACCACCATAATACACGTAATGGAATTTTATCTTTCTCTGGTAATTTTCAATTGAAAAGCACCTCCGTTATATCTACTGCAACGTCCACATTCTCGTTCCTAAAACGCAATCTGATTCCTTTATGACTGAAGACGAAACCAGGACCCTGCAACAAACGGTCGTTTACTGAGAAGCCAACATACTTTGCAACACAATCTAAAACCACTGGTAGTTTATCATGCGCCTTGAAGGTTATCAAGGCATGATGCATTGGACTCCGCGAGGCGTAAAATTGGGCTTGGGTTGCTGTTCCGGGAGGTAATATGCATATCATCAATCACGGAATATTGTTCATCGTAAACTGAATGGTTGCTCCTTAATATTTTTCGTAAACTCTGGACTGTTGCCATACCATCACTTAGTTATCACATGTCTGTAGTTCCTGGTTCTGTCATGGAAGTTCGATCTTAAAGTGACAATCTACCAAACCTACTGAGTTTTGTGCTATGCACAATGTCCCTCAATGTTCAAAGGCTCGATCCTGATCCTCAACAGCAAAGCCGACGAATAACTGTCATAGATTAGTTTAATTTACTCTTCCTCAGATTGCTGGCTGCATGGGGCATGGTTGATGGAGGTGAATAATTCCAAATTTTCCATCAATGTCCACCTAGGTGGACAGCTTAAAGCAAATAGATGGTACCTCCTTCAAGGAGCTGCTTTATGAGCCAATGTTTGCAAATACATCAGCTTCCATTCTTATTTGCTAGCGGTTATGAACACTGAACAAAAAATGATGAATTCATTAGGGGTAAAGAGGCAATGCTTTATACTTTCTGTCGGGTGGTTTCGCAAGGTTATGTAAAAATAAAAATGCAGTGCGTTAATAATATCTAAATAATGGACTTACCATTATCTGCGCAGTTGCTTTACGATCCATGTATTTTCACAGCAAAAACACGAAACAGTAAAAAATCCAAAGTCCATTTGGTGAATGCGATGGTGTTAAGTGACAAGGCATATCTTAGTAAGTGTGTCATCGAAACGTTGTAAATATGGATATTGATGGTGCATAAATGACCGATTCTGGAAGTGTTTTCCACAGGTGACACATGCGGACGGAAAAATAAAAATTCCCGTTACAATCAAGGCGGCTGTACTTTTCTGCCAGTGTTAGTGAATGTTTACGCATGTTGGTGTTACTGCTAAGTTGCAGTAACGAGCGGCACCCATGATGTGGATCGTACAGAATAAACTACATCGTCATCGAGTCACGTAGTACTTGGAGGTAAGTTCCGCTGAATATTCCCAATCGTTCCAACCTCACTGAAAATGGAAGATGATTCATTCAAATAATGTACTTTGATGCTCAAAGCTGGGCTGCTCCAATGCACTAAGGTCATGTTTTCTCTATCGGGGTCTGGCATTAATTGCATATTCGGCATTAGGACGAACATACGCATTAAGCATCTGCCAAAAAATAAAGCGATTTGTTTGTTCGAACACCCGCCGTGCAGATCACCCTGTTAGTTTAAAATTTCGGCGGCTTTAGCGGGTTGTCTGGAACAACACAGATCATGCTGGAACCCAAATCGTGTTCGGTGACATTTCATTGCAGCACATGCGTACCGAGCCTTTGACAATGGTTGCGCCGGTGTCGTATGGAGAGCACATTGCAATTATTGTTGTTGAAATGCAGTGAATTTTAGAGGGTCCCCTGAGGTACCCTGTCTAGATCACTTTGAAGCAGTCGCTTGTGGGTATTGCTAGGAAGCTTGCGCCAACTCATGACGTCATCGGTACACAGCAGGAATTTAGTTTCATCTCTTGCGGGTGGATTTTGATAAATATTAAAATAATCAGGGACCTAACACCGAGCCTTGAGGCACAACACATTCAACGTGTCTTAGTTACAAGCAGACTAGTGTTTTTCCATGTTTTAGAACATTTGTTACTACCGCTTGTAACATACTCCTCACACGACCCGTGGTTCTTTAAAATCGGTAAATTCAAATTAGTTCTCAGCCGTGATTAGAACTGGACTTAGAGTGTTTTCTACCCACGCCGGCCCGTGTAGAGTTCCGCAAATATACCACCTGTCCGGTGCGTTGTATTTTGACTCGTGGGGCGTAATCTAAGAAGTCGAACGCCTTGGGACACAACAGGGAGTTGGCGCCAATAGGTTGCGTTTCCTTCAGTGGAGGCAACGGCAGCTTATGGATTCGGTCAAGGATTACAAATTCGACAGCACAGAAAGTGCTCTGTGTGGCGGAAATCAGACGTTTCTGGTCCTCAAAGAAGCAATGTCACCCTTAAAGGGCAGCTCTAAGAATACCTTTTTCTTAGGCACAGTAGGTAGAGCAACCTTCTTTTCACGGATTTGCTGTGCTTTCAGATAATGTTTCGAGAGTAACCGTTAGCAGTTAATGTGTTGGTAATTAGTTCTATTTCATCGGCTAGACAATCGGTCGAACATATTCGTCTGGCGCGACTAAACAAGGTCTTCACGAGCGTTCGCTTGTGCCGAATTGGCGTAAAGCTGTTAAAATGCAGATACTGTCTTGACCACGTTGCTTTCCGATAGACAGACCATTTTACCATTCCGTTATCCCTGCGACTGATAAGATCATCCAAAAATGGAAGAGAGTTCTGTTGTTCGACTTCGCAGGAAGCCCTCAAATTGACACGCGATGAGTTAAAACGCGCCACTAGCTCTGCGATCTGCATTTCTGTCGAACTGAACACCAATATATCGTCCACGTAACGTTTGTAATAGGGCAACTGCGCTATATCTTCGCATATGTTTCGTTCTATCATCAGCCTGAAGAAATCCGCCAGTATGGGACTCAGTGGGCTGCCCATGGCTACCCCATCAATTTGGCGATACGGTATATTTCGGAAGTGGAAATCGACATTCTCCCTGCATAGAAGCAATGCATCTCTTAAGAATTCAACTGGAATCGGCAACCGACAGTCGGAACTTTCTGCTAATTCGCAGATGTGGTCAACGGTCTGGTGTAGCGGCACATTAGTAAACAAAGATTCCACGTCTAAGGAACACATCACCGTAACGGACAAGTTCATTTTATCGAGATCCTCGACAAGATCGAAGGAATCTTTGAGACCAGATAGATTAAACTGAGCTTTTAGCGGAGAAAGCACATTAACCAACCAGCGAGTTAATTTATGTTGGGGTGCATTCGTCATCGAAAGGATGGGCCTGAGCGGCACTCCGCTCTTGTGCATTTTTGGAAGTACATATAGCTGTGGCATAGTTGAGCCATTCGGCTTTAAAATGTTATAAGTAACACTGTCGATCACGTGAGTTTGATGAAGCATTTCTAAGTAGCGAATGATTCGGAATTCCAATGTAGTCATATCCCCTGCCTTCTCTAGTCGTTTAAATTTGTTAGTCTCACTGATTATAATGCTCATCTTCTCGATCTATTCATCTTGTTCATGACTACAACTCCTCTTCGATCGGCAGGCACTTATTAACAACAGGTCATCGAATTGAGGTCAACAAGGCGTTAGCAATCCTGTTTTGCCATACTAATTCCCGGATCCTCCGGTTTGCCGAGGCGATTACCATTAGTCGGATTAGGCCAGTGCTTTGTGTTCAAAAACAATTATCGATCAGCCTCAGGCTGCCCTGGTTATAGACGAAAGACCCCTTTTTCTCGCGTTTGTTTATAGGTATGACTATACCCACAAACTGAAATAAAATTTACCGGTTGTCGTTATCGGCATTGATGAGACGATACGAAATGCATGCATCTGCCGAACTTCGTCTTCTAATTGTGCTTTTCAAATATGTAGTTGTTGCCCGCTATTGTGAACCCTTATCTCAAAAAACTATTCACACTGTTTCATTAACTTCCACTAGGTGGCAGGATTGCCATCAAAGTATTCGAATTCAAACTCAGCTAAGTCCAGTTGTGAACTGTCACCAGTGGTCTGATCAATGACAATAGGCTAGAGTTTATGCTCGTTAGAAGGTTAACTTCATGACCTGCATCACTATGTCGTTCACACCCTTCCCTAAACCTATCGCGCACCACATGAAACTTTTTAATACATCCTGTTTTCTCTAACAAATAACGTCAACAACAATAAACATTATTACAGCTGGCAACAGTTTTTTCTCGCCTTTTTCCGTTTCAATGCAATATGCCATTGTTTATTTGTTACACTAACGATTACAGCAGACGTTAACACAATGTATATTACTGTATGAGCCTGATGAAGAAGTAATCGAAAACAATTGTTTGCTCAAAGCTTCTTGTTTTGTTTATCTTTCGAAATATGCAAGACATTAGAAACAAGAATAAACCTACTAACATCCGAAACACTACGGCTAACTGGTAAACAATAGCGAGAAGCAACATCCTTTGTGCCGAACTTCATCAATAACTCCAGCTTTCTTCCTTGTCGACCTTCCTCTTGACGACATTGTTCAAGCTCTGGTAGAAAAATAATCCTGTGTGCAATGTTAACGGATAGGTTGGTCTTGGATTTGAGCGACCAGCAAACATGCCGGGACCAATTTCGAAAACAAGGTAAGAGATGAGTACGTAGGTATTTTACGACGCAGTATGGTAACAAATCAAACACTAAACTCAACAGTTTACAGATGCATATCCATCATATCCATAAATAGTTTAAACTATAAATAAAGTAAGCCTATACTATCTGAAAAGTAAGGGCTTGCATGCTCGCATAAACACGCTGAAAATTACCATCTAATTGGGCCCCAAAGGACACCTGTACAAACCAACGGCAAAATATATTTGCAGATAAAAACAAACTGATGCATCATTGAATTGTGGTGGTGTTTATATGTGACGCTTGCGTAGTGGCTAGACAGCCGTAGAGAAAACATAATTAATTGTGTGAACAATGTGCTATTCAAGTCCTCCTCCACGCACTTCAAAGTTACAAAATGTGATAAAGCGAGTTGTGTGATGTAAATATCATGAATGAAACTTCGCCTTGTTAAGGTGGCAACCATGGACGATGTTGTACCGCCAACAGAACTGATAATACTGTGGTGTCAACGGAGATAACTAGAGTATAACTGTCACATAAATTTAAACAAGCTCATAGCGCAAGCAATTGAAATTCATTGTAGTGTAGGAAAGTCTCATTGCTTAAGTTAATTTTCTTATGGATACAGTGAATGAGATTTAAACCCAGAGTGACGTGTAATTTTGCCGAAACAGAAATTTTGAGTATCAAGTTGTGGGAAACACCATGAAATGATGATTGGGCAGGACGAAACAATTACAGGATGAGACAATCGGAACTGTGATAAGAATGACTATTTAATTTACGCAAATATAGAAACAACCAAGCCAGTATAGGGTTTGCGCTATTGCCCATTGAGGTATAGTTTATTGGTGGTGGGGCTGTAGATAAACATACATCTAACAAAATTTCATCAAAATGCCTATGATGGGGTCGATATGAAACCTTCCATAGTCATAGTCCTAGTAATTACCCTGCTTCATACTTATGATTTGCGCTAGAAAATTTAGCTGAATATCCCCTCAGTTAGCACGCAATGTGAGAGCAATGGAAGGTCAAAATAGTGAACTGACATGGTACGGCTGTTATAATCATATTAATATTAACGCACAAAACAATTGGAAATTCATTGCTGGCATAATCGAATTTACCACTTTCGAAAATTGCACGTAGCTTGGATGTAAACTTGCAGATGACAATCACCTTCATTACTGTGCGCTGCTTTATTCTGCAAAATTTTGTACACGCCTAGTGTTTTAATATATATCAACTTCGGTTTACAACAACAAGCCAGTTGCTTTATATATTAATGCTATCTCTAGTTAAATTTCAGCTATTTTTATCTATATATTTTGCCACTAATGAAAATCGCTTTGTTTTGTTTAGTTTGCTTGTAAAGCACGGCATACTATGCCATCTTATATCAGAAATTCAATGGTAGAAATTTAGATAATTATCTTAGTAGTTTACATAAACTCAAAATTTATCGTTAAATAAGGAAGAAGGAAGGAAGGAAGATAACAATATGCTGGGAAGTTAGTAGTTAAAACATGGTTACAGCGTCGAAAAATACTATGTATCATCCAGTGCACCGTTTCAAGACTGCCAAAGTAAAGGATGGAAACATGCGAGTTTACAAATTTCCGGGATAAAAGTGAAGAATTTTTTCATATTCACATTTTTTAAACTAAGCAGAATATGCTATAGGTATCGTTGCACATTCACGCAAGTAATACCCAAAAGTGCAACCTGTTGTCATTGGAAATTATTCCAATAAATTGTGGGACGTTAGGACTATGCATAAATCCTTATCAAGATTCGCATCCCATGACAGATAGTTTACAAGTTAATGACCGTCTTAAGTGAATATGTGTAATGCTGTTATACGTATGTCAAACCTACACTAATGCTCGGTTGATTTTAGCCTTAACGCAGATTATTTAATATGTTACTTATTAGGTTTAGTCCATAAAGTAAAGAGTTTAATCCAATCCGCATCTACATTTTATCCAGCTCTTACTGAGGGGTTAGCCGTTGGACTCGCATGAGCGACATTACATGTAAATGAATGTGTGGGTTGTGCGAGCGAAGCTATTAATCCGGCGTCATTATGACCAATGGCCTGAGCTGGATAACGTGATAGTCATATGGCGAATATCACTAGTTTGGCATAAGGAAGGGGTGCGAAACCTTTCTTTCAAAACCTCATGGTGAATTCACGCGCATGATTTGTAATTGGAAACGTCTACGTGATTCCGATAGACTGTCTTTCAACAGCGGATTTGTCACTCCTGCTTTCGCCATTTGCGTAGCCCGAAACCGCACGAAACAATCAAAGCGAAAGAACATCCTACATTTTAGTTCAACTACCACGTTTGTCTAATATTGGGTCTATATGGATTTTAACCCTTAAAAACACACGATGTGTTATATGTTGTAAAGCAGTGTACGCACCTCAACCGCCCGATGTAAAAGCTCTTAAGCGAAAGTCTTATGAAGTGGCCAACGAATGTAAGGGCATTGCATCTCCCATTCAAGTAAACGTGAAGACATGTAGAAGTTGAGATATAATAATAGAATTGAATGAACTGGAAAACGATCGTGGCCTGTCGCCTCTAAGGCGTCAGTAAGTTAGTCACGTGGATTACTTGGTGGAATGGGTGGAATCGTACCTTGGGTTTACTTTGAAAGCGCTTCGGTTACTGCTGCAGGTGCACCCCATGTGGACGTTAGCGTTAGCCTGACCGCTCGGTATGTAAACGGTCGGATCAGAACAAAGGAAAACCTATATACAATCCGAATTGTACGAATAGGATGGAGAGCAAATGCTAGGAATGGCCTACGTGTTGAATTGGATGAATTTGAAAGTAGAAGGATGGGGAGCATTAATGGATATGCGCGAAGAAATTTAAATGGGTCTGCGAACGCACAAGAGTATTTAGCAACTGCCAAGCTTGCTCACTGTACGGTGCCGAACACTCGGTGAAAAATCTGCACATAATTAGCGCGATAACTGAGGACGGATTGCTGTGATATTCCATCTTAAGCGGCTGTTATAATAAAGACAAATGTGCACGGTGGTTACGGCTGTTGTTTAATATAAATAGTAACCATTTGGCAAAATGCTTTCTCCTTATTTGTGCTCACCCTCCCTTTCATTCTGAGATGGAGAATTACTTTCAAGAGGAGGCTTCCACATCAAGAAGACTTCTTCAACTGATACCGCACTTTACGCATCTGGATCTAATCAAATGTAGTTAAAGTCACATTAAGGCCAATGTTATACAAACCATGCAGTGGCGACTTTCCGAACTGTTCCGAGAGGATCCGAATGGCGTTCTGAGCAAGATGCAGTTGTTGGAACAGGTTGTTGTAGAAGCACGTGCCTGCGTGAAGCTACACTACTGCCAATAAACTGTGTAATCCTTACGAACCAACTAAACACGTTCCTTGTCAACGAGCACTGCTGTTTTTCTTTTAAAGCAATATGGGGACCTCCCGAATTGGATAAGCCGTAATATTCAGCTGGTATTTTCTCTGCCTCTGCGAACGTACACACGGATATAATGGTAGTTACTCTAAAATATGATTACTTTGGGTTCTCCTTGCAATGATAGACCACGTGTTGTTTGCCGGTCGTTGTGTATTACAATGAAAGCTACCGAGTTTGCAAAGACTTGCCTCACACTGTTCCAACTTACTTGGACCAAAATGTACATGTTCCCTGACGTACTTCATTGATATTGTTTACCATAGACGTAGATGATTTGCAGTACGAGCAGTACATACCTTCCGGCTGAGAGTACCTTCAAAAAAGTGGTCCATGATCAAAGTTCATCTGCTGCTGGCCAGCACTCTGTCTAGCTCAATGTGGCTACGATCCTCATTACACCACAGCGAGACTGCTGAAAGGATCGGTCTGTTTACACAGAAGATGTTTCAGTCTCCGATTAACCGAAATTTTCGTGAACTGAAGCAGACCAGCGAGGCTCTGTTGGTTGGTTTTGCTAAATGATTCCGAGGGTCTTTATGCATGAAACAGTCAAGTATGTGTCGGGCGATCGTACCGGCATGCAGGGTTTGACTATTCGCTATAAAGTTTCTCGGAATATTCTCTGAAATCTTGGTGGACAATGCTCGCTCAGTTAAGGTAACGAAGTCGCTATTGTAAATACAGTTAAACCGGTAAATGATTGAGTCGGTAACCGGTTCGTCTGGCCTGTTCAGGTCGGATGTAATCAGCATCTTGTTATCTTGGTGCAAGTACACAAGCTCAGCGGCGTTATAACCTTCATAGATTGACAGAAACGGTTTGAGGACTTTCCTATCATTTTGGTTGCATTTGAATGGTGTTATTATGAATAAGTTTTCCTAGCTACGTGAGGCACACGTTCGTTCCTAGTACTCGCATAAGCCTTGAAGTGCCTTGCTGTAAAATTCGCTGCATAATTGTTTTCATGTAATGTTAAGGAAACTCGTTGCGATTAAAAATATCCTCCTAGAGAATGCGTCAAAAAGTTGAAGGCTCGATATGTGCTATCTGACGTTAGTAGAAGACAGTGTACGTTCAAAACATGCATGCTTTGAAGTGACTAAGTTTTTGAAAATACTGGTTGGTGAGGAGATGGAGCACTGGAGCCGCAAATCTGTTGGGTGGATGTAATGTTCTTTAGCGTTATTGCATCAGCGTCAGTGTCGGTAGTCTGTTGCGTTGACTGGAATTCGACGTAGGCTGGTTTCAGGCGATTAATGCTGGTATTACGTAGAACAAGTTGTCAACTACGAACTACTTATCTTTGTGAGCTCTGACACTGAAAGAGAAATCCTAAGGCGGTTTCAAAGACTTACAAACTGCATCAATGCGTACGTAAACCGAGGGACACGTATACAATTTAGGATGGTTTTTTTGGTTTTAGAACTGAATCGTGGTGGATTTGGGTGAATGGCGCTGAAGCGTTATCCCAGTCCTGTAACACATATCGTAGGATCGACTACACCGGTTATCCTGGAATCAAGTACTAATTCTCTAGGATGTCTCCGAGTCTTACCGAAGAATTATACTGCTGGACAACAACCGACATCCTCATTCACAGTGTTGCTGATACCGAGGCAACTAGTTGATAGACGCTCCAAGCACTTAACATTCGAAAGCGCCGCAGTAGTTGCTGCCTTAATTTGATGGTGAAAACGCAATATTAAACCGTTGGCAGCCGAATGATATGCTGCCGTGGGTAAACGCGAACAGCCAAGCAAGCGGTAATGGTCATGAAACAGTGTAGAATTACATTGGGATTCTGTATACGTGGTGATAGTGGCGGTGGTGCCGTAAAGGTATATCCAAGTTTTGATGGAAATTTCCTCCACCGCCTCGACTAAGACATCTCGCAGCGGCTGGGCATGTCGCCAACGTGTTATGAAACCTACACTTGTTCGCACGTAAATACAACCGGTGGATAGCACACAAGGTCCAACGACGTCGATATGGAAACGGTTGAATCGGGCGTCAGGCAGAAAAAGGTTTAATTGAAAGTAATTGTGTGGCGAAGCATCTTGCAATGCTGGCAGGTAATACATTTTTTTTCGCCTACTTCTTCACATAATAGCGCATGAGAAGGCAGATTCCGCTGCTTGCAATTTGAATATCCGAAGCGTAGGCCTTTATTAGAACCACCTAGGGAGGTAATTCCGGGTTGGTTATTCAAGCTAATTTTCCTAAAACATTAAGACAAAATTGTTCGTGTAAAAGCAAGTAAAATTTCTGCAAGCAGCAACCTAACTCCTGCCTCGAGAGATTGCGCACCAGCAACTGTGTGATGCATTCTATGGGAAAGTTGAACAGAAGGCAACTTTGGCATGTGACACTTGTTTTAGGAGATAAATCTTCTTAGTCACTGTAGATTCTGTAGACACGCATGTACATACTTTGAAAAGCATACTTCCATCTACTGAATCAAACACACTCGTGAAATGGAGGAACACAGGCTTTGTCAGTCTGTCGTGTGCGCTGTGCTGCTTTAACTCTTGCCGCAAAGTGAATACATGGTTTAAACAGCCTCAATGCAAAGAATATAAACCATGTTTATATGTAAATTTCTAGATTTAAATAAATATGTAAACTTAAAATAGTAATTGTTTGGTAGATGAGGAACTGTTTTCCTGTGATTTAAGCCAAGATTGGTAGCGCATTTTATGCTGACTGTTGGTAATTTTGCTTGGGCCATGCAATTGAAAGTGGAATCCTATAAAGTTGGACTAGTCAAACATTCGTGTTATTTAAAACTCCTGTACGTGAAGGATGCTACTTATGAAATCAGAAATCAAAGACCCTCACCAGAAACCAGCGTTCAAAAACACGCTTCTGACCACGGATGCCCTCACGTGCTTGCATATCAATGCACAAGGTATTCTCATCAAGCTAACCCAATGTCGTATTCTTCAAGTCTCCACGTTTTGGGACCTAGTTATGGTCACTGAAATATGGCTGAACACGGAGATGCAGGTTACAGAGAATGAACTACGCGGCATGACTTCCTTCCTGGCCGAGAAGCCGCCCGAAGTCGCATGGATGTTGCCGCCACCCAATTTACTGAGCTGGTCACAAATGCGTCAGATAGCAATGTCCTTCACCAGAATCAAGTGAAGTCGTTTCTGAGGAGCCGAAATGGAAAATGCATAGCCTTAAGCACTTCATCCTGAGCGCTTACGAAGTCTGTCCAAGTAAGGTGACTTAGAGTGCTTAAACAACTCAAGGAAACCCCTGCGTAAAGTTGATCCGTGAAGACAAACTACAGCACCAACAGAACTTTGCGAGGAAATTCAGTACAAATCCTAAGTTGCTGTATAGACACGTAAAAGAGCTATGCCGAGTGCATCATCATCATCTTCATCATCAGCCAGAGGTGTGGAACACCTCAGCTACTGTGCCGCAATACACAGAAAATGGAGAGAAAAAATGCAACTGCTGCAAGCCGGCTGAGCTACCGGTAACGGATGGGCATCGTTCCGGTAAGCTCCCAGCCGGCTACGGTGCATCAAAAATTATTATGTAACATTATATAAGGCTAAATAATGCAATCGTGGATGGAGGGGGAGGCTGAGAGGGATGGGTTGGGACAAAGAAACTCACAGCACAAACGCGATTGAGGTCGGCTCCTAGCCATATCAGCAAGCGTGTCCAACCAAACAAGTTCATCGTCTTTCGGATCTCAACCAGGGAGCCGAGACATTCTAACCGAGGCCAACTCAGAAGTGTGAGCCCTCTTTTCTCTTGACCAAGTCATCGTTTGGCCACCCCTTGTCTTCTTCCATCCACAGTTCCGGCGCGCAAACAACGCACGTCGCGGGAGTCGGTGGGCTGGCACGCGTAACGCATGGCCGAGCCATCGGAGCCTGGTGTGTGAAATGACGGTGCTGAGCTGTTCATTGCCTTTTCTTGTGCTGTAAACTGGACTTCGAACACGCTCGTTGCTCATGAGGTGTTCCCACCAGATGTGAGCTAAATTACGAAGGCACCGGTGGTCGAACATAACTAGCATTTTTCAAATCCGCTGCTTTAAGCGGCCAGGTTTCCCGACTGTACAGTAGGGTCTTACGTACCGCTGCATTGTACACTCTACCGTACCGGGCAAGCGTAATGTCGCGCCGCCGCCATAAGTGGCGAAGGTTAAAAAAGCGCCCGGTGATTTGCTACAGGTTCGTGATCTTATCCTCAGTCCCACGGGCGCTGGTTCAACTTTTAGGTAGTTTAATTTTTGAACGACTTCTAGCTGATCCCCACTAACGGTCAGCTTAGGGGGTTCCAGACAAATCTTCGAAGAACTCTTCAAACTACGAGGGTGAATAGCAAAGCTCGAAGTGACGGACAGCTAGTGCTAATATATCCAGCGCCGCTTGACGCGTTTGTAAGCTGTCACAGATTAGGGCGATATCATCAGTATTCTACAAGTCAAGAAGTCCTTCTCCTGGAATCAGATCCACACCTTCAAAATCGTGTCCTGTGAACCCGATTCCCATGAATTCTTCAACAGCAAATTTGAAAAGGAAAGGTGACACCGGGCATCCTTTCTCATGCCGCTGGAGATAATAATGGGCGACGACAACTTGCCGTAAGCGCTCAATATGCCCGAGCTACGCGCATACAATGCTCGGATAATATTCACATAATTCTCAGGTACACCTTTCCTGAGTAGCCAATTCCAAAGGGCACATTGATCAACCGAATCGGACGCACCTTTGATGTCGAGAAACACAACTCCATTGGGCCGCCAGTATGACTGACGGTGCTCCTACAACTGAAGCAAAGTGAAGATGTAGTCAATACAGCCAAGATCTCGATGAAATCCAGCTTGCTCTTCACGAATCTGGCTTTTATGAGTGCCAGCCTGTCTGCGAAGGATGACAGCGGCAAGCTATTAGAAGCGTTGGAAATCAGACGGATTCGTCTATGGCTGCAACATTCGGGTCCTGAGCCTCCCTTGAAAATTTGGAATGTAACGGAGCAAATCCAATCGGTTGGGAAAGATTCCTGCTCCCACAGTTACTCTAGCAACTCATAAGGTATCACGGCTTTATCTAAGTTTAACAGTTTGATCTCACGTTCGACTTCTGAGCGAGAGGGCGGATACAAAGTGAGAGATAATGGAGCGAGGCTATCAGTGGCCGGCGAGAAATCTAACCATTCCGACCGATTACATTGCCTCTCAAACCACTCAGCCAAACGCTCTAAGCGTTTTAAAAATATGTGGATTGACTGTCCATCCTCGTCGCAAATTGTTTCACTAACACCGATTCTCCCGCTGCTCGTTTCCTTATCAGACGGAATAATTTACGATGATTATCAAAGGCAGCGGCCATTTCCATATCAGATGCACGATGAGACCACCAGGATTCGCGGTCTCTTTTCAGGCTAGACCGGAGTTTTACCCGCTCTTTGCAAGTTTCCTTGTGTTCGCCTTCAGTCGGAGCGTGTCGGCAAGCATCTAAAAGTTCCAGAGACTGTAAAGAGACCCAATGTCCATGTTGCTGATTAGACATACTACGTGAGGATTTTCCTGCTGCTAGTAAGGTCTGGAAAATTTGAGACCAATGAGCTTCCACTGCATCCAGTGAGTGTTTATCCAACTTGCATGACAGTGTACTTTTATAGGCATTCTGAACTGCAGACTTTGCCAATTGGCTGGTGTCAATGCGCTCACAACGTCGTCGTATGCGTCTTCTAAAGCGCATCCGCAGGTCAGCACATACAAGTGCATGGTCGGTGTCCACACCTGTGCTCCAAATCGAGCGGCAGTTCTGGACGCAGCCACTCCATGGGTAACTTATCGCAATGTGTTCGATTTGCGTCTATAGCTGGTTCGAGGCTGTTGGCCTCCAAGTCACTCTCCGGCGGGTGCTGTGTCTGCAATTAGGGCTCGCAAGAAACAAGCGGGAATCATCACACAAATGAAGTAACCGCTCACCGTTACCACTATACCATGTTGGACGCTTAGATGCAGCTCACCGTGGATAACTTGCCAACTTGAGCGTTCAGATCCTCAGCCAGCACTGCAGTGTCCGAGCTTCTTCTGTGGCTAAGGAGCTCATTCAGTTGACGAGAGATGTCTTTTACCGGGTCATCGCTACAGTTTGTCGGTGCATAGGCAGCGATAACGAATAGACACATGTTAGTCCCACGCAATTATTTAGCTCGGTACTTTCAAGGTTAACTCGATGAAATGTAGGATTCCGCTGTGTGGAAATATGGACTATTTAATCCTACATACAAGAGTAGTAATTTTCTTAACCCTGTAGCTACCGTCCAGTCGTACTTCTCTCAGTTTTACCTAAAGTATTGACACATAATTGCAGAGGCGCTCATAAAGTATATTGAATCAAGGACATCCTAGTTTCACAGCAACACGGATTCCGCCGAATTTGATAATGCTTTGTAAACTGGATGATAGCCCCTGCAAGCTAGACAGAGTCAGCCGATGCCAGGTTGAGTACCGACGTTGTCTACCTGGACTTTTCGAAAACGTGCGATCGTTTGGACCACCGCATTTTCCTTCAAAATCTTCGAAGCTATGAAACCAGTGACCCTATCCTCGGTCGGATTGGCAACTTCCTCGCTCAACGTTTGCTGCATGTGAGAGTCGGCAGCTCCATTTCCGACCCAAATGACATCAACTTTGGCTTTTCCAAAGGTTCGTTACTGGGGCCAAGTTTATTCCTCACATTCAGTAACGATCTTGCCAGTGTATTGCAGTTGAACTTCTTACTATTTGCAGATGATGTCTAAATTTGGCATGACATCAGGACATCAGATGATCACATGGCATTGCAGAGCGATCCCGACAGGGCTTCTGCGTGGTCATCCGACAACCGGCTCCAGGTAAACGTGATCAAGTGCAAATTCTTAAGCATACCCCTTCAGATTATAGATTAATAACGACTTGGGAACCAGCGGTTACGACGTGTGTCTTAAGAAAACAACCTTAGGGTGGTAGTGCAGGATAACCTTGGTTGCTCGAGACAAGCTGAAGGGGCATAAAATGAAGCCAGTCAATTTATTTGAATCTTACAGAGGGCATAAGGAAATTTCAGGCCATCTATATTTCTGCAAATGTGAAAGCCTACCTAAGGCTTCACGTGAAATATGCGATCCAGGCCCGGCGTCCCTGGCGCAAGCGCGACGTCGCTGCAATAGAAGCTTCACAACCTATGAGACCAAACTCGTTGGAGGATTGTTTGATCTTTTATGCCAACGCAGACTAAGGTTGCTGAGATGGTACAGTGGTGAATATCGAGGTCAGCGAGGAAGCTAAACATGGTTTACTTAATAATGCTGAACCCAAATCACCCATGTCGCAGCTGAGCCAAAATACCAGCGTGAGAGTCCTTCAATTCAAAATGGCTGCACAATACAGTCGACTTTACTGTCGACGCAACATTTTCTGCCTCCGTGTGTCTCGTGCCTGGAATGCCCTTCCGACTCACGTTATCCTTGCCTCTACATGAACGCTTTTCAAAAACACTTTGATGAAGCGCTTTCAAACTTTTATTCCTTGATACAGTCTGTTCAACATGGAGGACGAAATAACGCAAAGTTAACCGTGTGCCTGACGACTCTCTCCGTAACATGGTTGGCGGCATCCGGTTTCGAATTGCATGTCACTGTGGCAAGCCACAGGACGCCTGCGCCTACAGAGGGACCATGGATGGCTTGCGCTGCACCACCCACAGCTCCAACCACATACCCCATATCCAGTGTAAACCCGAAGGAATAAGACCGGGAGTCATGCGGATGGGAACCACGTTTCATCAACGGAGCCGGCCCACACTCCTTCACAGGCAAACACAAGCACGCTGTATTTGGGGAACTAACCGCACACAAGGCGGTGGCTGGACCGTAGTCCGCTCCACACTGAGTGCATGGAACCGCTCTTTGAGCCTAGCACGGCCACAAGAACCGTGCACCCCGTCCCCTCCAGCAACGACCAACTGTCTCCTGGAGCCAGTATGAACGATGTAGTGGGTAATATACAGGTAGGCACCTTGTCAACATACACATCAAGCGAAACCATACCAGGGATATCAAACAACAGCCGTTCACTTTAAACGACAAGCTGAAATAAAATAAATCCAATAATGCATAGAGATACGGTGGCATAACTGTTCGCTAAGTTACCATATGAAGTAAGTTGGTTAGCAACAAATCCGTAATAAGTAAGAAATGTCTACAAGTTTCTTAAAATGCTACAAACGCAATAAAATTACCGAGGATAAGCGCAATTAGTGTAAGCAACGTGGCCAGTTAATAGAACATTATTCAGGGAGGCAGAACAAACCAAATAAAGCGGAATGAAATTTAGCCAGCTTAAAAAGACCTAGTTTATGTGTAAGTTGGTTTAGCCCAACTGAGGTGAAGAAGCATCAAGAATGCAACATCAGCCTCAGCATGGCGCACACATACATACATGGTTGGCGGCATCCGGTTTCGGATTTGCCTGTCACTGTGGCAAGCATCATCAAGCAACATAGCACTGTGGATACATGCAGAAGTGTCCCTGTGGTTAGCCTGGATGCTGCTTAACTGGTTTTACTTACAATATCTGTCAAATGAAGAAACAAACGTGTAAGCGTTATCTTTTCCTATTTGTTTCTCACGAAATTAATAAACTATAACAGCTCTCCATACTATTTTGCGTGTGTGAATCCAACTCCCACTTTAAACTATCGTTATGCATTGGTACATTTAACGCAGTGGACGCTTGAAATAACGATCTACATACGCCATGATCCGACAAACCTTAATTTTTACTCAAACCACTCTACGGGACTTGTTAAGCACATGCTTTTATACTCATGATAAATCCTTGTTCATTTTTTATTGTTAAAGCAAAAGGTAGTACAAGCAACAGAGCAAACATATGCAAGAAAATGTGGTTGTTCATTTGGGAATAACCTTGCTAAATTAATGTGAACATGTTTCCTTTTTTTGATACTCTGCAAAGACTATACTGCCTTTATCTTAGGAATAATAAATAAGGTGTGACCCCTAATTAACCTTGGTTAGAAATGTTAATATTTGCGAGTTGATATAGGAATATTTCAAGTATTCAGTTCAAGCTCTCAATGGCCTACAGTGACAATTCGTCCGATAGTTGAAGCAAACATATATTAGACATAAACAGTTAGTAGCAAAGACAACATTAGCCGAAGCACTCAGGCTAATAAGGAATTAATTACCCTGCGGGGATATTAAACATTGTTTTTTTCCTGGACATTGACTTCGTTTTACGTCCCCTTCCATGGTTATTGGTTGCAACCAAACCTTGTTTAGGCTCCTGTGCTCACGGATCACTACCTGGCAAAATTACCCCCAATTTGTGTTTTGACGGATTTTTGCGCGCCACAGCGCCATAATGTCCCTGGGTCTGACTATTATCTGACAGTATGCTCACTCATACAGACAGCATCTTTTCTTTTATAACTTTCATTAAAACGAAATGTTTTAACATTCCACAGAAGCTAAGCTTGTATGCATATTTGATCACGCCTTTACAGGTGCGTCTCGTTTTACCGAGAATATACTATTTATTTATTTATTTATTTATACCAATGAGGTCAGCTTTGGATGCTTAAGTGGGTCGTGTTCTGGAACGCCGTACTACCTGCAAGCAGCAGGCGACTCTTGATGTACCATATATATTAGGACAACTTAGCGCTGAAGCAAACCTAGTCACCGCATAGCCCTCCAAAATGAGTTAACAATAATTATCGAACCTCTATTTCATCTCCACAATGGATCAGTGGCAAAGGTCCAATGCGTTTTCAGCAAACTTCACAGTGACCACCCTCAAGCGGCGTTATGTAACCTACGACACTATGCAATTTCAAGATTTTCGCAATAACCTAAACCTATCAAAAGAAAGACTCTTCTAATTTTGCGCACGGCAATCCTCTAAATGATACTAACTACGTACTATTCATGCTTTATGAACCAGCGAAAAGACTGTACGGAACAACACAAGACATCACAACATTAGCAGCAATGTAGTCCTGATTGAGTAGAGTCATCGGTATACCCTCTGGTTGTCTCTCGACATCTAAGGCGGGAAAATGCGGTAACTCTCTGCGAAACACAGCCTGAATGTTAAAACAACGCAGGCATAGCAGTGACAAAAACAGTTTAAATGATGTATATTTATGTCAATAAAATATATTTGATTAACAAATCTGTGTAATGCATTGTGCCAGTGTAATTCCTTCTCATATGATCTATCACGTGCACGCGTATTCGAGACGTTACACAGATTCGTGCTTCTGAAACAATTCGTTTCAGAAAAGGCTTTAACTACTCGGTCATGCAGACTGCACTTTCAGAATCTTCATGGATCTTCTAGGAATATCCCTGCCTGATAGCGTGCTTCACATAAGATTCTATTATACACCAAATGCCATTAATAGTGTTTGGTAATGGAAATTATTGAGCAGGGCGCAGTAGCTCTCGCGAAGTTTAGGACTAAGATTGCAATACGCGTTCCAGATTCAAGTGGCATGAAGCGTTAGCGAAGGTCAGGAGGCAGCTGTCAACAAAAGTAGAACCGTAGGCATTCAACAGTCCAGGAAACCATTATTCACATATTCGTTTGTTGTAACTTTCTCTTACGAATGTATAATCTCTCAAGCGATCGGTCGTCATGGCTCCAAAAATATGAAGGTTCTGTCCACGAGTGTTAGGCTCTTGACACTGTAGAAGAGCACCACGCAAAGGACGACCTCTGCTGCGAGCACAAAATAGAGTAAAAATTGTTTCATCAACCAACACCAATCGTCTCCCTTCGAGTTCCCATTGTAGACGCCCCAACATGTACTAATTTTTCATCTTCTGTTCTACTGTGTGTTCGTGTACTCCAGAACGGAGTGTAACTTCTTTATTGTTATCAGTCACCCGTCCAAGTCCCGCGCTACTGTGCTAACGCTCACCTCAAGTATGAACCCTGCTTGCAATCACGGGCGAAGCTTTGGAGATTGGAGGGTTGATGGCCTGGACGTTGTTTGTATGAGCCTAGTTTTAATGTTTTGACAACGGCCTCTGGGGCAAAGGTGACACTGGATAAGCCGAGTGAATTTGTTGGGAGTTGATAGAGGGATGGTTTCATGGCATTTGTAGCTACCAAGCCAAACGGCAGGAGTAAAATTTCGCGGTATCCACAGCAGTAGTCGCTAAGCCCCTGACAGTCTTGAGTGGTGGTATTCAGGTATAATTTTCCTTCGATTGTTCACACACCTGCATAGTAATTTTTCTTAATCGCAATATTGAGCACTATGTTCTCCCGCCATTCTTACATGTCTGCCCTAATATGTGAAGTACAGCAGCTTTTGATTGATTTGTAATTCCGCCAAGAAGTATCACATGGGCTTGGCGCATGTAACTTCAACATCTCATGACTTCTTTTTATCCAATTTAGTGTGCTGCTTCTCATACAAATCTTGGTCCGGCGTGTTACTCTTAATGGTATAACTTCCGACACTTCTTATATAGCCAATTTAAGTTTTACCTATCAATTCATTCCATGCGTGGTACGCAGATCGGTGCTTTCGTAGGCCCCATTCAAGGACTGTTGCTAACTTGTAATACGCAGAATAGTCAGTCATAATTGGTTGTGTTTTGCATCCTTGATCGACTATAGTTGCATAAATCATTTTATCAAATTTTAGAACTGAATGGTCGCTACTGCCTAGTGGATTGTCAGGTGCGACTGACTCATCCATCAACTCTTCATTTGTCAGTATTAGGTCCAGTAATGATGACTACATTCAACCGCAGTGTCTGTTTGATTTATGCAATATTTATACAAACTCTCACATCTAAGGATTCAAGGAGTTTTGATCAAAATGATGGCAAATTATGTGACATTAGAGACAATTACAAGTACGTATAAATCTCTGATTTTAAGGTAGTGGGAGATTTTTCATTCTGTATGGTGGAGTGCGCTTAACAGAATGAGAGAAATGTCTCCTGAGCATTTCGTTGACCTGTGAACAACTGCTAAGATCCAGGAATCACTAGTATTCTTCTGTAAACCACCATTTCATCCTGCTGGATGCACTAGGCAATCTGTGGCGTTTAGAATGACAAGGGAATGTTTGGTAAACGCCTCACATTTAATCTAATCCTGGTAGTAAATTGTAACACCGCCACCACGAGATGGACGATCACTTCCAGTGACTGACTTCATACTGAGTTCAACCTCCGGATATAGTATGTCGTTCGAGAGCCAAGTTTCAGTCAATGCTTCGATGTCCTATTTTGATGTTCCGTGTCGACGACACACATCTGGCAGTAAATTATGGACGATCTGAGCATAGGTTTAGTAGCATTGTATTTTATGTCAATTTAGTTACTCAGTTCGTTGTGAGTATACCGCAGAAATAGTGCCGGTCTGCAGTCGTTTTTTAAAAACTGTATTTTTATGTTTGCCTGGTCTGATAGATTAACAAGTGAGATTGGTTCATTTGTAATTCAGATTTGTACTGCTTGACGTAATGTTCCTAAGCGTACCGCTGGATGTCCAAGTTTCCTATTGTCCTAGGCCTTTGTATTGTCATTTTTGCCGTTTAGGGCATAGCCAAGGTAACTTTTAAATTATTATTTCGCTGCCTTGGTAGGTATGGTTGCGAGTAAATAGATGACTTAAAAAGCGACATTTTGCGTGGCATAGAATTGCGTGATTTAGCTCAACTCTTCTTTGTCGTGCTTTCGTCTATCCCTGTAGGGTCATGCTTTACTTTTGGTATGCCAGGAACCATCAGCACATTCTTCGCCTCATTTTGTCGTGATGGTTGATCGTTAGGTTAAGCAGGATTGCGGAAATCTCGAAGCAGTGTTTGTTCTTCTCTTTTACACACACGCAGATAGATCTGGTAAATTAATCAACCGAACGAACAGCGGTGTCAAGGTGACGGTTAGCTGGACTGTTGTTGAGCCAGTGTAGACAGGGAGACTAAAAGCACTTTTTTGCAAAACTATTGAACGTTGGAATACTAGGATGGCAACGGTTCTGCTCTGGCGCAGTCAGTAAGAAACAATTTCCCAGCCACAAAGCTGTGATGTACCTTTGCCACCAAGCCACTTATTTTTGTGCGCATGAAGGACAGACCGTCAAAGCAAACCTCTTGCATAATTTATCAATTTGTGTGCACCTGTGACACAACATTTTTAGCTCGGACGGCTGGCCATGTGAAACAACGCAATAAGAAACATAGTCCTTATACTTTAGCAAACAGACCCTAGAATTTTGCAAGCGAAATTTTCAGAAAGGTAAACCATTTAGCATTTCGTCAGAGAGGTGAGAAGATATAAATTGCCATATGACAGCATTTCGATTATTTTCATCAATCGCAAACACAATACAAGCGGGATTCATAGACCGTTATATACCAGGGAATAATTGCCGCACTAAGCAATTTGTCAAAATCAAGACCGCGGCAACCTAATTGATAGTCTCATTATTTGCTGTGCGCAGAGCACAGGTTGCTAAGCCTTAATTAGCAAAGCCTTACCAAATGCCAAAACTTTCGAATTGTTGTTGCGTAAGAACACCTGGAACACAGTCTCCGGGTTCACCTGATGTTGAGTTGCCAAGAGATGCTTGGTGATCGCTGATGCTGGGCTCCGGTTCATCATTGGATCCACACCGTTTGTTGCGTCACCAGTTG
Source organism: Dicrocoelium dendriticum (assembly GCA_944474145.2). Classification (NCBI taxonomy): domain Eukaryota; kingdom Metazoa; phylum Platyhelminthes; class Trematoda; order Plagiorchiida; family Dicrocoeliidae; genus Dicrocoelium; species Dicrocoelium dendriticum. Next base: position 15,045,218 of record OX104065.1, on the reverse strand, counting down.
TCCCAACCACCTCGGCACATGTTCAGCTACCCTCTGAGATAAGTCACGGACAGTTCTGCCTATGTAAATGTCACTGCTACCAGAGGTGAACTGGTAAACGACGTAAGAGGCCGAACTGACCTATGAGTTGATCTGACCGTCATGAAGAACAAGGCTTCGCGTTGTATGTATGGGTCGCAACTGGGCGGTCGCGTAGGTGCGCGTAATGTCGGACCGGAATTTATATCCGATATAATTTATCCATAGTCTCCTTTGAACGACAAGACCAAATAAACATTATTTTGCTCTGCTGTTAACAACAGTATTTTCTGCTTGAGTGGCTTGCTGTGGATCTGAATGAACGTCTCATGATACCCATTCGACACTAAGATTTTGAACAGAAATTCTTCTTCAGCTTGCAACAGTTCGGAGCTGCATATCATGCTGGCTCTGTAGAATAGCGCTCTCACTACGCCAAGTTTTTATGCGACCAGGGCAAAGCTGGAAAAGTGGAGGAACTGCCCGCTCCAAATTGCCTTCCGATAAACGGCGCGCTGTAGCATACCGTCGGTCCATCACTTAAATAGTATATCCAAAAATGGCAGCATATGGTGTTGCTTCAACACATAGGACACGGATAGATTTAGATGAATTAAATTCAGAAATGTCGACAACCGCGCAAAATGTTCGTTGTTGGTGAAGAATAGGATGTCGTCCACCCACCGTTGCACAACTTAGCTTCACCAATGCTGGCTGCATCTTGTCTTTCTATCAAGCCTAGTACGATGTCTGCTAATACTGGTCCCAGGGGGCTACCCATTGCGATGCCGTCGATCTGTTGATAAGCAGTCCCCTCAAACTCGATCCGTACACTTTCCGTGCATAATAGGATCATATCCTTCAAATACTCCAAAGGCAGGAGAACCGACATGTTTTGACTCGCGATTAAATGACACAAATTTTCAACGGTCTTACATAGAGGCAGTTTGTGAATAGGGTGTCGACGTCTACTGAGCAAAGGTGCTCCGCAACCAGCGACACTCGTTCCAGTGTCTCGAATAATTCGAAGAAATCTTTTAGGCAATCCGTGGCCAGGAGTTTGCGTAACGGCTCCAAATGTTTCGTGAGCCGCCGCGCAGCCTTGTGATTCAATGAGTTGTTCATACACACAATCAGGCGCAGTGGGTTACCTGCCTTGTGTATTTTGCGAGCACCACAATAGAGACAATCAATTAGGTTGCCGTGGTCTTGTTTTGGTCACTTTGCTTGGTGTGTCAATTTTCCCCAGGTATATTACTGTCTATGAATCCCGCTTGTATTGTGTTTGCGACTGATGAGCACAATCGAAATGTTGACATATTGCAACTTATGTCTTCTCACTGCTCTGTCGGAAGAAGCCATCTTTTGTCCCACATATACGAATCAGATCACAAAGTTAACCTTCCGAACGAGTTTACTAAGGTTTATTAGGCCACTTGAACAAGTGGAACATCCCGCGTCAAGGAATGCTCGCAAAAATAGAAGCTAGGGCAATCCGAATAATCTAATTTCCGCTATGATCGCGAAATAATTTGGTTTAATCGCTCTATCTATCCTGGCCGAACAGCAGTCAACCTATCCGTCACGCTAAGCCCGGTGTTATCCGGTTGTTTACGTTACTCCGAGAGATCTGTGTGTGCGTGCAAGACAACAACAAGCTTTCCGCAGTCTAACAGCTAACCTACCCATGGACAAAACACCATCAATTGCATTCGTATTTTAACCTTATATCATTTGCAACGACCCGTTGAAGAATCATTGCAAGCATTTTTTGCTTTCGAATTGGTGTTGGTAAAGAATATTTGTGAAGATACATTGAGAAGATACATTGTGAAGATACATTGTTAACATGTTTTCATCGGATGTCATGTCGCTCTTCACAAGTGTGGTTTAGAGGAGACAAGGGGTTATCTATGTGCTACTGTTCGATCACATCAATTGAACATCGGCTTTTCGAACAATAAGTTGCAACAGCTACCCATGCTGTGTACTAGCAACCTACAAATTAAGTTTGTTGGCGTAATATGACCAGTGAACAATGCTTTATGGCGGGTATGAAAGCAAGTGCTTGACATTTCCCTTAGGGTAGTTAGAGTGAGATCAGATTAAAAAAGGATAATGGAATCATCGGTTCGAACGATTACAGACATAACTGCACTGCCGTATAAATGGCGTTTGAAATGGGAATATGTGCACACAAAGCAATAAGCGGAGTGGTTTTTGATCAGGTAATAATATATAAAATAAAAGTAATAGCAGGAACAGCCTTACTCACGCGCAGCTATACCGGGTGGACGGGATACAGATATCCAGCTTTGATCAAATTGTGTGCGAGAGGTTTAGATTGACTCAATCTCTAGTACGGTTCTGGCACTATCCACTGCCTGTTGTGCATTAGTGCCAGCATCTGGTGTTCATGGACTACTGCACGTAGTGTAAATGTGACAGCATTTCGTCAAAGCGTTTTTTGAGAAGGGTCATTCTGGGAGCATTAATTACATGTCCCGGGAGGAAGTTTTAAGTCTGTCGACATTCCAGACGGCTGTACCGCTTGCCCAGCTTAAACTGATGATCTCATGGCGGGGTGTTTTGACTAAGTATCAGAAGGGAATGGAATGGGGCGTTGGGGTTTTTCAGTATCTGGTACACTATTATGAGATTCCCCTTAGACGCCGATAACTTCCACTGTATATTTTGAGAGTCTTTAGCCAGAGTGATTATGTGAGGCTGGTCCAATCTCTGACGCTCTTCGTTGCCCTACGTTGTGCAGCATTGAACGCAGTGAGATGGCGATGGGGCCAGGGTTGCAACGCTTGAATGGTGTATTCCGAGTGCGGTCTAAGCATTACTGAAAATACTGAAGTGTCAAATTTCCCGAAAGCGCTGCAAAGAAGTCCAAGGTACCGGTTTGCTTTCTTAGATGCCCTTTAGTCTGCCTCAAACAACCGAGATCATCTTTAACTAGCACGCCGAAAAGCACTCGTAAGAATGACGCTGTAGAATTTGTGGTCCTTTATAGTACTTTTGCAAGCTCTTGTGCCGTACGCTAAGAACTTTGCAATTGGTGACGTTGCATTGCAACACGTACTTGATGGGCCATGTGTGCGCCTTGTGTAGGTCCTCTTGTAACACTGTGTGCTTATCCACTGCAGCCATAGTACGTCATAAATTATGATCAGCAACAACTAGCCAATAGTTAAGAGTTAGCACGCTTGCGAGATCAGTTATGATAATCAGGATCAGGCGGGGTCCATGTAACGAGTCCTGAGGTAAAACCGTACTGAAGTTCGATGGATTCCGATAGGTTGCTTCGAACCAACAATTTCCGGTGACGTTGCAAAGCAAGTCTTCCTTCCAGTCAATAAAAGGATCGCCGACTCCATATTTCTAGAATTTGTTATGTAGAATGCGATGATTTGGACGGTCGAATGCATATTATTAATCCAGGTAGGCTGCGTCGACTCCTACACCAGCATCCACAGATTCCGTCCGGCTTGCACAAGCAGTCAACAGTTTAGTGGTATATGTCCGGTTTTGGAGAAAATCTGTGCTGCTCCGGAACGAGGATTTATTTGTTCTTCTGGTACCTCATCAAAGCTTCAGCTACAATGGACTCCATAACGTTGGAGATCACAGAAGTATTGATATCGGGCGATAATTTGCTGGTTTAAAACGGCAGCCACTTTTGCAGGTTGGCGTGATGATTCCGTATATCCACTTCCTGGAGACATGCATCCCTTTCACACATCGTTGAAAAAAAATTGCTAGTAACCCCACCAAACTCACTGCAGCAACTTTCAAGGGCTTCGGGCGAATGCCGTCAGCACCCGGGGAGAAGAAATCGCGCAGGGACATCAGCTGCTTCAGTACAGCTGCGGAGGTAAACATTATGTGATTAAGCCCAGATAGCGCTACTATCCCCTTAGTCATAATGTATGATTATTGCACACTTTAAAAGGTACTGCCAAATTGATGTCCAAGAATGTTGGCCGCTTTTTGTGTGGTTTGGGATAACCCGCATGCTGTGTGCATAACAAGAACACCGCGCTCAACACAGCGCAATTAGTTTACGTATCCGTAAAGCAGATTAGGACTGGAGCAATACTTTTCCACTAAACTTTGTTGGTTCTTCAGTTAATCCTCCCGGACGCGTTTGCCACAGTGGTTTCTTTGTAATGTGTAGACATACAAAGTATCTTCGTTTGGAGAGGCTATGTAAGTGTGCAATGCCAATTCCCTCAATGTCAATCATTTACATGTCCTGCTACTTGCGAAAGACTTCATCTTTTCTGGCAGGCAGGGTTTGGTTTCAGATATCCTTGCCACAATCTTGGTAAATATGATGATGAATTCTCCGCAGCACAATTCGGGTGTCAATTTGACTAAGTACGACAAGCTAGTTGCATCAAAGAGATCATTGTATTTGGTCACGATATGATATCCACCGGCATGCTATTTATGATAATCATCGTAGAACATTTAATAAAACAATAGCGTCGCATGATCGCTGCGGCCCAGAGGAGTATCGGTTATCGCCCTCACCACCATCAGTTGTTCATTACACTATATTCGCTTAAATATGCCTGGCGTGTTATTTCCCCGGAATCTGCTGGGCGTACTGACGTGGCCATAACGCGGGAAGTCTGAAATCAGATTTTGCAGGTCTGCTTTGAATTGCTCCCCTGTTGTGGCCTGGGATTCTAGGGCACTTAAGTTGAATTCGCCTGTGACTAGAATGAAACATTACTTACTGTTTATCTCTTGCCTAAAAGCAGCCCACAATTTGCTGCCCGTCTCAGGAGTAGAAGATAGCGGGCAGTAAACAAGAAACAATAGGCAAAGCTCGTTCCCTCTCAGCCGTAAATTAAACAAATGGATTCAGCTGTCAAGTTGCGGTTTCGAGCCCTACCAAGGGTCCGATGGAATGCGCACTGCTGATGAATCCCGAAAGGATGAAACGCGCGTACAGTGCTTTTCCGGGCTTGCGGCGGCTGTCTGAGTGAGCCTAGATGTGACGAAATTCCACCTATACCATTCAACCCCCTAATATTCTTCTGTAATCAGTACACAGAACAAACTGCTTTTAAAGCCATAAGATAATTGGCGGCTTAATGTTGTTAAACTCGCCACTTGGTAAGCGGGCTACCCTGTCCTCTGCACAGCAGTAACGCGTAAATCAGAGGATAGTGAGCAACGCTATATCATATCTTGTAACTTATTCACGATGGTCGTTGCCGTCCCCCGTAGCTCAGTGGTCTCAACCACGGACTGGCAACAGTCGAGTTGCGGTTTCGAGCCCTACCAAGGGTCCGATGGAATGCGCACTGCTGATGATTCCCGAAAGGATGAAACGCGCGTACAGTGCTTTTCCGGGCTTGCGGCGGCTGTCTGAGTGAGCCTAGATGTGACGAAATTCCACCTATACCATTCAAACCCCCTACTATTATTCCCTAATCAGTACACAGAACAAACTGCTTATAACGCCATAAGATAATTGGCGGCTTAATTTTGTTAAGCTCGTCGCTTGGTGAGGGGGCTACCCTGTCCTCTGCACGGCAGTAACGTGTAAGTCAGTGGATAGTGAGCGGCGCTATATCACATCTAGTAACTTATTCACGATGGTCGTTGCCGTCCCCCGTAGCTCAGTGGTCTCAACCACGGACTGGCAACAGTCGAGTTGCGGTTTCGAGCACTACCAAGGGTCCGATGGAATGCGCACTGCTGATGATTCCCGAAAGGATGAAACGCGCGTACAGTGCTTTTCCGGGCTTGCGGCGGCTGTCTGAGTGAGCCTAGATGTGACGAAATTCCACCTATACGGATTCATGTATGTCGGTTTCTGATTGTTTTAGTGGTTCGCATTGCATGTTGTTATGAAAGTAGAGGGCTGTCCCACCAGATTTGCTGGCCCAATCTTTCTAGCCAACTGACATATCTATTAGCGCGATTTCGGCATCCGTTTTCTCACAGCGCTACCACGTTTCGTTGATAGCGATGAGTTTCCAGGCAGCTGAAGCTTATCGAAATGTTAATTCAGCGAATTTTCTTATTGGAGCTTGGGCAATTATGTACCTATATATGGCATGTCGGGGACCGAAGTGTTTTCTGTTAGATACATGAAGCTAGTGAGTTTCCGTCGACCATTTAACGCTCGGCATTCTAAATGTGTTGCAGACCCTACAAAAGAGTTTGGTATAAAGTATAAGGATCTGCTGTCCCGGATCCCGGGGTTTGTTCGTGTTCTGCTCTGTTGCTCCAAATATTATAGTTATCGTTGAAACCGTCCCCGAATCCGGTCCTGCAGTTGGCCTTTTATTTGAGATTTGTGTCTTCACTGTATTGTCCGGAGAAGGTGCTGGTGCTCCCGCTGATTGCGACGAAATCCTGTTGGCAATCTTCTACGGAATTAATTCCAGTTCTCTAGAAGGTTTTCTGTCGTTATTTCTGAAAACAAAACAAGATTTAATAGCTTGGAACCACGCCCACTATAATTTGGTGATATGGGGATCCATGTCAATTTGGTGGCTACGACATTTGCTAGAAGTAGACTCCAGAATTAGTGCTATTGCCCGCGGTTATGCATCTCAGTATCGTTGGAAGAGGAATCAATAAGCTAAGTAACATCAGGTGCAAGCTCTGCTTTCCTTGCTTGACTTTATTTGTACCGCTTTTTGTTAGCGGGATCCGTTGAACTTTATTTCCACGGGATTTCAGGCAGTATACGCACTCCACTTGAGTCGTTGCGGAGGTGATTCGCAGACAGCAGTCTTGTCCGCCCAGTTTAGTGTTAACCGAAGTAACCGGGGTCTACCGTAGTGCAACGCGTTTTTGTGACGGGTGATTGTTTCTATTTTCGAGGGATTAGCTTGGAAACCCGGTCGACGTAGAGATGGAACCCTATTGATTTCGATCGTCGGTCAACCTATCCTTTATTTCACTGCAAACAAATAGACTGAGCATCGTTCCAATGACCACTTGGACCGCCGCGAACAGGTGTATTCATGAGCAAATTAGGGCAAATCCATCTGAGATGAGTTATAGACGTTTTAACCTATTACGGTCGATATGTGGATGGTATAGTTTGATTGACATGCAGTCAACCCTGCACAGAGCAAATTATATCCCATTTTAACTTGGCGCACGGCAACGCTAAGTGCAAACTAGATTCAGCACGCAATTGTAGGAATTCATCCCCAGATGTTCAAAAAAGCAAAAGATAAAAAGGGCTAATCAAATGGAGGAAGAAGAAAGACTTACGTGGTATGGACATTATATACATTGTACAAGCTTTGCCCTACTAAACCAGAAGTGGAAATTGGTAAGCTTTAACACCATAGGAACAAGAAGGCTTTGCAATATGAACACACTTCCGTCAGTGCTGAAATACTTAAGTATTTTTTAAAAGATATGGCTATCCCGAAAGCTCAGTTAGGAGAAATATAGAATGCTGAAAAATGAACGCTAAAACAAATTCGGTCGGAAAATAGTTAGTTTTTCTCTCTTTACATTTTAAATTGGATAGGATAGCGCACACAAGGCCTAGAAGGATATCAGACTCTATAAACGATTCCTAGTGCGCACCAAGCTTACGGCTGATATTTACTTCAACGCCTAACAACACAAAGACAAACATTTACGTTCAAGGAATTTTGAGTGTATACTCCTTCGCTTGTTCATGTCAAGCAGGCTATATCGAAAGAAATCGCAAGATGCTTTCTGTGACAATCTGTGAGTGCTCTTCGTCATTGCTGTATTGAGGAGGTACCGAAGCACCAAATAGCGCCGTGTTGATACTTTTATCCAATTTTGAATACCAAATTGATCATCATCACTGTTTTCAGTCAATTTGCCGTGTACTTGGAAGTCACAAATGCGCAGTAAGAGACAGTTTACCTGCCACATGGAAAGTGATCACTACCCGCCTCCGAAACACATAATTCTATGCAAAATATTCTTCGTAAATTTATTATTCTACCTTTCCACATCTCAGAATAACCCTTGTAGGGGAAAATGTCGCTTGACCGTTGGTGGACTAAACATTAAACCTTATCACGTAACTGACCTAGACCTTTAAACTTTACCAGCTTATGATATTTAAGCTCATTTTATTTGTAGCAACTCTGGTGTACATGCCACACGATATCTACAGCACTCGGTACTTTAATCTTGTAATTGATACGCTAACTATCCCACGGAACTTGTGAAGTATTTACATCCTTGCCTGTTCGTGGCAAGTATGGTGGGCCTTACTCTGCTTTGCGTTGGATTCTGTGATGGGCAAAAGCAACGCAACAGTATGTATGGTTCACTTGTTACGTATAGAAGATAGGAGCAGCATTTTTCTAGCAATCATAGCGATGATGTCATGAGCAACACGGAGCCCAAAGAAGCCCACCTATGCAGCTGGTCTTTCAATGAAACAATGTAACCACTAGAATATATGAACAGAAGGTGACGATTTAAGCACGTTAGAAAAGCTGAGGATTAGATTATATATCAGTTATTTTGCTGTGTGGTTTTGTCGTGAACCGATTCAATTTATGGCTCACTTGCGTTTTGCAACTAAAAAAACGACCGCCGTTTGTATGTAAACAAACGGAGTTAGCAAAGTACCAATATATTATGCAACGAGTTAAATTTGCATTATCATTTTTGTTAGGGTAACAGCCCTCAACTGTGAGCGTAATAAACACGGTTTCTTTTAATCATATAAAGGACTCTTTTGCAAGAGATACCCACATCCCCATCGTAAAGCTTCCATTGCACGGTTATTTTTCCCTAAAAAATAGATATAAATGACAGCATATTTATAGGAGTTGATAAGAAATCTTTCCACGGAACTTATTGTTACGCTTTTGCTTCACGCTTTGTCGATGGAACTGAATTCAAGTGTTACCAAGAATATAGTATATATTGCATATGTAGCAGGGTTAGTTAAAGATTTCAACTGTTCTATATTTAAACGGCATACAGATAAACTATTTTAAATGTATTGTCATGTTATGCTTTCAAACCAGTTATACGCATTAGTAGAACGCCGTTAAAGATTGTGGAATTCGTGTTATATTGAGTCAACCCAGTGTAGCAGAAATGAATCTGATCAGCTGAGTAATCTGCACTATTTTGATAGAAATTGAAGGGACTTTCCAGTTTAAGGGACGAGAAAATTGGGATCGCTTGTCGTATTAAATAATATTTTCCATTACGCAACATAGAAAAGTCATCTATTGTTGCAAAGGAACGCCAGTATTTGGAGTCAAATATGGTTACTGGATCGTACGGGTAATCATACCAGGCTATAATTTCCACTCTGGAATTTTGTATCACTTTGTCTATAATATATAAAATGAAGGCATATTTGAACTGTGTTATCCGCTTTACAAAGTGTTTATAACAATGAATCAAACAAATTGCCACGACGGAATTTTAATACACCACAGTCCCATGGTAAATATATTTCGGTAAATGCCATTCTTATTAAAAACCTTCCTCAGAATTTATCCGGACGTTATGCTTCTCCTCTGGATTATGTTGGCATTTCTATGCCCTTGAATCGGTCTCGTCATATTAGGTTATGACAAAGCGATTTTCAGTTACCTCCATATCACTTCAATAAAGGTGATCAAATTGTATCCGCTTACAAGATAGGGTTTCAGCCTTAATCTAATGAATAGATTGTTACGATACAGCTACAAACGTTCACTCACCGTAGATGATTTTGCTATGCAATTCCGAATAATGTGCTTGATAAATATCACAGAGGTAATTTGCGCAACCATCGGTAACAAAATGTTGTATATTTTTTTGATCTAGTAAAACATACATATTTGAAGATTAACTAAACTGCCCACAATACTAATATTTAAATAATATACAAAATTTTCCTGTTATATATGCTGTAAAACATGTCCAAAAGTATTGTACTTTTGCTCATGGAAACAGCAACGTTTAAATTTTACAAAATTTTCAAACCAATCTTCATGTAAATAGAGGACATATTATTTACGATCAATTAAATTTCGTTACGGAAATCAAGAATAAAGCTAAAATAGCAATGGGAATTTCGACGAAGATTCAAGAACTAATACCATGATCACCCAATGCAGTTTACATCCAAAACAACAGATTATTACTCGCAATATTTACGAAATGTGAGCACATTGTTGACCTTGATTCTGACAAAGGCATCGTATCTTCCAGTATTCAAAAGAATATGTTTCCAAATCATTTCATTATCTAATTAGAACATAATCTTACACGTTCAGTTTATATATGCACAGTATCTTACGATTGTTCAATGAAAATATTTGTAATACCTTATCTGATTAAATTATAATCTTACAAATTTGCTTAGTTGAGTGTGCCTAGGGAATGCCATGGTTTTTGCTAGGGCAATACTAATGACAAAAATCTAATGGATGAGCTTACCACAATCGAAATGTCCGGAAGTGGAGACTAGTTTCATTATTATCAGGATCACGTGCACGACTCCGGGGATCCTGGGCCTGGTTTTCATCTTCAAGCAAGTAACTCTATTCGATATATCAACTCAGGGGAGTGAGTATTTATATATATAAACTCGGACGTTTTCCACCGAAAATTTACGTATGTACGTTACGGAAAATGATTCGTCTTTATTTGTATACGAAGCTTAGGCTCACGTATCTGACTCCTAAGAGTGGAGTTGAAAAAATGCTTTTATTAGCCAAACACAATTGATGTACCCATATTTTCTAAACTTGTTAACATAATTTACTCAAATTGCGTAGTTACTAGTATCTTCAATACGGACACATGCGTGGTTAACTCCGCTTTATCTTTTGGAATATAAATATATATATATCTGTATCTGTATCTCAACTGCTATACAGCAGTTGAGATACAGTGAACCATAGCAACAATAAGGTATTTTACTTCGACTTTTATGGTCACGCTAACACACAGGCATCCTGCATTCTGTTTTCCACATCAAAATGAATAACGTATGATCAACAAAACAACTTCTTCCTTTCCGAATCCAGGTGGGACCACCTGGATCCGGGGTCAATCTTCAGCACAGCATGAAGTTTCATCCTGAGGTGTGTGTGCATCTTATTGTATTCGCTTCTATCCGGATAGTGCATAGTTTATAGTAGTGTATGCCTTCACCGGAGGTGCAATCTTCAATATTGTCGCAAATCAGCATTGGTGCTGAAGTATTGGAAACCACCTCCCGCTTCTGCTACCTTGGGAGTGTGATGTCGACTGATCAGCAGCTACACGTTGAGTTGTGTAATCGCGTGTCGAAGGCGGCAGCGGCATTCGGGAAGCTTGAGTACCAAATGTGGAACAACCATCAGCTTAGCATTGGCACGAAGCTGATGGTGTACAAATCCATGTTACTGTCCGTTCTTCTACACGGCAGGGAAACGTGGACGATGTACCGTCGGGATGTTCGATATCTCGAGCGGTTCCATCAGCAGTGTCTGCGACGAATTTCTCGGATCGTCTGGGGCGCCAGAGTTGCAGACACGGAAGTTTTGCGCCGAAGTGGGATGTATGCAGTGGACTGCATACTTTTACTGCGACACCTGAGATGGCTCGGTCATGTGAGCCGCATGGATTCGACGCGGATACCGAAACAAATTTTATACGGTCAGCTGAGTATAGGGAAGCAACATGCTGGGAAACCAAATTTACGTTACTAGGACATGATTAAAGTGAGCCTCACACGTTTTAATCTTGATTGCAGATCATGGGAATCGAAGGCGGTTGATCGGCGTACATGGCGCGATCTAATCACGAAGGCAGTTGCTGAAGTGCGGGAGAAAGCCCTCATGCATGGAAAGAAGAAGCGGCAGTTGCGGAAGCGGCAAGCACCAATGAATTGTACTCCATCGACATCGAGCGCATTGTGCTGTAGAACATGCGGTCGCGCGTCCCTTAGTCAGGCAGGCCTAGTGAGCCATGAGAGAGGTCACTCGGGACCACTGCCGAAGCGACGACGGGTCCCGCAGTGAACGTAGGCAGCACCGGCGCAGCGTTTGTAGGCACGCTGAATTCGATTTACTAACCGCATGCTTGCATGCTAAGTCTCTTTATTTCAGGTGGTGGGTTTTCGGTTCTCTCCTAATGCCTTTCTTTCTCATATAAATGTCTAGTGGGCCATTAGCTGTGCCATTTGAGGCCACTACAGAAGCGACGACGGGTCCTACAGAGAATTACGGCGAGCCGGCACAGCGTTTATAGGCACGCTGAATTCGATTTACTAACCGCGTGCTTGCATGCTAAGTCTCTTTATTTCAGGTGGTGGGTTTACAGTTTTTACCTTAATGCTTTTCTTTCGCATATAAATATCTCCCTGTACTCTATTTCATTAACTTGCACACATCGCCTAAGCCAATTATATTCGATTTCCATAACATTTTTGCATTCGTGGCATTCCGTGAACTATACTTTCTTACCTAGTGCACTCAGCTAGGATTTGTTTGTAATCAACGTATTACATGTGCTATTTACTTAAGGTTTATATCACCGTTTCCTTATGCATTTATCGAGTTTTTCTCTTTTTATTTCTCTCTCTCTCTCTCTCTCTCTCAAGTGCTTGGCTGATGTTTGATATCCCCGGTGTGGCTGCGCTTGATGTGCAGGTTGACAAGGTGCCTACCTGTCAATTACCCACTTCCTCGTCCATACTGGCTCCAGGAGACAGTTGGTCGTTGCTGGAGGGGACGGGGTGCACGGTCCTTGTGGCCGTGTTAGACTCGAAGAGTGGTTTCATGCAGTCAATGTGGAGCGGACTACGGTCCAGCCACCGCCTTGTGTGCGGTTGATTCCCCAAATGCAGTGTGCTTGTGTTTGCCTGTGAAGGAGTGTGGGCCGGCTCCGTTGAAGAAACGTGGCTCCCATCCGCATGCCTCCCGGTCTTATTCCTTCGGGTTTACACTGGATATGGGGTGTGTGGTTGGAGCTGTGGGTGGTGCAGCGCAAGCCATCCATGGTCCCTCTGTAGGCGCAGGCGTCCTGTGGCTTGCCACAGTGACATGCTTATCTGAAACCGGATGCCGCCAACCATCTCAACTGCGTCGTTAGATGTTTGATCAAGGCATTTGCTATTTCTTTGCGTTTACCTTTTTCTTCAGCAACCTTCATTCTGAATAAGGATTATCTAATATACCATCTGTTCGTTTCTGATAATGCCTCGGTGATCGAACTGACTCAGATTCCCCCGAATAATTGCTTTGAAGCTTTTGAACTCGCGTTACTGACAGGGTGTTCTCAGCAAAACCAAATTTAACTTCTTTCTTGATACTTATATACAAACGAGTAGTCCCATTTATACCAGCATTCTGTAACGGCTACCAAACATTGTGCACTATTCCTCCTAGTCCGCAGTCGCACAGTATCAACTGCAATACTTTCCTGAGAGGATAGTGACAGACTATGTTTATTCATCAAGAAGTCAGATATCGACCACAGGATATTCCCATATACAGTAGACCATAAAGTCTAGTAACTGCAAAGCTAACACCAAAACCGACAAGATTTATGCATATCAGAAGCCTGAACTTGTGACTAGGAAGCCGAATGTAAGAGCTCGCGGCCAAAAAATAATCTTGCCTTCCAACCTCTGGCACCAAGATTTTATGGCAAAATCAACGTAGCAGTTAACGGGTACTCGACTAGTCTGGCAGGTGGTAACATAGGGGATTTACGTGGAACCATTGGTAACTGCTTAGGTACCAATGTGGCGACTTTGTCCGTTTCGCTACTGACTAGTTCTTTCGGTTTAACAAAACTACAAACAAGGCGAGTCCTCCTTGAACTCTGTACCTTGTAGTCGATGTGGCTGTGCTGGACGAGTGAGCTTCCTGTTATTTTTGTTCCCGCCGCAGATTGACTTACCTTCCACATATATTAGTTGCATATGACAATAACGATGTAGTCCGGCGCACAGCTGTAACGATTCTCGCTTATAAGCCACCAACGATGATCGGGTGAGTTTATGAGGCAATTAAAACAGTAATCGCCTTTGCCAGGTAAAAATATGCAAACGCTAGGCAAAGTGACCTCTAAGGTCAAGCAGGAATATGAGACAGTGCGACCACCATGCATGCAAAATTAGATAGCAATTTAAGGCTGTCCTTAGTTTCAAAAATATTTGGTTTACTAGGCCACCATAGGTTACTATGGTCTTGCGTTCGGAAGACGACTCTAAAGTGTGCGGACATACGAATAATGAGCTTCAGGTGAATCATCTGCGGATCGAATGACCTGTACCTGGTCTGTGGACAGACAAGGCACATTTTCTAGTCAGCGAACCGTTCCTGTTTTGGAACAGTGGCTAAGCCATGGAGCCTGATGCTGCAGAGTGGTCGGCGACGGGCTTATATTCAGTAATATATTGTATATACATATATCATTACATGTGCAAACTTAATATAGAGATTTTTGGATGAATCACTGATCCCAAATAGCCCGCGAGAACTGAACCGAAAACCTAACATAGCCAACTCATGGCTGTCCCACCAAATATTCCGGGGTATGCAATCAGTATCATACAATACTAAAACGCCTCAATTAAAAAGCTCGCAGAGCAAAGAAGCCAGCAACAAGGCTTCAATGGATAGCGTTTGAACCGTTCGTCGTGCTTGACAATTTTGTTGCAAACATATCGTCATCTGTCCAGATAAGATCATCTCTACGTTGTTACGTGTCGCTTAGGATTTCGTGAAAACCATGCGATACGATGAAATCAAAAAATAACATCACGCACAGCTGCTTGTCTTTGCTTAATAGTTTAGCCGTAGTGGATCCTCGCGTTAGTATGTAATTATTTCCGGGATCGGTTCACCAGTGGTCCGATTCACGATCGACAAACAGCTGGCAAGGAATTGCAAGCTTGATAGCTTCCATTTCTTGGGAAATCTGTATTAAATATTGTGATTTGTTTAAGACGAAAAATGCATTACAAATAATCTCAACACGACTGACCGCCCTCAAGCCAAGGTTATCTCACTCAGCTGCAGTGGGAGCCGCATTCACAGGTTCATTGTGACGAAGTTTAAAGGGGAACAAGTGCACTCGCATTAATAAGAATTCTAAGGATTATCCTGCACTTCCATCAAAATTGTTGGTATATAGAAATGGTTATCGGTAAATTTGGGATTGCTGGGTATAAATATTTAGTTTACGCCAGGCAGGAGACAAGTGAATCAATTCTAACGGAAAATCCACTTAATTCATTTCGCACTGGGAATATTCATTAAATTAGGTGGGCTTATCGGTATGTGTACAGAAAGATAGGCATTTATCCTCACGTTCAGTGGGTTGTAGAAAATCTTTTGCAGCATGCAGTCCGAAATGGAAAACAAATATTAAAGACGACCCTGTTACTTCATGACATGATGTGTGGTTTTCAGTGGAACTATATTTTAAAAATAATTCCTCTCTAATTAACTAGAACATGCGTACAACGCGCTCATCATGGCTTTTGGCAGTGTAACTTCTAAACGCCCTGTGTAATAGACATTAGTGCAATTCCTTTTAATTTACTGCAGTCAAGGAAGGCGGAGGAGGACCCCCTATTTAATATGTTTCAGCGAAATTCATACCCTAGAAGCTTTATTCTACGCTGCCTGATGTCAAAGAGCCAGTCACCACCCGCGTCTACATGTGCAACAGAAAGAAGAACTATTATCCTATCTTATATCCATGGGATCTCTGAAATGGCAGCGAGGCTTGTAATGCCTCACGGGATAACTGTTGCACACGAAGCAACGGAAACCATACGGAATAAACTTTTTAAGGTAAAGGACAGACTGTCTAAGAAAGAAACATCGGGTGTGGTTTACAAAATTTCCTGCAAGAACTGTGAGAATTACTATGTAGGCAAGGCTGGAAGAAAACTTGGCACGAGACTACACGAACATAGTCTGGCCATCCGCCGCCACGATGAGAAATCATTAATGTCGGTACACATGGATGCCGAGAACCATCAGTTTGCTCTGGAGAACGTTAAAATACTTGGAAGAGCAAGAAACCGCAGAGCGCGTGAGTTCCTCGAGGCCTGGCATTCTGGCCGGAACTCAATCAACAAACGCCTGGAGCTGGAGGGTGTCTATGAAGCTCTGCAGGTTAAGGCAGCGTTAGGCACCAGATCGACAAGGAGAAGAGGTGTTCACATGACGGACACGTGAACCGATCGAACGCTGACATTCGAAGCAGGCAACAATCAATAGCCATTCAGATCTGGCACTGGTTTGCGAGACTGCGCCAATCAGCATCAAATAGCTGCACTGAAGATGTTACCTAGTTTGGTAACGAAACGTCTGCAACAGAAATGCCCAGCTCGGAGAACAGGACAATCTTTTCATCCACATCCCGAGCTACAGGTATTCTCAATAATTTCCAAGGGTTGTTGTGCTTTGTGACTAGAATGCGTAAGGTTTCGGTAATCACGTGACCGTTTCAGATGTGATCGATACATATGGGCGCTAAGCAGATAGTGACCATTTTATAACACTCCCACCACATCGCATCTCCGACATCTACCAGCTCTAATATTGTCACCTTATCGAATGCATAAAGCAGGGCGCATAAGCTATAACCTGCTATCTCCAATACACCTAGTTATACTACTTCTTTCCTGATCCACATAAGACAGCGTTCTATGACTGGTAGTTTAATCAATGGCAGTTGAGATACAAATGGAGTTCTTTTATTTGTATTTATCTTCCTCAACACCCATCTCAATCTAAAGGTAAGCAGTTCATTTTATGGCGAAGTTACCACATTTCCTTGATGATCTTCGGTGTTCTTACCTTAAATAATTGCGTCAACTTGCTTCACTAGCCCGCAGGTTGAATACTATGAGTGAAGATGGATATTGCCTACCCGAACTACTTGCTTGTTGTAAGCTTTGATACATTAAAGTTTGCAGGACTGAGGCTAGAACAGAACTGAGTCGACCGTTAGGCTTTAAGGGAGCAGTATTGTGTGATTTACGAAAGTCTGCTATTCGTGTCTAACAACGTCTTTCTAATGTTTGCCTGGAGGCAACGCATAAGCATCCAGTACCGAGACGGATCGATTTCAAACGTGATAGGGTCGCGTAAAACACGCAACCAGATGATCTGAACAGGATACACTCAGTACCGGTTTGAAGAAATATTCATATGCACTAGGACTGATGGTGCAAGAGTTTTCTACCTAGATTTAATCCGAAAATCTGATGATGATAACGGCTTTATACGCTGAAATACTAAAGAGCATTCCAGGCGGTCATTTTATGAATTAACAGATTGCGCTTTGGGTAAAGCATCCGATGGGAGACTAGATACTCCATGCGTATTAAACTGTACTTCCTCGTTTGTAACAAATTGGATTTCGCAATCTGCTTCCAAAACAGGTAGGCAGGTTTTCACATTCCCTTGCATGTATCTGAGGTTGATGCTTGTAATTAGATTTTGTCATCCTTATTATTCCATATTCTGAAATTTACCAGTAACATTAAGCTCATCGAAAGCTTGAAAATCAACAGTATGAAAAGATTCTGTAGACGTTTTTGCTACAGTCCACATTGCTAAAGGCGGATCCCTCACCGACATTCGAAGCTATACGGTTCTCTGCCGTGTATAGTAGGGAATGAAGCCGTGGCATAAAACAGAATTCGAAGTAACGGTGGTTCTTGTTCTCTTACCGGTGTAATAAACAATACGCAAGTTAGGCAGAGGCCTGTATCGTCCTTGGAACGTGACCTGACCTGAACAGTTTTTACATTATATCCGTAGTGTTTTGCCGCACATCGCTGAGCATGCACGTTTTTGTCCCAGTTTAACGAGCTACAGCTACCAAGGGAAATTCTCTGGAATATTTCCAGCGGAGATTGTTTCTACCGGATTTACAAATTTGGGCAATTTTCGTCCAAATTCACTCATATGTATTCATGCTTTTATCGTTAACCATTCAAGTGTTTTGTTTTTTTTAGAGAGTTTCCCCTTTTCCATTGATCCTTCACTCCAATTGTTCCCTTATAGTATGTCAAAGATAGGGGGCATGTTGCATTTTTATTTGAACTTGCAGGGAAGCAACCGTCTATTTTTTCCGTTCCTCATCCCAATCGGTGCGATCATCCAAACAACCATGCATGCTATGGATATACATTAGCCCACCTACCCAAGACCGTACAATACACCATGAACCAGTCATCTGAACTTGACCTGATGATTATTGACAGAAACACTTGCCTGCGGTGAAGCTATGCTTACCAGCAAACATGTAACGGCTATTCGGCCACTATGGTTACATCATCTGTGACCCAAAACGGAATATTGTATGCTAATCAAACAAGCACGATTGTAGTAATAATAGGACTGACATGTTTTCTATATGCTAGGCGTTAACATCCAATGAGCGCCAGTGTCAGCCGTAACAAAATAAAGAAATAAAACAGCACGATAGGACTTCTTTTCTTCTCTCCTATGCACACACCTGTCCACTGGTTAAATGAATACAGGCCTTAGCAGGGTTTATCTAGCCACCAAAAATTTAGATTCTCAAATGCCAACATCTTTTCGCTCCAGCCGAAATTAGCACAGACTGTACTTCATTCATCTCTTACAAGCAGTAATTCCAAGACATAAGGCCAGGCGTTCTCACGGCATTGCAGTAGTAGAAACCCTGGGAAACTGGGAAAAAACGTGTTTGTGCAGACAATCTAGATATTGCCGGCTCCACCGCTTAAATCCTCTTATGCAATGTATCGACTGATGTAATATCGGTAACAGCTAGTATTTTTGTTGACCGAGAAGAGACGAAAAGCATTTAATTTTGCTCATCTTGTGAAGTCGCGTTTGCTCGTTGCAACAAAGTGTGTCTCAAGTAGATTCACACTCTAAAGCCACCAAACGCGTGAAGGAGTAAGTGCAACTAGAAGTCACATAACCAAAGTCTCCGATGGTCGTGCCTACCACACCACCCAACATCAGGCGAAAATCCATTGCCGTGAAAACTAAATGCATTAATACTACTGATTTAGTGATAATTTCTTCAATAGGTAAACACTGCGATGATTCGAAGCCGTGGAATTTTCTGAGTGACGGAAGTGCAGTCCTGGATACGCCGAATGATTTTATGAGCCTCAATAGACATCCAACCTTAACACTCTACGTTGGGTCCCTGGGCAATAGGAATAAAATTTGGGTCCACATAGGTTGTCTAGGTGGTTTTTTATCGGCTTATCGCCTGCAAGAGGTGAGCACCAGTGGGCCAATGATAATTAACTGATATCAAATGAACAGACGTAGGATAACCATACTTTTTTATTGTAGGCTTATGCTGCCGGGACCAGGAAGATTGATAATAGATCCGTTGCGTGTAATGGAAAACTTTAGTCCAGTACATGCCTACCCGTGTCATTTCATTACAAATACAGTGACCTAAGTATACTACCACAAATGGCTCCGTCACATCATATGGCGGCGAATATAACCATCTACACTGGAACTAGGACTAAACACAGCTGTTATGCAACCACATCCTAGTGTTGTCCACGCTGAAACGGCACTACACTCAAGTCAAAATATCCACAAAAGTGGTTCAGATAAACGTGTACTGAAAGTAATATCTATCGAGATACCTAAGCATAGACTGTACACTTTATGTGCAATTGAAAATAAATACAGTTTGCATTTTGAACAAGATTTGCCATGTCACGCTAATAATCAATAAGTTCTGACCTGTCATCTGTCGGCACAAATTAACCACCCTCAATTACGCCGATTCATGAAATTCTCACGTCTAAGAAAATCTCTTATACGCAAACTAAGACGCAAGGTTTACATGGTAAGCTTTGCGAACTGTAGCTCCTTCAATTAGCAAACGCCGGTGACCTCATCGATATGTCGAAGACATGTTCCGCTTCTTAATATTTGACATTGAGGTCGAAATACCAGGCATATCCGCTGCTCGGCACGAAAGATCCGGCAAAATGGGAGGTATAGTTCTGCATTTACGCACCAACTTCTAACTTGGAGCTGTGTGATATCCGGTCGAAATGATCTAGTATTTTCTTTATTGCAGTCTAGGTTTAGGCAGATGTGAATGTATATTTTTGGCCTCTTTCCCCAAAGGCCGATATCGACTTTTCTTTGGAATCCGCATTGCAGCAGCTTATAATCAAAGAATTCACTCACATTCGTATTGCTGGAGAATTCAGCACCCAAGCAATTGAATTCCAGGCAGTTCCAGGAGAACTGGTCAAGTCTGATCTACAAGAGATTGCCTCGGTTATTGTGTTTTTCGAGCGCTGGGTTATTTTGGCCGATTTGCGACGGCGATATAGTGCTAGGTTTCTTGTGCGAGCTAGAAAATACTGAAAAACCTAGGTTTCGAAAATCTCGAAGTCTTTAGGCAAGATGCGGTAGTGTTGGTGTACAATTTTGGTAACTTTTAGTCGGCTGTAAACAACTTAAAAATACATGCAGGTATGCAACTTTACCTAGTCTCGTGTACAGTTACTCATGGCATTCAGATATTTTTTGTGGCTATCACAATAGAAGTTGCTCAGCTTTATTGTCTTTGAGAAAGATATGTACTGCAAAATGAACAATCATTTACGCGCGTCTGTTGTACCGCAAGAGAATTACCTAACAAACGAGCGCGTGCTGGCAACAATGCAGCGGGTTAACATGGTCTACACATTCGCTTAGCGAGGCCTGTATGTTGGGAACGTAAGTAGATCGTACCATGCTCGGAATATGTGGGTGAAGACAGCAACGGGTATTCAAAAATTCGCATCCTTCCGAGCAACTTGGAAGCCGCTGAGTTTTAGCGCAACACTATCCGTGTCAACATGTGACCCAAATAATTTGGTTGCACAATGCATATGATTATTTAGCCGAAAGCGTAGCGCAAAAATGTAACAACTTGTTTCATATGACCTACGGCAGTTAGCCTCGGGCAAATTATTGCAGAAATTTTAGTATAACACACATTGTACTCAATATTTTAAAGTTTACAGGTTGTTGACACCAGATGGCTGGTAAAAGCTATTGGTATCTGAGTCAAAGAAATACGCTCATTTTCTCCTATCTGTATAATATGCAAAGGTGACAAGCTAAGGCAGGGAAAGCATAGCTGGGCTGCTCAGTTTTTTTCGAAAATAGTTACAAAAGCGTGCAATACATGTCTCAGCCTTTTCGTACCCTCACACACATCAGCGTTGTTTTATACACAAATTCAATATTTCTGTTTCACAAACCCCTGTTATTTACTGTATAGAGCAACCGGCAGGATGATAACTCAAAGTCAAAGAGAAGTACTCGTCTTTGCGTGAGTAAGATTTCGGCAAACCTATAACCTGTAGTTTGGTATATTTGGTATAGCATCCACATGCCCAATGTACCGATCCCTTCCTATTCGTTGGCTGCATGCGTTGGCGTGTGTAAGTAAGACGCTCTCTCGCTCATCGTTTGGCCTGAATTTAAATAGTCGATCATTGCGTTGTACGACATCGGTTCGAATACAGTTTTGCATTCAGTGTATCCGACGTGTTTTATTTGTGATACTTCGGCTAAGAGCCAGTCACTGTGTGTTAGAATGCTGCCATTCTTCAAGCAGTAATAGGTTAGGGCTGACTGCTCGAGATGCTGAGTAGAAGAAGAATCGATGCAGCCGAATCTAGCACATAGATTACCATCTTCGGATACCGCTGATCATTTATCATTAGTAAAGGCATATTATTGTGCGTGAATTTTAATCGTGGCTTCTACTTTCTTCGAACTTTACACTACTCACAAACATCCACCATTAATTTATCATTGGGTTGGCACGCTCGTTGGTCGGAGCATACCTGGGATAGCAAAGTGAATTCATTTGCAGGAAAGCTTTCACAATTTTACGTGAGTGGGTGAAAGTAGGCGGCTTATTGTAAGAAATTCAGAGACAGGTACCTGTATGCTTCTTGGTATGCAAACTGACGTACGCATTTCGTTTTATATGCTAGTGGCCTGATTTATAAAACTTTATAAGCCACACGAAATGAAACTTCATGCCACCAGATATATTATGGCAGTACCTTTATGAAATCCGACGCCACAAGAAAGAGGAACGCCCTTTTGCTACTGCTGCGTTTACAGCGTACGCTACACGTATATGAGAATTGCCGTCACTCCGCGACACTGCTTGTTTTTACCTGTACCGTATTTGAGGTATTCTGATGAGAGCAACGGTGTACTTACTGGTAAGTAGACCACAGAACCTGTGATGGCAATGATCTAAAATTGTTTAGCGATTGATTATTTTATTTAGAGATATATTCCTGTAAAGTTTTGGAGATGTACCAGCTATACGTATGGGCATGATCAAGTTAGACTATCTTCAACATTTACTTGGTTGCATTAGATGTAGATAGGTATGGAGTAATTTATTAGTTCCACCAACCTCTGCGTTCACCAATGGTTCTGAACACTATAAAGTTTCTGTCATGTCTGTTGTCCATGTATTCAAAATGCAAGCTTCTCGCATAGCCTTTAAACTAGATAGAACTGAATGGTTTTTCATCGGGTTCGAGTTATGATACTTTACCTAGATATATTTGTCATGTTTTATGGTTATAATTTGGACGTCTTTTCTGAGCGTCAAAAATAAGAATAATTTGGGGATCAGGAGTGTACCAACGACATTTAGATCACAAGTACAAAGATAGCAGGTAATCGCTTTTTAATGGAATTTTCTTATCTATCGCTACGAATCGATGTGCTAAATATCATAAAAAACTAGTTCGCCGTATTAAATACATTGATCAGCATCCCGTATTCAGCATAATACTTTTACTCCTGTTAATTTTCATGGGCCTGTCGAACAGTCTAAACTTCAGTTGACTGCACATCTGCCTAGAACAGAGGTCACGAAACTATTAACCACGAGCGGGATAAATAAAAATTGGCTGGCGCGTCCAGATAACTAACGAAATAAAGAGCGCGGACCCCATAATCGCTAGGTACAAAAAGTGGGAGTGAGAGTGGCACAAAAAAGTCAAAGAAAACGCGACACTAGTTATACGATTTTCTTTTAGCCCTAGCGTTAGTAAAGACTGAAGTAAGTTGGTTCGGACTAAAATAGGGTTGAAGTACAAATTATATAGATGTTCAATTGAAATGTTGAAAAAGGGAAGCATGTACTATTAAGGACAAACGTTTAGATATCAACATAAATAAACCTTTTTATTCCTCTACGGTGAGAAGCGTTTTCTATCTCAGTGGACTAATCCCTTTTAGTAACACTGATTTGGATGAATCTTAAAAATTTGCACTTCTATCGCAATTCCCTACAATCAGCCTGCATTTTTTACGAATTATGGCTTCAAAATTAAACAGGAAATGTCTATAGAAGTAGGGATGGCATTCAACTGTAAATATTATTTAGGTAGTAATCTCAGCACACAACACAAGCCTCACCGTCACTTGAATTAAATATAATATTGGTGTAGATGAACGAACCTTAAATGTCCACCAGCAGAATTCTGAAAGACCACACCCCTTTCCAGACTGCAAAATGGTGGAGAAACTTCTATGAAGTTATAATGAAGTCCAAAAATGTCGGGCGGCAAGCTTATGGTGAGGTAAGCATTTAAAAGTATCTGTGTAAAGCATTAAAAACGTTATTAATGGAACAGATGATTTCCAATATTATTTCATGATTTTAATGATGATAACCGACGGGCAAATCTTGCGTCGTTTCGAAGTAATCAGGCTGCACTTGCATATGTAGATTCTACAATCCGGTCTCCATCCTGTAAGATAAAAGTCTGATATTTTTATATGACATTACTACTAGGTGCTCGGGTAAAGCACATAGGAATATTTCTCATTTTTCGGTTACAATCTGTGTCGTATAATGTATTGCATACACGGCACCAGCCAACATCCGGACATGAAGTAATCTTTTCTCGTAGCTCCACAAAATAGTTCAGGTAAAATGAGGTGGAATTCCGTATCATTTAATCAGTTACCTAACAACTGATCATGTGTCCGTAGGAACAAGGATTTCTAAATAAATGCACAAGGAGTATGAATTCAATTGTAGTCTCAACACAAATTCATATTGCACAAATTCTATCCTATATAAAGTAGGATTACAACTAGAAGCTGAAATGTTGCGATAACATTTATTGTTTATAACATAACATTTGAAGCAATTCCACCTTAAATTATTCCACACTTCTGGCAATACACGGGCTGTAATGTTGCTCTCATTTTTGGAAAGCCTGTTGTAACGCACGTTCTAAGATGGCATGCAGCTCTCTCTTGGCGTTGTGCTGGATCACCTCTATGGTTTTGAAACGACGTCCTTTCAACGTGATTTTAAGTTTGGGAAAAGGGAAGCAGTATGAAGGGTTAGGTTCAAAGAATACGGTGAACGTGGCACAACGGGAGTGTGATGCTTTTCCAGATACCTGAGGAATGATGTCTTGCCGACGCATTTTTACGATGCAACAGTCAACTCTGGCTTTTACACACGTTTCAGGCTTCTCCCTGTACACGACTTCCTTCAAACTCGCGAAAATCACTGGTAGGCTCCCTTGTTTACTATATGACCATGCGGCGCAAATTTCTGAGGGATAGTGCTTTTGCAGTCAGAAGATACAACACTTATCACCTTGGTCTTTGACCGATTCATGTGTGCTTTTCTGCAAGTAAATACACTTTCCGCATCCACTGTGACGACTACACCTTTGTTACAATGAAATAACCATAAACCTAGGTCTAACCGCCTGGTATGAGATGCTTAAATTATTTTTCGTCTTCATTGGCGGTTGCAAACAGTTATTGGCTGAGTTCATTATGGTTTGGGTTCTGATCTTCAGCAAACAAATGAGGCACGAGTTTCACACTGACACGACGCACTTAAGTTTGTCATACAAAAGTTGATTCATTTCCTACCCTGATGCCCACAACCTCAGCTACCTCTTGAACAGTTAACCAAGGATTCCCGTGGATCACGACATGGATTCTCTTTATCTGGTAATTGCCTCTTAATATGGAAGGCAGTCCGCTCTTGGAATCGTCACGGACCGACATTCTATTGTGTTCAAACAACTTTCACCACTTATAGCACTGCGTGTGACTCATACAGTGCTCCCCGCATGCTTGGCTATGCAATTGAAATGTCTGCAAAGTTTTACAAGTTTGTAGCCAAATTACACACGCCAAGTTGTTTTTCAAGCTCTTTTATTGTCTTGTTGGCATTAATCCGATGACAAGCTTGTGCACATGCTCACTATATTGGCGGTAGCTAGCCAACTAAAAGGCAGAGCGAAGTGCGGCCAATGGCAGTTTGTTGTCAAAATAAGCACAGATGCAAGCTTGGTATCCGCAGTTCGCTTACTCTGCTGGTCGACGCGCAATAACAGAAGTTCGGTTTATTTTGGACACACCATGTGTACCAACTTTTATTCCGTAGAACATCCCAGTTACACAAATACGGAATCACGTATGTCTAAATGGGGCTTGCATGTTAAAACCAAATTTGCGCGTACATGTTTAATGCACCACATAGAGAATTTCTGGGTTGGATCATGAGTAATTCGGAACATATTGAATACTAGACTGCACTAATGCTCTGTGAAACTTCAACTTGTTACGTAAAGTGCATCGTTACTAAAGCTCATTCACCCATACGGTGGCTGCGCTTATCTTTCCACTGTACCAAACACTTCGCATGAACACAACTCTATGCACGGTTGTACACAAATGTGCGGCCGTGCATGCGTGGGCTTAAGATTTCAGACCTGTTAGATACGCACAATAGCAGATAGGGAGTAAGTAGATGGGCCACGATTGTGATCACCCGCATTGTACGATAACCAATTGACTGGGGGCGCGAGCGATTACCGAAAGGGAATCACCAGTTTAGAGAGTGAATTTCGGTATCTACGATGCCGATAATGCCATGACAAACAGCAACTGGTTGAGGCCTATTTTTCGAAAGAAGACGGGAATTGGTTGTGCCAGTCATAACTGTATGGATTCACATTTCTGAAAACTATGCAGAACTGATGAATTGTTTACTCAACTATCTCCGTGTAGTTAATTTTGTCGTAAACCAGAGTGGCTATACCACTCAGAACGCAAAAATTAACAGGGGATGTATCACATGTTCTATTTGGTGTTTGATAATTGCTGCTTCCCTTTATACCTAAGTGAAAAAATATTGTTCATAAACTGAATCAGGTAAAGGCACATGACCGGTATGCATCAGAAAGTCCGAGGTATGTATATTTGCATCTACCTGCACAATCTTTGAGGAAGATATTGCAATCGCTGGGATTATGGATCGGTTGAACAATTGCTTTGCATTGATCCATCTATGTTACCCATCCTTACCTTCATGGGTACTTCATGCATCAGACTTGAATGCTGCAATTCATCCAATTGCGAATTTCCTGCATGGGTTGTCCTCAAACAGTCAAGAGGCCTACAGTTACATTGCCGGACTCGGATAAATGTTTTTAGTGATAACAGCGTTTACCACGCAAAAAGATTTTATTGAGTCTCCAGAACGATCGATTGGCATATATAGATATTCGATCCAGATGTTTGCTAATTTGGTACAAACATTTAGAATGGATAATGATAAAAATGTCATGGCTATCCTACGGGGGCAACCACCTGCCAGCTCTGCATTCATAAATTTGTTTTCATTTTGTAATCCTCATATCTCCGGCATTTCTAGCGATTCGGCTTTGTTGTCTGGACTGGAATTCCACGCTAGTTTCCGAATATTTCATCTGATACCCGTGGGGTGGGAAAATGCTCTCTCACTTGGATCCTCTTTGTATTGTGCGGAACCGTGCAAGTAGATTTTTAGCACTGTAAAGCTGCATAATTAAGCGATGAGAATTAAGCAAATATAATGTACGTATTTGTATGCATAGCATTCCGCCATCTGCCCATTTAGGCAAGATGGTCAGTAAAACATGACAGTTGCCGGGCTCTGTCAGATTTGTAATGACATTTAATAATTTCTTTGCGTATTTTATAGCCACACATATATTGTTCGGTGAACATAAGCGGGTTTCTGCCTAGTTTGCTCACCAGGTGTAATAGACTGCATCTATTAAATATTATATTGAACTGTCTGGTACTTCATTAGCGCTGTCAACATTAATGCTTCCCATAGATAGAGGTTTCAAATTCGTGAGAATTGACTGGAAATAATTTTTCATTAACGACAGTGAATACTTTTGGGTAAATCGAAGATGCTTCACATAATTTTCAACACTCAGCAACAAGCGTTGTTTATCGATATTCTTTATGAAGTGTCGGATACATAATTACGAAAAATGTACATAGATCGGTTGAAAAAATTCCATGTATTTTGGCTGATATTATGTCGATTTCTGAGGATAAACTGGGTGGGATAAATTTGTGTGCCTCGGTGAAGGGGACCACGAAAACGTTTTCTACAATCTTAACTTTGCAAGCTGAACATTTTGCAAAACAGCATTACCATCGTACCGCGTAAAAAAGCGTCAACAACGATATATTGCAGACTGACATATTCCACTGGTAAATTGAATTGTACGGTTGCTTACATATCGATGCAAAATTTGATTGAAAATCAGATACAAGTCACGATAGTGAAGCTATGTTAAGAATCTCTGGTGACTTGAATTTTAGGATTTTGGTTTTCACAGGTACGGTCCAAGAGTAAAAGTGTGTATTGATGTCTGCGGAAGGCAAGACTATCATGGAGTTGCGTTAGCATTGTTTAATGACAAAACATTGATAATGCTTAACATGTAAGTATTTGAGATATACCGTAAAATGACCGGGGTGTATATTACAGAATAAAAGACAAAACAATGTGGAAATCTGAGAAATCGTTACTACTTTTAGCGGGCTGACCCTGAGACTCGTATGAATTACGACGCAGTTTTCCTCACTAATAAGTTACAAAGTGCTAAATGCGACAAGTTAAATTCGCGCTATTTTCTTATCTGACTGTTGTGGACCGCGCCGCTTAACAAATATTATAAAGCACGGAAAGAAGACGAAGGTCGGTAGACGCATGCATTTCGTATTGTTCCTTCAGTACCATTAACAATAGCCGGTAAGCATAGATATAGTTAAACGTGGGTGCAACCAGACAACCTAAAGGTGCAAAGCGAATGACGGAAGTTTACACGTGGGCAAATTAAGCGTGCGAATTCGCTGAAAACGGTGGTTGTTCGCTACCAATTCCGACGGATTTGCTAAGAGAAACTCTACTATTGTGCACGGTGAATGTGGATTTTCACTTCCAGAATACACCATACCGTCGGATGGACGGCGTAGCAATGGGTAGCCCATTATGTCGTGTGTTCGCTGATTTCTTCATGTCGATGGTATAAAGAGACATTTCTACAGAGATAGCCTAGGTGCCAAACTACTAAAAATATGTCGATGGTATATTGGCTTTCTCTTATGCGGAGCAGCAGCTCACACAAAGGTAGAACAGCACAATGGTGCTCAGGCTAATTTCGGATTACATGTGAAATAAAAAAAAATACAATTGTCTAACATACCTGGACATAATCAAAACTCGCAGGGAGGATGGATTGTTTAAGAGGTCAATTTAGCGAAAATCGACATAGTCCGGTCTGTACCTGCACTTTGCTAGCTTCACAACAGTGCGGTACAAAAGGACACTTGTGAAGACTCTATACCATTTATCACATGC
>OX104065.1:14967434-15016002 GCA_944474145.2 Dicrocoelium dendriticum | reverse complement strand
CAAGTGCAGAGCTGCAGCGTCCAATTTCGGAAATGTGGAATCTGGCGGTTCTTTTTGATCGGCAATATTTGTGTCCGTGGCCAGGTGCAGTGGAGGGGAGAATGTGAAGGGAAGTATTTCTTGCGGGCCGACTTGTTGAAAAAAATTACGTTTGCAGTCGGTATACTGAGCGAAGTGCGCTAGCTGCAGTCGCGGATACAGTGAACTTGGGTGGTTCAAACCCATATCCAGTATGCCACTCGGTTCTTACCTGCCGATTATTAGCGCGTCCACCTGCGCGATTGAAACGGCAAGTGCCCCATTATTCGCTTTCGTCCACCGTCGGCTGTCCGTTAGTTGGTTGACATCCAAGTTGTTAAGCTGTACGAACTGCAGCAGGTGTCTACATGGAAGTCCAAAACCCACGTTAGTTTTGCATGTACATGAATGACTATCTCTGTTCACCGTCTGTAATCGACGATCGCTGATTACAGTCACATGCTCACAGCTGATAAGAATTTCAACGGGATAAGTTGAAATAAAATCAGACGATATCACGAAAATAGCTTACGGCATTAATCGGCGGCACAAGCGCCCCAAATCCGGATGACCGACAATACGGAGGTCGCGACGAGATGCATCCGATATCGCTCTGTGTCGGTTCCACATCAAATAGATCTCGCTCATTCGTGACACTCGCATGGCTTCTCACAATCTAATTTGCACATTCGGCAGTTCCATCTTTAAGCAGCGATGCATGGACTCCACCATATTCGTATCTTGTGTGCCATATGTTGCAGTACCAGGCATCCTGCTGTTGGCCAGTCTGCAGACGTTGGGCAAAATGAAGGGAATGATATAGTGGAAGAAATTTTGATCATTAATACGAATGAGTTCCACATTAGCCAAATATTTCCCAAAGTGCACATGTACATCGCGATGAATAAGGTTCGAAATGAAGTGCATTGCGGAAGACGTTTGATAAGAATACTAATTACGTGGATGCGATATTAGAAATGAGGTGCTAAAAGAAAGACGGTATATACAGCGTTCGAAATTTCTAGTGCACCATGAGACATGATGCTCCTGACGCCAGAAGCACCACCTACAAACTCCATAAACGTGATTAGGAGGGTTCTAACGTTAGTCTTTGTCTCCCGCCAGAGAAAAGCAGTGGTAACCGGCAGACATTTTCGACAGCCATCGACATAAATAGTAGTTGCTATAAAAAAATCTCTTTTGTTTAGTAGAGCAGGCGCTATCAATAAGCAAAAGTCGGAAAACCGGGAGTACAATTCAGGCATCTCTGATGTGGAGCGGACGAATTGGGTGATCCGATTGTTTTCTTCGCGCAAACACCGGACTCGTGATTGTTGGTTAAACTGTTATTCCGTGTCATGTAAATAAATTAAAGCATTGCATTTTATGCTACCAAATCAAAAACATGTTACCTAGATTGTTGCGTCCGAACATGTGCCTCGCTGGAAGGTTGCTGACGTCCGCTTTCGTCATGCATTTTCCGAACTTCGATTGGACGTATAACCGGATGTTGAAACACCGGCTTCGGCATTCGGGCACTGGCTTGATTTTCTCCAGCTCTTCCGACTCTAACCGACGGCTACTTCTGAACCACTTAATGCTTCGTTTCACAGAAGCTCGTGGTTGTGCACCATGTGGAATCTGGTTTTTCTGAACAAAGTCCCTAGCCGACTGAGATTGAAATACGTATCGCAATGTGTGTGATCGAATAGTCTTCCTATTTTGTCTTAGTTAGGATGGCGGCAAACCCTTTCGTTGGCACTGATACTTTATCAGTGTCTATTAGCCAGAGGCATTTGTTTTCGACGTTCCAACACTGTAGTATGACCCGGAGATGCTCTCGAACCGCTTGATGTAATACACCAGTTCGTGGGCATTGTTATATAGGCAGCTGCTCACACCCACAACAAACTGGCTGGCAGAATACATCTAGAATAAATCCATTATCTACCAACCCTGATCCAATGAAACCGCTGGAAGAAATTACTACTTATATTTTGCTACTTATAGATTTGTTAATAGTGTGAATTCGATATGATCGAATCGTTACACATATCTATCGTTTTCATTGATAAACAACACACAAAAAGGTTACGGCGATAGTGATATCGTCTAAATTGTGAAACGGAATAAAACATTTGTGGTATAGCGCAATAACATTTTCGGTCATGAATTGTAGTGGAAAGCTGTATGGCCACTATGCTAAGAATTATTACCGCATACATTTAGGCTTGTGCAGGCAATCGAAAATTCTGGTAGTCCGGCTAACCGAGATGATGGGGGCCACTCTGACTCACAGTTAACTTTCAGGCTAGGTTAAATGAATATGAAATATTGAAGAGCATTATGATAATGAAGTAGGGAAAAGGATCTGGCTTCTCATCCTATCAATAGTCGGTTTTGACATTAACAGATGGCAAACGTACAAGCCTGATAAAATTTAGAATGTGAGGGCGTTGAGGTGAAATGGAGTGGCGAAAAATTGGGTCACTTCTGTTGTTTCATTAGATCAATAATTAACCGACTATCTGGAAAATTATTGAATACATATGTGAACGCTTATCAAACCTGCGTGATAATACAACCCTTTGTAGCAAAGTGGGAAAAAAGTAGATCTGTTACTCCAACAAGCGCTCAATCAGAATGTTAGTGACTTTTGCCGTGTCAACAAGCAAACTTGAAAGGCAAAACTTTATTACAATACGATGACTTGCGGGTGAATAAATCGCTGTAGTTCGAAAGAGTAGAAGAGCAAGAGAGCGTTTTAGAAAGATCATTGTAATGTGGAAAAACTCGGTCATTAAATATCATTTATTATCATTGCTCGCATCAAACGTCTAGAAATCCTCAAATCAATTAAAGAATACTTAAACGAACCGCTGCATCCTAACAAGCGATTTATAGATCCCAATAATAAGAGGTAGTCTTTCTGAGACGGCGAGGGAAAATGAAAGAATGGCAGTATAGCCAATGAGGAATAAATACCAGTTCACAAACGTAAATATTCAATTATGAGGAATTAAACCCACAAGGCCGAGGATATAAAAAGAATTTTTTTACGATTTTTAAAGGTTTCTTTCAGACTTGCGGGGAGCAAGAAAGTTTCTGGGAGAAAAAAGGCCGAGAGAGTTGACTGAGGAAAAGGTTTTTTAGGATTTTCATTCACTCTAACTGTGGGGGAGAAATCACTGAGGGACTGCAACTTGTCGCCAAGTAGAAAAGAAAATATTACATCCCTGCATTTAGAAGCAATAAGTGTAAGAGATCTGTTTGAAGACCATTCCACCAGCTCCTCCTGGTTAGTGGAGGACGTACATTTTAGCACAACGTCAGCAGCATATTTACACTCTCTAAACTTGGTTTGTATGGGGAGATATTTAACCTACAAGGAAAATAGGACAGATGATATGATCGCTCCATGTTGAACACCATAGTTGGCAAGGAGTACAGAGGATTTCTTACCGTTCAAGTTGAGGAAGTAATTGCGATCTGTAAGCTAGTCATGTAACAGATTACAAACACCAGCGTGGACTCCATTATCGGATAGCAGGTTAAGCAACCTTTAGCTATCCAGCCTTTCAAAGGCATAAGAATAATCCAAGAAGCGAAGCCGTTCGGATCTGTATTTTGATGTAATGCAGAAGCGAGAGAATGAACAACATATGCCACTGCATCCAATGTGGAGCGCCGGGGTTGTACGCAAAATGGTAGATATGGTCTTCAGGAGTGGCCAAAAAGTTCCACTGAATTAACAGTCTTTCAAAAACGTTTAGGAGAGCAGATGTGCATGCAATCGGGCGATACATTTGAGATCCAATATTTTGTATAGGAGTGATACTGGCCGTTCTCCAAATGTCAGGGATCACACTCGTAGTGTTGAATTTGTTAAAGTGGTCTGTTAGAGTTATTGTGAGAGAATTAACACAATCCTTTAAAGCTATTGGTGAGCGAACATCCGGTCAAAAAGTTTTGGTTGTCTTTAATCTGTTGAATTTCTTGTGGACGCTGCTTTGATCAAAGGGAGCGTCTGGACTTGTGCTAATGAAAGAGGGCAAGGAACATGAAGTTTGTGAGGCAAAACTAAACTACTAATTCAGTTTATCCACCTTCAGTTCACCACAGCTGATGAAAACGCTGCTACTAGAGAGCTGCTTCAGAAGCCCCCATAGACAGCGATAGTTATGGTTGCCCAGAACTGCTTTCACATATAATTGGTTAAGGTTTTAATGTCGGATTTAATTGTAGTGCTTACGCTTTTGACACGGTTAACAATCTTGAAGTTTTAGGCCTATTCTTTTATCCTTCGGAGTCACTTCAGTAGTAATGAGAAAAATGTGCCTGTTCTTAAATAGAACGCTTCAACAGGGCAACATATGTCAATTAATATTTGATGTAGTCCGTAAGATATTCATAATCGAGCGACAGTTCCCCCTCGTTGAAGTCTGAAAAATCAGTGATACTATACGTCTCCTGGAGCCCCGTGGTATGTCCCAAGAAGCAAATTCACCGTTTGATTATCTTGCAAGGACGACTGGCCAGTTTTACAAAAGTATACCTGTTGTATATGTAGGCCATGGCAATGAGTCTGGACCTTACCGTTGTGCGATGGTTTGTGTGCTCTAGCGATCCATTCACTTATTCTGAGTGGTGCTATTTCTTGCATATTCAGAGCTGCTCATACCAGATTGCTCAGTGGTTAGTTTCCAAACAAACTTAACCTCCTGCTCCTCCAGGTTTGGGTTTGGAATGAGGTGGCTCTTTATTCCTTAAAACTGACCCCTTGTAGCCCAACGCAAATCCCGCTGCCTTGCGATCAGGTTTTTGGACCAAGGACTATGGTTGAGAATTTTAATGATTCTCCTGTCTATGTCTAAGCAACCTGCAACTATCCTGCCTACGCAATACAATGAATTTATCTGCAAACATTTCCTTGATGCTTTGGCCACCGCAGGAGATACTCATCGGTGCCCTATCTGCTGCAACGAGCAGGGTGAATAGGGGTTTGGATGTTACTGCTCAAGATTTCCCATCTTCTTATTCCCCACTTGCGCTTTTTCTGCCTTACCCTCCCGGCCCAGCTTTACTTTTATCTCCTTGTTTTCAACCCTCCTAAACTTGGCCCTCCCTAACCTTGCTTTACTACTCGGTTAACTTCCAGGTTCAACTCACATGTGAACGCAAGTGCTTCATTCCTCCCTTGTCGACAAGCCCAAGTCCAACCAAGCGACCAAGCCCAGTTCATCGAGTTCCATTTGGAGCCCTCGATCATTTTTTAGGTTGACATGCTTCAATGTACGCACATTGCTACAGATCGGTCAACAGGCATCACTTACCTGAATATTAGAGATCCTCTCGATCGATATCTGAAGCTTAACAGAGACCCGCATGCAAGACTCGAGCTATGTGCTCACTCTAAGATCCCCATCAGGTGACACCAGCAGCACCTTCGCATTGCGCCTATCAGGTGAGGATGTAGCTTCGAGTACCGTCCAAGCCGGCGTTGGTATTGTTCTAGTTCCCCGGGCTAAAGCTGCTCTGGTTGATTGGATCCCAATCAGTAGTCCGATGTGTGCGGTCCGATTGGCTGGCTGGTTCAAATATTCCAAGTCGCGATAATAACAGGGGTCTATTCGTCATCGCTGCCTATGCACCCACAAACTCTAGTGATGATTCGGTTATAAAACGACTTCTATCGCCAATTACACGAGACACTTATGCACAGAAGAAGCTAGGACAATGATGTGCTGGCTTGGGATCTGAAGTTGGCAAATTATCCACTAATGAACTGCATCTGAGCCAAAAACCTGATGTTAGATCCCGTAATGATAACTGTGAACGGTTACTTCATTTACGTGAAGATGCTCGCTTATTTCTTGCGAGCACTAATTTCCGACACAGCACCTGCCGGAGGGGTATTTGGCGTCCACCAGCTTCGAACCAGCTATGGACGCAAATCGATCATATGGTGATAATTTACCGATGAAGAGGCTGCGTCCAGAACTGTCGCTTGTTTTTGGAGCAAAATTGTGGACACAGACCATGTACATGTATGTGCTGACCTGTGAATGCGTTGTGACGGAAGCCCAGGACGACGTTGTGGGTGCATTTACATCAGCCAACTGGCGAAACCAGCTTTTCTGAATGCGTAACAAAGTACGCTGTCATGCTGGTTGAGTAAGCGCTCACCGGATGCAGTTGAAGCTCACTGGTCTCATCCTCACCAGGCCTTACTAGCAACAGGCGAATCCTCCTGCTGTAAGTCTAATCGCCAACATAGACATTTGATCTTTTCGCAGTATCTGGAACTTATCCATGCTCGCCGGCAAACTCCGGCTGGAAGAGAACAAAATACAATTCGTAAAAAGCTCCAGGCAAAACTCCTTGCTAGGCTGAAGAGAGACGCTAATCATGGTGTTCTCATTGTGCATCAGAAATGGAAATTTACGCTGTATCGTAAATTTTTCCGGCTGATGTGGAAAACTGGCCACAGAAGCCATGGCGTTATTGAAAATATACGTAACGAGTGTGGACATCCTATTCACAACTTGTCAAAAAGCTTGGAGCTTTGGGTTAGGCACTTTGAAAAGCTATTAATAGGTTGGGATTGTTTGATTTCTCGCCGGCCACGGATCGTCCTACTCCCTGGGCTGTCCGTTTGTATCCAACCCCTCGCTCAGAAGTCGAAAATAAGATCGAACTGCTGAAGTTAAAGAAGGCCGATGGACTAGATGATCTACCTCCAACCCTTTTCGAATTCAGGGAACTGTTCTGGTGGATGATTTATACGAGTTAATAGTAAAACCGTGGGAGCAGGAAACTGTCCCAACCCATTATTAACATTGTATAATTTAACATTTTATAATTTTGCATAGAAAATTGCTTTTTTGCGGCCTAGTAGCCAGCAAATAGCTTGCCGGAACCATGACCATCTGTTAACGGTAGCTCAGCTGGCTTCCATCTGTAGCATATTATTTCCTTCTTTTCTTTTGTTTATTGCAGCACAATAGCTGAGGTGTTTTTACCTTTAGCTAACGTGTATAGTTGATGTGTATGTGTATGGCTGGACACAGTTTTAAAGTACAGTTGGCTGAGCTGCTCAAATTTGTTCGCTTTTGTACGGCAATCAGCTGTCGTTTATTTGTGAACACAGAGTCCAACTGGGCATTTTGTTTGGTTGAAACAGTCACTTGATCTACCAAGCCAAGTGTCTGCAAGGATATTGTATCCTTTATATTGAAATCGCTAGCAACAATACGGATATAACAAGCTAACTTAAGCAGTAGCGTTGAAGAAAGTTGGTCTTCAAAAAGCTTTAACTGCGATGCAGATTTGTCAGGAGAAATATATACTCTTTTATCGATGACTGGTCGAAAGCCACTTAAGAAACTCAGTTTACACTCAAGTAAATAGCACCTTATAGAAATCGTTAAATATGTAGATGTGCTGATTGGTGCACTGCACCAACCTTGATTAACGTAAGTTATAACGCAAGCGGCACGAAACTTGGGCTTCCCAGGGCGGTCAGACCTAATGGGAAAATAACCATCAAGTTGGATTTCCCCATTTTTAATATCAGCATACAACCAGCTTTCTTGTAACTTAATGATTCTTGTGTTAACTACGCATTTTGCTGCACAATGGCAATAAGATCACTGAATTTATCAAGGAGCAAGCAAACATTACTGGAAAGTATCAGTGGGACTTGCGCTTTGTCGGCAGAACAAAGATTGGTGCCAGGTTTTTAGCCAGCACGATGCTTGCGTCTTTTTGCACGGCATTCATTCGTAATACCTTTGCAAGTGTTCTTGACTTTATGACCGTATTCGATAACGCACGGCTTAAAGGCAGTATTACGTGACAATTTTAACTGGTTGACGGAGTAGTAAAATATTGACTTTGGTACCTGATCAGAATAAACAAGTAGCTTTAAAGATAAAATAAAATATAGTATACGCAGTCTGTGGTCTAAAATACGCTGACGAGAAGAGCAGCGGCCGAATTACAAGGCCCCGCCAATGTCGATTTATTACTTCCGTAACCGGGAATTCCTTACGCCGGAAGGCTAACCGCTGTCACCTGCATGGCAGGTGTCTGCATGAGAGGGGAGGATGGGTCAGATAAATCACAGTCAGTTAACGATTCAGATTGGTCGTCTGCCGTCCCACATGTTTCGGTGCATTCAGCAGCAGGCTAGTTACCGCAAGCAACAAGCAGTCATGTTTTCGACAATAGGAAAAAGACCGAATTGTGCACAGCAATAGGGATCTAACAGAGAGCGAAACGTCCGTATGGTGCTGTTTGGAAGGACCGTTGAATTACTAAAGGTATATGCTGCATGCGACGAGTTTATTATATTTAAGAAATTCCTAGTGACAATAAAGAATACAACATCACCCTTCAGGTGTTATGAAAAACACTATATCGATTCATATCTTCCGTTAACTAAAAATGCTGACGGCGGAATTCCAACCGATTTTGCCTGCTTGGCAGTTGCCTGCATGGAACTAGAAGATGAGCCTGGCTACATTGCATTTAGCTAATGGTTTATCATGGTGGTCTGCCTTCCATAATCGTTTAGTGGCTTAGCTTCGGACTAGTTGGCGTCAGCACAATCAATCAATAAGTTAATTTTCCGGTGTGGTCTAAAGCATGCGCAACTCTGAAAAGCCCCATCAAGGCGGAACTGTCATCTGTTGATTTGTTGGAATGGTGGTTGATTTATCTGAATTTTCGCCTGGTCTCGACGAGCTCAAAATATTTGCCAAAATCCTTCTACTCATTTGCATAGAAACACGTCCTTACCGTTTTCATAAAAATGTTATGTCGGATTTACAGTTGCCGTAAACGTAAATTGCTGACGTCGGAAACCACTCACTGTCATCTGTCTGTCAGGTGCCTTCATGGCAGTAGAGGATGAGTGGTGCTAACTCGCAAATACTCAACGATTCGTGATGGTGCTCTGGCGATCCCCATGGCTCAGTGGCTTAGCTTTGGACTAGTTGGCGCAAGCCACGCTCTAATGGATTCAATGCTTGTACGTGGCTAGAAAATGGGCATCACCTACGAATCTCTATAGGGCAAAACAACGGTCTGGTGAACTCTTTGTTTGTGACTTGATTTCTCCGCTTTGTCTGCATGATTCCGAGGACTTGAAAATTATTGCCGGACGCCTCCATTCATAAGTAAGCAAAAGCGCCCCCTACAGATTTCAGGATACTGCTATGTCGATTCATATCTAACGTAACCTGGAATTCCTGACCTCTTAAGTCTAACCGCTCTCATATGAATTTCAGGTGCCTTCATGGCATTGGAGGATGGGTCAGGCTATTTTGCATTTGACTATCGAATCATGATGGTCGTCTGCCGTCTCCCATTGCTAAGTGGTTTCAGGTGCATGCTAGTTGGTGCTTTCCACTAGCAGTTATTTTTTCGATCTTGGAAAGAGGACAGAATAAAACGCAAAGCTGCTGCGTTTTAGTAGAGCGAAATGGCCATCTGGTGCTTTCTTGGTCTGGGGTTTAGTTACGTGAAGTTTCTGCTGAATGCGACAAACTTAATTCACTCCTCAAAATCCATATGCAATTTCGATTAAAGTTCGTCTCTTCTATGCATACTTGTCGCCGCCCTTCTGCTTTTAATTTTATCAATCCTAACACGGAATTCATCCTTAGGCTTTCGCTTACCGTCGTATTTATGGATTGTCGTATTGTTTGCAGTTTCTGCTGTCATAAGTTTACCGTCAAGATATCAGGTGATTGTGCTGAGGCTTACCTTCTCCTCCTGTTCCACCTTAATTCGAGAACCGAATAGTTTTTAAGGTTACCATAATATCCCATTTCGCCCATCCCACTAGACAATCCATGCGACTATCTGAGAGACGACTTCGACACAACACACTGCGATTTCTTGTCGGCTCATACAAATCTAATGTTTTTATGCAGATTCTCCACGTTTTCTGTAACTGAGATGCAATGCGCACTTCATACGTCTTCAAGATAATAGTCGTTAGATCAGACGGTTGACGGGCGTACATTCCTCTTCTTTTCATCATGCGTAGTTTGATGTAAATTTTAAAATCCACCTAAATCAAATCAGCGACAAACCTGGTTGGTGGACAATGAGGGATATTTTCCTTCAATTTACCGGCTGCGCGCGGTTCTAGTGCAACCCAATTGGGAAAAGCAGAAGTGAAAACTCGGCTGACCAGAGACGGTCTACCGGAAATATATTGAATTTTCCAATTATAAGTCAGACGCTTGAAATCACTTTGAGATAATGGAAGTGAACTTCTGCCCTCTTAGGCCAGGCGCGTGTGATAACCGCCGTTTGGCTATCGCATTATCCCGCTCAGGCAATTGGGCGTAATGGCCTCGAACTTCATACACCGCTCGCACAACTAACACGCACGAACACGTAGTAACTTCTCTCATACGAGGCCCAAGGCGGACCCCTTAATACGACCTTGATTAAATCTAGATGCGTATTGGACGTAATGTTCCTCTTTATGAACGTATCCTGATGAGTAACGGATTAAATGGATTGTCTTTAATCTAAAATCAACCTAGAAATATCAATAAATTCACAGACGCATAACTTTACTTGCACAGATATTCACTTAACTCAGTATTTGTCCTGTAAATTCTTTATCATGAGTTGAGTACCTGGATAACTGTTCGTTCATAGATTTAACGTCTCACAATTTCCCGCAAGCAGGACAAGTGGCTGATACAGACTCTGAGCGCGTCAAGGTCATGCTACACTACCTAACCTGTGGAGCTGAATTGTGCGCGCTAGTTAGTGAGTGCCCGCCTCCCGACGAACCAGCGATGCTTATTGATTGGTTCGAAAGTTAGTGCTTAGCTAAGAAATGCGGACTGCGTAAAACTTAACAGTTGATCTGTACCCAGTGTGGACTACCGATGTACCATGGCCATTGTTTTTACTAAAATTCCATTTGCAATACTGTTCTGATTTCCGCTGAGTGTAACAATTTGGCGACGGAGGATATTCTGACTGCTCATGGCAAATTCAATAACCGCACCCCAACCCTTTTGGAATTCTTCTACTGAAAGGCCTACTGCGAAACTTTGGTTGCAGTGGAAAAATCTATTTACTATCTACGTTGATTTGCTTTTGCTCCTTGGCGGAAATTTACGATTGATGATGCAGCGAATATTAAATTACTACGCCATCATCTCGGCATCGAGAGCCAGCGACATTTCGACAGTTTACAATTACACACGAAGCGAGACCTAAAATCTGTGTTCTATTCCCTGGACCGAATATGGGGAAAAGCCCCATTTGTTTACTGCTCGGTATAAATCCAGCACCATGCGACAACAGCCAAATGAGACTGTTAATGAGTTTATCTCTCGTCTCCTTACTGCTCTCCTTGACTGCCCTTATGATTAGAGCCTTCCAGCCCAGTTCGAAGAAGCGATGCTGTTACAGGCATTAATCGTGTGTGTTTTCGATGAGAAGGCACGAGAACGTCTGCTCTCCGAAGATGAAACGCTACTGATGTGGGAGAAGGTATGTGATATGGTCCGACAGCGTGCCACCGTCTTCAAGGAACTAGCCACATTTCCCTCTTCAAATCAATCAATCTCACATGACGTAAATAAGGTCTACCAGACCAATCGTGGACATGCCTTACCTCTCCCCTTACTGCGCAAGGAATTCCGTTGTTACTGTTGCGGCGAGAATTAATTGTCCCCGACTGACTGCCGCACATTCATTCCTTATGCAGATTTTGTGGGAAAATGGGTCATATTCAGAAAGTTTTTCTTTCCAAGCAGAAATCACTCGTCCAGGAACAATCTAAGGCTGCAAACTGCATTACTGAAGAATTGCACCAGAATTGGATTAACACTACAATACTTTTTAATCGCACAATTACAGCAGAAAAACCGTTTGTCGTATTTGTCCAAGTAAACGAACAACCGGTAGAGTTGGAAATTGACACCGGTTCCGCAGTCACTTTGGTCCGACCAGACGCCTTATCCCAACTTCCAAAGCTGTGTCCACCGAACATACAGTTGCAATCTTATACCGGGACAGACGGTGAATATGCTTGGTACCTTCAATGCACGCATTTCTTACCGTAATTCAACGAGTATTTTGTGTGTGTACGTTTTTGGAGGACCGGGTCCGAACATCCTGGGCCGCGATGCAATTAAGCGCCTTCCTGGCATAATGTCGAACGTCAACCTGGTGAAAGACAATCCGCAGTTATCCGAGAATTCGCAGAAGCATTCAGTCTTATTTGATCAGTTGGGATCAGGACTTTTAAAGAATTACAGTGCACCCCTGGTAGTGAAACTACAGACAAATCCGCGGTTCTGGAAAGCTTGCACTGTTCCTTCTGCCCTCGGTGATAAGGTCGAAATTGAACTGAGCCGGCTTCAGTTGGAAGGTACAGCCGAACCCGTCCAGTATTCAGACTGGGCAGCCTCCATTGTGCCAGTAATAAAGAGCGATGTTACGAAAAGAATCTGCGGGGATAACAAGGTTACGATAAACCAAGCGTTCGAATTAGACCGATATCCGATACCAAAGATTGAAGATATTTACGC
The DNA here is from genome assembly GCA_944474145.2 of Dicrocoelium dendriticum. Classification (NCBI taxonomy): domain Eukaryota; kingdom Metazoa; phylum Platyhelminthes; class Trematoda; order Plagiorchiida; family Dicrocoeliidae; genus Dicrocoelium; species Dicrocoelium dendriticum. The sequence continues at coordinate 15,003,409 of OX104065.1, read as the reverse complement.
TTCCCTTTCCTTTAGTGATCTATTTACAAAACTATATCTGAGTCACGCCTTCCAACATATTGAACTCGATGAGGAATCACGCACGTACACCTCCAGTAGTACTCATCTCGGATTATTCCGCTATATACGCATGTCTCTTGGAATAAGCTCGGCTCCATCTATATTTCAACGTATTATTGACTCACTCGTGAAAGTTATACCAAACACATGTGCGTACTTAGATGACATTTTAATTACTGGACGAATTATCGCCGAGCACGTGTACACATTGGACGTCGTCCTGAAGAGATTATCGGATGCCGGTTTCGTTCTAAAATGAGAAAAGTGTGCGTTCCCTGTTCCGAATGTACAGTATCTTGGCTATCGGTTGTCACGTGAAGGATTGTGCCCACTGGATGAAATACATATTCGCTACTTGAGACGTCAGCACCCAAAAATGTTCCACGGTGTTGTCACTCAGATTTTCATGTCTATAACATCGGCATCAGCCCATCTGCATCCGCTTTACCAGATGCTACGTAAAAACAAAGCTGGAATTGGAACAATACTCATGAAAATGCATTCAAAACGGCCAAGAAGCTCTTAGCATTTAAAGATGTTCTTGTGCATTACAATCCGCCGAAGCCTGTTGTTCATTCTTGTGATGCTTTACGTTACGTTCTCGAAGCTGTTTTAATGCACAAGTTACCGAATGGCTCTCAACGTCCCATTGCTTATGCTTTAAGAACCTTGACACCAGCAGAACGGAACTACTCTTAACTTGATCGGGAGACAGCCGCTGTCATCTTCGGCACCACTCGATTTCACCAATATTTACTCGGGCGAACTATTTTGATCCTTAAGGATCATAAACCACTTGTTTTCCGCCTGGACCACGAGAAAGGTATTCAAAAAATGGCTTCACCTAGAATGGTTCGTAAGTTGCTTATTCTTTCTGCGTATACATATGAAATTCAGTACGTTTCAGGAAAACAGAATACCACCGCTGATCTTCTTAGTCGGCTTCCCTTAAGAGAGACACCATCGAAAGAATTTATCCCACAAGAGCTCGTAAACCTGGTCCAGCCTTTTAATTATTCCCCAGTCACATGTACAGATATACGTCAGGAAACTGACAGAGACTCTGTTCTATCGTTGGTCAAACGCCATGTCCAAGTTGGGTGGCCGGACAACACCCCATAGAACTCATGCCCTTCCGTAACAGGATGTCTGAACTCAGCTTCCAGAATGGATGCTTGCTGTGGGGCGCACGAGTTATTGTCCTCAAGAAATTTCGGTTACGTATCCTTGACAAACTACATGATGCGCCTCCAGGTGTCGCAAAGACGAAGTCGTTAGATCGATTTTATATGTGCTGGCCTGAATTAGACCGTGATAATGTGGCGAAGGTTGGAAGTTGCAGACCATGCCAACAGAGCCGATACGCCGCTTCTCATTCGCCAATGCAGCCTTGGAAGTGGACAGAAACACCCTGAAAACGAGTCTAGGTAGATTATTTCGGTCCCTGCTAAGGTCGGATGAATTGCTAATCATCGATGCCCATCATTGATGCCCATATTCTTGTTTCAGCAAATTCCGCTGGTACTATAGAGAAACTACGCACAACATTCGCAACATTTGGCCTTCCCAAGACATTAGTATCTGACAATGGATCAGCATTCGCCAGTGTTGAGTTTTCTACCTTCCTCAACTCGAACGGCATTATATACATAACAACTGCACCCTATCATCCTTCTTCTAATGGGTTGGGCGTGAGAGCCGTACAAACAGTGAAGAGGCTGCTAATAAAACAACCACATGCTCCGCTGCGTGTGCGTTTGGATTGTCCCTTGTTCGCCTATCGAAACATGCCAAACGAGACCACAGGCAGAAGCCCCGCAGAGTTAATGTTTGGTCGTCGGCTGAGTACACGATTGGATTTATTACATGGATCTACTGAGCCACACGTTTCGGAAAAATAACAACCCGTGTAAGAAGGTTTTGATACTTATAGCCAAGACAAGCATGTGACAGATTCAGATCCCATCTGCATCCACTTACCTACAGGCTCGGGGTGGGAACCAGGCTTAATTAAAACAACTAACGGACTGATAATAGAAGCAGTGACTGAGGATGGCAGAATCCTTCGACGACATTTGGATTATGTGTGACCGAGATTGTCCGACACAGAAACAGTTGCGGAGAGAGAGCAGCCAGCTCAAACATCGAACGACATGCACGTGCGTGACGCTGAGTCACTATTGCTGCGCTCTGAGCGCCGACGCCGACCGGTAGATGGTTTCCAAGCTGAATAGCTCCAAATAAAGGGGGAAAAGTGATACCGACGTTGAGCGCGTCAAAGTCATGCTACACTACCTAGCCTGTGGAGCTGAATTGTGCGCGCTAGTGCGTGAGTGCCCGTCTCCCGACGAACCAGCCATGCTTATCGATTGGTTCAAAAGCGAGTGCTTAGCTAAGACATGTGGACTGCGTAAAACTAAACAGTTGATCAGTACCCAGTGTGGACTGCCGATGTATTATTGCCATTGCTTCTACTAAACTTCCATTTGCAATACTGTTTTGATTTCGGTTGTGTGTAACAGTGGCGATAGAGTATTCGTTCCAGGTATCACTTGCATAAATGCGCAGATTAACTGAAGCATATTTGTTTTCGTGTCCACAATGTGAAAGTACAAGTATTCATTCAATTTTTATCAGAGTAACCTGTCATCACTTATGTTTCAATCCACTACGACGCCCATATTGCGCTGATGTACTATGTTTATTTAAGAAAATTTTAACGCTGCGAAGATGCTTCGACTAATAACTTCCCTGATTTATGTTAAGGTTACTTTGCCCACGGCTGATCGCTTAGTACAATCTGGATGAAATCTTAATAGGTATTGCATGAAAATGTCTACATTAAAGAAGAAAACTGATGAGTAACGAATTAAGCAGATTACCTTAAGGCTGTAATCAAGCTATAAATGCAACGGATTTCACAGACGCAGAACTGTTTTTGCACACACGTTTGCTTAAACTAGTCTGTCTGATAAACTGATTTCATAAGAATCGTACCTAAAACGGCGTAGCGACTGACGAGAGCAATCGAAATGTTAAGATATCGCAACCTCTGTCTTCTTACTGCGTTAATGAAGTGTCTGAAGGGGACTCAGTTTTTCAAGTTTCTTAAAAGAAGACTATCAGCTGACGTTGCGAGTTCATTGGATCGATTGTTTTCGTTGCGCTGCAAGATCCCGGTGGAACGCGCACTGGTTAATTTTTATCAAGAATGTATCCAGTCAGGTCGATTTCCATCTCAATTTGTTAAAACCTTGTCGAAAAATAAGTTGCCCCCTAACAGAGTGAATCTAGCCAGGATTGCGTCCGCACATATCGAGGCTTGCATTGTACGGGAACATAAATTCCTGGAGACACAAAAGCGATTCGCGGTTGTTTTTTATGGAATGTCCCTTGTCTGCCGCTGCAAAATTGAGCCATGTTCTGCTGATACTCTCCAGCGTACTAGGACCAAGACCCTGCGTGGCTTTCAAGGTACCCTTGTGAGAGCGGCTAATATTTCTTTCCCTAGCGAGTGCCAGAAGCATGTGTACAACCTGTCAACAGCTCGATTCACGCGAGAACAGTTAGATGTTCTTTCGCTGGGATTGAAAAACCGAATACCGCCGAAGAATGTGAATAGGATACATATACAAATTTATTTTGAATATCTGTCCGATCAACTCAGATACCTTTCGCCTAAATCAACGGATGATGCAGGATGCTTTCGGGCAAAATTAGTGGATATCGCGCACCATTTCCCGAACGCGTCTATTATTCAGATGTGTTGCTTGAAGTCGGAACACTATGTTTAATTCAAGGAGCTGCAGAAAATAAAGGATGTAATTTACCTCAACCGGATAAGGGCACATGTGTGGTAATAATTGACAAAGCTAATTACAACGCAAAAATGGAGTCGATTTTAGGAGATGGACGCAAGATTCTTATTGACAAAACGCTGGACAACAATATTTAGGTGGAGAAACAAAGTACGAGACATCAAAAAATTATTTAGCTTTATGGTTATATCTCCGATTCACAACAATGGCAGCTAAAACCGACAGGGACGGAAACACCAAGAATGAGGAGTGCGCCGAAGCTGCACAAGACGGGAATACCCCTAGCGCAATAATGTGTCTGAATAACACACCCTACCACAAATAGCCTGGTGGTTGGCAAAGCTCCTAGAATCCGTGCGTAAGCTACTGAGCACGCATTGTTTGAAAGACTCGTTTGAATTCCTGAATATAATGGAACAAACGACACTTGACACGGAACTCATGTATTAAATAGACGTGGAATCGCTGTTCACGAATGTGCCCCTATGTGAAACGGTTGACGACCTATGCCAATTAATTTTGAGTCGAAACCTCTCTGTGGGCCTTGTTCTGGCGTTCCTGCGAGACTTGATATTGGTGTGTACTGAGAAAGCGCGATTGAAGTTTAAAGGGACGGCATACAAACAGATTGACGGCGTTGCTATAAGCAGTCATTTGGGACCAGTTCTGGCAGATATCTTCTTAGGTATGATTTAAAAGAAATTTGCTGCCTGCATATGTGAAGACAAGCTTCGCAAGCGTTAGGTGGATTATATTCTCGTCTTCACTAATGGTGAACATTTTGTTCGTCTTTTTGCCCTCGTGAATTCAATTCACCCGAACCTTCCTGTATCACAGGAGAAGGAACAAGATGACAGACTGCTGTTTCTTGACGTGCTTAACTAGTGAAGGACTGATGGCACATTGCAGCACACGGTGTACAGAAAAGCGACCTGGGGCGGACAATACCTACATTTTTCCAGCTTCGCCCCAGTTGCATACAAGCGCGGCTTTAAATGATGAATCTTTTGCGTTAAATTTTGGTCATTTGCTTAGTATGTTCTCCTCCGTTGTGTTGAGTGAACGGCAAACCAAAGTTCTTGATTCATCCTTCACTGTTGGCGTGGTAAGACTTGCTCGTAGGCTTGTTCAACTTGTATGCAGTGCTAAGTAACGCTGGTTTCTGATGTTGTTTGCTCGACGTTGAATGGCGGATTTAAGCTCTGCAAATATTTGGGGATCTATCGCGATAAGGCAGTCAGATTTATTGTCATATATTACCTTTCCATTACTTCGAAGGCGATTATGGGCATCTGTTCTCAACAATGTGACCATACGCGTCCCATACTCTCTTGTTATATCTCAAGCCTCTGGACGATCTAAAGCCGGCTGTGTTTCAAACTTTGTAGCAGAACATTCTGTCTCATACATTAATGAAGGAATTATAGCAGCTCGCGTGTGAAAGCTTGTCGACAGCTAAAGCTTTCCCAACGGCGAGTATGCTGGAGCGTTTTACGTCCGAATATCTGCAGCCAGAACATCTATATCCCACACTCACTGACGCTGCGTACCGCGCCGCTATGCTAAACAATACGCACCGACGATGTCACCTCGATTATATATGGTTAATTCAATGCAAGTGCGATTGTATCCCGATTTAACTTCCTCTAAATCAACACATATATATTCAAAGTACTGGTCTATGGCGTAAGAAGCATTGAAACAGTAATATCGTGCGTTTATTTTAATGAATCCTTGATATCACACAATTTCTGTACTTGCCTGCCAAATCTTGCTCTACAATATTTCATCACAGCTAGATTTTTCTAGAAATTCCTCTCTATTTATATAGCCAAAATGAAATTACCTTCCTGCTTTCATAAATGGTTTTATTTGAAGCAACCAGTCCATATGTTGTGTCATGTTTACTCGGTCCACTATCTTGACGAATATCACTTGATGCTAAACTTCAAAACGTCAGTTTATTTCCGGGGACTGATGTGGAAAGGTTTCCATATATGTACTATGTGTGAACGAGTTCTGCACGCTTGGTTATGAATGCAGGCATATATTGTCGGTTCATTAGTTCGGAAGGTTGGCAGTTACAAGGAGAAATATAACAAATTTAATTCGATCTGAATATTGAAATGTGTGTCATTTTGCTGTGTGACACTACGTTCGTTAAAGACTGAGCTAACGATTTTTTGAAGTACCTTTAGAAAACAAATGTGTAATATATGTGCCGTAAGCTCACAAAATTGCAGCGAGTTGACTCAGGTTAACCAGTTGTGGTGACAGAACAATTGAGAACTAAATGTTTATCGGTTTGATGCAACAATATGTTGTCACCCATGATATTGCCGCATTACTTTATTAATAATGTTACATGTAGTATGCACCCATCACTCTGGGATGTGTGTCTACTTTTGATTTGTTAATTTAGTGGGGATGACATTAAATGTGCTTACATAACATGCATGAACTATTGGACGCAGGAGACATAATACCAAGCTTTGTATTTGTCGATATTCGGAACTATTACAAGGATGTTGCAAGTTAAATCTTTTGTTAAAAATGTCCAGTGTGACTTTATCCTTCGCACATGGTAAATATGTATGTCTGACTTGATCGGACATTTCGGAGCTATTAGTCGAAATACGCTGACCTCGGTTAATCTGGAGCAGTTGCAAAGGTTAACTTAAATAGAAAACTCCATTTTCATCTTCCTGACTGACTCTATGTTGCATATATAGATAAAAAGCTCATGCTGAATTTGACACCAGAAATATCTTAATGATTTATTGAAAGCTTTAATATTCCAAATAAGGAAAGCGCTTAATTCACAGCATCCTGTTATTCAAAGGTTAGTTACACGTGAGACGACGTTATCATACATTTATTATTAGTATGATTAGGTAAAATTGTGGCAATTAAAGAAAGGTAATATGCAGCAGATTAAAAACAATGCTGCTGCCATAAAGATTAGATTTACACCTTGTACGGTGTACTGTGGATTGGTTATGCACAAAAGAATGCTAATGTAGCCGACAAAGTTAAAAAGCGATACAATTAATTAGACATTACAAACACTAGTCGTAATCCACTCATGCAACCTAGTATTTGTAAACCAATCCATTACTGCCCTGTTAGTTAGTATTTCAGTTTGTATCAGTCATTGGGGACATTTAGATATTCGTACGGGCAAATACATTTAGCGTTAATATTGCCAAAACAAAGCTATAATTGTTATTTGTGCAATCATCTATTTCGTACTTAAATAATTAGGTTGCGGTATATATTATATTTGGTAGTTTTTGTTCTTGCTCAAATAATCTTACGCAAACATATACAGATATATATAAATTTATAGCCTAATTATACTTTGTTTCAAGCGGTAAGGTACGGTAGATCCTGCTCGCTTCAGCAGAGCAAAGCTAGCATTATTGTTTATCATTTCCGGTATAAGCATAAATTAGTTAAAATACAAATTGTTATGGAATTTCATGTCCAGAGCTATTAATGTAAATCACATTGGTTAGGCATACATTTTCCCCCAATATTTCAAAGTAGTAGGTATTCGTTTACTGTGGAATAATAAGTCGTCCTTTTTGTGGTGGGTAAAAATAAGAGCATTTTTGTTTGTCAGTTCGATAATTAAATAATATATGATAGGATAAAAAGCATAATTTTACAATGACCAAAGGATGGATAAGCAAAAGAAAGTTAAGATCAAATTGTTCCAACTTGGAACTGAAGTATCAGTGGTTACACCACTGTACTTTGGCAAACTATTTTGTAGCCATTATCACTAAGATAAAGGTCTAAGAGTCTTTCCAATTTAGCAATGTCTGGTGCGTTCACCACATATATTGGTAATACATTCCAGTGAGAACAGATTCTAAGTGAGTAAAAGTACTTTGTACACTTTAAACGGTATTATTGCGTCATTAGTTTGATATAGTTCCCTCGGCTTTGTTTTAACGGGCAAACGTCAACAGGTATGTGCACAGATGCTCACTTCAGTATGTATCCGATATGTGAGAGTAAGATCTCCGCGAAGCTGTCGGTATTCTAATGAGAACATACGGAGTACACGAAGACGCGGTTAGTAACTTAGAGCGGATAGCCTGCGCGTTGCATTTGTGGCTCTCCTTTGGGGTTGTTCCAATAGGCAAATGCCTCGTTTTAAACATCGTCAGCAGGCCTGAATGGCATGTTCAACGTGACTGCGAATATAGGAGTTAATCAGCAATGGTACTAGGTGTCGCTCAAACGTGCCTCATTGTTTACAACTACACAAATTGCCTGATATCGATGGACTAGTCGGCCTACTCGGACTGAGGAGAGAGATTGCGAAGCCGTCGGTTGATTACAATACTTTGCATCTTCTAATTTAGTGTGTGTTGATGTGCCGAAACAAAAAAAGGCGGGCCTGGCATAAACTTTCTGACAAGTGATTATCCTGTCGTTGACTTAACCACTTCCATAATTTGTTCCGCATGTTCATACGGATCTCTATGTTTCTGGTTTGTTTCGTTATGCAAAATTGAATAAACCGGTTCGTTCTTAAAGAGGTTTCGATCAACCGCCATTATTTCGTAGTTTAAATTAGAATTCTAGTCATTAGAATCCAGACGTAGAATTTGATGGGAAATGCTATAGTAACAGAGTCCTTAACCTCCGTCCAAACATTACCAGTCACCTCGTTCGGTATTGAGATATATTCAAAACTGGACATTGCAATGCATTGGGCCATAAAATTGTCAGGTGGATAGTCATGCTTTTAAAACAGGTGACAAAGGAAATATGCATGCATAGTCTGCGTGACACATTCACTTTTTAGACTTTATGAGAACTTGAGCTAACCGGAAGAGCGAATAATTCACGGGAGAGGAATATTCTTCCACCGTCAATAGCGACCAAATTATGCAACAATTGGTAAACTAAACGCAGAACTCGTCTTATGCAGCTTTGTTAAAGTAGAAAAACTACAATTTGTAAGGAACTGTTCAATTTTTGCAAAATTTGTCTATATGCTTCCGGTGGCTTTTTAGCTAACATGTAAGCAAGAGACATAACTCGATTTTAGCCTAGTGGTAGCAAGCTGGACTACCAAACTTTCAGCCACATTTCGGATTATGAGTGGGACACCTTTGTACTCGCTCGGGCGGAACACCTGGTAAAAGTGAAACGATACAGAGGAGATTGCGCTCGCAATTGTCTAAGGATGACATGTATGAGTTTTTATTTAAATTGGTTGTACGCTTGCATCTCTACAGGAAGGCCTCTCTACATTCCATTCTTGCACCTTATTCTAGGTTAGGATGGAACGCTAAGGCACACATTGGAGCAGCATGGTTTTCCAGATCCATTCGTGTGCCAATTATCCTTCATTTCGTGTTCGTAAGACATTGGCAAGCTGCCATTTTGCTTCGGTGGCCTTTGATGTTCATGGAGGCTCACAATAAACACTTAATCTCCCACATCTCCTGGTTTACGTAGCTTGAGGGGATGTTTAGTTGTCGTTTACGGCATAAGATTACTCGTATACTTTGCTGTCATGCAGAAATTCATGGTAGCATTGGAGCGTCTGTTTGCCGAAAGAAAATGTCCTCCTTAGGCAGCTCTGTATAACAGATTAGAGGTAAAAACCGAGTATATTCTCTACAACTTTATCTAACAGCTTTAATGACATACACTCCATCCTTATTGAGCATTTGCTCTTCTGAAATGCAGGTTGTTTGTTACGCGCAACATAACAGACTAATTAAGTTCACCAATGTTAAATCTGACATTATGGTTAACATTTCTTCAACTCACAGATAAATTATATCCATGTATTAATATATTAGGAAACATTTTATTTTATGGCAAAAGAAATTCCATGCAGTAACATTATAGCTCTACTACAGTGCTCGCTGAGGTTCAGTTAAAAGTTTGAGTGCGCACCGTTTACTGATCTGCCCTGCGCATTTCCAATTTCTCGGGGTGGGAGAATTCCCCGCTACCATGATTTCACTGATTCAACTACGGGCCGGTAGGAAAAGAATATGTGGATAAAAGACCAACGAACTACAGGTTCTTTCGTTCAGGAGTAGGGCAGTGGTAAGTCAGCGGCTAGTTCGTTGCTGTCTTTCACACACATGCGGATTGATTGTTATGATGTAATCATGCGGACGACACCAGTATCAGAGTGACTGTTAGTTGGACCGCAGTTGGGCCAGGGTAGACAGGGCGATTGAACAAGCTTATTTTGTAAAATACTAGAGGTTATAATATTCTGATTGCAATAGCTTCTGCTTTGGCGCAATCGGTAAGGAATACTTCTGCAGTCAGCGAAGTGTGATGTATCTCTCATACAAACCGCATAGTTCTGTGTGCAATAATGACAGACCGTCGATGCGTAATTCTTCTTACATTGTCCATCGATTTGAGTGCAAGTTTAAGCAATGTATATGGGTCTAACGGCCCGGCATTTGTCACGTCGCTTTAACGAACATAGTCCTAAATGGTTGGAGAACGAAGACACTAGAATTTCGGCAAGCGAAAATTTGTCTCACCTATACGAATCAGGTCACGGAGCCAACATTCCGAACGCATTTCCTGTGGTTCACTAGGTCTCTTGAACAATTGGAACGTTCCGCCTCCACGAATACTTGCGACAGCAGAAGCTATTGCACACCGATTAATTTGATTGTGCGCTACGCTCGGAAAATAAGTGTGCTAAATTGATCTGTCTATCCTGGTCGAACAGCAGTCAACATACTCGTCACTATAACACCATTGTCGTCAGCTTGATTACGAAACAACGATTGAAATGTAAATGTGCAAGACTGCAACAAACTTACCGCAGTCTCGCATTTGACCCACTCCTGAAATAAAGACGATGCGTTTCATTCCAATTTTACACTGGCCCGTAGATTAATCATTGAAAGCAATTGTCTGCCTCAGATTGGTGTTCGTGACGAATATTTGTGCTGATTCTACATTTTAGATGTTTTCATCGGGTGTCGTTTCCCTCTTTACGTATGTTGTTTAGAGGAGACAATGGGCTGTCCATGTGCTACTGTTCAATCGAATAGTTTGAACATTAGTGGTTCAAACAGTCAGTTGAATCAGCTGCACATGATGTGTATCAACAACATACAATTTCAGTTTCATAGTGTAATATGGAGAAAAAAGAAATAAGTAGCTTACGATTCACCACTTGGTTTGCTGCAAACAGTTGTATTCATGAGCAAACTAGTGCAAAGCCATGTGAGAGGAGTTATTGAATTTGTGCCCCATTAAGTTCAATAGGTTGACGGTATATGTTGATTGACAGACAGTCTATCCTGTATAGAGCACATGTTATCCCATTTTAACTCAGCGTAGGGTAATGCTAAGTTTAACCTCGATTCAGCACGCCATGGTACGAAGTTCTACCAAGTTGTCTAAAATAACAGAATTTCATGTGTCTATCCAACAAAGGGAGCACAGAAAAGTTACGTCAATTGGACAATATATACATTTTCTCAAGTTCGTCACACTAAACCAGAATCGGAATCTGGTTAGCGGTATAACCATAATTTCAAGAAGGATTCATTATGTGGACACACTTCCGCACGAGCTGAATTACGTAAGATGGCTTTTGAAAATGGTTATCCCGAACTTTTAGGTCGTAGCAATATGGAATGCCGAGAAACGAACACTAAAACCTATTCGGTCGGAGAGTAGATGGTTTATCCGTCTTTGCCTTTCAAAGTGTATAGGATAGCACAAACAAGAATCTGAAGGCTATCGGAAACGATCAACTATACCTATGCGTAGCAAGCTTACGGCTAATATTTAATTTAGCGTCTAACATAAAGCTTCAATTTAAAAACAAACTTTATCGGTCAAGTAATGTTTTTTCGTGTTTGTTTGTTCATTTGTTCTCGTAAACCAAGATATATCAAAACAAACACCAAAAGGTTATCTATGACAATCCGTGAGTAATGTTCAATTTAAGGTCGGACAGGTAAGCGTAGTTGGCCACGACATGATATTCCTCGGCATGCTCCTTAGGATAATACGCGTAACACATGTACTGCAATACTAGCATCGCATGATCGCTGCGGCCAAGAGGAGTATCGGTTATCAGACCTTCGAACATCAATTTTCATTAGTGAATATTCTGTCCAATTTGAATGGACTGTTAGTTCCCTTTAATCTGGTGGGCCTAATTGCGTGACCATAACGCGGAAAGTTCAAAACCGCGTCTTTCAGTGAAGCTTTGAATTGCGCTGCTTGTGTGGCCTGTGTTTCTAGGGCATGTACCTTGAAGTCACCAGTGATTAGAATGTGACTTTACTTCCTGTTTATCAAGCCTCGAAGCAGACACCAATTTGCAGTCCTTCTCAGGATTAGACGATGGTGCGCGTGTACAAGAACCAATAGGTTAAGACGTTCACTCTCAGCCTTAAATTACACCAAATGGAGTCATGTAAGACGCTTTCCGAATGGTTTATGGGTTTGCATTACAAGCTGTTACGAAAGTAGAGGGTAACCCCACCACCTTTGCTTGGTCAATCCTTCCGGACAGCGGACATGTTTATTAGCGTGATTTCGGCATCCGTTATCTCACAGCGCAACCACGTTTGTTGAAGGCAATGTGATCCAAAGCTGCTGATGCCTGTCGAAGTCTTAATTCAGCTAATTTGCTGATTAGACCTTGTGCATTTGTGTACATGCATAAAAGCTTCTCGGAGTCCAATAGTGTGTTCGTTTGGATGGATGAGGCAAGTGAGTTTACGTCGACCAATAAACGGTCGACTAATCGCTTTTGGATGGGTTGCAGTCTCTCGAGACGAGTTTGTATATATTTAGGTATCAGATGTCTCAGGTCCTGGTGATTGCTCCTTCTTTGCTGTGTCACTTAGGATGTTACAGCTACTGTTGAAACCTTCCACGAGCCTGGTCCAGCAGCTGGCGTTTTCGTTGAGAGTTGTGCCTCCACTGAATTGTCCTTCGAAGGTGCTGGTGTTCCCGCTGATTTCAGACGAATTTCTGTTGGCCACCTGCTACGGAAATAGTCCATTTCTTTGGAATTGTTGTGTAGTTAGTTCTGATTGCAACACAAGATGCAACATCCTTGGACCACACCCCTTATAGTTTGATGATATGAGGATCCTTCTCAATGACATGACATTTTCGAGATGAATAGCTTCCCGGATATACTGCCATTGTTCAAGGTCATTCATCTGAACATTGTCGGAAGAGGAATCGGTTATCTCAGATACACCGTGTGAAATCAATTTTTTACTACATTGACTTTTCTGTACCACACTCTGTTAACGGCGGGATCCGCTGAACGTTCTTTCCACGTGATTTCAGGTAGTATGAGTACTCCACTTGTGTTCTTGCAAAAACAATTTGCAGGCAGCGGTGCGGCCTCAGTCTTGTCCGCCGAGTTTAGTGTTACCCGAGTTAACCGGTGTCTACCGTAGTGCAACGCGTTTGGGTAACGCGAGAGTATTTTAATGTGGTGGGCTTAGCTTGGACACGATTGACGTACAGTTGGAATCTCATTGATTACGATCGTCCGTCAACCTACCCATAGTTAGATTGCAAACAAACGGACCGAGTAGCATTATATTGATCACTTGGACCACTGCAAGCAGATGTAATCATGAGCAAATTAAAAAAATCTATCTGAGATGAGTTATAGAAGTTCCAACCTGTTACGGTCGATATGTGGATTGTATAGTTTGTTTGACATGCAGTCAACCCTGTACAGAGCAAAGTATATGCAATTTCAACTCAGCGCAAGGCAATGGTAATTTCACCCTCGGTTAAGTATACAATAGTATGAGGTCTTTCCTATATGTCCAAACCAGCAGAAGATAATATGTGCCAATCCAATGGGGGATGCATATAAAGTTACGTGGAATGGACAATACATACCTTTTGTCAGTTTGGTCCCACTAAACAAAAGTGGAAATTGGCCGGCTGCAGTAGCATAATAGCAAGAAATATTCGTAATGTGGACGCACTTCCACACGAACTGAGCAACATTAAGTAAGCTTCTTAATATATATGGCTATCCCGAAAAGTCAGTTCGGAGAAATATGGAATGTGGAGAAACGGACGATAACTCTGATTCGGTCGGTCTGAATATCTGTCTTTGCGTTTCAAAGTGGGTAGGATAGCGCAGACTAGGTCTAGAAGGATATCGGACTCTATAAATGATTCCTAATGCGCAGCAAGCATACGGCTGATATTTATTTCAACGCCTAACGTAAGGCTACCAATCAAAGACAATGGTTATCGATCACATAATTTTTGTTTGTATACTCCTTTGCTTATTCACGTCTAGCAAGCTTTATCGAAGGAAGCCTCAAGATACTTTCTGTGACAATCCGTCAATGCTGTGCGGCATTACTGTGTGAAGGTGGAACGAAAACATTAACGAGCGCCGTGTTGACACTTTTAGCCAATTTTAACCACCAAATTAATACTCACCAATGTTTTCAGTCCATTTGCCGTGAAACTGGATGTAACAAAGGGGCAGTAAGAGATCGTTTAATAGCCACATGGGAAGTGATCACTACCCGCCTCCCGAACACACAATTATATGCAAATGAGTATTCGTCGAAAATAGTCTTCTACCTGTCCACCACTCACAATGACCCTTGTAGGGGAACTCGTCGCTGAAATGTTCTTGAACAATGATGAACCAAACACCAGACCCTCGTTTAACTGACCAAGCTTTCTATACTATAACATTTAGTGATCATAATCTCATTTTATTTGTATCATCCGTGGTGTACATGCCCCACGATATCTACCGAAATCGGTGTTCTCAGCTTGTAATATTTCCCTAACTATACCACGGAACGTGTGAAATAATTATACTCTAACCGGTTCGTGGCAATTATGGTGGTCCTTACACTTATTTTGCATGGAATTCTGTGGTAGGGATAAGCAAAGCAACAATATATACTGCTCACTTAGTATTTGCAGACGATGGAATCAGCATTATTAAAGCCAGAAAAGCGATAACTTCAAACGCATCCAGAAATCCCAAGAAGCTTAATTCTGCGGCATGTCTTTCAATGCAAATATGTAACTATTAAAATATATGCACCGATAATGACACTTAAAGAAGATTAGGAAAGCTAAGGATTACATCTTATATCACTTTTGCTATATGTTTCTGCCGTGAATCGATAAAACTTATGGCTCCTTTTTTGTTTTGATATCAGAAAAGCGACCGCCGTTTGAAACTAAACGGACTGACTTGTCAAAGTACGAATATATTATGCTCCGAGTTCAATTCTCATTGTTGTTTATGCTATGGTTAACAGCCCATTAACTACGAGCGTCATGAACACGATTTCTTGTAAACTTATAAAGTGGTATTTCGCAAGCGATAAGCTTGTCTGCATTAGAAAAGCTTCCACTACACACAACGCTAAAATATAAATATAAATGACAGAAAATTTATAGGATTTCATCCGAATATAATCCCACCAAATTCAGAATCTGTGTTCGTTTCAAGCTTTGTCGATGCAACTAAATTAATTATTAACGAAAATATATTATATATGACTAGGTTTTTTAACTCTTTTATCTATTCTCTTTTAAATGACATAAAGACGATATATTAAGAACGGATTGCCAATTTATATTTTCCAAGTAGCTACATGTGTTGGTAAAAAGCGTTAGAAAAGTGTGAAATTTGTGCAATACTGTGCCAACTCTGCATTTCGTAATTTTAGCTGCACAACTGAGTAATCTTCATTAGTTATCTACAAAAGGAAAAGACTTGCCAATTTAATTGAATGGAAAACTGATAGTTTTTCGTATTAAGTAATATTTTCCAAGAATAAATATGGTAAATTCCTTCCCTATAGTAAATGAACGCCAGTTTTTGGAGTCAAATTTGGTTACTGGATCGTTTGGGTAATCATACCAGCCTATAATTTTCACGCTATAATTTTGTATCACTTTGTCTATAATATTTATATTAGAGGCACTTCTGGACCGTGTGATTCGCTTTACAAAACTATTTGAATCCATAAATCAAACAAATTTCGACGACAGAATTTTGACCCATTGCAATCACATGGTAAATATATTTCGGTAAGTGCCATGAATAGTAAAAACCTTCCCCTGCATTTATTTATACTAAATAGTTATCCGCTGGATAACTTTGGCACTTGTATATTCGTGAATCAAAAGGTTTGGCAGTGAAGTTATCGGTCTCGCCTTAGTAAATTATGACCAAGTAATTTTCACTTACCTCCAAATCACATCAATAAAGGTGATCAAATTTATATCCGCTTACAAGTTAGAGTTTAAGCCTTAATCAAAGGAATTGTTTTGCACTATCCAGCTACACACGTTCACTCATCGTAGTCGATGTGGATTTCCAGTTCGATGAATGTGCTTGGTGGATAGCGCATACATGGTTTGTACAGCCTTCGGTAACAAAATGCAGTACATTTTTTGAAACTAGTGAAACACAGCATTTGGTGGAAAACAAAGGTGCCAGTGATATGATTACTTATAAAATATAAAACTTCTGGTGACAGATGTGCTGTAAATCAAGTCCCAATTTTTACAATTTCGCTCTTGAAAACAGCAACATTTACAAGTTACCAACTCGTTAAACTAATCTTCCTGTACATAGAGCACTGGTTATTTCTGACCAACTAAAATTTGTTATAACAATTAACAATAAAGCTCATATATAAATGAAAATTTCGACGAAGATTCAAGGAATACTAGTCTGGTTATTCAATGCAGTTTAAGGCCGAAACAACAACTTATTGAACAATATGTACGGTATGTGAGCACGTTGCTGACTTTGATTCCGACAAAGACGACGTATCTTTACTCACTAAGACTTCTATGTTTCCGATTTAGATCATTATCTAATCTCTAAATAAAATCGAATGTTGTTTTTGTGCCTATGCTTGGAGGATTATTCATTTACGAGATTTACAAAACTATATGTGACTAAACGATATTAAAACACGTTTGGCTAGCTGAGCGTGCATAGGAAATGCCTGGTTTTCGCTGAAGCACTACAACAGGCAGAAGGATAATGGGTGGGCTTACCACAAACGAAACGTCTGGAAGCGGAGATTAGTTTCATTAGTGTAAGGAGCACATTCATGACTGCGGCGATCTTACGGCTGGTTTTCATTTTCAGGCAAGCAACTGTACTTGATATCTCGACGCAACTGAGAAAGGGCTTATATACAACGCCGGATGTTATCCTCTAAAAATTTGCATTTGTACATTACTGTAAAACGACTTGTCTATTATTCGTGTACGAAGCTTAGGCTCACGTATCTGTCGCCAGTGAAGGGAACTGTACAAAGTGAGATTATTCGGCAAACACAAAAAGATACGCGCGTATTTGATAATTTTGTTAATTTTCTCAAATTTGCAAAAATATCATCACCAATACAGACCCATACGTGGTTAACTCCGCTTAATGTTTTGGATTATGCTAAATAATGACGTCCAAACTGAAATTGATTGTCGGGTAGCTATCGTTTGCTAAATTATACTTGATAAAGCATCCCAATCACACTCGATCGCCGTTGCGTTACTACCCTCTAATTAAATTCTTAACTATGATTTTGGTTGCAACATTAGATCTAAGCATGGCAAGATTGGATATTTGTGTGAGGAATCCATGGATTTTAACTAGTGCACTTCTAACCCGAGTATGCTTGAACGGCAGCTGTTTTCTCCGTAACTGTATTCCGATGACGGTAGTAATTCTGTCTGTTTTGTTTCTTGTAGTATGCCCGCATAAATCATTGCATCGGCAATTTTCCTATACACCTAGTTCCGTGCTAGTTAAGTAACTAATCATTTCGGTAAGTTAAACTTAAATTACACAACAAATCTTTCATTTACCATCTCCCAGCTCATTTTAACGAAGAAGTCGCGATTATTCTTGCTTTTATTGTTAGGACACGTTACATCACGTAGTCCAACTACTTCGGTTGTTCATTTGTCTGTAATGAAGCGATGGTATTTGCAGACATTTAACCATAAGGCATGCAACTACTACCAAAAGCAATAAACGCGCTATGGTTCTGAGTGTGTTACATTATGGTTAGCTTAGATTATTCTTCGTTCACTGTGGATGAGATTTGTTTGGAGAAAGGTAAATCAGCGGAATAATCAAAGTCGTAAGCCATTTAGCATGGCAGCGTTTTCAAATTAACAAGCTGACGGCTAAGACTGAAATCACAAAGAAAAGATCATTGTCAGAAAGCAAGTTGAGGTTAGTTGTGTTTTGTTTCAAAAATGACATCAAGCCTCATATATTTCAGTAGATTAACGGTAAACGATTATTGTTTCGAAAGATTAAATGCGCTTGTCAATACGTATGGATCTACAGTGATGCTCTAGCTGCATGTTTGACACAGTTCTCTAATGTTTATTAATGATGCATATTAAGAATGCAATTATATTTATGGTCGAACAGATTATTTGGTTAGCCTCTACGGACACATATTACTTTAAATGCATGACGTTTCTTGCGCGTTCGCCGGTTATCACCGCGACTTTCGTGTAGCTTTCACGAATGCTTGGAGTTAAGTGAACAAACGTGACGATGTATTTCACTTCGTTGCACCACGTTTTCACGACGTAATACAACTTTTCTAAACTAGGTTACATCCTGAGGTTAGTAATCAGGAGGTCCGGTGCGACCGCCAGTCAAGCGATCAAGACGGCGTGTTGTCATACATACAGTCCCTGATGTGTAGTAATACGTACACACCTACCGAAGGCAAGATGGCCTATGCAAATGGTTATTGTGCTCCCTCCCGTCTGAGACAGGGTTAACTGTTATTTGGTTAAACTTATGGCATCCTGCGAAGTCGGTGCCTGGATTGTTTGACACATAGCAGAAACTACATGAGTCCGCCTCGTTTCCTGCGTACGGGTGGTTTTCACTCACCTTGAATAGGTTGGCCTGAAGTTCAACTTCTCCCTGAGCACGGTAAAAACAAGTATCAGGTTGCGGGGGTGTCATTTGAAAAAGAAGCAGTACAACTTTCTACACCGAAGTCTGCTCCATCTATCCAGGACCTTCTATTAACGATTTGCGAGCAACGTGTATTTGAAATTCAGGTCCTGGAGCCTCTGGCAGCTAGTGACCACTCGGTGGTTTTAAGCAACCTGAACATCCTCTTGCTCCAATATCTTCCGCCGGAGCCGCACTACGATCATTGGTAGACAGACTTCAATCGTCTAAATCCAGTCGCCTGTGAACTTGACTAGCCGCTGCCGCATGATTCATTTAGCGAAGCCGGTCGTTTAGGTATAATGATTAGATGCACGCGTGCTGAGCGTATTTTGTATCCCGGAATTACCGGAAAGCTAGACCAGTGTAGTCAAATTGATTCGGCAAAGTGTAGTCAATCGGCTCTACCGTGACTCGGATTGTGTAAAAAATTCCCCGTGGCTGCCTCTGCGTAAAAACGGGAGCAGATTCTATAGAACCGCGCGAAAGCGCGAAATCATCGGCATTTCGAAGAGTAACAAGAAATCTCAGTGAAGACGGCCCACAAGGAGATTCTCGCCAGCTCGTCGCGGCGCATGATGCTTGCAATTTATGTAGTTGTTAGAGGGCACTGACGGGCAGCCTCTGGCCTCCTGCACTGAAAGTGCGTCCGCACTACCACGGCACTTCGCTTCAGTATATACAAATGGGTGTACGCCTATGACGATCGCTACGTGTGTAGCCCCTGATGAATTCTATGGCGTTGGTTACGTTGTAGATGTCCGCAGTCTACTCACCAGTCTTGACCGTACGAAACCAGCCGGACCCGACGGAATTCACCTGCAAATTTTAAAGTACTTACGGGCAATCATCTCGCCTGGCGTGACGGACCTGTCAACAGATCGCTGTCCATAGCAATTAGGAGCTGTTAGAGCAAACATCCCAATATAATCTCAAGTGCAGGAGTTGGTATATGTAATTGTTATTTCATCAAAGCACTTTAAGTTTTTAAAGCTTCAATGTCAAAAGTTGAATGCCTTTCTAACCGGTGTGCCAATTAAAACGCTGTAAAATAATTTTTCAAGCAAAGTTAAGCAGTGTAACTGAAGAGACATATAGACTGAACAGCAGTGATGTATTTTAGTATTTTTGCCTAGTAGTTAAACTGTTTCTTATTTACTGTCAGGTTAATCAACTAAATTTTGATTATATACTTCAAAACATTTGTCCTAAGCTTGGTGAACTGCTAAGCGGCAGCCCAGATATGTATGCATAATGTTGTCTTCTAGTATTTATTAGGCATTACGCTAAGGTTGCGTCCAATATTTTAGCATGGATGGATCAACAATTTGTTTGCTTTTGTAATACTGATACAAAGATTTTTGCTGAAATATTGGTATTCAACACCAATCCTGCAGCAGATTAATCTTTAATGTGTGTACAAAGAAACTTTGTATACAAGTGAAAACCTTTGCGAACATATTAGAAACCTTTATAAGAGCATTCAAGAGCAAGCATCATTTGCATTTTCATGGTTATATTTATTTAAAGTTAAATGTTTCATATCGGTTAAAAAATATTGTTCAACAACTACCTAGGAGCTTCCTCTTATAAGCAATACACATTGTTCCAAGACTATACAAAGGCGCATCCTCCAGTTTTTGTTTATCAATGGACGTGTTTCTTTTAGTAGGAATCGTATAATTTTCATAATCTGAAGAACGTAATCCTAATGAGAGAGCATTGCGCAACCTAATGCGATGCACATTGACCGTAGCTGTAACACAACTCACCTAATCTGAAACGTCAAGCTTGTGAGTAACGAAGCCGTGTATCAGGTAGAAGGAAATAAGGAATAGTTGCTCGAACCTCAGAATTCAGGACAAGGTCAATAGTCCTACACTTGTTTGAAATGGCGCTACGGTTGTTCGTATTGAACAGTTACCACAGCTTTCCATGTTTCAAGTGCGCGGATTTAAAGCGAGAGTTTTGACAAGATGTTTCTTGGAGTGGCATATATTAAAGAAGTATATCTTGTTAATGATAGTAGTAAAAAGCACGGTGGTTTACGGCCTCTCCAGGCCGAGGTAACTATTATCGTATACTTAAAATATCAGTGGATCCCATTGCCTCCTTGACTGACCTCAGTGACAAAAATGTTTGATTAAACTTTGGCTGCGTTTATACACCCTGCAAATTCCAGTGAACTGGTATGTAACCCAAGGTAGGAAAGAGAGCCCTAACCAATCTTCTAAATTTTCGCTAGAACAGAGCCATCATTGGTTTTATGGAGATCGAACAAGATACCAATTGAAGGAAAGTCAAGACACAGAGATTAATAAGTTGGACTGGAATTTTAATTGCTCTCAATATATGGTTTATTATCATTTACATGAATCTTCATCATCCTTGTTAAATGGGTACAATAGTTTTTCGTTGTTGAACGTTGGTTGTGGTAGGGAATCACTGTGACATTCTTTCGCTGATTTTGTATGGAGCTGGAAATTATATTTAAGATATATTATATAATGAGGTTGTCACCATTCTGAAGATAGTGGACAGCATAAGCAGGAAATGTGTGTGTTTGTGTTTTTCGGTATTATTTGTACTGTTTTGCGCTGAATGTGCTATGTCAAACTATAAGTTTATAGACAAGCCTTTAATACTATAGAAGTTATATAAACGGCTGTTGGACTCCGCCTTTACAAATATGGTAATCACCATTTAGTTATTTGTAAATATTACAGAGATGGAACGGCATGTTTAATAGAGCTTACTTCCAAATTTTATCAGACTCCGATTAGTGTTCAAATTAATCATAACTGAAATCAAATTCTGTTCCGAATTTTGTGCTATCTCGTATTTCTGCTTTGACTGGCAACTGCCAGCAGCAAACATATAACACATGTACTGCAAACCCTGTTTGTGCCACTTGACACGCTACCATACCAGTCAAGCAACCGCTGAGTGTAACCATCCGAATATTTTGCTGAAATAGTCATGTGTAAAGTAGAGCATACTGAGGTAAACTATTACCAAACCAATTGGTGATCAGGTACAAATTGCAATAAGGTATGGGCCACGGCAGACGATAGATGTTTATATTCCTCGATCTTTAAAATTGCTGAGTTGAGTGAATCGAATATTTAGATAGAATGGTTTATAAGCCTCAGATGTCGGTAAATTTAATGAATGTTTTCTTTTTACTAAATTGTGGAAGTCTTGAAAATCATATATATTTCTTGTCTGGAAAGAAGATAATAACTTAAGAATACTAAAGGATTTGTGAAGGATACCTTCGCCTCAGAAGTAATACGGTTTGTGCTGTGTTTGATGATGATCTAAAAGCCCAAGCTGCGAAATTTGCCACTGCTGTGGCACACATGTAAGGACAAAACGGAGCATGCTCCCGTATTATTATAGGTGAGCGCTTGCTGCAATTGTGTGAAGATGCTCGATGCGTTCTTGCAAGCGTTTACCTCAGACACGACACCCAAGGCAGGATAACATGGCTCCCACAAGCTTCTGATCAGCTCGGCGAGCAATCAATCACATTACCATCGGTTACAATCAGTGAAGCTGCGCCCAAACCTGCCGCTCGATTTGAAGCACGGGCACGGACCCTGACCACCCACTGGCATGTGCCTACCAACGCATGCTTTACAGTGGACTTCCGCAACGAGCTTGCAAGTGAATAGACACGGGACAGCTGGCGAATCCAGATGTTACTGGTGGGTATCAAGTAGCTAGTGTTCAGTTGTTGTGGAGTTCTCCGAGCTGGGCAACTTGGTTGCAATCGTTTCGCCACCATTCGAGGTGGCATCTTCAGTGCGGGATTGATAGCAGTAAAGTAGCAGTGGCTGGTAGAAAGCAAACCCAATAATAATAATAAAAGTAGCTAGTGTGATGAATGAGTGAGCGCTCGCCGAACCGATTTGTATATCAATGTTTGCGTATCAAACAGAGGTTATTAGCACATTCCATGATTACATGGGACAAATCAGATAGCCAACCTGAATATTGGGTATCTACGTCGTCACTGTAACAATTCTACGCCGCGGACACATTCCGAATAATGCGAGCACCGTAAGATTCATACGCACCTCAGGGCGAATATTTTTGCTAGTCTGATGATTGACCGCGAAGTCTGGTACTCCCATCGAGCTTCGAAAAAGAAGACAGTCGTTCTGCGCTTGGTAATTATCAGAGGTTATTCCGTTTAATGTGCAAAACGGAAGGCAGGACAAATTGTGTAGCGTGATCACACGTGTCGACAGTTGTGAGCAGAACCACACTTTCTCAGAAAGTTTGGAGTTTTGGACGAACACCTAGAAAAGTAGAGCAAGCAACCATAATAGCAATCTTTTTTATCTGCCATTTAACCTCCTGCTCCCAAGGCCGTTCCCTTGGATCCATGCTCATGCGCAAAAGTCGGAGGTTTAATCAGACTGTTAAAATGGTACAAGGTTGTAGGAACAGTCTGACATCCTCCAGCTATCTCTAAGTTCGTGAGTGACGCTCTCGCATGTAAACTTTATGACCTACTTGTAAAGATGTGGGGCAGAAAGTCGCCCCAGTCGACTGTAGCCGCTTTGATATAGTCGCCAAGACGTCGTGTTTACTGTGGCCATGGTTTTGAGGAAGCTGCAATCTTTGCTCTCCATATTACATCCGGTATTTACAACAACCACGGAAAGCACAGAAATTCGTAGCTGAGGATATTTTTTCGAAAGGTGCGTTGAAGTACAGCTAGTTCCCAGCACGTGGATCCCGGATACAATTAATGCTTCTCCTCACAACTCAGCAGATTAGTCTTGGTTGAAGCAAATCTGAACAAATTTAAGAACATTAAACTTGTCTTTCCAAACCAACTTGGTACAGTGTATAGGCACTGGAAAACATTACCTAGATTCCTACAAGATCGCAGTTTCGAGTTAATTTTACAGTAACGTTTTTATTACCGAAACGTGATGCATGGTAGCAAGTTGCAGTGATCGTGCTTGTTTTTTGCAGTCCAGTAATTGTGCCCGTTAATGAGACCAGGAAATCAAACGATACCGTTCGTTTGTGGGTAGCGCTCTAAAGTATCGAAAGCTGTACTGCTGAAACATGAGTACCTAGTTGCACACGCTGAGGAAGTGTTCGAAATAGCTGAAAAGTTATATGTATCCGAGATGAAATTGCTATTGATTTGAAACTGGAATTTCCATCATTATGGTGGTAGGTAATAATGACATCTGGAGTTCTAGTAGCCAAATACGTTATTTCAGTGATCACGTGCATGTTTTTAGTAAACTACCTATGCTCTTAATATGCATGTACCGGGAGCTTTCAACAATATGTTAAAGATCGTACAAATAGCTGGAACTGAAAACAAATACAATAATGAAATTTTAAAAAAATTCTCCCTTCGACGTATGTCGTCAGGTATTTACAATTATAAAATGGACGTGCGTCGCACAAATAACCGATGAAGCCAAAGGTGTGGGAGTGGTGGAATCAAGACAGCAGAAACTCTAAGGATTGATCCATAAAGTCGAATAAGAGCCCAGGTGAAAACCACGTGTTTGTTGATCGGCGTAATGCCAAGCGCATCTATCAATCACTGTAGGCGCACTAAGTGGTAAAAGTTGGTAAGCTAACTAAGGTCAAGATAGTAGAAACCCTTGCAGGAAGCTCTTCTGTTTGCATAATGCCTGTTGAATGATCCTAATCGCGCTCGCTTAAGCCTTCCGTTAGATTTGCTTCCTAAGACATTTAGTAATCCATTGTTGTAATACATAAAGTATTGAGAACATCAGCGGTCCTAGTTTGGTGTACGCTTTCCACCAGATGTTCCAGGATGGAACTGTTAAGCGACTGACGATGTCTTTTCGAAAATCCGCTGGACAATGCTCCGTACTGCATGTAGCCAGACGCGTTGTTGTGTGTCCCACTTATCTCGCACAACAGGCGCATGTAAACTGATATAACATTTAAGGTTGGCATTGAACGAGAATCTGTCTTTAATGTGCAGCTTTATAAATGGAGCAGCTTCCGCCAGGACGTTTGGGTAGTCGGCGAGGAACGTTTGTGTCGCTGCATAGGAAATTCTTCCGGTCAGCAAATAAAAGGCAACATCGTCCTTAAAGGGAAAATATAGGAACCTGTCCTTCTTAAGGAAATAGTAATCAACTCATAAAAATCGCGGATCACTGCATATTCATTGCTGAATGGTTTCGGTAACCGCTTTCTTGCAGCGTTTTGAGAATACCAATGTTTGTGGCCTGTAGCGTCTCTTGTCTGCAAACTTTCGTAGCGCGAAATAACGACCAGCGCACAAAATTACATTTGCACCTCAAGCGTACGAAGCTTAAAAAATGTTATATTTTACTACATATGTGGTCTTCCGGAATACACATTTTCCAACGAACCGTCATTTCTTCGGTTTACTAACACGTCCAAGTAGTATAGCTTACCATCTCTTTGTTTTCGGTAGTGAATTTTAATGACGGATCTACACCATTTGCATGGTTTCACAGTTTGGAAACATCGGTCTTCGAATTGCAGTTTATAAACTTATCATCCGTGTAACGACAAAGCAATGGTTCATCTGTTCTCCGAGCTTGGCGGTTTTCTCGCAAACGTTTCACCACCATGCGAGGTGGCATCCTCAGTGCTAGTACGCTACATATCACTGCACTGAGGATGCCACCTCGCATGGTGGTGAAACGTTTGCGAGAAAACCGCCAAGCTCGGAGAACAAATGAACCATTGATTCATCAACCCGAGCTACCGGTATTTCGAATCATTTTAAACGACAAAGCAATCAAATAAAACGTTGAGGAGTCGTGTAGCATCACGCTCAATCAAAAAGAGGAGAAGTCAGCAAGTATTTTTACTAGGGGGATCCCGTTGCGACGCAGTCAGGCTGTGGCAGACTCCATTAAATATGAATTGACGGTGGAAGATACACAGTAAAATTAACTCCATCAGTTTCCTTACCGGGATACCCCCGCCCCTGTTCTTTTCATTCATGTAAGCGCATACAGAAGGACAGTTTCTATCAATGGAACTTTCGTAAATTGGGACTTAACTTCCAGTGGAAGCACCAATCTCCCATTTACTTTCATGCATTCTACTCGTTTCACAAATAAAAATGTGTCTATCATAGTGCATGTGCGTAACTATATGCGTACTGGTTCGAGCAAACCCGCAAGTCATTTCCCAACCGATTGAGTATCCGAAGCTGACACCTCAATTATCGGATGCACAGGGACTTGTGATTTACGTACTTTAAGTAGTCCATAAATTCGGGGAGGATTGGAACCCTCTGGAATTAGCTGTTCCATTAGCATGTCATATGTTTAGTTCATATGCTTCAGCTTCTTCAACAATTGGGTGATTTTATGCTCATCCTGCGATGTTTTATTTCACTACCGTTTCACAGAGGAACTAACTTATCTTGTGAATTGGGCTGCATTTTGAAATCGTAGTCGCATATATCCAGCATTATCCATCCGGAGCACGTGTTGGGTCTGGAGATAAATAGACCAAGATTTGATCTAAATTCCTTGATGAATACTGGGTGTTTCTTAGTCAATACATTAGAATATTTGTTTTTGTAACTCACATACTACTTCGAAAGAGGAACCGAATTGGTTCTGAGAGTATATTTAACATGTGACGACCTAGGTGTTCGCTAGAGAGTGAAAAGTAGCAGCTTCCTCTATACTTTAAATCAAATAACCAAAAACCTTAACTACAACCTGCATCAAACATCAGTACTTTTATTCCTGTGAACATGTTTCTGCATGATACACTTTCCATTCGTTGCATAAGTAGAAGCATTAGATTATATAATATATGATATATACATATATATATACTAGGCGGGAGCGTATTTGGTGCGCTGAGGCTAGTGGTGGCTAGATCTTGACAGATGGTCTACCCACTGCTGCTGCTGCTGTTGTTCCATTTGCTCATGTCCTGGGCGCCTCCTCGTGGCGACCGCTGGGGGGAGTTAGGTTTCGCACCTTCTCTACCCTTAAATCCAGGACACGAATCCGCATGAGTCAGTTAAATGACCATGTGTTAGACACACTAGCTTTCGGGTGTTCATTTAATCGAAGGCTTTGGCTGAGAACCCGTGCCGTTTTCCTGTCAGGTGTGGGCGCCCTTGCAGTATCCTAGTCCATCCTCTTCGGAGGTTGAGTAGTGGTCAAAGGCCCTCTTCCAGTAAAACCCAGCCATGAGAGACAACAGGTCTACGGGTTATAAGCTTACAGCTTGATTGGCGTAGAGCACGAGCGTCACGCGTTGTCTCTAACGGTGGGAGGGCACCTCCGGGTGTTCAACTATTTGCTACTGCCCGCCTCAAACCAGGCAGCCCCTGGTCAAATTGGTGCAAACCCGCCAAAACCCACATGCGTCTGGCCGTGGTCGCAGGTGCGTATCCAATTGAGGTCGGAGAACATATTTAAATCGTTCCAGAACCTCAAAGGCTGCTTGTGACTGGTGTCAAGCAGATCCCAAGCTGTTTCTGCAATAACATTCCCGAGCTGGATATGCTCTACGCTGCGTTTGGGTAAGGCTATTCAGCCAAAAGCTGCGGGTGGAGTCCCTCAAGCAAACCTCCGAAGCACAACAACCATCTCGCGTGCGATTGCCCACCAATGCAATCGTATGCCTGCGCGCAAAGCACTCAGCATTGGATGCTGGAACGTGCGCATACTACTGGACTGGAACTCCAGCGAGCGCCCGGAGCGACTCGTTGCACTCGTCGCGATGGAACTGGCGCGCTACCACCTTGATATTACGGCGCTCCGTGAAACCCGGCTCTATGAGCAAGGTAAGTTCCATTAAGCAGGTGCTGGCTACACATTTTACTGGGTGGACCACGCTGCCTCAGCACCACATGATCATGGGGTCAGGTTAGCAATATCAGGTCGCCTCCATGGCCAGCTGGTGGGTGAACCAACGCCCATCAGCGCGACTGATGACTGTTCGCCTACGACTCGGAAGAGTTACGTTTACCACTTTTATAAGCACGTACGGTCCGATCATGTGTTATCCTGATGACACGCGTGATCAGTCCTACACTCATCTATCCTCCGTGGGAGTTTCTTTGCCGAGGAGCGACCTACTATTTCTGCTGGGTGAT
This sequence comes from Dicrocoelium dendriticum, assembly GCA_944474145.2. NCBI lineage: Eukaryota > Metazoa > Platyhelminthes > Trematoda > Plagiorchiida > Dicrocoeliidae > Dicrocoelium > Dicrocoelium dendriticum. The sequence continues at coordinate 14,975,412 of OX104065.1, read as the reverse complement.
TTCAAAGCGCGCGTTGGGCTTGATGCATCAACGTGGCCATATGTTATCGGTCTGCATGACATTGGTTCGCCGAATGCCAACGGTGACATACTGCTCTCACTGTGTGCCACTAACGGCCTGACGAACACGAACACCCGGTTTGCACTGAGTGCGAATAATATAGCACCTTGGACGCACCCGCAAAGTGGTCACGCTCACCTGCTCGACTATTTCATCGTACGTCAGCATGATACGCGTGAAGTGGGTGTACTGCGTGGAGCTGAGTGCGGCACTGATCACAAATTGGTGCGGACCAAACTGTACATATATTTTCGTAAATCTGTGTATTGCACTCCCGCCGTGAATCGGTGTAAATTTAGCATTCTCTCCCACTGTACTGTGGAGAAAAGTATTGATCTGAAGAATGCGATGGCTGCACGCCTGTGTGATGTGGAATGCATAGCCACAGCGGGCGACCTTTGGCACCACATACGCGAACAGTTGACAGCTGCTGCCGATGAGACCATCGAGCACGCAAACTGTAAGCGGTCTGACTTGTTTGATGAGAACAATGCGACGATTGGCGCATTGGTGTCGGAGAAGAATGCAGCATTTGCTACACATTTGGCAGACCCAGTGAGTTAAGAAAGAGTAGTCAGTTTCGCAAACTTCGACGGCGACTGACACTAGAGATCCGTAGCATAAAAATGCGTGGTGGACGGAGAAGGTGATGCAGATGGAAATTTACGTCGAACTCCGCCAACACAATTAATTATTTGACTCCTTGAAGGCAGTGTACGGACCGATATTGGTGCCGCTGAGGAAGCTGATCGATGGTAGTGCAGGCGTTACCTGCACACAGACTGCAGACTGCATGTAGATCTGGCAAAAACATTGACTGTCTCTTGAACAACCGTTCATAGATCGACTGGCCTACAATGAACTGCCTCAAGCAGCACGATGTGAAGGGAATCTGGCGGACACGTCGACACTGGATGATACGGATAGAGCACTTGCTCAGCTGCGAAACGTCAAATGTGCCGGAGCCGACGGTATCCTGCCTGAAGTATTGAAACACGGCAAAACGGCGTTAATGAATACGCTGCACCAATGGGTGCAGCGCGTAAGGATTGAGAAGGAGGTGCCTGCTGAGCTAAAGGATGCCCTTGTGCTACCATTGTATAAGTGTAAATGTAGCAAGCAATGTTGCACGAATTGTCGTGGCATCAACTTGCCGAGTAGTATGGGCAAGGTGATTGCCCGAATCCTGCTCAACCGCCTTGTCAGTCAGGTTATGGAACCTAAAGTGGCGGAAGAGTAGTGTGGATTCCGCTCGGGTCGCAGCACTATAGATATGATGTTTGCGGCTCGTCAGTTGCAGGAGAAGTGCAGAGAAAGACACCAGCCGTTGTGATCACTTTTTGTTGATTTCACCAAGGCATTTGATACGGTGAACGTTGAGGCATTGTGGCTGGTGTTGGGTATGTTTGGTTGCCCGCGTAAGTTTGTAAGTTTAATTGAATATCTGCACAGTGGTATGCGAGCGAGGGTGCAGCTGAGTGGAGAGACCTCGGATGACTTTGCAGTTGTCTCTGGTGTGAAGCAGGGCTGTGCCTTAGCTCTTGCCCTGTTTAACATATTTCTTCTTGCACTGTTGTTTTGTGCTTTGAATGCCGCTTGCGCTTACGGTGTGCGTGTGGAGTACCGTATTGATGGTGGGTTGCTGAACGCCCGCCATTTCGGTGCGAGAACTCTAGTCTGTGAGACAACTATCCATATGTTGCTGTTTGCTGACAACTGTGCGTTTTTTCACACAGCGCGGATGAGTTGCAGCACACGACTAGGGCTCTGGCTTCGACAGCGGCCAAATTCGGGCTCACCCTCAACACAAGCAAAACTGTCTGTCTCTTTCAGCCTTCACCGGAGGTGCAATCTTCAATATTGCTGCAAACCAGCATTGGTGCTGAAGTATTGGAAACCACCTCCCTCTTCAGTTACCTTGGGAGTGCGATGTCGACGGATCAGCAGCTACACAGTGAGCTTCGTATCCGCGTGTCAAAGTCAGCAGCAGCATTTGGGAAGCTAGAGTACCGAGTGCGGAAAAATCATCCGCTTACCATTGGCACGAAGCTGATGGTGTACAAATCCCTATTGCTGCCCGTTCTTCCTTACGGTATTAAAACGCGGATGATGTACCGTCGGGACGTGCGATATCTCGAGCTGTTCCATCGGCAGTGTTTACGACGGATTTTGCGCATCGGTTAGGGCGACAGAGTTGCAGACACGGAAGTGTTGCGACAAAGTGGGATGTGTGCAGTGGACTACATACTTTTACTGAGACTCCTTAGGTGGATCTTTCATGTGAGCCGTATGGATTCGAAGCGGATACCGAAACAACTAATACATTATCAGCTGAGCATAGGGAAGCGGCACGTGGGAAAACCAAAGTTACGTTACCATGACATGATTAAAGTAAGGCTCACACGTTCTTATCTTGATTGCAGTTCATGGGAATCGAAGGAGGTTAATCGCCTTGCATGGCGCGATCTGATCACGAAGGACATTGCAGAGGTGCAGGAGAAAGCCCTCATGCATGTGGAGAAGAAGCGGTAAGTGCGGAAGCGGCAAGCACCGATGGGTTGTACTCCATCGACATCAAGCGCATAGTGCTGTAGCACATGCGGTCGCGAGTGCCTGAGTCAAGCAGGCTTAATGAGCCATGAGCGAGGCCACTCGAGATTACTGCTGAAGCGACGACGACTGGTCCTGCAGAGAACGTAAGCAGAACCAGCGCAGCGTTTGTAAGTACGCTGCCTTCGACTTAATAACTGTGTGCTTGGATGCATAGTCTATTTATTTCAGGTGGTGTGTTTTCAATTTTGTCCTAATGATTTCCTTTTCAAATAAATATCCACCTGTACGTTCTATAAACCTGCACAACTCGCTTAGGCCAATTGTAGTTAATTTCGATAACATTTTCGTGTTTGTGGCATTTTCGTAAAATATACATTCTGACCTCTTGAAACTATATCGGATCCTTTATTAACAACTTATCTCATATGCTCATTAATGTAAGAAGTTTGACACGTTTGCTTATGCACTATTCGATTTCTTTACTTTGTTAGCTTGCTCTCAAGTGATTGGCTGTTGTCTGATATCCCTGGTGTGGCTAAGCTTGATGTGCATGTTGACAAGGTGCCTACTTGTCTATTACCCAATGCCTCATCTATCTGGCTCTAGGAGACAGTTGATCGTGCCTGGAGGGGACAGGGTGCATGATCTTTGTGGCCGTGTTAGGATCGAAGAGTGGTTACATGCACTCAGTGTGGAGCGGTCTACGGTCCAGCCACCGTCTTGTTTGTGCTTGATTCCCCAAATACAGCCTGCTTGCTTTTGTCTGTGAATGATTGTGTGCTGGCTCCGTTAATGAAACGTGGCTCACATCCACATGCCTCCCGGTCTTATTCCTTCGGGTTTAAACCAGATATGGAGTGTGTGGTTGGAGCTGCGGGCGGTGCAGTGCAAGACATCCATGGTCCCTCTGGAGGCGCAAGCGTCCTGTGGCTGGCCGCATTAACAGGCAAATCTGAAACTGGATGCCGCCAACCATATATATACAAAGTAACTTTGTTTACATTTGTCTAAAATGTCTAAATATGAGTAGAATTTATCAGAACTTTTAAGTTACTTTGTCAATGACCATGCTTCCGTTGACACTTGCATACATATCGTCATCCCATTTCGCTACACGGATGGCAACCGCGTGCGTTTTTAGTTAGATAGTTCTGTTCCTATTTTTTTCTAATAGGTTTTATATTCTGTGGAATCAAACGTATATTATGGCGTCGTACTGTATCGTATAGGTATTAGCTCTTGAGAAGTAATTTGTGATTTCTTTGTGTGCTTGTTTATATAGTAGGTGAAATCCTAGTTTGCAACTGTGTGGGAATAAATAAAGAATAAAAATGGGATCATTGTCGCATTTTATAGTTGTAGATGATGAGTGACTGCAATGATAAATAGGTCTGCTGTTCACAACATAAAGTGTGTGGATAAAAAACTCAAGAAAAAGCTTAAGATTTAAGTTCAACCAATTGACTGCAGGAAGAGGAAATAGCTTAGGCGGTTTCTGGTTCTCCAGCTACTATAATGAACAGGGTGATCCATCGAGGGCTTTCATAATACATTTGTACTATTTGCTGATTTACCGGCGCGGAGCATGATAAACAATGCCTAAAGAAAAACATACACAACGTAGGGAGTTTGCCCAGAGTTTCTTCGGATTTCTTCATTAGGTAACGTAACTTTTCCTAACGTTATTTCTTTCGACAGCACAAATCACCTGGTAGAGAATAAAAATAACAGCGCTTATAAATTTGCATTCTGATGTGTATCACTTAAGCACTAAAATTTTTCATACTTTCATAAATGACGCTGCTAAAATTAGTATTGTATTACCGGTACAACTGTTAACATATGCCATCTATATACTTTGGCGATTGTTATCAACCTTGCGTTTATTAAATGCAATTATTACAAAGTAACTTGAGTCTCGAAGGGTTGTGAACTGGCGCATCATTAGGACGGGCAAACACTTAAGTGGCTGGCAATACTGTAATTACATCTCATTTCATCTGACGTTAATCGTAACAATTAGGTCTACAGCTTGAGAAATTGAATCATAAAATGTCTATTCGTTGTAAACGATATATAACTAACCTGTGTTTATCCATTACAGCATAGGTAGTCAGAAGTGATTTTTTCAATACCCACCATCAGTAATAACATTTCGTCGTGCACCTTATTGTCAGTGGTCAGTGGCCATTTCGACATCTGTCACTCGAAATCACGTGGCAGTGGCTGATCTGGCACAGAATACCATGTATGCATTTTGAAATGGCCACCGCAGACATTAATCTTACAGTTATAGTTTTAATAGTGTACTAATTTATCATTGGTGCAAAGTAATAAAACATCAATGTTCTAAATGGCGCTATATTTTTAAACCAAAAATGCAGCTCCTTTCAAGTTAGCCTTAGGAGCAATATGTGGTCAATGATTTCCTAAGTTTAAATGAACAATATTTGCAATGTATATAAGTAAAATAATTTTGTGGCCAACTTATTTATTCGCCAATCAATTATAAGGTCAAGAATCATGTATCCGATGCTGGAAGTTACCCTAGTGCGATGAATAGCCTGGTTCAGTGATCCATTGAACTAACTGGGTGGCGCTTTTTACAAATTGACATCCACTCATACTACATTGGCCAATAGTTAGAGGCCAGTCAGACGCATCCTCCTGGAGTTACAGTTTGGGGATTGGAGTGAAGGTAGCTCTTAATTCCTTAAATGCACTCATGTTGCCACCGCAAATCCGCTGATTGGCGATCATGTTCTTAAACCAACGGCCCTAATCGTTCTCCTGTTTAGACTTGGGCAACTTGACAGTATCCTGTCTCATCATCATCATCACCATTCCACGTTAGCTGGAGGTGGAAAACACATCAGCTATTGTGCCGCAATACAAAAGACAATAAAAGAAAAACAAGCAGTGACACACCCGCTAAGTCCCCATTACCTGATGGACATCGTTCCGGAGAGCTAATAACTGGCAGCCTTAAAAGAGAGTCATATTATGCCTAACAAGTAAGATCGTGATTGGAGGGGGATGCTAAGCAGGAGGGGGATGGACAAAGGAACTCACAACACAAACGCTATTAGGGCCGGCTCCAAGCCATATCAGCAATTGTGTCCAACCAAACGTGTTCACCGTCCTTAGGACCCCAGCCAGGCAGTCGGGATGCACCAACCGACGCCAACTTCTAAGTGAGGGTTTTCTTTTCTCTCGACCAAGTCATCACTTGACCTCCCCTCGTCCTCTTTCAGCCGCACTCACAACGTGCAAACAATGCACGTCGCGGGAGTTGGTGTGCTGGCATGCGCAACACGTGGCCCAGCCATCGGAGCCTGGTGCTTGATATAACGGTGCTGAGCGGTTCACTCGCTCTTCCTGCACCAAATACGCGACGTCGAACACGCTCATTGCTTACGCGGTGTTCCCACCAAACATGAGCAAAGCTGCGAAAGCAGCGGTAATCGAATGTGACGAGCCTCTTCACATCTGTCGACCTGATGGGCCAGGTTTCACAGCCGTATAGGATAGTTGAACGGACGGCTGCGTTGTAAACTCTGCCCTTCATGACGAGAGTAATGTCGCGTCTGCGTCGACAGGTAGTCTCAGAAATGAACACTGCTCCATCCTTATATTTCCAGACATCCCATGGGACGAGTTTTATCGAGTTAACCGCAACATACAGGACTACCGGAAGGAAATCTCAAACAGAACCATACTTCTTCACGGGGATCCTGAAACTGAAGCATGTGATGAGCATAAATTAAAGACCAGTGATAAAGAACAGTGGTTTAATATTCCTGAAACACTCTACTTAAATGATGTGTTAGCGAAATCCGTGTCACGACTGCGTACATCACAGAACTACAAAGGAAGTGGCCCGTGAGTGTTGAAGGTGGTCTTTCAGTCAAAACATATAGCAGCAAGGATCCTGAAACGCTGGTACTTGGTACGTTGCAGGCTACCATCTGAGGTTCGGCTAAAGACAATCAGCGATATGCATCCTAGAGATGATATGTGACTCAAAGACCCAAACGCGTCAGGATCTACGAAAGAACACTGCACCAGTAGTGTTCCGGATGAGCCCATACAACCTGTAGACGATGATATTGACCAGACACCTTACACTGTAATTCGAAGATTAGACACGGGACCAGCAACACGGACGATGAATAAGACGTTAAACCTTTCACCAAGTAGGCATCGAAAAAACGATTATTCCCCGGCCACTCACTGGTCAGCGAAATTTCACATATGAGTTATAGCACCTCCGAAAAATTACTTAAATCTGAGAAACTTTCATGTATGTTCACTAACGCCCAAGGGCTCCTCAGTAAAACTACAGAACTTTGACTACGTCCGGTTGCAAATTCTTGGGACCTAATTTATATTACCGAAAATTTGTTACACCAACAGGTGAATGATGTTGAGCTGGAGACAGCCGGAATGTCACTCATCCGGAAGGACCGCTGCTTTTCTGAGGCCCGCCTGTAATTCTCAAGATATGTGCTCACTATGTGATCTTGTTCAATTGACACTAGTAGCCATTTCTCTTTTCGTCTACCCGGTGATGATACAGCTTCGAGCACCGGCCAGCTGGTGTTCGCATTGTCCTGGATCCCTGGGCTGAAGCTGCTCTGGTTGATTGGATTCCATTCCGTAGACAGGTGTGTGCAGTCCAACTGGCTGGCTTGTTCGAATTTTCGAAGTCGCTCAGGACTATTATATGTTTATTCGTCATCGATTCCTGCGCGCCCACCAACTGTAGCAGTGATTCAGTAGAAAAGGACTTATACCTACAAATGTCCGAGCCTCATCGCCACAGAAGAAGCACGTACACTGTTGTTTTGGCGGAGGATCTGAAAGATCAAGTTAAAAATTATCCACTGATTAAGTGCATCTGAGCAGCCAACAAGGTGTCGGCTCCCGTAATGATAACGGTGAGCAGTTACTTTATTTGTGTGAAGGTGCCCGCTTATTTATTTACGAACACTAATTTCCGACACAGCACTTACTGGAGGGGGACTTGGTACCCACAAGCCTCAATACATTTATGGACCAAATCGAGCACATGGTGATTACTTACCCATGGACGAGCTGCGTCAAGAACATTTGCTCGATTTGGAACATTGTGCGAACACGAACCATGCATTTGTATGTGCTGATATTCGGATGCGCTTTGGCGGACGCCCATGACGACGCATTCCGCGCATTGACACCAATCATCGGGTGAAGGCATTTGTTCTGAATGCGCATCAAAATACGCTGGCATGCGGGTTAAGTAAGCGTTCAATAGGGATAGTCGCAGATAACTGGTTGCATGTATACCAGATGTTACTAGCAGCAGGTAAATCCACATATGGTA
>OX104065.1:14911897-14967233 GCA_944474145.2 Dicrocoelium dendriticum | reverse complement strand
TCCTTCCGGATGAGTGACATTCCGGATGTCTCCAGCTCAACATCAGTCACCTGTTGGTGTAACCAATTTTCGGTAATATAAATTAGGTCCCAAGCATTTGCAACCTGACGTAGTTAAAGTTCTGTAGTTTGACTGAAGAGCCCTTGGGCGTTAGTGAACATACATGAAAGTTTCTCAGATATAAGTAATTTTTCGGAGGTGCTACAACCCATATGTGAAATGTCGCTGACCAGTGAGTGGACGCAGAATAATCGTTTTTTCGATGCCTACTTAGTGAAAGGTTTAACCGCTTATTCATCGTTCGTGTTGCTGGTCCCGTGTCTAATCTTCGACTTACAGTGTAAGTTGTCTGGTCAATATCATCGTCTACAGGTTGTATGGGCTCATTCGGAACACTACTGGTGCAGTGTATTTTCATAGATCCTGACGCGTTTAGGTCTTTGAGTCACATATCATCTTTAGGATGCATATCGCTGATTGATTTTAGCCGAACCTCAGATGTTAGCTTGCAACGTAACAAGTACCAGCTTTTTAGTATCCTTGCTGCCATATGTTTCGACTGAAAGGCCACCTTCAACACTCACGGGCCACTTCCTTTGTAGTTCGGTGATGTACGCAGTCGTGACACGGATTTCGCTAACACATCATCCAAGTAGAGTGTTTCACGAATATTAAACCACTGTTCTTTATCACTGGTCTTTATGCTCATTACATGCTTCAGTTTCAGGATCCCCGTGAAGAAGTATGGTTCTGGTTGAAATTTCCTTCCGGTAGTGCTGTGTGTTGCGGTTAACTCGATAAAACTCGCCCAATAAGATGTCTGGAAATATAAGGATGGAGCAGTGTTTATTTCTGAGACTACCTGTCGACGCAGACGCGACATTACTCTCGTCATGAAGAGCAGAGTTTACAACGCAGCCGTCCGTTCAACCCTGCTATACGGTTGTGAAACCTGGCGCATCAGGTCGACAGACATATAGGCTCGTCCCGTTCAATTATCTCTGCTTTCGCAGCTTAGCTCATGTTTGGTGGGAACACCGCGTAAGCAATGAGTGTGTTCGACGTCGCGTATTTGGTGCAGGAAGAGCGAGTGAACCGCTCAGCACCATTATATCACCCACCAGGCTCCGCTGCATGGGCCACGTGTTGCGCATGCCAGCACACCAACTCCCGCGACGTGCATTGTTTGCACGTTGTGAGTGCGGTTGGAAGAGGAGGGAGGTCAAGTGATGACTTGGTCGAGGGAAATGAAAACCCTCACTTAGAAGTTGGCGTCGGTTGGTGCATCCCGACTGCCTGGCTGGCGTCCTAAGTACGGTGAACACGTTTGGTTGGACACAATTGCTGATATGCCTTTTGAGGCGGCCCTAATAGCGTTTGTGTTGTGAGTTCCTTTGTCCATCCCCCTCCTGCTTAGCATCCCCTCCAATCACGATCTTACTTTTTAGGCATAATATGACTCTCTTTTAAGGCTGCCAGTTGTTAGCTCTCCGAAACGATGTCTATCAGTTACTGGGGACTTAGCGGGTGTGCCACTGCTTGTTCTTCTTTTATTGTCTTTTGTATTGCGGCACAATAGCTGATGTGTTTTCCACCTCCAGCTAAAGTGGAATGATGATGTTGATGAGACAGGATACTGTCAATTGCCCAAGTCTAAACAGGAGAACGATTAGGGCCGTTGGTTTAAGAACATGATCGCCAGTCAGAGGATTTGGCGGTGGCTACATGAGTGCATTTAAGGAATTAAGAGCTACCTTCACTGCAATCCCCAAACTGTAACTCCTGGAGGAAGCGTCTGACTGGCCTCTAAATATTGGCCAATGTAGTATTAGTGGATGTCAATTTGTAAAAAGCAACACCCAGTTAGTTTAATGGATCACTGATTCAGGCTATTCATCGCACTAGGGTAACTTCCAGCAGCGGATACATGATTCTTGACCTTATAATTGATTGGCGAGTAATTAAGTTGGCCACAAAATTATTTTACTTATATACGTTGCAAATATTATTTCTTTAAACTTAGGAAATCATTGACCACAAATTGCTCCTAAGGCAAAATTGAAAGCAGCTGCATATTTGGTTTAAAAATATAGCGCCATTAAGACATTGATGTTTTAAGGACTTTGCACCAATGATAAATTAGTACACTATTAAAACTATAACTGTAAGTTTCATGTCTGCGGTGGCCATTTCCAAATGCATACGTGGTATTCTGTGCCAGATCAGTCAGTGTCACGTGATTTCGAGTGACAGATGTCGAAATGTCAGCAAGCAGCAATTCATACTGACAACTGACAATAAGGTGCACGATGAAATGTTATTACTGATGGTGGGTATTGAAGAAATCACTTCTGACTACATATGCTGCGATGGATAAACACAGGTTAGTTATATATCGTTTACAACAAATAGACATTTTATGATTCAATCTCTCAAGCTGTAGACATAATTGTTACGATTAACTTCAGATGAAATGAGATGTAATTACAGTATTGCCAGCCACTTAAGCGCTTGCCCATCCAAATGATGCGCCAGTTCACAACCCTTCGAGACTCAAGTTACTTTGTAATAATTGCATTTAATAAACGCAAGGTTGATAACAATCGCCAAAGTATATAGATGGCCTACGTTAAAAGTGTACCGGTAATACAATACTAATTTTAGCAGCGTCATTTATGAAAGTATGAAAACTTTTAGTGCTTAAGTGATACACATCAGAATGCAAATTTATAAGCGCTGTTATTTTTATTCTCTAACAGGTGATTTGTGCTGTCGAAAGAAATAACGTTAGAAAAAGTTACGTTACTAATGAAGAAATCCGAAGAAACTCTGGGCAAACTCCCTACGTTGTGATGTTTTTCTTTAGTCATTTTTTATCATGCTCCGCGCCGGTAAATCTGCAAAGAGTACACATGTATTATGAAAGCCCTCGTGGGACCACCTTTTTCATTATAGTAGCTGGGGAACGAGAAAGCGCCTAAGCTATTTCCTCTTCCTGCAGTCAATTGTTTGAACTTAAATCTTAAGCTTTTTCTTGAGTTTTTTATCTACACACTTTATGTTGTGAACAGCAGACCTATTTATCTTTGCAGTCACTCATCATCTCCAACTATACAATGCGACAATGTTCCCATTTTTAGTATTTATTTATGCCCACACAGTTGCAAACTAGGATTTCACCTACTATATAAACAAGCACACAAAGAAATCACAAATTAATTCTCAAGAGCTAAAACTATACGATACCGTACGACGCCATAAGATACGTTTGATTCCACAGAATATACATTCTATTAGAAAAAATAGGAACAGAAATATCTAAATTAAAAATGCACGCGGTTGCCATCCGTGTAGCGTAATGGGATGATGATGTGAATTCAAGTGTCAACGGAAGCATGGTCATTGACAAAGTAACTTAAAAGTTCTGATAAATTCTACACATGTTTAGACATTTTAGACAAATGTAAACAAAGTTAATTTGTATATATATGGTTGGCGGCATCCAGTTTCAGATTTGCCTGTTACTGCGGCCAGCCACAGGACGCCTGCTCCTCCAGAGGGATCATGGATGGCTTGCACTGCACCGCCCGCAGCTCCAACCACACACCCCATATCCGGTTTAAACCCGAAGGAATAAGACCGGAAGGCATGTGGATGTGAGCCACGTTCCATTAACGGAGCCAGCACACAATCATTCACAGAAAAAAGCAAGCAGGCTGTATTTGGGGAATCAAGCACACACAGGACCGTGGCTGGACCGTAGACCGCTCCACACTGAGTGCATGTAACCACTCTTCGATCCTAACACGACCACAAAGATCTTGCACCCTGTCCTCTCCAGGCACGACCAACTGTCTCCTAGAGTCCAATAGATGAAGCATTGGGTTATAGACAATTAGGCACCTTGTCAACATGCACATCAAGCTTAGCCACACCATGGATATCAGAAAACAGCCAATCACTTGAGAGCAAGCTAACAAAGTAAAGAACTCGAATAGAGCATAAGCAAACGTGTCAAAATTCTTACATTAATGAGGATATGAGATAAGTTGTTAATAATGGATCCGAGATAGTTTCAAGAGGTCAGAAAGTATATTTTACGAAAATGCCATAAACACGAAAATGTTATCGAAATTAACTACAATTGGCCTAAGCGAGTTGTGCAGGTTTATAGAAGAACGTACAGGTGGATATTTATTTGAAAAGGAAATCATTAGGACAAAATTGAAAACACACCACCTGAAATAAATAGACTAAGCATCCAAGCACACAGTTATTAAGTCGAAGGCAGCGTACTTACAAACGCTGCGCTGGTTCTGCTTACGTTCTTTATAGGACCCGTCGTCGCTTCAGCAGTAATCTCGAGTGGCCTCGCTCATGGCTCACTAAGCCTGCTTGACTCAGGCACTCGCAACCGCATGTGCTACAGCACTATGCGCTTGATGTCGATGGAGTACAACCCATCGGTGCTTGCCGCTTCCGCACTTACCGCTTCTTCTCCGCATGCATGAGGTCTTTCTCCTGCACCTCTGCAATGTCCTTCGTGATCAGATCGCGCCATGCAAGGCGATCAACCTCCTTCGATTCCTATGAACTGCAATCAAGATAAGAACGTGCGAGCCTTACTTTAATCATGTCATGGTAACGTAAATTTGGTTTTCCCACGTGCCGCTTCCCTATGCTCAGCTGTTCATGTATTATTTGTTTCGGTATCCGCTTCGAATCCATACGGCTCACATAAAAGCTCCACCTCAGGAGTCTCAGTAAAAGTATGTAGTCCACTGCACACATCCCACTTTGTCGCAACACTTCCGTGTCTGCAACTCTGTCGCCCTAACCGATGCGCAAAATCCGTCGTAAACACTGCTGATGGAACAGCTGAAGATATCGCACGTCCCGACGGTACATCGTTCTCGTTTCACTACCCTAAGGAAGAACGGGCAGCACTAGGGATTTGTACACCATCAGCTTCGTGCCAAAGGTAAGCGGATGGTTTTTCCACACTCGGTACTCTAGCTTCCCGAATGCTGCTTCTGACTGACACGCGGATACGAAGCTCACTGTGTAGCTGCTGATCCGTCGACATCGCACTCCCAAGGTAGCTGAAGCGGGAGGTGGTTTCCAATACTTCAGCACCAATGCTGGTTTGCAGCAATATTGAAGATTGCACCTCCGGTGAAGGCTGAATGAGACAGACAGTTTTGCTTGTGTTGATGGTGAGCCCGAATTTGGCCGCTGTCGAAGCCAGAGCCCTAGCCGTGTGCTGCAACTCATCCGCGCTATGTGAAAAAACGCACAGTTGTCAGCAAACAGCAACATACGGATAGTTGTCTCACAGACTGGAGTTCTCGCACCGAAATGGCGGGCGTTCAGCAACCCACAAGCAATACGGTGCTCCACATGCACACCGTAAGCACAAGCGGCATTCAAAGCACAAGACAACAGTGCAAGAAGAAATATATTAAACAGGGCAAGAGCTAAGGCACAGCCCCGCTTTACACCAGAGACAACTGCAAAGTCATCCGAGGTCTCTCCACTCAGATGCACCCTCGCTCGCATACCACTGTGCAGACATTCAATTAAACTTACAAACTTACGCGGGCAACCAAACTTACCCAACACCAGCCACAATGCCTCAAGATTCACCGTATCAAATGCCTTGGTGAAATCAACAAAAAGTGAGCACAACAGCTGGTGTCTTTCTCTGCACTTCTCCTGCAACTGACGAGCCGTAAACATCAGATCTATAGTGCTGCGACCCGAGCGGAATCCACACTACTCTTCCGCCACTTTAGGTTTCATAACCTGACTGACGAGGCGGTTGAGCAGGATTCGGGCAATCACCTTGCCCATACTACTCGGCAAGTTGATGCCACGATATTTCGTGCAAAATTGCTTGCTACATTTACACTTTTACAATGGTAGCACAACGGTATCCTTCAGCTCAGCAGGTACCTCCTTCTCAATCCATACGCGCTGCACCAAGTGGTGCAGCGTATTCAGTAACGCCGTTTTGCCGTGTTTCAATACTTCAGGCAGGATACCGTCGGCTCCGGCACATTTGACGTTTCGCAGCTGAGCAAGTGCTCTACCCGTATCATCCAGTGTCGACGTGTCCGCCAGATTCCCTTCACATCGTGCTGCTTGAGGCAGTTCATTGTAGGCCAGTCGATCTATGAACGGTTGTTCAAGAGACAGTCAATGTTTTTGCCAGATCTACATGCAGTCTGCAGTCTGTGTGCAGGTAACGCCTGCACTACCATCGATCAGCTTCCTCAGCGGCTCCAATCTCGGTCCGTACACTGCCTTCAAGGAGTCAAAGAATCAATTGTGTTGGCGGAGTTCGACGTAAATTTCCATCTGCTTCACCTTCTCCGTCCACCACGCATTTTTTATGCTACGGATCTCTAGTGTCAGTCGCCGTCGAAGTTTGCGAAACTGACTACTCTTTCCCAACTCACTGGGGTCTGTCAAATGTGTAGCAAATGCTGCATTCTTCTCCGACACCAATGCGCCAATCGTCGCATTGTTCTCATCAAACAATTCAGACCGCTTACAGTTTGCGTGCTCGATGGTCTCATAGGCAGCAGCTGTCACCTGGTCTCATATGTGGTGCCACAGGTCGCTAGCTGTGGCTATGCATTCCACGTCACACAGGCGTGCAGCCATTGCCCTCTTCAGATCAATACTTTTCTCCACAGTACAGAGGGAGAGAATGCTAAATTTACGCCGATTCACGGCGGGAGTGCAATACACAGATTTACGAAAATATATGTACAGTTAGGTCTTCACCAATTTGTGATCAGTGCCGCACTCAGCTCCACGCAGTACACTTACTTCACGCGGAACATGTTGACGTACGATGAAATAGTCGAGCAGGTGAACGTGACCACTTTGCGGGTGCGTCTAAGGTGCTATATTATTCGCACTCAGTGCAAACCGGGTGTTCGTGATCGTCAGGCCGTTAGTGGCACACAGTGAGAGCAGTCTGTCACCGTTGGCATTCGCTGAACCAATGCCATGCAGACGGATAACATATGTCCACGCTGATGCATCAAGCCCAACGCGCGCTTTGAAATCACCCAGCAGAAATAGTAGGTCGCTCCTCGGCAAAGAAAGTCTCACGGAGGATAGCTGGGTGCAGAATTAATCACGCGTGTCATCTAGATAACACATGATTGGACCGTACGTGCTTATAAAAGTGGTAAATGTAACTCTTCCGAGTCGTAGGCGAACAGTCATCAGTCGCGCTGATGCGCGTTGGTTCACCCACCAGCTGGCCATGGAGGCGACCTGATATTGCTAACCTGACCCCATGATCGCGTGGTGCTGAGGCAGCGTGGTCCACCCAGTAGATTGTGTAGCCAGCACCTGCTTCATGGAACTTACCTTGCTCAGAGAGCCGGGTTTCACTGAGCTCCGTAATATCAAGTTGGTAGCGCGCCAGTTCCATCGCGACGAGTGCAACGAGTCGCTTTGGGCGCTCGCTGGAGTTCCAGTCCAGTAGTGTGCGCACGCTCCAGCATCCAATGCTGAGTGCTTTGCGCGCAGGCATGCGATTGCACTGGTGGACAAATACACGCGAGATGGTCGTTGTGCTTCAGAGGTTTGCTTGAGGGACTCCACCCGCAGCTTTTGGCTTAATAGCCTTACCCAAACGCAGCGGGGAGCATATACAGCTCAGGAATGTTATTGCAGAGACAGCTTGGGATCTGCTTGACAGACGTCGCAAGCAGCCTTTGAGGTCCTGGAACGATTTAAATATGTTCTGCGACCTCAATTGGATACGCACCTGCGACCACGGTCAGACGCAGATGGGTTTGGCGAGTTTGCACCAATTTGACCAGGGGTGCCTGGTTGGAGGCGGGCAGTAGCAAACAATTGAACAACCGGAGGTGCCCTCCCACCGTTAGAGACAACGCGTGACGCTCGTGGTCTACGCCAATCAAGCTGTAAGCTTATAACCCCTAGCCCTGTTGTCTCTCATTTCTAGGTTTTACTGGATGAGGGCCTTTGACTACTTCTCAACCTCCGAAGAGGATGGAGTAGGATTCTGCAAGGGCGCCCACACCTGACAGGAAAACGGCACGGGTTCTCAGCCAAAGCCTTCGATTAAATGAACGCCCGGAAGGTAGTGTGTCTAACACATGGTCAGTTAACTGACTCATGCGGATTCGTGTCCTGGATCTAAGCAGAGAGAAGGGCGAAACCCAACTCCCCCCAGCGGTCACCACGACGAGGCGCCCAGGACATGAGCAAATGGAACAACCGCAGCAGCAGTGGGTTGACCATCTTTCAATATCTAGCCACCACCAGCCTCAGCGCACCATATGCTCTCCCGCCTAGTATATATATATATGTATATATCATATATTATATAATCTAATGCTTCTACTTATGCAACGAATGGAAAATGTATCATGCAGAAACATGTTCGCAGGAATAAAAGTACTGATGTTTGATGCAGGTTGTAGTTAAGCTTTATGGTTATTTGATTTAAAGTATAGAGGAAGCTGCTACTTTTCACTCGCTAGCGAACACCTAGGTCGTCACATGTTAAAGGTACTTTCAGAACCAATTCGGTTCCTCTTTCTAAGTAGTTTGTGAGTTACAAAAAAAAATATTCTAATTGATTGACTAAGACACACCGAGAAACCATCAAGGAATTTAGATCAAATCTTGGTCTATTTATCTCCAGACCCAACAAGTGCTCCGGATGGATACTGCGGGATATATGCGACTACGATTTGAAAATGCAGCCTATTTCACAAGATAAGTTATGTTCCTTTGTGAAACGGCAATGAAATAAAACATCGCAGGATGAGCATAAAATCACTCAAGTGTTAATGAAGCTGAAGCATATGAACTTATTAGATGATGTGCTACTGGAACAGCTAATTCCAGTGGGTTCCAATCCTCTCCGACTTTATGGACTAGTTAAAGTACGTAAATCACAAGTCCCTGTGCATCCGATAATTGAGGTGTCAGCTTCGGATACTTAATCGGTTGTGAAATGACTTGCGGGTTTGCTCGAACCAGTACGCAAATAGTTACGCACATGCACCATGATAGACATATTTGGATTTTTAAAACGAGTAGAATGCATGAAATTAAAAGGGAGATTGTTGCTTTCACTGCAAGTTAAGTCACAATTTACGAAAGTTTCATTGATGGAAACTGTCTTTCTGTATGCGCTTACATTAATGAAAAGAACAAGGGCGGGGGTATCCAGGTGAGGAAACTGATGGAGTTAATTTTACTGTGTATCTTCCACCGTCACTTCATATTTAATGGAGTCTGCCACAGACAGACTGACTGCGTCGCAACGGGATCCCCCTAGGACAATTACTTGCTGACTTTTCTTCTTTTTGATTGAGCGTGATGCTACACGACTCCTCAACGCTTTATTTGATTGCTTTGTCGTTATACGGATGATAAGTTTATAAACTGCGATTCGAAGACCGTTGTTTCCAAACTGTGAAACCATGCAAACGGTGTAGATCCATCATTAAAATATACTACCGAAACCAAAGAGATGGTAAGCTATACTACTTGGACGTGTTGGTAAACCGAAGAAATGTCGGTTCGTTGGAAAAGGTGTATTCCGGAAGACCACGTATGTAGTAAAATATAACATTTTTAAGCTTCGTACGCTTGAGGTGCAAATGTAATTTTGTTCGCTGGTCGTTATTTCGCGCTACGAAAGTTTGCAGACAATAGACGCTGCAGGCCACAAAAATATTCTCGTATTCTCTCGTATTCTGAAAACGCTGCAAGAAATCGGTTACCGATACCATTCAGCAATGAATATGCAGTGATCCGCGATTTTCATGAGTTGATTACTATTGTCCCTAAGAAGGACAGGTTCCTATATTTTCCCTTTAACTACGATATTGCCTATTATTTGCTGACCGGAAGAATTTCTTATGCAGCGACACAAACCTTCCTCGCCGACTACCCAAACGTCCTTGCGGAAGCTGCTCCATTTATAAAGCTGCACATTAAAGACAGATTCTCGTTCAATGCCAACCTTAAATGTTATATCAGTTTACATGCGACTGTGGTGCGCGATAAGTAAGACACACAACAACGCGTCTGGCTACATGCAGTACGGAGCATTGTCCAGCGGATTTTCGAAAAGACATCGTCAGTAGCTTAACAGTTCCATCCTGGAACACCTGGTGGAAATCGTACACCAAACTAAAACCGCTGATGTTCTCAATACTTTATGTAGTACAACAATGGATTACTAAATGTCTTAGGAAGCAAATCTAACGGAAGGCTTAAGCGATCGCGATTATTATAATTCAACAGGCATTATGCAAACAGAAGAGCTTTCTGCAAGGGTTTCTACTATCTGGACCTTAGTTAGCTTACCAACTTTTACCACTTAGTGCACCTACAGTGATTGATAGATGCGCTTGGCATTACGCCTATCAACAAACACGTGGTTTTCACCTGTGCTCTTAGTCGACTTTATGGATCAATCCTTAGAGCTTTTGCTGTCTTGATTCCACCACTCCCACACCTTTGGCTTCATCAGATATTTGTGCGACGCACTTCCATTTTATAATTGTAAATACCTGAGGAAATATGTCAAAGAGAGAATTTTTAAAAAAAAATCATTATTTTATTTGTTTTCAGTTCCAGCTATTTGTACGATCTTTAACAAATTGTTGAAAGCTCCCGGTACATGCATATTAAGAGCATAGGTAATTTACTAAAAACATGCACGTGATCACTGAAATAACGTCTTTGGCTACTAGAACTCCAGAAGTCATAATTACCTACCACCATAATGATGGAGTTTCCAGTTTCAAATCAATATCAATTTCATGGCGGATACATATAACTTTTCTACTGCTTCGAACACTTCCTCAGCGTGTGCAGCTAGGTACTCATGTTTCACCAGATTAGCTTTGGATACTTTAGAGAGCTACCCACAAACGAACGGTATCGTTTGATTTCCTGGTCTCATTAATGGGCACAATTACTGGACTGCAAAAAACAAGCACGATCACTGCAACTTGCTACCATGCATCACGTTTGGGTAATAAAAACGTTACTGTAAAATTAACTTGAAACTACGACCTTGATGTCGGAATCTAGGCAATGTTTTCCAGTCCCTATACACCGTACCAAGTTGGTTTGGAAAGACAAGTTTAATGTTCTTAAATTTGTTCAGATTTGCTTCAACCGAGATTAATATGTTGAGTTGTGAGGAGAAACAAAACACCTATTTTGATTTAGCAAATTATAAAGCCATTTAAACATTTTAATCCAAACCATCAGCATAATATCTACACTGTTGCATGCACATGGGCAGTTTGCCCTATACGGCTGTATATCTATACATTTTATCATATCGAACTCATGTTTATTTATGCGGCGTACGTGAATGTCTCATACAGCATGTCCTATGAGAGTTAAATCTGCACGACAGTCTGTAGCTGAAAAGAAGTTTCGATGGACCTAATGACAGCACATTCAGCTGCGTCTGGGTTAATATCACACTTGAATGGTTGAACACATCGTTGCGGGTTATTCGGAAATGCCAACTGGGGGACATGGCTATTAAGCGTACTAACTTACTTCTTTTGTATACTTAAACCCATTTTCTGTTTAACCAGTTCTACATATTCTTCAAAAGATTGTCTCAAATCTTCAGGCAGGTGTAACACTGCTGGTAACCTTTGCGGAATAAATCTCTCCAGCTCCGACACATTAACACGGATGGTATCCACATAATTGAGCGCGTCACTTCAAGGCTTTTGCGTTTGGGGAGAGGCAACACCACCGTATTTCCCTGCAAAAGTGCTTTGGATAGCGGTTTGCCTGCACGCATTAATTGAGGAATTCTAATTCAAACCTGTATTTTTCCAGCCTAATATTTAACTTCAGGTACCCATTCAAGAGTTTCAAATAATCACGGGCAAGCCTGGTCATTAGCAGAAAAAAGATTCCCATTCCATTACTATGCATCAATGCCACACAAGAGCTCTGACGCTAACTTTCACAAACAAAACTGCGCCTGTTTTCATGCACATACGTAAAATGGTAAAGGCGGCCCTTCAAGTGCGCAAAGGGCTACATTTGGACTACAACTGTAATCGTGAGGTCACTTTTCGATTCAGAGACTTTTCTGACGAACGTGCGCGTCAGCCCATTAATAACTGATTTGCAATATCCAATGTTGGTAAGGTAAGTGCCATATTTGGCTACCTCGACTCTTCGTCCTCCTAATATCTCGACCAGTCAGCCCTAACCTACTAGTGGGGAAGCAGAGCAGCATACTAAGTTTAACAGTTTATCAATCGCGGAACTAACACACAGTGTTTGGCTCGTAGCCCAAGTAACACAAAGCAAAACACGCCAGGCACACGGAGGCAAAACTGGATCACAGTAGGTGTGTTTTGCAACGCTTTGATCCACTATTCTAAACTAGGCCAATTGATGACTGGGTGAGTGGGTTACTGACACAAATCAGAGGATTCAATCGACCAATAGGAAGAGCTCGCCACATTGGCCGCGACGTTGCCACCATATGTACACAAAACTAAAAGTAGTAGTTTTTCAAGAATTCTTGCTCGTGCAAAGACCAATACTTCATTCTGACTTCGTGTGGACAGTCAACACGTTGCTCTAGGCAGTATAGATCTATGGGTTAGTGAAAAAATTAAAACCTTCATGAGGTACACGTCAGTTTTGTAAGGGGCGGAACAGTTGAGTCATGTACTCCACGCTGTTGTAACCATGTTCGTAAAGAAACTGAGCAACCCAGCCATTGTTACTGTGTTTTAGATTGACCTTTAGTTATTATTTAGAAAGGAGCAAAAAGACAAATTTTCTTTGACTCAGACATCAATCTAAGTTACGTTATCTGATGACAAGCACTTGTAAACTAAGAAAACGCGTAAAGATTGTGTAAAGCTAAAAATTCTGCTTAAGCTTATAAGTGGCTAAATTTTTTAAGTAATGTAAAACGAGTGGAGCTGACAAGTTGCGCTGCGCGTTCGGTTAACTAAATAACTTCATTGTGCAACCAAATTAGTTGAATCACTTGCTGACACCGATAGTCTTTAGCTTTACGGGACCATTCAGCATGTACACAGTATAAAAACAATGCAACAATATATACTGCGGACAAAATAGCTTAAGTATGAAGGTCAAGCAGTACCACATACATGGATTCAAAATGCGACACCATAGTGATACAAGCAAATGTGGAACCATCATAATATCCATGCCAACACAAAATTAAATCTGTTGAAATTGCATTCCTACATGTAAGTAAACAAAAGCTTTCGTCTTTTTGTCGTCACTCCATGATCAAACGTCAAGCCGTGCAACATACATTATTGCAATTGGTACCTGATCGGTAATTGGTTTGGTAATAGTTTACCTCAGTCTGCTCTACCTTACACATGAATATTTCAGCAAAATATTCGGATGGTAACACTCAACGGTTGGATGACTGGTAGGGTAGCCGGTCAAGTGGCACAAACAGGGTTTGCAGTACATGTGTTATATGTTTGCTGCTGGCAGTTGCCAGTCAAAGCAGAAATACGAGATAGCACAAAGTTCGGAACAGAATTTGATTTCACAGTTATGATTAATTTGAACATTAATCGGAGTCTGATAAAATTTGGAAGTAAGCTCTATTAAACATGCCGTTCTATCTTTGTAATATTCACAAATAACTACATTGTGATTACCATATTTGTAAACGCGGAGTCCAACAGCCGTTTATATTACTTCTATAGTATTAACAGCTTGTCTATAAACTTATAGTTTGACAAAGCACATTCAGCGCAAAACCGTCAAGCAAGTAATACGGCTAATATGATGCAACATGAAATCATATTTAAACATGCGTATCCTTGGCTGAGATATGACAAGTTTGAAAGAGTGTTTCATGGTTAACAATTCTGCAGTGAAATATAGTTCCGGAAGCATTCCAACTGACTCTATATAGCAGCTAATTTCAGTTGGTGAAACCAAAAGCGTTTGTTACGCTAATTATCTAGATATTGCGCAAATCGTGAAAATGTTCACGGCCGGAAAGTCAGTATGATGTTGCTTCGGAGATGGCTCTACGTTTCTATATGCACTTGCAAATTATAAGTCCTAGATGTAACTGCAGTTAGAACAACCCTTTTACATTTTGTGTTACATTTAGTTAAAAGACTCTCCGATGTGACCAGATCGCTTTTTAATAAGGGTTGCTAATACCTGGATCATGTATTTAGATTAGAGCACAAATGTGTGGCTAACATCTCAGGGAAGATGAAGAGGCGAATAGTTTGAACGCGCTCCATACGAAAACAACAGGTTGGTTCGCAGTTTTGGACGTGCACTTGACCGCCCAGAATTGCCGAGGTTGTTTTGCACCACCACTTTAATACTGCACTCCAGTCAAAACATTTTTATTATGCAGTCTTATTTTAGCTAGGCGTTCGAAGGCTAGTGACCTACAGCGTTGATAGAAGATTGCTTTGTCCCTACCCATTCAAAAGCAAGCTAACAGTCGGCATACGAGAAATCGATATCATCCTGACTGCCGAAAGCCCACCATTTTGCCGCGGTAGACGTGAGCTTTAGCAAAATCGCTCGCTACCTAGACGGTCGTATCCTGACAAATAAGAAACTACATGCAATATTGGAATGCATGCAAACGATGTTGAGCAAAAGCCTAATGAAGGCTTACGTGTTGCAACTGATGAATTTGGTGGCGGAAGCACGATGAGCAGTATAGAGAGATGATACGAAGTTTGATCTGTTCTTCGCTAACACAAGAGGAAGTTCAGCGCGTGGCACTCAAGCACACTGTGCGGTGCTGAACACTCGGAGACAAAATCTTCGCCTGTTTAGTGCAATGAATAAGGCCAGTTTGTTGTGATATTCCCTACTAAGCGGCAGTTGTAATAAAAACATATGTGCGCGGTGTTTGTGGCTATTGCTTGTTAACAATGGTATCCATTCCGCCGAAAGCTTTATTGTTCTTTGTGAAAACACATCCTGTCACACCGAGCTGGAGCCTATCTTGCATAAGGAGCATTACAACTCAGACAGACTTTTGTGACTGACACTGTACTCTCCGCTGCTGAACCCAATCGAAGTTATTTGGCATATCATTAAGGTTTGTGTTAGAAAGCTATGAGTCGGCGTTAGTCCGCAATGCTCCGAGGGGATCAGGATGGCGTACTGAGTACGACTGAATTGAAGCTGCAACTCTTGGAGGAGGTTTTTGCAGAAGCACGTGCTGCACTTCCGTTAACAAAGGGTGCAGCCAGTACGAAATAACTATGCACGTGACTGGCACCTACACGATCAGTAACCCGTTCCAAGCCACTGATAGACCAAATGGACGCGTAATACTGATGATTAAAAAGAAACTGAAACTGCATTCTAGTGCTAACCCGGGAAGAAGGACGTCCCTCTGATTTGGAAGCTCGCTATGATGAACCTCAATTATCTGCATATCCATCAGCATATAATGTCAAGTAAACACTGGGTCAATAGAACTCTCCCTATAAATTGAGTCAAAAGATGAATGCGCCGTTATTGTTATCTGACGTGAGTAGCTGGTCATCAGGCAAGGTTAACTGCACTTTCAAAAGGTGTACACATTTGTGTGCCTGAGTTAGAGACGAATGCTGGTTAGGGAGAAGAGGGAGCACTGGAACCGCACATCTGTTTGGTGGATGGAATGCTCTGTGGCGGAGTTTGTTCAGCGTCAGTGGCTGGATTCGGCTCCGGTGACGGGAATTCTACGTAGGCTGATTTCTGGCAATAATACTTAAAGTGGCTTTATAGCCAGTTCTGTCCAATACGAAATAGTTCTCTATGAAACGATGAATTTGAAATGGCGTCCGTAAGGCAGTGTCAAGTGCTTGCAAGGCGTATCGATGCGTACTAAAACGAGGGAAGAATAGTACATTTCGGGGTGAACGCTTTGGCTTCCAAAAGTGAATCGCGGTGGTGTTGGACAAATGGTGCTGAAGTATTGCCTCAGTCGTGCGGCACATGGCGAAGATTGCTTCTGTATAGTACCGAAGACGAATGCTGGGGCAACAACCGACACGAACCTTCACAGTGCTGCGGATACCGAGGCGAATGCTCGGTAAACGCTCCGAGAACTAAATATTCAACTGCGTCGCAGTTGCCCCGCAGTGCCCCGTCTTGGTTAAAACATGTCGCTGTAGCACCACGTGTGGTAATGGGTGAATCGATCGACGAATATCAGCAAGTAACTAAGACCGCTGGATCGCGCTATAGGTTCAACGATGTCGCTTTGGACATGCAGATAACAGGTTCAAGGAACAGTACGTTTTGGCGACGCATCTTGCTCCTCTGGCAGGTTATGCATTGGTTCCCCTACTGCTTGATGTTAAGACGATCGCCTGACACCTACTTGACTGCCTTGTGTGTGAAAACCCTCGTGATTTACTTAGCATACGCAAACATCAGAGCGAAACCAGCCTGCTTTTTTTAAAGACACTTCGGTTTTTAGGCGACTGAAACCTAATTGCTGTAAACAGGCCAGTTTTGTCGAGGGTCTCGACGTGACTTGCTGAGGCCAGTGGCAACTTTATTATAGGCGGAGTACCGGCCAGCTTCAGATGAACTTTGATTGTAGCCAAATTTCTTGCAGTGATTCTCGACCGGGTCGTATGCTTTAATCATATAGCAAATCACTGAAGCGTATGGTAAGCAGTGTCCCCGACACGCCCAGGAACGTGTACTATTTAGCCCAAGTCATTTGGAACGGCTTGTGGCATGTCTTCGAACAATCGTTAGCACTAAACTCACTACTTAACGACCTGTAAACACAAGTGGTCTACAGTCGCAGCAAGAACCCAGTGTAATCGTAATTTACTCCAACTAGCACTACCTCAAAATAAAGGTTCGTAGATGCAGAAGCATTTCCAACTGAAAATCACTCTGTACAATACTCGGGGTAACACCATATTGCTTTTGAAGCAAAACAGGTGATTATAACGAGAAATGTATCAGTGACGTTGAACGGGTTGCCGATGGAGTAGGTTCGAAATACGTGTATAGTTATTTCCTACAGGCTGCATCATTTGTTGGCAGGGTTGCAGTGTCATGCATCACGTGCATCCCAACGACCTGCTCTAAGAACAACATCCTCCCTACAGCCATGCTCAGTACGTCATACTGCTCCCATCGCAGCATTGCGGAATATCGACTTCTAATGTTTTGTTTAACCTTGGAATTAATATACTCCAAATCCCTTTTATTGGGTTTAGTTGGAAAGGGTACGGAGCCAGTCGCAAAAGTCTGCCTGAGCTGTAATGCTCCTCATGCAAGATGCGCTCCAGCTTGGTGTTACAGGGTGCATTATCACAAAAAGGGAACAGCCTTCGGCGAAATTGATACCATTTTAATTCAAGCAGTAGCCATAATCACCGCACACATTTGTATTTGCTAAAACTGCCGCTTAAGACGGAATATCACAGCAATCCGTCCTCGTTAATCACACTTATCAGTTGCAGAATTTGTCCCCTTGTATTCTGCACCGTAGAATGCGCACATGTGTCAGATGCTGAGCATCCACTTGTGGGAACTCAGAACAGATTAAAGAGTTGAGTTCGACTCCATCAGTCGACAATTATATAGAACAACTCACATTCCAAAAAGCAACATTCGGCCGTTCCGCCCTATTAAGTCTCATTATTGGTGTGTATACTTCGGTCATACTCCAAGGATAGAACCCATGACTGCTGCTGGCTTGCGCTAACAAGAAAGCAGCCGGAGCTACTGAACCATGGGGGATAACAGAGGAGCATTATGAAACGTTAGGTAACTGCGATATAGCCTGACCCATCGTCTACTGCCATGCAGGCACCTGTTAGGCATATACAAACATAGGATTCCTGCGTCATGACTTATAGTTTACGACAGCTATAATTCGACAAATCATTTTAATGCAATCCGTAAGGTCGAAATTGTATTATTCATGAGTAGATGGATTTTAGCGAGTATTTTGAGTCGGTCGACATCAGCTGAAAATTCAAGCTAATAACCTATTTCAAGAAAGAATCAGGCTGCCGTTTCGCCCTAGTAGAGCTCCTCAGTTGTGTGCGACCTTCAGTCCGCTTTTTAATATTGAAACCAAGAAGGCTAGTGGCTTGCGGCAACTAGTCGGCAGCTAAAGCAACTGAGCCATGGGAGAAGGGCAGATGACCACCACGAATCGTTAGGTTACTGCGATTTAGCTTGATCCATTTTCCACTCTTGTTCAGGTAACTGCCGGTCGGATGAAATCGGTTGCCATTCTGGCGACAGGGCTTCCAGTTTACGACATCTGTGAATAAAGTGGATCATTTAAAATCTGTAAGGTCGAATTTGCATTACTTATTAGTAGAATGATTTCGGGGAGTATTTCCAAATTGTAGCAAGCAGCCGACTATTCAGAGAAATAAACTCTTATTCCAAGGAAGCAAAATATCGCTGTTTCGTTCCATTGAACCATGTTACTGGTGAGGATACTACTCTCTGTCTTTTAGGATCAAAATCATAAATGCTGGTCGTTTCCGCCAAACAGCCCACAACTAAAGTCACTGAGACATGAAGGACGGCATACGGCTATCATTCATCGTTAGCTAACTGCTATATAGCCCGATCCATTATCCAATGCCATGAAGGCACCATCCAGATATATAAGAACGGTTATCCTTCCAACGTCAGGACAAGTCGGTGATGGCAGCTATGAATCGAAATAGCATTTCGATTACAGCCTAGGTTTAGGACCCGTACAGCTCAAGATATGGAGGAGGCAGGAGCAGTAGGTAATTACTACAAGCTCTTCCAGATAATCCACACCACTGGTCTCAGAAAACAGCGCATCAGTGAGACAATCAGAGACAGCGCAGTTGCGCTGATACACAATAAGGAGCACTGTGTGGCTCGTTGGGCGGAACACTTCCGATATCACTTCCGCTGGGCTCCTGATCCCGGATATCTTCCTACTCTGGTGATGAAGGACGAGACATGGACGGTCAGTTAAGAGCCTCCGTCGGAGGCCGAGGTACGAAACGCGATCTCAACCCTCAATCGTTTTTGTGCCGTTGGCTCGGATTCCCTCCCACCTGCACAATTTAAGGATGGAGGTTAGATTCACGGCAAAGCACTCCTTATTCGGATGTATCCGGAAGGAAGAGAGTGTCCCGGCTAATTTAAGCGAATCTATTATAGTGGCAATATACAAGAAAGTCAGTCGCACAGAATGTTGTAACCAAAGAAGTATTTGCCTAACGCCCGTTATGACAAAATTACTAGCCTCGATTATCGTTTGTCGCCTCACTGCGGAATGGGAATCTCGGATTCGTTAAAAACAGGCCGGTTTCCGCCCAGGAGGTGATTGTATAGACCATATATAAACTTTGCAGCAGGTGCTAGAGCAGCCCCTCGCATTCAGCAGACCAACAATAGCTGTCTTCCCCGAATTCAAGTGTGCGTTCGATTCAGTCGTTGAATCGATTCTGTTCGAAATACTTGCGCGAAAAGGAGTTTCCACGAATATATGAACATCCTTCGAGCTCTATACTCGAACACTACAGGCCGCGTCAGGGTCTACGTTATACTATCGGATAGCTATCTGACCACAAGTGGCGTTCGTTCGGATTGTCCGATTTTCCCATTTTTGTTCAATTTCTTCGTGGATTCTATCATGGAGTGTCACCTTGCTGAATCTCACTATGTAGGCGTGTAACTGTTGTCTTGTGAAAGGTTAGTTGATCTAGATGCTGCGGACGATATCGTCTTGCTCTTCGACGATGTTGCGGCGGCCAGATTGGTCTTATTTTTCGTATAAAATTCGCACCTTCAAATTGCAAATTTTTGCTACAGGACCACCAGCCACTTGATGACCCCTTGACACTTGCTAACGGGAAATCGAGGTAGTTGACCATTTCACTTATCTTGACAGTTGCATCAGCAATGATGGGCGCATAGAAACTGACCTTAACTCACGCAATGGAAAAGCCAGAAATATCTTCTTGAACCTGCGGCATCTTTGGCGACAGAAGTGAGCTTCCCTCCTACTGAAAGACCGGGTATACAATGTCTCAGTGAGAGCTGTTCTGCAGTATGTAGTGAGACTTGGCCCCTTCGTTCAGAAGATCTGAGGCGTTTTCAAGTCTTTGATTATCGTTTTCTGCGAATTATTGATGTAGTCGAATGGCACCAGCGTGTCCGCAACAATGATGTTGGTAAACAAATACTAGGTAGTGATAATATTGCTAGCTCCATAGAACAACATATAGCATTGAATAAGTTGCGCTGGTAGGGCACTGCTACTGCATAGTCACCCTAAACATAGGAGGGCCTTGTTTAGTCTGTCAGGTGTAGGGTGGCACAAAGCTCGAGGTAGACAGACATTGACTTGGCAGTAAGAAATGAAGTCACTGAGGACCATCCTGGGTGCCGTTTGTCCGTCTCGCCTTCCGGGGTGGTGTCCATGTGACTCGACTTGTGCTTGGCTCGAGATTTACAGGACATGGCTCGCAATCGACACCAGTGGCGCATCTGCTGCCGTCTCCTAATCGGTTTGCCTGTTAAAAATGTGTTTGTTGCTGAGCTATCTGCGGGGTAATGGCTGATTATGACGAGTGGCAGTGAAAGCCGCAAGGAAGCTGTCTGGCCGATGCCGTCAATCTTTAAACGATAACCAGCTGTTTGTGACGGTATGTTGTCTACACAAAGTGTAGCCGCCATGACACTAAATGTTTGCTTAGGGCATTAAGGTTTTTCAGGTAAGTCCCGCTTCTCTCCATATCCTTATTCTTTATTTAATAGGTCCTCATGGTTGTATGGAAGCGAAACATCAGTTCAAATGGCTGATATACTACTGTTTAGGTGGGTAATGAAATTATTCGGTCCAAGTATAGGCGTTCTTGGTCTACATGTATGGTAAATAATTAAGGTAGATCATGTTTTCTAACGGTCATTCTGAATTCCTTTGTACTTTTCAATGTTTACTTCCTATTTGCAGCTCACGTTTTAGATGATATCTTGCTGACTGCCTTGATTGACTTCGTCGATTTGCCCCAAAAACAGTCCTCTGAGAATGAAACTGTTTGTGGGATACCAAGATCCTATTTGGTCGCACCATTCCCGCTATAAGTTCAGACATATTTGTAATGTAAGAAAACAGTACAAGCTTATCATACTGTTTTCGCTGTTGTATGGCGCCATTTTCTTTAAGCTTCTTTGGATAAAATTAACTGTATATACTTCATTTAGCAATAATCGGAATAGATGCTTCTCCTCCTTCATCCTGATTTCGGTTGCGCTGCAGTGTGTTCCGCCCTACTGAAGTAGCTTTGGTTACATATTTTCTTGAAGTTAAGATGATGTTTGCTGTGGTAGGCAAATAGTTATCCTGAGTGGGTCCTATTCCGGTGTACATATGGTTAATGTATACCGTCCAAAATTTCTTGCGGAACAGTATATTCAACAGTAGTACTTCGTTGCACTTATCAAGTTCAATGTCAATTTGATAAAACAGTCAGCTATGTTTGGAAGTATGGTAACTTTAATTTTAGCAGTTGCTTATGTTCAAGTATCTAAATTGTCCCGTCTGTGGTACCCAGATTCATATCGTTTGAATACCTGTCTTCCAACGACCGGGATGTGGACTCATGAACTTGGGCGATAGAACTCACCTAGCTATCTGGATTTACAAGCTTTTCAGTTGTAATGGAATCGCGGTGGTAGGTTATATACTTTAGAGGTCGGATGTGTCCAGTAACGGTAAACAGTTTACCAGTTTGCTTTAAGATTAGTGCTACTGCGGCAGTTAAAACACCTAGTGAACTCTTTTGGATATATTGAGGTTCAGGCAGTCCGAAAGTTGTATGGTCTTTGGCTGATCCTGGATCATGTACGTTGATATTTATTGTGGTTGTTGCTCATGTATTTTTACTTTTAGCATTCAGCGGAAAATACATTGAATAAAAATAGTCCCGTTGAAATTCTTATCAGCTGTGAGCATGTGACTGTAATCAGCGATCGTCGATTACAGACGGTGAACAGAGATAGTCATACATGTACATGCAAAACTAACGTGGGATTTGGACTTCCATGCAGACCCCTGCTGCAGTTCGTACAGATTAACAACTTGGATGTCAACGAACTAACGAACAGCGGACGGTGGACGAAAGCGAATAATGGGGCACTTGCCGTTTCAATTGCGCAGGTAAACGCGCTAATAATCGGCAGGTAAGAACCGAGTGGCATTTTGGATATG
Source organism: Dicrocoelium dendriticum (assembly GCA_944474145.2). NCBI lineage: Eukaryota > Metazoa > Platyhelminthes > Trematoda > Plagiorchiida > Dicrocoeliidae > Dicrocoelium > Dicrocoelium dendriticum. The sequence goes on along the minus strand of OX104065.1, from coordinate 14,944,957 downwards.
GCTTTGAACCACCCAAGTTCACTGTATCTGCGACTGCAGCTAGCGCATTTCGCTCCGTATACCGAGTGCCAACGTAATATTTTTCAACAAGTCAGCCCGCAAAATTACTTCCCTTCACATTCTCCCCTCCAGTGCACTTGGCCACGGACACAAATATTGCCGATCAAAAAACTGCCGGATTCCACATTTCCGAACTTGGACGCTGCAGCTCTGCATTTGGCTATATAATGGAAGGCTGGTAGCTCAAGTTGTGCAGATGGCTGTTGAACTGTTCGCTGAGCTTGGCAGTTTGGTTGCAAACGTTTCGTCACCAGTCGAGGTGACATCATCAGTGCGTAGTGGAGTGGCGTGCAATAGCGTATAGTAGCGTAGAGGAGCCTCGATGAGAGTGCCCTGAGCGTGGCGTGCGTGCGTTTTTATACCGTCGTGGTTGGCCGCGGATTCGAACAAGCCTATTGGTTGGGACTTCGATCCGTGTTCAGCTTGCTTAATGAGCAGATGACCTTGACCTCAACTCCTTTGTCCGCTTGCTCATGCGAGCTAGTCTGTCGCCAGCTCGGGTTGTCTAGTCACACGTTCCACCGGATTCAATCGATCGAGTTTTCGGTCCTTCGTCAGTAGCGTGGCGTATACTGCGTCAAGTTCGATGTGTCGATTGATTGCATGGGTTGTAGAGTACCAGGCTTCCAAAAATTCCCTCTCGTGTTTTGTAATTCCATGTGCTAGGATCTTTACACTCTCCAGATCGAAATGGTGACCTTCTTGATCTTCATGCGCAGAAATCAATGAGTGTGGATCCTGCCTTCTCACGGCCGCCTTGTGTTCGGTGATTCATGTACAAAGTTTTCTTCCAGTTTGTCCGACGTAGATTTTATCGCAGTCACTGCATTTTAGCTGGTAGATGACATTGCATTGGTCGGCTTCATTGACTTTTCCTTTGGGTCTGGAGATCAATTTCCTTAGGGTGGCACTTGGCTTGTGAGCCACAGAGATTCCATGTAGTTGCAGCAATCTTCCTGTTAGTTCGGCGACGTACTTGATGTAGGGCAGCACTATCCGTTTGTTTGGTTGATCAGATGATTGCTGCTGTTGCTGAGACATTCGTTTCTTTAAGCTTCTTCTGCTGAAACTTCTAAACACTTTCTAAACACTCGATATAGGTGATGCTCTTCCTGTTTCCGCGATTTGGCTGTGCTGCGGTGCGTTTCCGCTCTTTTGAACAAGGTTTGAATGCAGCTCTTCTTGTGATTCATCGGGTGATTGCTGTAGTAGTTTAATATCTGATCCGTATGCGTTTTCTTCCGATATACGTACGTTTCCATAGATCCACCTGTATTCCTAGTGACCAGTACATTCAAAAATGGTAGCTTGTTATCCTCCTATAATTCAAGTGTATATTTGATATCCTCGAATGTGCTGTTGAGCAAAGCATGAGTGGCCTGTACTCTGTTCCGTTTTATGATGACAAATGTGTCGTCCACGTATCGTTTCAAGAGTTTCGGGCTGATGGATAGCAGTGCAATGCGCTCCAATTTCTGCATTACGGCTTCTGCAATGAGCCCCGAAATTAGTGAACCCATGGGTGTTCCTCTCAGTTGCTGGTATACTTGTCCATCAAAGCGAAAATAAGTGGTCATGCAGAGGTTCAGGAGTTCCCTGAACTCCTGATGATATCGTAAAATATACGCCGGGTTACTAGTTATTTCAATGCCAAGCAACAATGAACGCGGTTGTAATTGCTGCTTCTCTGTATGTAAACCGCATAAAGCCAATTCCTCCGCAGTGTGCCGCAGTGGTCTAACCTGTTGATCGTTCGGCCAACATGGCTCTGGTGGTTTCATATGTGTGAATAATGCTAGCTAATAATCCACATATAATTTGACTTACCTTCCAGGGTGTCAACAAATGGGATGAAAGAATGGTTAAAGGACAAAACGCCGGTGTGCAATATTAAACGTATAGAATGCTTATGACTATCCTGTACGTATCTCCATACTATCGTCTGGTGTAACGTACGCACACAATGCACATTGTTATTAAACAAATAATTGATTTATTCTCGAATTTCTCGGGCACAGCAAATCAGGCATGGTCAAAATTTACAAACCGTTGTGTTTCGCATCCGACACGTTGCTATGTGTGTAATCGGAAGTGGCCGAAATATCTACTGACTGCTAAGATTGAGGAAGTAATCATGAGAAATGAAGTCGTCAATGGATGAGGATACTTCGGATTTAAGTGCGCATAGTACAGTCTAGGCAGGATATGTGTAGGGAAAATGCTATATGTAGACAGACAGTATCTTATTGTTGTACGTGTTAAAAATATATTGAAATATGACTTCTGTCGACTTGCTGGTATGTAGTTCTGTGCAGTGCCGAGTCACATCCACCGTGCTCGACACGAAGTCGTCTTCATCGACAGTCTAAAGCCATCCATTATGGAGGAAACCTTTGATGAGGGCTGGAAGTGATGTTGATTGCAAATGTTTTAATAAAGATCGAACGTCACAGGCCAGGCCGATAATGTATGAACATGTTGCCGGAAGCAGATTGGTCAGCCAATCCGGAAAAAGTTGGTCCGTAATCGCCCCCACCCTGAAAATATACACTGAATGTGCAAATGACCAATCAGGCGCCAGCAGGCAAAGAAGCGCTTACTCGTGCACCCTTGAGCCAAAGCTTGTGGCATTGGACAGAGAGAAGTAGCGCGCGGGCCCAATCCAGCCAATCGAACATCCACTAAGAAAGTCACGGTGACTTTGGATGGGGTGAACGTGGCGAGCAAGCATAAACCAATGGAAAGGGAGCCTGCGACGGAATGCAAATAACAAAGATGAGCCAATGAGACGGACTGTTGTAAATAGTGCAAACACTCTATAACAATTCGAGCATAATCTTAATAAATGAGTTCGTGAGGACAGCCAATCTTCTTGGTTCGCGGACGGCTACACGGCATGGCAACAGAGGAGTATAAGCCGACGCGCCGGAACCCGCTCTTTTTTGGTGGACAGCCGTCGACCACATTACCGACCGCTCTGCAGATGACTGAAAGCATGCTGCCAGAGAACTAGAGAATGTGGAAGGTTAAGTGGTGGGATTTCGGCACAATGATCTAGTTGGATACCTAAACATTGGCGTACCAGTTGACGATGTTTAAACACACTGTGGGAGATGAAGTCAGGAGGTTGCTCGAAACATTGATGCTCAATGAGACAGGGTGGCCAGTCAAACTTTCGGAAGTGCTGAGAAGATTCGGGGCGTTTTGCGAAGGACAGGTAAGTAAACAGTAGCAGAGGTATTTGTTTTTTTCGCGATCGATCCCCAAGCGATTTGTTCGAGACTTACAAAACGGAACTGAAAGTGTTGGCGCGTGACTGCAAATTCTGCAATTGCTCTCGAGACTCTATGATACTTGCTCGTATTGTCTGACATAAATAATGATGAGCTCACTCGGTGCCCTCTGAGACAAAGGAATCTGTCTTTGAAACAATGTGTGGATGCCTGTTTGATTAAAGCCAGGACCCGGCAACAAACCGAGCACGTGTGAGCCGAAAAAAACACCGATCTGTGCGCGGTATCCCGAACCAGTAATAGTCCGCCCCAGACACTCGAAGGACAGGGTCCAGGTTGTCAGTATTGCGGTCGTGTACATCCAAGGAGATCGGAGAGCTGCCCAGCATGGAGTCGAAGCTGCACATAATGTTCCAAGAAGAACCGTTTTGCTTGCTGTTGCATGTCCGCTAAGACCAGCCTACTAGTAGAGAGCATCAACGAACGTTACAAGAATTTTCGATAAGAAACTTCAAAAATCGTGGAGAGCACATGTGTGTTTTCGCAACGCTTTGATTCGAGAACGACCGGTGTGGTCCCAACTGGACTGAGTAGCTACTGTCAACATCCTAACTAAGAAGCACTTTGTAGGAATGCCATGGGACAGAACGCAGAATTGCCTCATAATGTGGAATGGTTCAAAGCTGCTGCAGAAAGCTATCACTACATTGAAGGCCATCAGTCAGAAAAACGGCACAGAACACCAGGTTGATTTCTTGATAGTCTCAGGAGACTTTATGCTCAGTTTTGATATTGTTTTTATTCACAGTCGAGGTTTTGTCTCTTTAAAGCATGAAAGTTTCGTCCATTCGTTTGAAGATTGACGTTGTTGACAGCTACTCAAGCGTGTTTGACCGGGTCGTAGGGAGATTCGAAGGGTGTGCTCATTTATCTTTAATTGAATCCGCTAAGCCGGTAATGTTGTCTACCAGAAAAGTGTCTATTGCCATACTTATAAAATGTTTAGACTAGCTGCAACGTCTTGCTAATTTTGGTGTAATAGCCAAAGTTGAGGAGCCGACAGATTAGTTTAGTCAGGTGGCGATGGTTACTAAGAAATCTGGAGAAATACGCGTGTTCACTGATCCAAAACCACTTAAGTAAGCACTCAGGAGGAAGCATTATACGCTACCGACGCTATAGACGTAATTCCGGTGGTAACCAGAACTAGAATATTCACTAAACTCGACCTTGCTTCTGCGTTTCAGCATGTATTACTTAACGAAGAGTCAAGCTACCTGACAACCTTTGGGGCGCCTTTCAAAGTTTCCGCTGTCTTCGTTTACCGTTTGGATTGATGGTATCTATCGTAACATTTCAGATACGACTAGTGTGTTACTTAAACGATTTACCAGTAACCTTCTGTGTAGAAGAAGACTTGTTGGTTTTGCAGCAACGGGTGAAGAGCACGATCAAATCCTTCACCGGTATTTGCAGCACTGTTTTAAAACGAACATCAAACGGAAACGAAAGAAGATCGAGTTGCGTAGGACGGAAGGTGTGTTTCATGGACAGGTGCTAAGCTCCGAACGATTGCAACCAGACTTAGAAAAAGTCAGGGCCATCAAACAGATGCCTCCTCCTACTGACGTGAAAGCCGTCAGTAGGTTGAATGGGATGGTGAATCATCTAAGTCATTTCGTACTCACATTAGCAAATGTAGCGGTACTAATTCGAAAACTGACGTATAAAAAGGTATTGGGAAGCGGAGCAGAAGACAGCATTTCAGTAAAAAAAGATATTGATCACGAACGCTCCCGTTCTCGCTTAATATAACCCAGCACTCCGCTTTAGATGTAGTATGAAATCAGTCAGAATGGCATCGGAGCTGCACTCATGCAGAACGGTAAGCCTATCGAGTTTTACAGCCGGATGCTGACAGGGACCGAGTGTCGTTACGCGCAAATACAGAAAAAATGCTTGCATTTATTTACGTCGTGTATATTTTAAATGACCATACGTTTGGCCGCTAATCCACCGCATTTACCGACCACAAGCCGATAGTGTCGATTGCCAGCAAACCGGTTTATGTTGTTGCACGCCGCCTGCAAAGGACGCTTATTCGTCTGCAAACGTATGATCTAGAGATCGTCTACCGGCCAGGATTCCAGATACACATTGTGTACACGCTGTCAAGAGCGCACCTTTAAGACACACCAGGAAAGGAAGAAGTCCCAGATTTTGTCCTTGCAACACAGCTGATCGCCGTCACTGAGGAACGCTTACAGCATCTCCAACAATGCACTGAGCAGGACAAATTGTGTAGGCTATTGAAGCATACGATCATGAACGGATGGCCCAAAGAAAAGAAAAGTTACCAAAGTATCTGACTCTATAAATGTTTCATTATCGTGCCGAACTCATTACTCAGGATGGATTAATATGCAAAGGCAACCGGATAGTGCTTCCAAAGGCCCTGCAGCTTTCGATGCTGGAGCTGATACACTGTGCACATTTAATAACAAACAACTGCATGGCAAGAGCTAGATGGCTGTTATTCTAGCCCAGAATTACCAACCAAATACTTGACTACTTCTCCAATTGTGTAGCATGCAGAGCACACGACAAACGCCAGCCAAAGGAACCGATGATGCTGCTTAATATTTTTACAGATCATGGCAGATGGTTGCTCTGGACATTTTTTCTCACGATGGAAGGAACTATTTGATTGTGGTAGCTTATTTTGATGACTAATTCGATATCGATGCGCTTACGACGACTAGTACGCAATCCTTGTTGAACAAGTTGCGGTGCGTCTGATAACGACATGTGTGCTCCTTTCCAAATGAAACTCCGCATATGAGAACGGATGTTTCACGACGACAAGACTCAAATGTCCAATCCTGTAGGATTGCAATCTCGCATATTGTCAACGTAGTAAGAGCCCTCCACTTAAAATTGGCCGTTGTAAAATTTCGGTCATTTACGATGTACCTCCGATCATACCGGAACATGTGTGCCTTGCTTCATCGAGCAGAAACTGCATTTTATTGATTTTGTAACAGCAATTGTTTCCAGAATGAGGGAAGTGACATATAAATTCGTGCCTGTGCATGTGCTCACACTTATCATGGTGCCGCAACGCATTGGATGCAATCTACACTAGGTTTCACCATCGCCGTGCGTTTGTTTTGATGCGGTAGGCCTATTAATTGAACCTGATCCAACTTATCCGTATTCCTTTTTCTTTCCGCATCATTATTAGTGCCCGCCGTTGCGTTGGACCACTGCACGCAAAAAATATCCTTATAAGGCGTTAGAACACACGGTTTAATGGAGCGCAGTTTCGCCACAGCAACGCAGCCGTGCTATCAGCTCTGTGCATTAAAAACTGGCATACCTTTGCCATTGTTATTCACGTTCAATAAGGATGCTCATCTGCCAGGTAGATTAACACTCAGCACATATGTCTACATGGTTGCTAACTTGGTGTATACCAAGGGAATTTGTTCCGTCGTGTTCATTCTCCTTCACCGACTTACGGAATGATTGCTGTATATGTCTGACAAAAATCCGACGCCTCTTCGTTATGCAGTTGTCAAATGGTGCATGAAACATTTTCAAGCTAGGGGTTTCCTTGGATCTGTTCGTGAAATGTATACGCATGTTCTTTACTACACCGAACTTTCAGTTGGGCGCAGCAACATACACGTTCCATCGCACTGATAGCTGCATCCGCTTAGTGTAATGATGGTGCGAAAGAAGGTACCACGCAATGTTACTAACAAGGCCCGATAGAGTTAGGTAACGGTCCCCATGCATGTCACGGATTATCTGCGGATATTCAACACTGAAACCATAGATAAGTCCGCATGTCTGTCTGGAAGGTGCATGCAGCAAAACAACCTCATGGAATCGGTAACCTTCAACAGCATTCGCAAAATCGGTACCACGAATCACACCGGTTGTTTGGTCCATGGAAACATTTTCTCTAGCATTACCCTTTGGTGTAAGTAAACAAATACGGCGACATTTAGCTTGCCGTGACCAACTGTCAATCAAGAGACTTACTGCGCGGAGACATCGACAACGTAGACACATGATAGTATGATTGTCCGGACACTCACAGCATCGCATTTTGCGTGATCGGGAAGCACGGAAAAGCGACATGTATAATACGCTGACTTATGTCAGACAGAGGAATGAATCATGTCAAGCTGCGATTTGTGTTTCCAATCATGTGTACATATGAGCATTTCTGCAGGAAATTATGTCTCCATCATATGCCTTACTAACGCGTTGCCTGTTAGCAAGAATTTCCGTTAAACTCGGGATATGGTAAGAGTAACGCCACACAGACATCCGTGTCACTTTAGGTCAAGCTAAGAGTAAGTAAACGCCTACAAGCCGCTCTGCACAGCCTCACCAACCAGGCCGGTCCAAACTGTTGCACACACATCGACGTTGAAATGTGAACTGAGTGCCTGCGCCGAATTACAAGGCTCGCTTGTTCCGGCATGAGCAGAGGTACCACGTAAATGAACGAAATTTTACAGCGGCCAAATATTAACTTAGTATATGAAAGCACATATTGTCAAAATGTTCTGTGTTACTTGCATACAGGTCAAAATAAGCACGCAAATGTGGGTACACGTAGAGCTTTACGGTCTAGGATATAACTATAACGCTGTCTGGCGTAATATGCAATACTAGGAAATTGTCTAAATGTTTTAGCATCTACCGATGCAATCAGGTTAATCAGCATAATGCAACTGAGCGACTTAGATATAAACTTCACTATGGTTTGCGCGTTGATCTGGCGTGTATAATCCGTTTTATACATGAGGACAATGGCCTCACATTAAGCTGGCATAATTACTCTGAATTCCCGATATCTTCTCTGGTACTACGTCATGAAACGAGTGTCTACAAGTGCACTAACCGCATATTATATATCACACAATGCTGAAGCAACGGATATAGCAGTGCCATGTAGGTTGCACATATCTGGGCTGACATTACAGTTCGGTATAGTGAGAAATACGCACACAACTTAAACGTTCTACTGCACACGGCAAATTGGTTGGTGGAAGAACAACTTGCTGGTGCTACCTCTGTCAACGAAATCATCACGGCAGATTTGGTGTGCGTGCGTTCACCACGGCCTCCATCAAATGTGCATGTATTTCACGCGCAGGAGCACCAAAGCTGTCATAAACACATACATGTAACATGAATATCAGGCGCCGTAATTCGTCGCACTCATATTATCGGCAGAACAAATTGCATGTAGCGTCCGTGTGGTATTCGCAGCGTGCCGTCGTCTGGTCTCTAGCATCTGCAGCCTTATCTTAACGAGGCAGTGGTAGTGGCGCTTCTACTGCACTATAATCTGCAGTTTTCAGGTTTTATAACTCAAGTAATGTAGCCGCATGCACTGATGCTACTTGTATGAGAATAGGTTCAACATGTCTAGGAGTCCGCATAGGTGGGCGAGGGAGGGTGTGTGCGCTTGTCGAATGTGATGTGCGGACCTGTCCCCGATAGTCCAATATGAAAGTGGTTGGAACAAATAGTGAGATTTGGGCAGCTCCAGCCGGAATGACAATCAGTGACATGGTAAACCGGCTGTGGAGTAACCAGGGCGCGGAGTGGTGCGGAAATGGCATTTGTCCCTTAACTGTGTTCAAGGCAGAAGCTGGAGCAGGAGTGAAAGTGTGGTGTGAATCGACAGCATCAGGGTGCGAATACGTTGTGTAAGTGTTGGTTACTTCTGCGGCGATAGTCTAAAGGCGACATGGCGCTAGCGAATCGAGACAGTACATAATTTCCTTATAGAACAATGCAGCTGACTGGTACACAGAATCATATATAAATAACTCATCCCCATTTCTTGATTTCAGGAGTACTGTAAAGGTTGTCCGGTTAACGAGTTGACTCGGGCGTTAGACTATGACTACATCTGTTGTTGCGGAAAAGCCAGCAGGTGGCTTTAAATGAACAGAGCAAATCACTAATCTAATACCACTGCCCTAGAACTCATGGCTAACTGACACTCCATTTGATGGAATGTCCAGAGTGAACATTAACGTAAGAATAAACTACGCTGTCGTTGGAGCGGTTACATGTTCTGACCAGCTGTCCAAATTGATAAGTGCTGATAGACTTGCATACGTCGTTGTTGCAGCAGGTGGGATTCACTTTCACTCAGACAGGTTTATAGTTGCTGCAAACAGTTTGTATTCACACAAACATTTGACAACTGCTCACAAGTAAGCATAAGTTTGTTGTCACTATTAGCTGGGGTACCGGGTGGTCTGTAAACATACAAAAATGGCTCCGTCGATCCCAGGATATCAGCCATTATCCATACTGAGTCTATGAAGACGTAAATGCTTCCTTGGTTTGAAATTTTTCATAAATGGCAGCTCCAACCATCGTTTATGCACACCAGATTGCATGCAAAGCTGCTAGTCAGGAGGTGAGTATATCTTCTCTTTAGCGCAAGGAGAAAACCATGTTTACATAACAAACATTTCGTCCGGATCGGCGAGGAAGAACAGTGGACGCAGGATGTGCACTTTAGTATTTAGGGACCTAGTATTTATAAACTTCATTGAGGAAGAAAATTTAGAGTCTACTAGCTTAACGGATGAGGCATCGAAACAATTGATAGGTACTTAGTCATCTTCAAAACATGTAGGTAGTAAGTGAGAAGGCATTGCAGAATGTAGTAGTTCGTTGAGGTGTTTGGCGCTGGGATGAACCTGTAGTGGCTCATCCCCACCTGGTATAAAAACGCGCAAGTTGTGGGGTAGGAAGCAGTGGATCGTTTGACCTAGGTATCTGAACCGGCGACGTAAGTTTAAATAACGTTGCAATGCGTAGTAACCTGGGAACGCGTGTAGCTGAATCTATCTGTGTATATTGCCAAAGGAAACCCTAAGGGGCTGTGTTACGCAAGGTGTGTAAGGGGTGTTAGGTTGCTAGTGAGAAGGAGCAGGCGCACGTTCCTTATTGGGAGGCTGGTAGGAAACATGCATAAAGGCTTGAGGCAGAATACCGGGGTGCCGTATACGACAAGCAATAACGTGAGTGAATTAATGAAAGGTTAAAAGCATGCGACGCACAAGGTTATTAAGTGTTGTTAAGTTACAAGCAAGTGGGAGCAGGAGCAAAATACCTACTGAATGAGTAGTGGAAATACAAAGCTGTTATGCTGCGTCATACAGGCTCTTTAATATTCGTAGCTTGCTTTGAATTAGACGCTTTACCTAGCGTTTTTTCAAGCATGTGTTCTAACCCAATTAGTCAGACTCCTGTTCGCACGACTGATCTACCGGGGTGCTACATTTAAGCGTGCTACCTTTTAAGCGTGACCGGCTCCGAGCATCTTATTTTAACTGGTAGTCGATTCATGCGAACGCAAACTTGCCTAGGAAAATTGTACCTCCCATATTGCATTTGGCACTTATTAGAACCAATACGTATGGTTCACTAAGCTGGCCATTTCGGTGATCAGTGGTCGTTTTAGCGATTACTGCTTAGTGGTTGGAAGCAGCAAGTAGAGACCAGTCTCTGTAGCTGCACCTGATGTCAGTTAGGGACAAATCGCCTTTAGTTTGGAGTGCGCTCGATATGTTTGATATCTGCAAAGTGTTAGTACAAGAGTTGCTTACATTCGATGGTTATCAGCTTTGGCGATTTGGGATTGGGAACGAAGAAACGAAATTATCATTCTACAGCGTACCCATAAAGTATTCCGCTGAGACTGTTTGTACTTCTGACGGCAATTCAGTGTGGAGGGGCGATAGATGTTTCGTAGAAGAACATTAGTCCTATTCCACTGCACCTCTGTTTAATTTATTTGCAATGTATAACATTATGGAGCATTATTCTGAAAAAGGGCGTGCACAGAGCTTGTAAAGTCTGGTTTTTAAATCTGCCAAGGACATGGTCCTACAGATTCGTCCGATTAAGGAACTAGCACTTGCATTGCTGTAACTCAACTGTTTTTTTATAGTTTAAGTAACGTTTGATAGCGCACTCCGAGTTCTCTTACTGCTGTGCATTTGCCTAATGGATCTGCAGGTTTCGGGATACGTAACACTGTTGAAACGTGAGACCGCATCCTTCCGGCGAAATTTCCCGCTTCCAAGTATTGCTACAGCTCTTCAGTGCGGTGTGGTCAATATGGGAATGAGTGCACCCGTCCGATATATCCTACAGGTTGAAGGAGATAAATACATAAATAAATCGTTTCTCCTCGACGAGGCGAGGCACGCCTGCGAATGTATGAGCAGATGGGTGTATTAGGTCTAATTGTATAAGAATGGTTCAAGGGTATTATTGTAAAAGGCAGGGATGAAGATGGCCTCAGATTTCACACATGGACAAATGTCGTATAGTCATGGCATCAAACACGGATACGAGGCTGGTGCGCGGAAAATTTAGAGACAACTATGTCGACAAAGCCAGTATTTGCTATGCGGACATATCCATGCATGTTATGTGTAATAATTTGGTACAGTTATTTCTGGGTGAAGAATCAGTTTGCCAAGCCAGCTACAGCTGGCGTAGAAAGCATGATGTATGCGGTACTGGATGCTCGATGATAGCTAAATGAAAAGGCTTTTGGTGGTCACAAAGCCACATAGATACTAGAAGGCACGCAGCTGAGGCACTGCGTCGCGCTTAGTGAATAGGTGTTTCCAGGTTGATAGCAGATGATTGCTAAGTGCGTTTGGTAGAGGAAATCTTGAGCTAAACCTCAACAACCCTTAACAGAATAATAGGACGAATTCAAGAAGAAAAGCATACTTGAGCAGCGATGCAAACGATTACAGTGGCGCTGAGTCGCACAATGTGATTCAGTGGTCTTAGTTAATTAGAAGATAGCACCTATACTTGACAGCATATTGCGATGCGGTTAGTGGGACTGGATATCCGATGCTGGCGAAAAGAAAAGCCATTTAAATAATAATTTGTTCTCCAATACTTCGAGACACATTAAATCTGGCATATTCAAGACTATACAAGCGACTGTTTCGCAACATGGACGTTGCTTATCATGAAATGCGCTGTTCGCACAACATATATATGCTAGTTAACGCAAGGACTGATGCACTGGTCAGGAACGAAACTGTTCATGGTGTGGCGAATGTCTGGGATCAAAAATGCGTGAAAGCATAAAAAATAGAATTTAGAACTAAGGTAGAAACAGCTAAGTCTCCTTTTAGTGTAGGAATTCAAAATATAGTGAAATTATGTGAAATGTCGCTCGGGTTAATTTGGCAGTGTCAGTTTGTGTGGTGGTGATAAAGCCATGTAGATATCAGAGGAAACTAATCTAAAACGCTAATTAATGCTGCGTGCTAATTTAATTCTGTATTGTTGATAGACGAGGGCTGAAACACACTGAGTAAAGGAACGCTTCGGAAATACCTCAACGACCCTTCACATGCAAGCAAAAGACTAATTCATGGAGAAGAGCGTAAGTGAGCATGGATGCAAACGATGCTAATGCCTTGGGTTGCGCAACATAATTCGTTACTTAGAAGATACCAACTGCCTGACGAAGAAATGGGTAGCTGCAGTTCTGATGAAATAAGCGAAGTTGTAGGTGGGACATGATGTCCATTGATGACAAAATGAACCGACATTTTTGTGATAATATCATGTCATCATCATAATTATTTAGTGCACTTTCCGAATAGAAGAAGTCTTTAGTGTAAACGGTGAGCGAGACCTAAGAGCTAGAGTCTACGATGCAGCGGCAGCGCCATTCCCCATTGCGCAATGAGCCGTTCATCCCATAGGAACACGAAACACCACCTTTTCCACATGTTCCCTTGTGTTCCTGTATCATTGCTGAGAGTGCTTTTCTTGTTTTCTCATTACGTTCATAGCACGATTTATTTCATACAATAAATTCCACGTTACTTTGATGTATGTTATCGTATCCATTTTGCTATTCTATTTTTAAAGTGGCGACTGCTTGGTCGGCACACTTCATGCGGATTAGTTCAATCAATTTGGCTTCGTGTCAAACGTGTGTCGCATGCATGAAACGTTTGTCCGTTTCCAGGCTGATGACAACGTCGCGTTGATTGTGGGTTTGTGTTAAACATCTACGGATGAATTATCCTGTATGGATTAACCACGAAAGACTTGAATACTTTCTTGCCTGTATTAGTATATGACTTGTATTACATTCTACAAACATTGTATATATATTGTGGCTACCGTTAATTCTTTAGTTCCTGGAAACTGCTATCTGTGGTTCCCTATCCACAGTAGCGATCGCTGATGCCACTAAGAAAGGAAATTCATTTTTGGCTCCGATGGTACTTTAAAAGTAATGTCGTCCACGATGTCGTCAAGAAGCTGGCTTGCATTTGCTCTTTGTGTAAGTTTAAATGCCAGCAACGTAACGTGGACATATAGCAACGTATTTTCGAATGAGAAAGTGGGTATAATCTCTCTTTTAACTTTCGCTCAACGGTCCGTTCTACGAAATTGACTCAATTCTGAAACACCCATTATTTCTTCGTTGAAGATAAAGTAGGTTAATTTGCTCAAGAGGCCCATTTGTATAAAATGGCAGCTGTAATCTTACCGAATGTGCCTTCGCTGTTCACCAAACCTACTTCGACGCCTTATTTGATCTATGAAAACGGACATACGTGAACATAACTGATCCATAGTTTCTTCGTAATCTATTCCCAGTGTCGCAAAAATAAAATACCCAGCATTGTTTAGCGATGCAAATATAGTAATGAACCAAAATATCCGCAGTTAAGCCCGCTGTAAATTACCTTTTTTTGTTTTCGTTCGATGTGTTTCACTCAGATAACGCTATGTGATTAATCAAGCCTTATCCGTTGTACCCCTACCTTGTCACCGTTTCATTGTCTTCGGCACAGGTTAGAGCAGAAACTACTATACTTAGTGATCGTTTGATTCAAGTATACACACATTTGTTTGACAACAGCTGCGAAGGGTTTAATTTCCTCAATTTCGGCAAGTTGTCCTTAATAAATTTCACCAACAGTAATGTTTACGTGAAAGGCAATACAAGTGAAATTAAAACAAAAGTTGCCAAAAACCACCATGCCCACTGGCATTGCCATTTTAGAACTTCTAATGCAAATGTTGCATGTAGAATATTTCAGCCTAAACATTTATTTGTGCACAATAAAATTTTAATTAAATAACAAGCAGTTTAGTGCATATAATAACCATTCCTGAAGGATCGATAGAAATATGGTTATAAAATTCATCGATTTAGGGATGGGCAACTATTTTTGTTGTACAGATCACATTTCAAATTTGCAAGAAATTTATAAGTATGTTAACGCTTTAGTTGTTTTATCCGAACCGCAATTGGACTATATCCTGCATATGCGAAAAGCGATGCACCACAGCGCCCCTTTTCTACCGATTAGCACCAAAGTTTACCTTAAACACGCCGAAGAAATTAGCTCCCAGATGGATATCCATTTATTCCTGTTACGTCAAACCACTGGTCAGTCGATAACATTACGTGTAGCAGCAAGATATGACATCAGGCACTCACTTAAATTGGGTACAGTTAATTTCAAGAGAAACACACTAATGTTGTCTATGCAAAATAACATGAAGCATCACAAATAATCTACTCAAGCCTACATTCTTTATCGTTCAGTGCTAAATTTTGTCCAGTTCGTGACTTATTAATCAAAGTTGTTATGTTGCATATGCTCATCTAATGAACGCGTAGTAACGAAATGCTTAGGAAAGTTTGTCCGTAATCAACAGGTACATGAGACAAATAAAATTACCAGTAACTACGGTCTATCTCATGCCGTTGCCATAGAACATGCACGTAAATTGACTGAATCCCGAAGGAAAACATTTTACTACTAAGAATAACTACATAGGACAGCTTTTGCATACTCACCTAAAGGTGCTTAAAAATAACTTGCTGCTCTAGAATAAAATAATGTTGTAGAATCTGTAGTACTTGCAGAAATTTTAGAGCATGTAACATCAAAGCTTGCGGTGGGATACTGTAGTTGAGATACGTTTAACAAGTGAAAACCGGTGGCATCTATAAATGCCAAATAGTGTAGGATAAACGTTCAAAATTACCGGTGGATATTAGCGTAATTCAGAGAACACAAGAGGACAAAAGGCAAAAAGATTATAAAAAAGTTTAACGAGTCTCGACTGACGTTAACCTTAACGCAAACTGATTAATACGTTGCTCCTCAGGCTTTGTTCACATTGGGGACTATTTCAACTAACACCCCTCTAGAATTAACCTAGATCGCAGGAAATGGTCAGAAGTAGGCCAAGAATTCATAAAACAATTCAGGAAGGTTAGTGGATAAAACATATTCACAGCGTTAAAAAGAATTCATGGAATCACCACGCGCATCATCGCAAAGCAAGCGTATTATTAAATGAATACACAAAACTTTAAACTAACAAGGATAGAACTGAATGAACAAATAAACATTCACATTTTAAACACCAATACAAATATGCTTCCGGTGCCTTTGCGCATTCACTTAATTGATACCTCGGCAGAAAGCGCTGTTGCCACTAGAATGCTAACGATAAAATACAGGCGTCGTAACTATTAAAGTACCTTAAATAGGGACCGAACACATGTAAAATATTCACAAGTTTGTGATGATTTTTGTTAATGTGTGTACTCGGTAAGTTATGAGAATAAAATATAAAAACCATTTCTATTTCTAATTCCTATTTCTGTTTTCTATTTATATTTCTGTGTTCAGAATTAACGCAATTAGTTTAACACATTCCTCATCAAGGTTCGAATATAATGTAGAACATTTCAACCAAAACCTAACCATAATTATTCCATATAAAAGGAAGGGTGAGTGGAGAGCATAAACAAGTATTATAATACAAAGAAGCTAGTGCTTGATAAATCTTCACAGCGTTAAATATGCTTGGAATTAGTAGGTGTATGTTTGCAAAACGGGAGTTTAGAACTTACTCTGAGAGAAATGAAGGAATACCTGCATATTCACACTTTGACGTTCGGATGAATATGCTTCAGATACCTTTGCGCATTCACGCAAATGATAGCTGGGAAGAGAGCTCTAATGTACACGATAAATTGCGGGACGTCAAAACTAAGAACTAATACATATCCAGGTAAACAAAGCATGACAAAACATTTACAGGAACATGACTGATTTAAGTGGATGTGTGTGCAAGAACAGTTACACGTCTGGAAATTCAGTACCCTTTCTAGATTGATTTCAACCTTAACGAAATCTGTTTAATCCGTATTCAGTATGCATCCATACTGCAGACAAGTTCATCCAATACCGGTCTAGATTTAATCCAGATCACACTGAATGGGCAGCCGTGGGTCTGTCATGAGAGAATTTAAGTACGTGTACGTACGTGCGAGTTGGGCGAGAGGTGTAAAATGTTCGGGGTCATCACGCCCAATAGCCTGAGCAGGACAACGTGATAGCCAAACGGAGGACAACACACGTGCTTGGCATAGGGGTGAAATCTTATTTCCAAAAAGTCAAGATGTTTTCACGCGCCCGAAGTGTAACCGAAAACGTCCATACGGTTTCGATAGACCTTCTATGGCTAGCGGAGTTGTCAATTCTGCTTATCCGCATTTGGGTTGTACGTAAGCAGCACGCAGTGGGCGAAGCTAAAAGAAACCTTCCTCATAGCTTACCTACCAGGTTCGGCTTTGCTTTGATTTATATGCTATATAAATCATTAGGTCATAGTACGTGTGATGGGAAGAACGGGGAAGTAGGTCTGTCATCCGTCCGAAGTAAAGGCTGTTACCCTGAAGATATATCAAGTGAGCAACGACTGGAAGGGCATTGCATCTCAGTTACAGGTAAATGTGAAAACGTTTAGAAGCTGGATTAAAACATACTTGAATAAGCAGACAAGAGATCGTAGCGTGTTGGGTCGAATGATTCTGTCAGGCCGTCTTGTGGGTATAATGGTAGAATGATTGAAATCGGATACAATGGTTATTTTAGAAACTCCCCGGATACGAGTGAAGGGTGAATCCGTGGTGGACGTGAGCTTTAGCAAAATCGCTCGCTACCTAGAAGGTCATATCCTGACAAAGAAGAAACCACATGCAATATTGGAATGCATGCAAACGATGTTGAGCAAAAGCATAATGAAGACTTACGTGTTGAAACTGATGAATTTGGTGGCGGAAGCACGATGAGCGGTATAGAGAGATGATACGAAGTTTGATCTGTTCTTCGCTAACAAAAGAGGACGTTCAGCGCGTGGCACTCAAGCACACTGTGCGGTGCTGAAAACTCGGAGACAAAATCTGCGCCTGTTTAGTGCAATGACTAAGGACAGTTTGTTGTGATATTCCCTACTAAGCGGCAGTTATAATAAAAACATATGTGCGCGGTGTTTATGGCTATTGCTTGTTAACAATGGTATCCATTCCGCCGAAAGCTGTATTGTTCTTTGTGAAAACGCATCCTGTCACACCGAGCTGGAGCCTATCTTGCATAAGGAGCATTACAACTCAGATAGACTTTTGTGACTGACACTGTACTCTCCGCTGCTGAACCCAATCGAAGTTATTTGGCATATCATTAAGGTTTGTGTTAGAAAGCTATGAGGCGGCGTTAGTCCGCAATGCTCCGAGGGGATCAGGATGGCGTACTGAGTAAGACTGAATTGAAGCTGCAACTCTTGGAGGAGGTTTTTGCAGAAGCATGTGCTGCACTTCCGTTAACAAAGGTTGCAGCCAGTACGAAATAACTATGCAAGTGACTGGCACCTACACGATCAGTAACCCGTTCCAAGCCACTGATAGACCAAATGGACGCGTAATACTGATGACTAAAAAGAAACTGAAACTGCATTCTAGTGCTAATCCGGTAAGAAGGACGTCCCTCTGATTTGGAATCTAGCTATGATGAACCTCCATTATCTGCATATCCATCAGCATATAATGTCGAGGAAACTCTGGGTCAATAGAACTTTTCCTATAAATTGAGTCAAAAGATGAAGGCTCCATTATTGTTATCTGAAGTGAGTAGCTGGTCATCAGGCAAGGTTAACTGCACTTCCAAAAGGTGTACACATTTGTGTGCTTGAGTTAGCGACGAATGCTGGTTAGGGAGAAGAGGGAGCACTGGAACCGCACATCCGTTGGGTGGATGGAACGCTCTGTGGCGGAGTTTGTTCAGCGTCAGTGTCTGGATTCTGCTCAGGTGACGGGAATTCTACGTAGGCTGATTTCTGGCAATAATAATTAAAGTGGCTTTAAAACCAGTTCTGTCCAATACGAAATAGGTCTCTATGAAAGCGCTGAATTTGAAAGGGCGTCCGTAAGGCAGTGTCAAATGCTTGCAAGGCATATCGATGCGTACTAAAACAAGGGAAGAATAGTACATTTCAGGGTGAACGCTTTGGTTTCCAGAAGTGAATCGCGGTGGTGTTGGACAAATGGTGCTGAAGTATGGCCTCAGTCGTGCGGCACATGACGCAGGTTGCTTTAGTATAGTACCGAAGACGAATGCCGAGGGGCAACAACCGACATGAACCTTTACAGTGTTGCGGATACCGAGGCGAATGCTCGGTAAACGCACCAAGAACTAAATATTCAACTGCGTCGCAGTTGTCCCGCAGTGCCCCGTCTTGGTTAAAAACATGTCGCTGTAGCACCACGTGTGGTAATGTGTGAATCGATCGACGAATATCAGCAAGTAAATAAGACCGCTGGATCGCGCTATAGGTTCAAAGATGTCGCTTTCGACATGTTTGAATCTAGCGTCGTGCAGATAACAGGTTCAAGGAATAGTACCTTTTGGCGACGCATCTTGCTCTTCTGGTGGGTTATGCATTGGTTTCCCTAATGCTTGATGTTAAAACGACCGCCTGACACATACTTGACTGCCCTGTGTATGAAAACCCTTATGATTAACTCAGCATACGCAAAAATCAGAGCGAAACCAGCCTGCTTTTTACAAAGACACTTCGGCTTTTAGGCGACTGAAACCTAATTGCTGTAAGCAGGCCAATTTTGTCGAGGGTCTCGCCGTGACTTGCAGAGGCCAGTGGCAACTTTCTTCTAGGCGGAGTACCGGCCAGCATCAGATGAACTTTGATCGTAGATAAATTTGGTGGAGTCATGCTCGGCCGGGTCGTATGCATTGATCATACAGCAAATCACTGAAGCGTATGGTAAACAGTGTCAACGGCATGCCCAGGAGCGTTTACTATTTAGTTCAAGTCAGTTGGAACGGCTAGCGGCATGTCTTCGAACTATCGTTAGCACTAAATTAACTACTTAACGACTTGTAAACACAAGTAGTCTACAGTCGCAGCAAGAACCCAGTACAATCGTAATTTACGCCAACTAGCACTACCTCCAAATAAAGGTTCGCAGATCCAGAAGCATTTCCAACTGAAAGTCACTCTGTACAGTACTCGGGGTAGCGCCATTTGCTTTTGAAGCAAAACAGGTGATTATAACAAGAGATATATCAGTGACGTTGAACGGGTTGCCGATGGAGTAGGTGCAAAATACGTGTATAGTTATTTCGTACAGGCTGCATCATTTGTTGGCAGGGTTGCATTGTCATGCATCACATGCATCCCAACAAACTGCTTTAAGAACAACATCCTCCCTACAGTCATGCTCAGTACGTCATATTGATCCCATCGGATCATTGCGGAATATCGACTTCTAATGGTTTGTTTAACCTTGGAATTAATATACTCTAAATCCCTTTTATTGGGTTTAGTTGGAAAGGGTACGGAGCCAGTCGCAGAAGTCTGCCTGAGCTGTAATGCTCCTCATGCAAGATGCGCTCCAGGTTGGTGTTACAGGGTGCATAATCACAAAAAGGGAACAGCCTTCGGCAAAATTGATACTACTTTAATTAAAGCAGTAGCCATAATCACCGCACACATTTGTATTTGCTAAAACTGCCGCTTAAGACGGAATATCACAGCAATCCGTCCTCGTTAATCACACTTATCAGTTGCAGAATTTGTCCCCTTGTATTCTGCACCGTAGAATGCGCACATGTATCAGATGCTGAGCATCCACTTGTGGGAACTCAGAACAGATTAAATAGTTGAGTTCGACGCCATCAGTCGACAATTATATAGAACAACTGATATTCCAAAAGGCAACATTCGGCCGGTCCGCCCTATTAAGTCTCTTCATTGGTGTGTATAATTCGGTCATACTCCAATGATGGAACCCATGACTGCTGCTGGCTTGCGATAACAAGAAAGCAGCCGGAGCCACTGAGCCATGGGGGATAACAGAGGAGCATTATGAATCGTTAGGTAACTGCGATATGGCCTGATCCATCGTCTACTACGATGCAGGCACCTGTTAGGCATATGCAAACATAAGTTTTCCTTCGTCATGACTTATTGTTTACGACAGCTATGAATCGACAAATCATTTAAATGTAATCCGTAAGGTCGAAATTGTATTATTTATGAGTAGATGGATTTTAGCGAGTATTTTGAGTCGGTCGACATCAGCTGAAAATTCAAGCTAATAACCTATTCCAAGAAAGCACCAGGCTGCCGTTTCTCCCTCTTACGTCTCCTCAGTTGTGTGCGACCTTCAGTCCACTTTTTAATATTGAAACCAAGAAGGCTAGTGGCTTGCGGCAACTAGCCGGCAGCTAAATCAACTGAGTCATGGGAGAGGGCAGATTACCACCATGAATCGTTAGGTAACTGCGATCAAGCTTGATCCATTCGCCACTCTCGTTCAGGTAACTGCCGGGCGGATGACGTCGGTTGGCCTTCTGGCGACAGGGCTTCCAGTTTACGACATCTGTGAAAAAAGTGGATTATTAAAATCTGTAAGGTCGAATTTGCAGTAATTATTAGTATAATGATTTCGGGGAGAATTTCCAAATTGTAGCGAGCAGCCGACTATTCAGAGAAAGAAACTCTTATTCCAAGGAAGCAAAAGGTGGCTGTTTCGTTCCATTAAACCATGTTACTTGTGCGGATACTACTCTCTGCCTTTTAGGTTCAAAATCATAAGTGTTGGTTGTTTCCGCCAACCAGCCCACAACTAAAGTCACTGAGACAAGAAGGACGGCATACGGCTATCATTCATCGTTAGCTAACTGCTATATAGCCGAATCCGTAATCCAATGCCATAAAGGCACCATGCAGATTTATAAGAACGGTTAGCCTTCCAAAGTCAGGACAAGCCGGTGACGGCAGCAATGAATCGACATGGCATTTCGATTACAGCCGAGGTTTATGACCCGTACGGCTCAAGATATGGAGGAGGCCGGAGCAGTAGACAATTACTACAAGCTCTTCCAGATAATCCACACCACTGGTCTCAGAAAACAGCGCATCCGTGAGACAATCAGAGACAGCGCGGTTGCGCTGATACACAATAAGGAGCACTGTGTGGCTCGTTGGGCGGAACACTTCCGATATCACTTCAGCTGGGCTCCTGACCCCGGATATCTTCCTACTCTGGTGATGAAGGACGAGACATGGACGGTCAGTTAAGGGCCTCCGTCGGAGACCGAAGTACGAAACGCGATCTCAACCCTTAACCGTTTTTGTGCCGTTGGCTCGGATTCCCTCCCACCTGCACAGTTTAAGGATGGAGGTTAGATTCACGGCAAAGCACTCATTATTCGGATGTATCCGGAAGGAAGAGAGTGTCCCGGCTAATTTAAGCGAATCTATTATAGTGGCAATATACAAGAAAGTCAGTCGCACAGAATGTTGTAACCAAAGAAGTATTTGCCTAACGCCCGTTATGACAAAATTACTGGCCTCGATTATCGTTTGTCGCCTCACTGCGGAACGGGAATCTCGGATTCGGTAAAATCAGGCCGGTTTCCGCCCAGGAGGTGATTGTATAGATCATATATTCACTTTGCAGCAGGTGCTAGAGCAGCCCCTCGCATTCAGCAGACCAACAATAGCTGTCTTCCCCGAATTCAAGTGTGCTTTCGATTCAGTCGTTGAATCGATTCTGTTCGAAATACTTGCGCAGAAATGTGTTTCCACGAATATATGAACATTCTACGTGCTCTATACTGGAACACTACAGGCCGCGTCAGGGTCTACGTTACACTATCGGATAGCTATCTGACCACAAGTGGCGTTCGTTCGCATTGTCCGATTTTCCCATTTTTGTTCAATTTCTTCGTGGATTCTATCATGGAGTGTCACCTTGCAGAATCTCACTATGTAGGCGTGTAACTGTTGTCTTGTGGAAGGTTAGTTGATCTAGATGCTGCGGACGATATCGTCTTGCTCATCGACGATGTTGCGGCGGCCAAAACAACCCTGAATATCTGGTCCAGATTGGTCCTATTAATTCGTATAAAATTCGCACCTTCAAATTGCAAATTGTTGCTACAGGACCACCAGCCACTTAATGACCCCTTGACAATTGCTAACGGGAAACCGAGGTGGTTGATCATTTCACTTATCTTGACAGTTGCATCAGCAATGATGGGCGCATAGAAACTGACCTCAACTCACGCAATGGAAAAGCCAGAACTATCTTCTTGAACCTGCGGCATCTTTGGCGACAGAAGTGAGCTTCCCTCCTACTGAAAGACCGGGTAAACAATGTCACAGTGAGAGCTGTTCTGCAGTATGTGGTGAGACTTGGCCCCTTCGGTCAGAAGATCTGAGGCGTTTTCAAGTCTTTGATTATCGTTGTCTGCGAATTATTGATGTAATCGAATGGCACCAGCGTGTCCGCAACAATGATGTTGGTAAACAAATACTAGATAGTGATAATCTTGCTAGATCCATAGAACAACATATAGCATTGAATAGGTTGCGCTGTTAGGGCACTGCTACTGCATAGTCACCCTAAACATAGGAGGGCCGTTTTTAGTCTGTCAGGTGTAGGGTGGCACAAAGCTCGAGGTGGACAGACATTGACTTGGCAGTAAGAAATGAAGTCACTGAGAACCAACCTGGGTGCCGTTTGTCCGTCTCTCCTTCCGGGCTGGAGTCCATGTGACCCGACTTGTGCTTGGCTCGAGATTTACAGGACATGGCTCGCAATCGACACCAGTGGCGCATCTGCTGCCGTCTCCTAATCGGTTTGCCTGTTAAAAATGTGTTTGTTGCTGAGCTATCTGCGGGGTAATGGCTGATTATGACGAGTGTCAGTGAAAGCCGCAAGGTAGCTGTCTGGCCGATACCGTCCATCTTTCAACGATAACCAGCTGTTTGTGACGGTATGTTGTCTACAAAAAGTGTAGCCGCCGAGACACTAAATGTCTGCTTAGGGCATTAAGGTTTTTCAGGTAAGTCCCGCTTCTCTCCATATCCTTATTCTCTATTTTAATAGGTCCTCATGGTTGTATGGAAGCGAAACATCAGGCCAAATGGCTGATATACTACTGTTTAGGTGGGTAATAAAATTATTCGGTCCAAGTATAGTCGTTCGTGGTCTACATGTATGGTAAATAATTAAGGTAGATCATGTTTTCTAACGGTCATTCTGAATTCCTTTGTACTTTTCAATGTTTACTTCCTATTTGCAGCTCACGTTTTAGATGATATCTTGCTGACTGCCTTGATTGACTTCGTCGATTTGCCCCAAAAACAGTTCTCTGAGAATGAAACTCTGTGGGATACCAAGATCCTATTTGGTCACACCATTCCCGCTATAAGTTCAGACATATTAGTAATGTAAGAAAACAGTACAAGCATATCATACTGTTTTCGCTGTTGTATGGCGCCATTTTCTTTAAGCTTCTTTGGATAAAATTAACTGTATATACTTCATTTAGCAATAATCTGAATAGTTGCTTCTCCTCCTTCATTCTGATTTCGGGTGCGCTGCAGTGTGTTCCGCCCTTCTGAAGTAGCATTGGTTACATATTTTCTTGAAGTTAAGATGATGTTTGCTGTGGTAGGCAAAT
The DNA here is from genome assembly GCA_944474145.2 of Dicrocoelium dendriticum. Classification (NCBI taxonomy): domain Eukaryota; kingdom Metazoa; phylum Platyhelminthes; class Trematoda; order Plagiorchiida; family Dicrocoeliidae; genus Dicrocoelium; species Dicrocoelium dendriticum. Next base: position 14,920,752 of record OX104065.1, on the reverse strand, counting down.
AGTTATCCTGAGTGGGTCCTATTCCGGTGTACATATGGTTAACGTATACCGTCCAATTTCTTGCGGAACAGTATATTCAAAAGTAGTACTTCGATGCACTTATGAAGTTCAATGAAAATTTGATAAAACAGTCAGCTACGTTTGGAAGTATGGTAACTTTAATTTTAGCAGTTGCTTATGTTCAAGTATCAAACTTGTCCCGTCTGTGGTACCCAGATTCATATCGTTTGAATACCTGCCTTCCAACTACCGGGATGTGGACTCATGAACTTGGGCGATAGAACTCACGTAGCTATCTGGATTTACAAGCTTTTCAGTTGTAATGGAATCGCGGTGGTAGTTTATATCCTTTAGATGTCGGATGTGTCCAGTAACGGTAAACAGTTTACCAATCTGCTTTAAGATTAGTGCTACTGCGGCAGTTAAAACACCTAGTGAACTCTTTTGGATATATTGAGGTTCAGGCAGTCCGAAAGTTGTACGGTCTTTGGCTGATCCTGGATCATGTACGTTGATATTTATTGTGGTTGTGGCTGATGTATTTTTACTTTTAGCATTCAGCCGAAAATACGTTGAATAGAAATAGTCCTAGCAGATTATAGAGCTAAGGGGTGCTTTTGGCTCTCGTGTTGCGCCCTTACTAAATTTTTGCGAGAAGCTATTACGTGCGGAATGCCAATAGCATCTTCCAATCAATGTAGGCGCACATAGTGATGAAAGTTGTTAAGCTAACTAGGATAAAGGTAGCAGAAGCCCTTGCAGGAAAGTCTTCTGTTTGCATAGCGCCAGGTGAATTATCTCAATCGCGATCGCTTCGGCCGTCCGTAAGATCCGCTTCCTAAGGCATTTAGTATACTGTTTTTTAATACATAAAGTACTTGAGAACAACAGCGGTCCTAGTTTGGTATACGCTTTTCACCTAATGTTCAAGGATGGAACCGTTAAGCAACTGACGATGTCTTTCCAAAATGCCGCTGGATAATGCCAGACGCCTTGTTGTGTGTCCCACGTACCTCGCACCACAGGCTCAGGTAAACTAATATTACACGAAAGATTGACACTAAACAGAAAGTCTGTCTTTAACATGCTGCGTTATAAATGGAGCGATATCGCAAGGATGTTTGGGTAGACGGCGGAGTAGGTTTGAGCAAACGCATTGGAAATAATTCTGAACCGCAAATCAAAGGCAATCAAAGGCATTTAGAGGGATCGGAACCTGTCCTTCTTAGGGATAATAGCAATCAATCCATGGCTATCGTGGATCAATGCATACTCGTTGTTGTATGGTGTCGGTAACCGTTATCTTGCAGCGTTTAGAGAATACACGTCTTTTGAATATCTAACTTCTCTTTGCTGCAAACTTTCACAGCACGAAAATACTACCAGCGAACAAGACTACGTTTGCACCTCAAGGGTACAAAACTTAGAAAATGTAATATTAAGCTACGTATGTGGTCTTTTGGAACAAACGTTTCCAACGAACCGTCACTTCTTCGAATTGCTGATGCGCCGACGAAGGCTTGCTTACCATCTATTTGGTTTCGTTAATGATTTAAATGATCGACCAACACCGTTAAACTGGTTTAACAGGTTAGGAACATCGGTCTTTGAATCGCAGATTATAAACTTATCAGCCATCTAAATACAAATTAATCAAATGAAGCGATGATGTATCGTATAGCTTCACGCCACATCAAAGCGAAGGAAAACTCAACAAGAAATTGTCCTAAGGGGATCCTGTTGCGACACCGTCAGTCTGCCTGCAGTAGGCTTCATTAAAATAGAATTGTCAGTGGAACGTACACCGTAAAAGTAACTCCGTCAGTTTCCTCACCGGAATTCCCACATCTCTCTTCTTTTCCTTTATGTAAACGCATAAAAAACGACAGTTTCCATCTATGGAATATTCGTAATTTGTGACTTAACTTCCAGCGGGAGCACCAATCTCTTTTTACATTTATGCATTCTACTCGTTTCATAAATTCAATTGTGTCTTTCACACTGCATGTGCATAAACGTTTGAGTACTGGTTCGAGCAAACCCGTAATCCAGTTCACAAACCGTTATCCGAAGCTGACACCTCGATATTTGGATGCAGAGGGACTTGTTATTTACGTACTTTAGGTCCTCCATAAAGACAGGGAGAATGGGAACCCACTGGAATTAGCTGTTCCACTAGCACGTCATCTATTTAGTTCATATGCTTCAGCTTCTACAACACGTGAGTGATTTAAACTCGCCCCGCGCGGTTTTGTTTTTTACCGTTTCACAACTGAACATACTCTTATCTTGTGAAATGGACTGCATTTTGAAAACGGTGTCGCATAAATCCATCAGTATCCATCCAGAGCAAATGTTGGGTCTAGAGATAATTAAAATAGGATTTCATCTTAATTCCTTGATGGTTTCTCTGTTTCTTAGTTGATACATTAGACTATTTGGTTGTGTAACTCACATACTGATTCGAAAGAAAAGCCGCATTGTTAATGAAAATATCTTTGACATGTGACTACGTAGGTGCTCGCGAGCAAGTGAAAAGAAGCAGCTTTATCCAAATTGTAAATTAAAATAACCAAACCGCTATACAGCAACACGCGTTAAACATTGATCCTTTTAGTTCCTCGAAAAGGTTTCCGAATGATACACCTGCCCATTCAATGAATGAGAAGAAGCATTGCTTATATATTTATATATATATATGTTAGTAACCTCTTATTTTTGTCTAAAATGCCTAAACGTGAGTAGGATTTATCAGAACGTTTCCATTATTTATCAATGACCATGCTTGCCGTGGCATTTAAATTCTCATCAACATCATATTACGCTGAACGGATTCTAATCGCGTGCATTATTTGTTAGCTGATGTTGTTCCAATTTTGTTCCGATGTATTTAATCACCGAGGAAATAAATGTATCGTATGGTGTCGTATTTATCGTACAGTCTTGGCTTAATGCATTTTGCATTGTGCCAAGGAAATGACTAGGCAAATCGCTGATGTCAGCTCCTTGGAATTAAATTGTGATTTATTTGTGTGCGTGTTTATAAAGTATATGAAGCCCTAATCTGCAACTGTGCGGAATAACTAAAGCCTAAAATATGGGATCCATGTCACATCGTATAGTTGTAGATGCTGAAGGGCTGCAAAGATAAATATGTCTGCTTTTCACACCGTAAGATGTGTGGATATAAAACTCAAGAATAAAAGTTAAGATTTAATTTCAACCAAATGACTGCATCAAGAGGAAATTGCTTAGGGTGTTTCTTGTTCGCTAGCCACTATAATGAACAACGTGGCCATCGAGGGCTTTCTTATAATTACTGCATTTGTACTGATCAAAGATTTATCGGCGCAGAGCATGATAAACAATAACTAAAGAAAAACACACTGAAAACGCAACACAACGCGGAGAGTTTGCCCAGAGTTTCTTCGGATATGTTCATTAGGTAACGTAAGTTGTTCGACCGTCATTTCATTAGACAAAACAAATCACCTGGTACAGAATAAAAACGACAGCTATTATAAATTTGCATTGTGATATGCATCTCTTATGAATTAAAATGTTTTCATACTTTCATAAATGACGCTTCTAAAATTGGTATGGTATTACTGGTACGGCATTTAACATAAGCCATATATACACTTACGCGAATGTTATAAAACTTAAGTCTTTTAAATAAAAATATTGCAAAGTACCCCGATTCTCGAAGGGTTGTAAACTGCCGCATCATTTGGACGGGCAAACCCTCAGGTGACTGTTAATACTGTAGTTATAATGCATTTCATCAGACAGTAATCCTAACAAGTAGGTCTACAGCTTGAGGGATTGAATCATGAAATGTCTAGTCGCTATGACCGATATATAATCAACCTGTGCTTATCCATCGCAGCATACATAGACAGAAATTATTTCTTTTCTTACCCATGATCAGAAATAACACTTCATCTTGAACCATATGGTCAGTAGTCATTATGAATTGATACGTGCTGCCATTTCGGCAGCTGTCACAAGAAATCAAGTAAAACTGATTGATTTTGCACAGAAAACCATGTTTCCTTACATTACCATGTATGCATTTAGAAATGGCCACCCCAGACACTAATCTTACAGTTATATTTTGATAGTGCATTAATTTATCATTGGTGCAACGTCACTGAGTTATCGATGTCCTAAATGGCGTTGTAATTTTAACCCAAAATTACAGCCCCTTTCAAGTTAGTCTTAGGAGCAATATGAGGTTACTGATTTCCTAATTTCAAAGGATTAATATTTGCCATGTAACTAAGTTAAGAACTTTTAAGGATAAGTTGTAGACTGGCCAAGCTCTTATGAGAGCCATAATCATGTATCCGAGGCTAGACGTTACCGTAGTGCGATGGTTTGCCTGGCTCAGAGATCCATTGAGATACGCTGGGTGGCGAATTTTACAAATTTATATCCACTCATACTAGTTTGGCCAATAGTTAGTAGCAGGTCAGACGCAGCCTCCTGGACCTCCAGTTTGGGGGTTGGAGTGAGGGTGTTTCCTTATTCCTTAAGTGGACTCTAGTAGCAGCAGCCAAATCCGCTGTCTTGCGGTCATGTTTTTGAACCAACGGCCCTAATCGTTCTTCTGCCTAGACTTGGGCAACTTGACAGTATCCTGCCTTCCCAATACAATGAATTTCACTTCAAACACTTTTGCGGTGCACTGGCTGTCGTAGGGAATATTAAATGGCGCCCTTTCTGCTGCATCGAACAGGGTGGATAGAGATTACGATGCTAATGCTCAAGGTGACGCATCGTCCTCTTCCGATTTTTCCCGCATATCCTTCAATTACATCTCCAATTTTACCCACCAGTTTTCACCTACCCCCAGATTCTTGGCCCTTCTCCACCATGCTTTGCTATTATTTTATCTTCTAGGTTTAACTCACATGTAAACGCTGAGCATCACCCCTTTTCTGTCGACAAACCCATGTCCAAGCAAGCATTGCACACCAGTCCATCACCTCTTCGGAGCCCTCAATCCTCCTTCAGATTGGCATGCATGAATGTACGCACATTGCCACTGATCGGTTAACAGGCATCACTTGCCCGAATATTAGTGGCGCACACCATCGATGTCTGCTGCCTATCTGAGACCCGCCTGCAATGCATGAGCCATACGCTCATACTGCGATCTCCTTCAGTTGACATCAGCAGTAGTTTCTCATTGCGTCCATTCGGTGACGATGCAGCTTCGAGCACCGGTCAGCTGGTGTTCGCAATGCCCTGAGTCCCTGAGCTGTAGCTACTCTGGTTGATTGGAATCCATATGGATATTTTGTGAGTATTGTAATGTTCGTAGAAAGTAGAAGTCATGATTAAACTGCACACACTAATCTGTTCATTTGTAATACGTCGCGCACTTAGCAGAAATCAAGTATTAAATTGCGCACCTGATCGTCAGCCCTCGATAGTTCAGTGGTAGAGCAGCGGACCTGTAATTCGTGGGACAGGGTTTCGATTCCCCGTCGAGGCAGATTATTGTGTGAAGTTTAATCGTGATTGGATTCCATTCAGTAGCCGAATGTGCGCGGGCCGACTGGCTGGTTTGTTTAAATCTTCGAAGTCGCTCAGGACTATTACGTGTCTACTCGTCATCGCCTCCTGCGCGCCAACAATCTATAGCAATGATTCGGCAAAAAACGACTTCTTCCTACAAATGACCGAGGCACTTCTCCACAGAAGAAACACGGACACAGTTGTGCTGGTGAAGAGCCTGAATGCTCAAGTTGAAAATTATGCAATGATGAAGTGCATCTGAGCGGCCAACACGGTGTGGACTCCCGTAATGTTAACGGTTACTCAGTATGTGTGAAGGTGCCCGCTTATTTCTTTACGAGCACTAATTTCCGACACAGCACTCGTCGGAGGGTGACTAGGTACCCACCTGCCTCGCAACAGTTATGGACCCAAATCGAGCACTTAGCGATTACTTACCCGTGGACAGGCTGCGTCAAGAACTATCACTCGATTTAGACCACACTTGTTAACATCCAGCATTCATTTGTATTTGTTGATATGCGGACGCGCTTTGGCGGACGTCAATGACAACGCAGTGAGCGCAACGACATCAGTCACCGGGCGATGGCAGCTGTTCTGATTGCGCATCAAAATACGTTGACATGCTGGTTAAGTAAGCGCTCACTAGAGACAATGGAAGATCACTGGTTGCATGTTCACTAGACCTTACTAGCAGCAGGCAAATCCTCATGCGGTAAGTGTAACCGCCGACATGGACATTAGGCCGCTTCGCGGTCTCGGGAACTTATTGATGCTCATCGACATATTCCGGCTGGAATCGAACGCAATATAACGCCAAAGAGCCCTTGGCAATGCTCCGTTCTAGCCTGAAGAAAGACCGCGTACCTTGGTGGTCTCATCGTTCATCAGAGTTGGAATTGGCCACTACCCATGGCAACCAACAACAGTTCTCGTGCTGCTACGGGAAACGGGTAACAGGAAACTTGGCGTTAGTGAAATAATTTATGACGAGAGTGGACAGACAATCCACAACTTGTCAAAACGTTTAGCTCCTTGGGCTGAGCATTGTGAAAAGCAATTTAATCGGCCGGAATCGTAAAAATCTTCATCGACCAATGATCGTTCTGCTCCATGGAATATCTATTTTGATCCGCCTTCTCGCTCAGAAGTCCAAAGTGCGATCGAACCGAGGAAGTTGAAGAAGACCGCAAGCCAACATTTTTACATCTAGCCGCATACAAATTTGAAGCCCCAAATGTAGATGATGATTTAGCCGAATTGCTAATGAAACTAGAGTTCCATATGCGTGATAATATTGGCCGAGTTATCAAACACGAATATCCAATTTTCGATGAAATTCCGTGCCCCCGTCCCGGTTGAGACGTCGCTGTTGCACCAAGTGTGGCCAATGTGTGGATCAATGGACGCATATCAGCACGTAAATGAAGACGGTGGATGGCGCTAGAGGTTTAGCAATGTCGCTATGGACATGTTTGAATCTAGCATTGGGTAGAGAACAAGTTCAAGGAGCAATAGATTTATGGTGAGGCGTCTTACTTTTCTGGCAAGTTATCCATTGTTTCGCCCACGGCTTGATGTATGGGCGCATGCTGAGCTAGATTAAGCAATGCGGAATACATTTTCTGGCAGCGCGGCTTCGCGGATGGCAGAGTCCATACAACTGTTCAATCGAATTCCGCGAATACTTTACCCGAAGGAATTCTCGGTGATTTCCGTTGGATTTGTCATATGTAATTCGAGTGTATAATAAGAGACTAGGCCGTTGATATAGTTTATTGAGACTTTATTTTAACTGCCAAGTCAATCTGTATCTTGATGGGCAGCGAATCATGCTTGGTGGACGGCTTGTCTCTAAAACACGAAAAGACTAATGCCGGACAGTGCGTCGGCTACAACATTGTGAGCTCCATCAATGTGTCCTATCGTGGTTGTATACCCTAGTATGTAATTCAACTGAGTAAGTATGGATTTGCGAATAGATCAGAGAAACCACGTAAAACAATAGTAAGTGGCTTATGATCCGTTAGGATGGTAAGTCTATGTAATCCGATTATTCGTTCGATCGGATACTAATAGGATTTTAACTATAGTGGTAATAACAACCGAGGTAGTAGTAGTAGTAGTAGTAGTATTAGCAGTAGTAGTAGTAGTAGTAGTAGTGGTAGTAGTAGCGGTAATAATGGTAGTAGCAATATTGTCAGCAGTCTGCAAATAGACAGAGTGAAACATAACTATGTAACTCACTGAAATAAGACAGCAGGAACATCGTATCAGCATCGTGACATATTAACCGCGATAAGAACCGGCGGACAGGTACCAAAAGTCATCGGTAAATATATTAGCCCTATGTAGAAGCTAGTTAAATAATATATTCAACCGGATGTAGAATTTCGTTCTTATTATGCACTACTCTACATGGTAGAGAACCTTACAAACCATTCGGATGAGGCGTCACGTTTACGTTTACTTACGTTTACTTTTAAATGCTCTGCTTAAAGCCAAACATTTATACGCAGTTACTTTAATTTGAGACCCAATTTTTCATGGTACACGCAATAAATATGAACCTGCTGTGAGAATATTCTTGAAGAAAACTATTGGAATCAGTACTATAGAAAATAAAATTTTTGCATTACCAATGCTAGACTAAGGGTCCCTACTTTAGTGTAATGCCGCGTATAAACTTAAAGATAACATTATTTGTACATATCTAGACTATTCCTTAGCAGTTCATCAATCATATAACAAAATTATTTTGCAGTATCTAATCCAATTTATAACTGCTTAGCCTGACTGTAAAAAATGCAAAATTACCAGTGGGACAATGACATTAAAATACACCAATGCTGTTCAGTCTAACCTTCATTTCAGTTGCACTGTTTAACTTTGCCTGGTTTGAAAGGTCGTTGTTTGGCATTGTCTTCATTGGCACACTAGTGTGATGGACTATCAACTTCTGACATATCAGCATGTGAATCTGAAAGTTTTCAATGAAATTACAATCATTCATATAAACTACTGCACCTTTGGTTATATTAGGATATTTTGCCCCAACGGTAGATATATGTCATGTGACAGCGATCTGTTGACGGATCCGTCACGGCAGGCAAGATGATGGCCGCTAGGCGCTTCAACACTAGCGAGAGAGTTCCATCGGGTCCGGACGGTTTCCTGCCTTCAATACTGCTGAGTAGACTACAGACAAACACTACACCATAATTCTGGCCCTAGCATTCAGTACCAGCTGCACACGTAGGGAATTGTCATAAATGTATCCACACTTGTTTATACGAAGCGAATTGCCCGCCAATGTGGATGCACGTTCA
>OX104065.1:14816817-14911689 GCA_944474145.2 Dicrocoelium dendriticum | reverse complement strand
AATACTTGCGCGGAAAGGTGTTCCCACGAATATGTGAACATTCTTCGTGCTCTACACTCGAACACTACAGGCCGCGTCAGGGTCTACGGTATACTATCGGATAGCTATCTGACCATAAGTGGCGTTCGTTAAGGTTGTCCGATTTTCCCATTTTTTTCAATATCGTCGTGGATTCTATCATGGGTGTTACCTTGCTGAATCTCACTATGTAGGCGTGGAACCGTTGTCTTGTGAAAGATTAGTTGATCTAGATTCTGCGGACGAAATCGTCCTGCTCTTCGCCGTTGTTGGTGCGGCCCAATCAACCCTGAATATCCGGTCCAGAATGGTCCTATTATTTGGTATACAAATTCGCACCTTCAAATTGCCAACTGTTGCTACAGGACCACCAGCCACTTGATGACCCCTTGACACTTGCTAACAGGAAATCGAGGTGGTTGATCATTTCACTTATCTTGACAGCTGAACCAACAATGGTGGGCGCATAGAAACTGACCTCAGCTCACGCAATGGAAAAGCCAGGACTATCTTCTTGAACCTTCGTCATCTTTGGCGACAGAAGGCAGCTTCGCTTCGTCTGAAAGGCCAGGTATACAAGGTCACAGTGAGAGCTGTTCTGCAGTATGTATTGAGACTTAGACCCCTCGGTCAGAACATCTGAGACGCCTTCAAGTCTTTGATTATCGTTTTCTGCGAATTATTACCTTAGTCGGATGGCACCAGCGTGTCCGCAACAACGAGTACTATGTAGTGATAATCATGCTAGCTACATAGAACAACAGATAGCATTGAATAAGTTGCGCTGTTAGGGCACTGCTACTGCATAGTCAACCTAAACATGGGAGGGCCTTGTTTAGTCTGTCAGGTGTAGAGTGGCACAAAGCTCGAGTTGGACAGACAGACTTGGCAGTAAGTAATGAAGTCAATGACGAACAACCTGGGTGCCGTTGGTCCATCTCGTCTTCCGGGCTGGAGTCCACGTGACTCGCCTTGTGCTTGGCTCGACAATTTACAAAGATGGCTCGCAATCGACACCGGTGGCGCATCTGCTGCCGTTTCCTACTCGGATTGCCTGTTTCAAGTGTGTTTGGGGCAGATTTTTCTGCGGGGTATTGACGGATTATGACGCGTGACAGTGAAAGCAACAAGGAAGCTGTCTCGCCGATGATACCAATCATTGCACGATAACCTGTTGTTTGTGACAGTATGTTGTCTACACAAGGTGTAACCGTCTTGATACTAATGTTTGATTAGGGCATTAAGGTTTTTTAGGTAAGTCCCGCTTCTCTCCCTCTTCTTATTCTTTATTTCATAGGTACTCGTGGTTGTATGGCTGTGAAACATCAGATCAAATGGTTGATATACTGCTGTTGAGGTGGTTAATGACATTATTCTGTCCAAGTGTAAGCGTACTTAGTCTACATGCACGGCAAATAATTAATATAGGTCATGTTTCCTAACGGTCATTCTGAATTCCTTTATACATTTCAATGTTAACTTCCTATTTGCAGCTCACGTTCTAGATGATATCTTGTTGACTGCCTTGATTGACTTCGTCGAATTGCCTTAAAAACAGACCTCTGAGAATAAAACGGTTTGTGGGATACCAAGATCCTATTTGTTTGCACCTTTCCCGCTATAAGTTCAGACATAGTTGTGATGTATGAAAACAGTGCACGTTTATCATACTGTTTTTCCTGTTGTATGGCACCATTTTCTGTAAGCTGCTTTGGATAAAATTATCTGTATCTACTTTATTAAGCAATAATGCGAATATATGTTTCTCCTCCTTCATCCTGATTTCGGTTGCGCTGCAGTGTGTTCCGCCCTTCTGAATTAGCTTTGGTTTTAGTTTTTCTTGAAGTTAAGATGATGTCTGCTGTGGTAGGGAAATATATATTTTGAGTAGGTCCTATTCCGTTGTACATATGGTTAATATATACCGTCAATATGCTTGCGAAACAGTATATCCAACAATAGTACTTAGTTGCACTTATGAAGTTCAATGTTAAAACTGATAAAACAGTCAGCTATGTTTAGAAGTCAGGTAACTTTAATTTGAGCAGTTGCTTATGTTAAAGTAACAAACTTGTCCCGTCTGTGGTACCCAGATTCATAACGTTTGAATGCCTGTCTTCCAAGGACCGGGATTTGGACTCACGAACATGGACGATAGAACTCACATAACTATCTGGATTTACACGCTTTTCATTTGTAATGGGATCGCGGTGGTGGGTGATATCCTTTAGAGGTCGGATGTGTCCAGTAACGGTGAACTGTCTACCAATTTGCTTTAAGATTAGTGCTACTGCGGCAGTTAAACACCTTGTGAACTCTTTTGATATATTGAGATTCAGCAGTCCGAAAGCTGTACGGCCTTCGGCTGATCCTGGATCATGTACGTTGATATTTATGGTGGTTTTTGCTGATGTATTTTTGATTTTTGCATTCAGCCGAAAATACGTGGGATAGAAATAGTTCTGGCAAATTATAGAGTTAAGGAATGTTTTTGGATTTTGTGTTACGGCCTCACTAAAATTTTGCGAGAAGCTATTACGTGCGGAATGCCAATAGCATCCTCCAATCAATGTAGGCGCACGAAGTGATGAAAGATGTTAAGCTAACTAGGATAAAGGTAGTAGAAGCCCTTGCAGGAAAGTCTTCTGTTTGCATAACGCCGGTTGAATTATCCTAATCGCGGTCGCTTCGGCCGTCCGTAAGATTCGCTTCCTTAGGCATTTAGTATACTGTTTTTGTAATACATAAAGTACTTGAGAACAACAACGGTCCTAGTTTGGTGTACGCTTTTCACCTAATGTTCCAGGATGGAACTGTTAAGCAACTGACGAAGTCTTTCCGAAAAGCCGCTGGATAATGCTCTACAATGCGTGTAGCCAGACGCCTTGTTGTGTGTCCCACGTACATCGCACCATGGGCGCAATAAACTGATATTACACGAAAGATTGACACTGAACAGGAAGTATGTCTTTAACATGCTGCGTTATAAATTGAGCGGTTTTCGCAAGGACGTTTGGGTAGACGGCGGATTAGGTTTGAGCGCTCGCATTGGAAATAATTCTGGTCCGCAAATCAAAGGCAATCAAAGGTATTTAGAGGGAGCAGATCGGAACCTGTCCTTCTTATGGACAATAGCAATCAATTCATGGCTCTCGTGGATCAATGCAAACTTGTTGTTGAATGGTGTCGGTAACCGTTATATTGCAGCGTTTAGAGAATACGCATCTTTTCAACATCTAACTTCTCTTGGCTGCAAACTTTGGTAACACGAAAATACAACCAGCGAACAAGACTACGTTTGTACCTGAATGGTACAAAATGTTATATTGAACTACCTATGTGGGCTTTTGGAACAAACGTTTCCAACGAACCGTCACTTCTTCGTTTTGCCAATGCGCCGAAGAAGATTAGCTTATCATCTCTTTGGTTTCTTTAGTGAATTTTAATGGTCGATCAACACAGTTAAACTAGTTTAACAGGTTGGAAATATCGTTCTTTGAATCGCAGATTATAAACTTATCATCCATCTATAGACAAAGTAATCAAATGAAGCGATGAGATCTCGTATAGCTTCACGTCCAATCAAAGCGAAGGAAAACTCAACAATGAATTGTCCTAGGGGGATCCTGTTGCGACATCGTCAATCTGCCTGCAGTAGACTTCATTAAAATAGTATTGTCGATGGAACGTACACCGTAAAATTAACTCCATCAGTTTCCTCACATGAATTCCCACATATCTGTTCTTTTCCTTCATTTAAACGCATAAAAAACAACAGTTGCCATCTATGGAGTATTCCTAATTTGTGACTTAACTTCCAGCGGGAGCACCAATCTCTCCTTTACTTTCATGCATTCTACTCGTTTTACAAATTCAAATGTGTCTTTCACGCTGTATTTGCATAACTGTTTGCGTACTGTTTCGAGCAAACCCGCAAGCCAGTTCACAAACCGTTGAGTATCCGAAGCTGACACCTCGATATTTCGATGCGGAGGGACTTGTTATTTATGTACCTTAAGTACTCCATATAGACGGGGAGCCACGGAACCAACTGGAATTAGCTGTTCCAGTAGCACTTCATGTGTTTACTTCATATGCTTCAGCGTCTATAACACGTAAGTGATTTTAAGCTCATCCCGCGCGGTTTTGTTTTTTACCGTTTCACAACTGAACATATTCTTGCCTTGCGAAAAGGAATGCATTTTGAAAACGTTGTCGCATATGTCCATCAGTATCCATCGGGAGCACTTGTTGTGTCTAGAGATAATTAAAATAGGATTTCATCTTAATTCCTTGATGGTTTCTCTGTTTCTTAGTTAATACCTTAGAATATTTGGTTGTGTAACTCACATACTGATTCGAAAGATAAGCCGCATTGTTAATGAAAGTATATTTGACATGTGACTACGTAGGTGTTCGCGAGCAAGTGAAAAGAAGCAGCTTTATCCAAATTGTAAATTAAAATAACCAAACCGCTATACAGCAACACGCGTTAAACATTGATCCTTTTAGTTCCGCGAAAAGGTTTCCGAATGATACACCTGCCCATTCAATGAATGAGAAGAAGCATTGCTTATATATATATATATATATATTAGTAAGCTCTTATTTTTGTCTAAAATGCCTAAACTTGAGTAGGATTTATCAGAACGTTTCCATTGTTTATCAATACCATGCTTGCAGTGGCATTTAAATTCGCATCAACATCACATTACGCTGAACGGATCCTAACCGCGTGTTTTATTTGTTAGCTGATTTTGCTCCAATTTTTTCTTATGGTTTTCAATCACCGTGGAAATAAATGTATCGTATGGTGCAGTATTTATCGTACAGTCTTAGCTTAATGCATTTTGCATGGTGCCAAGGAAATAACTAAGCGAATCGCTGATGTCAGCTCCTTGGAATTAAATTGTGATTTATTTGTGTGCGTGTTTATAAAGTCTATGAAGTCCTAGTTTGCAGCTGTGCGGAATAACTCAAGCCTAAAATATGAGATCAAAGTCACATCGTACAGTTGCAGATGCTGAAGGGCTGCAAAGATAAATAGGTGTGCTGTTTGCACCGTAAGATGTGTGGATATAAAACTCAAGAATATAAGTTGTTTAATTTCAACCAAATGACCGCAGCAAGAGGGAATGGCTTAGGCTGCTTCTCGTTCTCTAGTTACTATAATGAACAACGTGGCCATCGAGGGCTTTCTTATAATTACTGCATTTGTACTAGTCAAAGATTTATCGGCGCTGATCATGATAAACAATAACTAAAGAAAAACACACTGATAACACATAACAACGAGGAGAGTTTGCCCAGAGTTTCTTCGGATATGTTCATTAGGTAACGTAAGTTGTTCGACCGTCATTTCATTAGACAACACAAATCACCTGGTAGAGAATAAAAACGACAGCTATTATAAATTTGCATTGTGATATGCATCTCTTAAGAATTAAAATGTTTTCATACTTTCATAAATGACGCTTCTAAAATTGGTATGGTATTACTGGTACCACATTTAACATAAGCCATATATACACTTACGCGAATGTTATCAAACTTAAGTCTATTAAATAAAAATATTGCAAAGTACCCCGATTCTCAAAGGGTTGTAAACTGCCGCATAATTTAGACGGGCAATCCCTCAGGTGACAGTTGATACTGTAGTTATAATGCATTTCATCAGACAGTAATCCTAACAAGTAGGTCTACAGCTTGAGGGATTGAATCATAAAATGTCTATTCGCTGTGACCGATATATAATCAACCTGTGCTTATCCATCGCAGCATACGTAGACAGAAATGATTTCTTTTCTTACCCAAGATCAGAAATAACACTTCATCTTGAACCATATGGTCAGTAGTTATTATGGATTGATACGTGCTGCCATTTCCACAACTGTCACTAGAAAGCAAGTAAAACTGATTGATCTGGCATAGAAGACCACGTTTCCTTACATTTACCATGTATGTATTTAGAACTTGCCAACCCAGACACTAATCTTACAGTTATAGTATTGATAGTGCACTAAGTTATCATTGGTGGAACGTCGCTGAGTTATCGATGTCCTAAATGGCGTTATATTTATAACCAAAAATTACAGCCCCTTTCAAGTTAGTCATAGGAGCAATATGAGGTTACTGATTTCCTAATTTCAAAGGATTAATATTTGCCATGTAACTAAGTTAAGAAATTTTAAGGTTAAGTTGTAGACTGGCCAAGCTCTTATGAGAGCCAGAATCATGTATCCGAGGCTAGACGTTACCGTAGTGCGATGGTTTGCCTGGCTCAGAGATCCATTGAGATACGCTGGGTGGCGAATTTTACAAATTTATATCCACTCATACTAGTTTGGCCAATAGTTAGTGGCAGGTCAGACGCAGCCTCCTGGACCTCCAGTTTGGGGGTTGGAGTGAGGGTGTTTCCTTATTCATTAAGTGGACTCTAGTAGCAGCCGCCAAATCCGCTGTCTTGCGGTCATGTTTTTGAACCAACGGCCCTAATCGTTCTTCTGCCTAGACTTGGGCAACTTAACAGTATCCTGCCTTCCCAATACAATGAATTTCACTTCAAACACTTTTGCGGTGCACTGGCTGTCGTAGGGAATATTAAATGGCGCCCTTTCTGCTGCATCGAACAGGGTGGATAGAGATTACGATGCTAATGCTCAAGGTGACGCATCTTCCTGTACCCCTCTTCCGATTTTTCCCGCATATCCTTCAATTACATCTCCAATTTTACCCACCAGTTTTCACCTACCCCCAGATTCTTGGCCCTTCTCCACCATGCTTTGCTATTATTTTATCTTCTAGGTTTAACTCACATGTAAACGCCGAGCATCACCCCTTTTCTGTCGACAAACCCATGTCCAAGCAAGCATTTCACACCAGTCCATCACCTCTTCGGATCCCTCAATCCTCCTTCAGATTGGCATGCATGAATGTACGCACATTGCCACTGATCGGTTAACAGGCATCACTTGCCCGACTATTAGTGGAGCACACCATCGATGTCTGCTGCCTATCTGAGACCCGCCTACAATGCATGAGCCATACGCTCATACTGCGATCTCCTTCAGTTGACATCAGCAGTAGTTTCTAATTTCGTCCATTCGGTGACGATGCAGCTTCGAGCACCGGTCAGCTGGTGTTCGCAATGCCGAGTCCCTGAGCTGTAGCTACTCTGGTTGATTAGAATACTTAAGGATATTTTGTGAGTATTGTAATGTTCGTAGAAAGTAGAAGTCATGATTAAACTGCACACACTAATCTGTTCATTTGTAATACGTCGCGCACTTAGCAGAAATCAAGTATTAAATTGCGCACCTGATCGTCAGCCCTCGATAGTTCAGTGGTAGAGCAGCGGACCTGTAATTCGTGGGACAGGGTTTCGATTCCCCGTCGAGGCAGATTATTGTGTGCAGTTTAATCGTGATTGGATTCCATTCAGTAGCCGAATGTGCGCGGTCCGACTGGCTGGCTTGTTAAAATCTTCGAAGTCGCTCAGGACTATTACGTGTCTACTCGTCATCGCCTCCTGCGCGCCAACCTTCTATAGCAATGATTCGACAAAAAACGACTTCTTCCTACAAATGACCGAGGCACTTCTCCACAGAAGAAGCACGGACACAGTTGTGCTGGTGAAGAGCCTGAATGCTCAAGTTGAAAATTATGCAATGATGAAGTGCATCTGAGCGGCCAACACGGTGTGGACTTCCGTAATGTTAACGGTTACTCAGTATGTGTGAAGGTGCCCGCTTATTTCTTTACGAGCACTAATTTCCGACACAGCACTCGTCGGAGGGTGACTAGGTACCCACCTGCCTCGCAACATTTATGGACCCAAATCGAGCACTTAGCGATTACTTACCCGTGGACAGGCTGCGTCAAGAACTATCACTCGATTTAGACAACACTTGTTAACATCCAGCATTCATTTGTATTTGTTGATATGCGGACGCGTTTTGGCGGACGTCCATGACAACGCAGTGAGCGCAACGACATCAGTCACCGGGCGATGGCAGCTGTTCTGATTGCGCATCAAAATACGTTGACATGCTGGTTAAGTAAGCGCTCACTAGAGGCAATGGAAGATCACTGGTTGCATGTTCGCTAGACCTTACTAGCAGCAGGCAAATCCTCATGCGGTAAGTGTAACCGCCAACATGGACATTAGGCCGCTTCACGGTCTCGGGAACTTATTGATGCTCACCGACATATTCCGGCTGGAATCGAACGCAATATAACGCCAAAGGGCCCTGGGCAATGCTCGTTCTAGCCTGAAGAAAGAGCGCGTACCATGGTGGTCTCTTCGTTCATCAAAGTATGAATTGGCCACTACCCATGGCAACCAACAACGGTTCTCGTGCTGCTACGGGAAACGGGTAACAGGAAACTTGGTTTTAGTGGATTAATTTATGACGAGATTGGACAGACAATCCACAAATTGTCAAAACGATTATCTCCTTGGGCTGAGCATTGTGAAAAGCCATTTAATCGGCCGGAATCGTAAAAATCTTTATCGACCAATGATCGTCCTGCTCCATGGAATATCTATTTTGATCCGCCTTCTCGCTCAGAAGTCCAAAGTGTGATCGAACCGAGGAAGTTGAAGAAGACCGCAAGCCAAAATTTTTACATCTAGCCGCATGCAAATTTGAAGCTTCAAATGTAGATGATGATTTAGCCGAATTGCTGGTGAAACTAGAGTTCCATATGCGTGATAATGGTGGCCGAGTTATCAAACACGAATATCCAATTTTCGATGAAATTCCGTGCCCCCGTCCCGGTTGAGACGTCGCTGTTACACCAAGTGTGGCCAATGTGTGGATCAATGGACGTATATCAGCACGTAAATGAAGACGGTGGATGGCGCTAGAGGTTCAGCAATGTCGCTATGGACATGTTTGAATCTAGCATTGGGTAGAGAACAAGTTCAATGAGCAATAGATTTGTGGTGAGGCGTCCTACTTTTCTGGCAGGTTATCCATTGTTTCGCCCACGGCTTGATGTATGGACACATGCTGAGCTAGATTAAGCGATGCGGAATACATTTTCTGGCAGCGCGGCTTCGCGTATGGAAGAGTCCATACAACTGTTTAATCGAATTCCGCGAATACTTTGGCCGAACGAATTCTCGGTGATTTCCGTTGGATTTGTCATATGTAATTCGAGTGTATAATAAGAGACTAGGCCGTTGATATAGTTTATTGAGACTTTATTTTAACTGCCAAGACAATCTGTATCTTGATGGGCAGCGAATCATGCTTGGTGGACGGCTTTTCTCTAAAACATGAAAAGACTAATGCCGCACAGTGCGTCGGCTACAACATTGTGAGCTCCATCAATGTGTCCTATCGTGGTTGTATACCCTAGTATGTAATTCAACTGAGTAAGTATGGATTTGCGAATAGATCAGAGAAACCACGTAAAACAACAGTAAGTGGCTTATGATCCGTTAGGATGGTAAGTCTATGTAATCCGATTATTCGTTCGATCGGATACTAATAGGATTTTAACTATAGTGGTAATAACAACAGAGGTAGTAGTAGTAGTAGTAGTAGTAGTGGTAGTAGGAGCGGTAATAATGGTAGTAGCAGTATTGTCAGCAGTCTGCAAATAGACAGAGTGAAACATAACTATGTAACTCACTGAAATACTACAGCAGGAACATCGTATCAGCATCGTGACATATTAACCGCGATAAGAACCGGCGGACACGCACCAAAAGTCATGGAGTGCAGTGGTTTCAGGCGGGCAACACCCAACTAGCCAAATAATATATTCAACCGGATGTAGAATTTCGTTCTTATTATGCACCACACTACATGGTGAAGAACCGTACAAACCATTCGGATGAGGCGTCTCGTTTACGTTTACTTACGTTTACTTTTAAATGCTCTGCTTAAAGCCAAACATTTATACGCAGTTACTTTAATTTTAGACCCAATTTTTCATGGTACACGCAATAAATATGAACCTGCTGTGAGAATATTCTTGAAGAAAACTATTGGAATCAGTACTATAGAAAATAAAATTTTTGCATTACCAATGCTAGACTAAGGGACCCTACTTTAGTGTAATGCCGGGTATATACTTGAAGATAACATTATTTGTACTTATCTAGACTATTCCTTAGCAGTTCATCAATCATATAACAAAATTATTTTGCAGTATCTAATCCAATTTATAACTGCTTAGCCTGACTGTAAAAAATGCAATATTACTAGTGGGACAATGACATTAAAATACACCATTGTTGTTCAGTCTAACCTTCATTTTAGTTGCACTGTTCAACTTTGCCTGGTTTGAAAGATCGTTGTTTGGCATTGTCTTCATTGGCACACTAGTGTGATGGACTATCAACTTCTGACATATCAGCATGTGAATCTGAAAGTTTTCAATGAAATTACAATCATTCATATCAACTCCTGCACTTGTGATTATATTAGGATATTTGCCCCAACGGTAGATATATGCCATGTGACAGCGATCTGTTGACGGATCCGTCACGGCAGGCAAGATGATGGCCGCTAGGCGCTTCAACACTAGCGAGAGAGTTCCATCGGGTCCGGTCGGTTTCCTGCCTTCAATACTGCTGAGTAGACTACAGACAAACACTACACCATAATTCTGGCCCTAGCATTCAGTACCAGCTGCACACGTAGGGAATTGTCATAAATGTATCCACACTTGTTTATACCGAAGCGAATTGCCCCGCCAATGTGGATGCACGTTCAGCGCTGTAGGCCAGAAGCCGTCCGTCAGTGCCGTCAAAGAGATACTTCACCTGCGGGCAACTGGGGCCGCTTCACATATGGGAATATCTTCTTGTGAACCGTCTTCACTGAATTTGTCTGTTCCACTTCGAATGCCCATGTTTTCGCGCTTTTGCGCTGCTGTATATATTACGCGGACTTTTGTACGTCTCATAATCGTGGGCGGAATTCAGTCGGGGGAATTCAGGCCAAAATACGCGTCACCGTCGAGCAGATCGACCAACGTCTTCACTGGTCCAGATTTTCCTATACATGTAGGATGCAAAACAAGCGCATTACCATAACATACCCTTTGTTATGTCTGACCAACAGTTTTAAACAGCTGAACCCTGGAGCAGCCACCAGTCTACTTCACATGTGGCTCGATGTAGACAGTTGAACTCTATCTTCCTATAATTTTAGGACGGCTCCGGCAGACGCGAGTAGGGCAGTGGCAGTTCAATGTTGGCTAAGTCCGTCGAGTGGTCACCAGCTACCAAAGGTTCCAGGACCTAAGTTTAATATACACAGTGCTCGAAACTCGTTAGTTGCAGGTCCACGCTCGATGGAGCGTAACTGAATGTAACATGTTGTGCTGCTCCAGTCTCGAGTAATATCACTGCAAACTACGCCTAGGTTAAACAATGCCGGAAGTGAAGTTGAACATCAGACGGCCTATTAAAGGGAAGTTAAAATAACCCGTAAGCAGGAAGCGTTGCGGAGTCATGTAGTTTCTGGTATGTGTCAAACACTCTAGGCATTGGCTCCGCGGGATGCGATAAGTTGCACCCACAAGAAGTCAACCATGTCTCAGGCGGATGGAGCATCATAACTGTTCGCACAGGCCATCTTCGCATCGGTAGGCGTGCATCGGTCACCCACACAGTAAAGACTGAATGTATAACAGCCCGCTGCCTTAAACGTTTAATAGTCTGTCGCACCGGGAAAAAGAGTAATCCCTGATCGGGAATTCCTATGTGATAACCTATAGATTTAACCAGGTTTCGGCCAGTCCTAATACATTTGAAAGACCTGGGGCAACCATGTGATAAACGTCGTTACGTTTGTTCATTATACTCTAATTATTTGCGATGGCTACATGCAGGCCGCGATAAGAACCGGCGGACTCGCACCAAAAGTCATCGGTAAATATATTAGCCCTATGTAGAAGCTAGCCAAATAATATATTTAACCGGATGTAGAATTTCGTTCTTAATATGCACTACTGTACATGGTAGAGAACCGTAAAACCATTCGGATGAGGCGTCACGGGAGACTTATATATGTCGACAAACCAGTTTATCCTTTCTGAAGTATAAACACTTAGGGGAGAACAGCTGAAGTATATACTGTAAGAGTTCATTATTAAAAGTAGAAATAACTTATCTCAACTCCCTTTCTGACAACATCCTAGCTTTTGAGCTTTCACTCCTAGCAGTCAGCTTGCTAATGTGAAAGCAGCGCCTAGCAAAACAGCTTAAGACTGTAATCATTTCACCGGTTTGTCTTTCTCCAAACGTATCTCACTCACAGCAGACAAAACATAATTTAGTCTTATCATGGCGTAAAACACTCAGGGACATAGCGGATTTATATCTTTGGATAGTCGATAAATGTTAAAGTGTGGATGAGCGTTAAAGGTCTGCGAATACCATCGCTCCGCTGCACATCGATAAACAAACGAAGTCGTCTGACTGCTTTATGAAACGGTTGCTGCCAAGAAAGTCAAAAATAGTAGAGAATTCTTCGTTAAAATAAGCTGACAGATATTTATTAAAATGTTCAAGAAAAAATTACTTTTTAACTTACCCATTTGCTTAGTTACTTACATAGTTTGAATCAATTTGTGCTGGAAAAATGGCAATTCAATGATTTATGCTGCAATATTACAAGAAACAAAATAGACAGAATTATTATTTTCATCGGAATTATAGTTAGAAAGACTTCAGCTATCAATCATGAACAATTGGATTAAAGTGCCTTAGTTAAAATCCACAAATTGCTCACGCGAACATCCAAGCTGGTCATGCGTATAGCTGATGTGGCAAGTAAAGCTTGGTTAAAAATGTTAATTAGAGGGATAGTAACGCAGTGGCGATCGATTGTGATTTTCGTATTTCATCAGGTATATTTTAGCGAATGGTAGCTAGTCGGCATTCAATTTTAGTTTAGACATAATTATTTAGCAAACTCCAAAATATAAAGCGGAGTTAACCACGTATGGTTCTGTAATGGTGATCCTAGAATTTGCGCAATTTAAGAAAATTATGTTAACACGTTTAGTAAATATGCGCATATTAATTGTGTTCGGCTAATAAACGCATTCGTTCTAATCCACTCGTAGCACTCAGATACGTGTTCCTGAGATTCGTATGTAAATAATAGACAAATCTTTTGTCCGTAATGTACATATGTAAATTTTCGGTGGAAAGCATCCAGTGTTATGTATAAATACTCTCTTCCCAGCTTTGATATATCGAATACAATTAATTGCTTGATAATGACAAACAATCGTACGATCGCCGAAATTGTGTATGTGATCGTTACAATAACGAAATTAATCTCCGCTTCCAGACGTTTCGCTTGTGGTAAGTTCATCCATTAGCTTTTTGTAAATAGTATTGCTTCAGTGAAAACCATGGCATTCCCTACGCACTCTTAACTAACCAAATACGTAATAATATAGTTTAGTCCCATAAGTCATTTTACATATATTCAATGAGCAATCGTTGGAGTTTGGACGCATATAAACTGAATGTACAATATTATTTTCTAAATAGATAATGATAGTATTTGGCAATATATAGTTTGAATAGTGAAAGATAAGATGTCTTTGTCCGAATCAAGGTCAAATACGTGCTAACAGTACGTACACATGGCGAGTAATATCCTGTTGATTTGGACGCAAACTGTTTTGAATGATCGTAGTAATAGTCCTTGAATCTTCGTCAAAATTCCCATTGATTTATTAGCTTTAATCTTGATTGCTGTAAGGAATTTTAAATAGATGTAAATAAGCTGTACTCTATTTACAGTAAGATTGGTTTGAAACTTTTGTAACATTTAAACGTTGCTGTCATCAAGAGCAAAAGTATAAAACTTTTGGACTTGTTTTACAGCATCTTTATCACCAAAAGTTTTGTATATTTTTAAATAGTAACATTATGGGCAGTTTTGTTTCTCACCAAATACTATATGTTTCCTAGCTCCAAAAAATGTACAACATTTTATTACCGATGGCTGTGCAAATTACATCTGTGATGTTTATCAAGCACATTATGCTGTATTGGATATCCAAATCACATACGGTGAGTTGACCTTTGTAGCTAGAAAATACAAAACTACTTGTTAAATTAGATATTATTCCCTAAATTGTAAGGGGATAAAAATTTGATAACATTTATGGATTTATGTGGTGTATACTGAAAATCGCTTTGTCATAGCGTAATAGGGCATGACCAATTCAAGGGCATAGCAGGGCCAACATAATCCAGAGTAGAAGCATATCGCGAGAATAAATTCTGGAGAAGGATTTTAATATTAATTACATTTACCGAAATATATTTACAATAGGACTGTGGTGTATTCAAATTCCTTCGTAACAATTTGCATGATCCATGGTTATAAGCACTTTGTAAAGCGGATAATAAAGTTCAGATTTGCCTTCATTTGAAATATTATAGACAAAGTGATACAAAATTCCAGAGTGAAAATTATAGGCTGGTATGATTACCCGTACGATCCAATAACTATGTTTGACTCCAAAAACTGGCGTTCCTTTGCCACAAGGGATGACTTTTCTATGTTGCGTACTGGAAAATATTATTTAATCCGACAAACTATCCCAGTTTTTACGTCTCTTAAACTGGCAAGTCCCTTCAATTTCTATAAATATAGTGCAGATTACTTAGTTGTCCAGATACAATTATGCTAAGAAGGATTGGATTAGTATTGGTTGGATTAGTATTCCACGAATTCTTCAATTTTCACGTCCTTCTACTAACGCGTGTAGCTGATTAGAAAGCAAAAATTGGCAATCCATACAAAATTCTTTATCATTTTATCCTTTGGAAGGAAACAAATGAAATCTTTAAATAACCCTGCTACATAAGCAATATTTAATGTTTTCCTAATAACATATTAATTCAGTTGCATCGACAAAGCATGAAGCGAACGAGTAACAATAAGCTCCGCTGAAATATTTCTTATCAACGACTTTTAATACGCTGTCATTTATATCTATTTTTTCAGGGAAATATAAGCGTGCAATGGTCGCTTTATGATGGACCCGCGATTATCGCTTGCAAAAGAGTCATTTATGTGATTACAAGAAGCCGTGTATATGACGCTCATTGTTGATGAGCTGTTAAATCTAACAAAAATAACAATGCAAATTTAACTCGTAGCATATTATATGTGTACTTTGCCCACCCCGTCTGTTTACATACAATTATTAAGTGAGCGGTTTATATTGTTGCGTTGCTTATGCCCACTACAGAATCCCATGCAAAATAAGTCGAAGGACCACAATAATTGCCATGAACTGGTAAGAATATAAATATTAGACAAGTTTCGTGGTATAGTTAGGGAAAAAATTACAAGCTGAGAATACCGATTTCTGTACATATCGTGGGGCATGTACACCACGGATGATACAAGTAAAATGAGCCTAACATCATGAAATGGTATAGTTTAAAAGTCTCGGTCAGTTAAATAACAAAGTCTGTTGTTCGGTTTGCTAACGGTCAAGGACATATCAGCGGCATATTCCCCTGCAAGTGTTATTGTGAGGGGTGGACAGGTAGAAGAAGAATTTCTATGGATAATTGTTTGCATATAATTCTGTGTTCCGGGGGCGGGTAGTGATCACTTTCCATGTGGCTAGTAAACAATATCTTACTGCGCCTGTGGGACACCTTTGTACACGCTAAATGGACTGAAAACATTGGTGTGTATTAATTTGGTGGTTATAATTGGCTAAATTGTCAACACGGCGCTCGTTAGTGTTTTGGTTACACCACCACACTGCAATGTCAAACAGCACTCGCGGATTGTCAGAGAAAGTATATTGAGGTTCCTTTCAATATAGCCTGTTCGGCATGAACAAGTGAAGGAGTATACACATACAAATTACTTGATCAAAAAAGTTTGTCAATGAGTTGAAGCCGTTATCTTAGGCGTTGAAGTAAATTTAAGCCGTATGCTTGCTGCGCAGTAGGAATAATTTGTCGAGTCCGAAATGCTTCTACACCTAGTCTGCGCTATGTTATCCAGTTTGAAAAGCAAATATAGATAAAAGCTAATTTTTCTGACCGATTCAGTTATAGCGTTCTTTTCTCGGCATGCTATATTTCTCCGAACTGACTTATAAATTCTACTTAATTATTTCAGCTCTTGCGGAAATGTGTCCAACTTAAAAATACTTCTTGCTCCTATGGTTTTACAGAAAAGCAAATTTTGTTTTGGCATAGTAGGAGAAAACTGACAAAATGCATATATTGTCTATCCCACGTAACGTTTTTCTGCATCCTCCGTTGGATTGGCACATCTGATCTTCTGCTAGTATGGACATATAGGAAAGACTTCGTACTATTGCGTGCTGAACCGACGGTAAATGTAGCATTGCGGTGCGCTGAGTTAAAATGGAATATAATTTGCTCTGTACAGGGTTGACCGCATGTCAAACAAACTATACAATCCACATACTGACCGTAATTGGTTAGAACTTCTATAACTCATCTCAGATTGACTTACCCTAATATGCTAATGAATACATCTGCTTGCAGCGGTCCAAGTGGTCAATAGAACTCTACTCAGTCCTTTTGTTTACAATGTAACTAAGAGTAGGTTGACGGACGATCGAAATCAATGGGGTTCCAACATTACGTCGATCGGTGTCCAAGCAAAGCACACGACATTAAAAAGGATCTCGCGTCACCTAAACGCGTTGCACTACGGTAGACACCGGTTTCCTCGGGTAACGCTAAACTCGGTGTATCAGGCTGAGGCCGTTCTGCTGTCTGCGAGTCGTCTTTGCAAGGACATAAGTGGAGTGCGCATACTACCTGAAATCCCGTATCAATAACTTTCAGCGGATCCCGCTAACAGGGAGAGGTACAGAAAAATTCAAGTTAGGAAATCAGTGAGTGCACTGGGTGTTCCTGCTGTTACTGTTTCCTCTTCCGACGTTGCTCAGATGCACGAACGCGAGCAATGATACTACATCCCGGGGGCACTTTCTCTCGAAAATGTGTTGGCCACTTCATGGACAACGATCCCTATATCACTAAAATATTCGGTGTGGTCCCTGGCTGTTAAAAGTTGTGTTCCCTTTTAGAAATAATGACGCAAACCCTTCTCGAGAGCTGGCATAAATTCCGTAGAAGATTGCCAACCGAAATTCGTCAGAAGCAGTGGGAAAACCAGCACATTCTAATGACAATTCAGTGGAGAAACAAGTCTAAATGAAAAGACCAAATGCAAGACCGGATTCGGAGGGATAGAGCGGAGCACAAACAAACACCGTGATACGGGGCACCTGATAATTATACTATATACCAAAATCTTCTTTAGAGTCTGCAACGAAATCAAAAAGCGATTAGTCGCTGACCGTTTACTGTTCGGCGTAAACTCACTTGCTTCACGTATCCAATCAAAGACATATAGGCCTATGAGGAGCCTTATGTTTGTACACAAACGCCCAAGATCTACTCAGAAATTTAGTTGAGTTAAGACTTCGACAAGCGTCAGCCGCCTGGTACCTCATGGCTTTCACGGAAACGTGGTTGTGGGGGAAGATAGCGGATGCCGAAATCGCGCGTTGTCTGGAAGGATTAAACCAGCAAAGGTGGTGGGGTAGCCCTCTACTTTCGTACCAACCTACAATTCGAACCCCTTAGAGATTTGGAAACCGACGTATCTGACTCCATTTGGTGTATCTTCCGGCTGTGAGGAAAAGATCTTGGCCTATTGGTTGTTGTTTACCGCCCACCATCTTCTATTTCTGAGACGGACTGCAAATTGATGGCTGCGTTGAGGCAATTGAAAAAAGAGTACAGTCATATTCTAGTCCCCGGCGACTTCAAATTATGCTATAGAATCCCAGGCCACTTCAGGATCGCAATTCAAAGCTGCACTGCAAGATCCCCTTTCGGACTTCCGCGTTATGGTCAAGTCACTATGCCAACCAGATTCAGGGGAACTAACAGGCCATCCATATTGAATTGAATATAGATTAATGACGAATTGATGGTCGTGAAGGTGATAACCGATACTCCTCTGGGTCGCAGCGATCATGCGACGCTAGCGTTTCAATATATGTGTTACGCGGATTATTCTAAGGAGCATACCGAGGAACATCATCTCATGACTGATTTCGATGACCTCTCCGACAAAATTGATGCAACTAGCTGGTCGTTCTTAGTCGAATTGACACCTGAGGTGGCCTGTAGAAAATTCATCAACATATTTACTAAGCTCGTGGCAAGGACATATGAAACCAAACTCTGCCGGCCTAAAAAGATGAAGTCTTCCGCAAGTAGCAAGACATGTAAATGCATGACATTTAGGGACTTGACACGGCACACCTACATAGCCTCCGCGAACAACGAGACTTGATAAGCCTACTGAATACATAGAAACCGCTGTGTCAAACGCGTCCGGGAGGATAAACTTAAGAACCAACAAGGTCTAGTGGAAAAGTATTGCTCCAGTCTTAAACTGCTATACAGACACTCAAAATTTTGCCCCGTGTTAAGCGCGATATTCCTGCTCTGCACACAGCGTGCGGGTTAGTCCAAACCGCGCAAGAAGCGGAAAACCTTATTGGACAACAATTTGACTGTACCTTACAAAGCGTGCAATCATCATACATCCTGCGTAAGCGGATAATAATGCCATCAGAGCTTAATCACATATCATTTACCTCCTCAGCTGTACTGAAATGGCTTAAGTCTCTTTGCGATTTCATCTCCCCTGGGGCCTACTGCATTCGCCCGAAGGTGTTAAAAGTTGCTGGCAGGAGTTTGGCAGGACCACTAGCAATTTTTTCAACGATGTGTGAACGGGATGCACGTCCCCAAGATTTTAAATCTCGGGATCATCACGCCAATAAACAAAAGTGGCAGTCGTGCTGAATCAGCATGGTATCGCCCGATATCACTTTTTCTTGTGATCTCCAACGTTATTAAGGCTTTGATGGGGTACCTGGTGAACAACAAAGTTCGCATTACGGAGCAGCAATGATTTGGCCAAAATCGTTCATATACCGCTAATTTGTTGACTGCTCTTGCAAGCTGGACGGAATATGCGGATGCTGGTGTAGGAGTCGACGCAGCCTACCTGGATTTCTCAAAGGCATTCTACCGTCTATATCATCGCATGCTACTCCAAAACTCCATAAATATATAGCATCGGCGATCCTTCTCTGGGCTAGATAAGAGCCTTTCTCGTGCAACGTCACCTGAATGTGGCGGTTCGAAGCAACCTATCGGAATCCATCGAACTTCAGAGCGGCGTATCACAGGACTCGGTACATGGGCCCGCCTGTTCCTGGTGTTCGTATATAACCTCGCGAGCGTACTATCTTCTAACCGTTTGCTACTTGCTAGTGATCGAAAGCTATGGTATACTATAGCTGCAGTGGATGAGCACAGAGTGTTACAGGAGAACATGGACAAAGTGTACACACGGTTCATCGAGAACACGCTGCATTTCAACTTTACCAAGTGCAAATCCTCAGCATACGGCACAAAATTATGCACAAATACCGCCTATAACCACAAATTCTACAGCAGGCTTCTCACAAGTGCGATCTCTGCGTGCTAGTTCAATATGACTTTAATTTTTTGATACAGACTGCAAAGGCATCTAAGAAAGCAAACCAGTAGCTTGGACTTCGCAGAGATTTCGGGAAGTTGGACCATTCAGTCTTTCCAAAAAGGCTTAGTGCGTACGTGAGGCTGTAAACGGAATACGCTGTTCAAGCTTGGCAACCCTGGCTCAAGCGCCATCACACCGCGCTCGATACTGCACAATGTAGGGTAAAGAAGAGCGTCAGAGGTTTGCCCAGCCTCCTCTACACATTCCGGCTGAAGACTCTTAAAATATACAGTGGACCTTGTCGGTTTCTAAGGGGCGACCTCATAATGGTGTACCAATTCTTGAGAAACCCCAACCACCCATGCCATTCCCTTCTGATACTCAGTCAAAACACCTTGCTACGAGCTCATCAGTTTAAACTGGTTATTCAGTACTACCAACTGGAATGTCGGCGAAACTATTTGTCCATTCGAGTGTCACAGCCTTGGAACGCCCACCCGGAGCATGTAATTAACGCATTGACCCTATCCCTTTTCAACAAACGCCTTGATGAAACTCTCACATTTAAACTATGTGCAATAGCCTATGATCATCAGATCCTGGCACTAATGCAGAATAGACAGTGGACAGTTCCATAACCCTACTTGAAGATAAGTAACTCCATACCCCTTGGCACAATATTTGATAAATGCCACTACTGTAGAAACTGGATTACGGTATCCCGTCAGCCAGAGAAAGTTGCACAAGAGTAACGGCTGTCCTTGTTATCATTCCCTTTTGTCTCGCTTATTACGTGATCAATAGCCAATCCTCTTATTGTTTTGTGCGCGCACGTTCTCATTACAAAAACCCTTTATACGGCAGTGTAGTTAAATCTGTAATCGTCCGAACCGACGATTCCATTATCCTTGATCAAACGTTTCTCACTCTAACCACCCTACGGGACATGTCAAGCATCTGCTTTTATACGCATTATAAATCATTGTTTATTGTTCATATTACACCAGTAAACTGAAATTGTAGGTTGCTGTTGCACAGCATGGGTAGCTGTTTCAACTGATTGTTTGAAACGCCGGTGTTTAAATCATGTGGTCAAACATTAGCAAATAGTTGGCCCAGGGGACTTGCTTCAATGCAGGGTATTTCCACGATGGATTTTGCCCGCACTTCCATGCTCCAATCGGCTCTGTGCCTGCGTGGCAAGATAAAAATAGCCCATCAGAACTAGGTATCAAATGTCCTTTTTTAGGGCTGTTTTACGCATACATTCTAGGCGATGAAGCCGCAGCCCGTTCTGTCATGCGCATCAATCAAGTATGGCACTTTTGTTTTATGCCAGCGAGTCAATAGTAATATGATTTGCATGGGTATACTTTTTATTTTGGAAGCTGTAATCCGTCACAACAAGAGATCAGCCCGGTCATGACAAACGGTGAAACGAAGAAGAAGATAACGTATGAGGAATTTCAAAACATAATGATGAATACAAAAGCTTGCCGATAGGCAAGTCACAATTTCATGGAAAATCTTGGCGAGTGACAAAGATGGTACAGAGGCATCAGCTTGAAAGGCGTAGTGCATCTACGAATCAGTATGTCAAAGGAGAAAAAAGAATTGGTTAGACGGATTGATAGGAGTAAGATCGTTCTCAAATATATACTCAAGAATGCAACTATATGTAGGAAATCTTATATTTTTGAAACCAATAGAGGATATGGTGACTAAACAGTGCTTCTGCCTGCTGCATATCATAAAGTTTACACTGTCGTCAACCTCGTCTGTCTTGTAAAAAATGAAACCCGGACAATAAAATTAGAACAAATTTTTCAAGTTATAATATATATTATATCCACATTTATTCTCACCTAGTGCAGTAGGCATGGCTGGTGTGTTGAAACCGCACGTTCCTAATTTCACTTATATCCACTTACACGCTACTCATTGGATATGTCTACTAGCGTTTGACAAACCCGCAGCTAAGTTGAACTAATTTGCAAATTATTTTCCCTACAGTTATCGTCTTCAATTGAGTGCTCCCTCTGTATCGCTCTTGGGGATTTCAACAAAAGCCACACGGCATTCATCAAATCTCTCGGTATAACGCATATGGTGAACTTCCAAACCAGGCTGAACGCGCAATTAGGTGTTGTCTTTAAAAATAAAAGTAAGTTGCTTTCAATATTAAAGAGAGCTCCTCGAAAAATCGCATCATTGCATTCTGAAGGTACTCACTCATGCACTGGTAAACCGGTTTAGTATCCACACCATTTCAGAGGGTTTGGAGTTTTGAACCGAACAATTTGAAAAGCAGCGCCAGCAAACACAGTAGCAAACTGCCATTTAACGTCTTCCGCCCTGGGCTGTCCTTTTGCTTTTCCCCCTCCTCTAATTTTCCTAAATGATCTCGCGAGTGTGCTATCTTCTAACTGTTTGATATTTGCTAATGACCTAAAGATATGGCGTACTATAACTGCAGTGGAGGATCACACATTTTTACAGGATACCTGGACAAAGCGAACACATGGTCCATCGAGAACATGTTGCATTTCAACGTCACCAAGTGCAAATTTCTCAGCATACGGCACAAGGGTGTGCACAAGTACCGCCCAGGACCACAACTTCTACAGCGGGCTTCTCATGATTGCGATCCCGGCGTGATAGTTCTAGATGACCTCGGTTGTTTGAGGAAGGCTGAAAAGGCAGCTAAGAAAGCCAACAAGTACCTCGACCTTCTTCGCATAGCTCTCGGGCAGTTTGACCGTTCAGTCTTCCCAAAATGCTTAGTGCGTTCGCGAGGCCGCACGCGGAATACGCTATTCAAGCGTGGCAACCCTGGCTAAATCACCATCTCACCTCGCACAATACTGCACAACGCAGGGCATCGAAGAGCGTCAGAGGTTTGGCCAGCCTCCCCTACCCACTCAGGCTGAAGGCACTCAAAATTACAGCGGACGTTATCGACGAGCAAGTTGCGATCTCATAATGGTGTACCAGATCCTCAGAAACCCCAGCCACCCATGCCATTCCCTTATAATACTCATTCAAAAAACCCCACTAAGTGGTCACCAGTTCAAGTTAGTCACGCAGTACAGCCACCTCTAATGTCGACAAAATATTTCTCTCTTCGAGTGTTACAGACTTGGAACGCCCTCCCGAAACATGTATAAATGCACGCACTCTATCCCTTTTCAATAAACGACTTAATGATACTCTGTCACTTTTACACTACCTGCTATAACCTATGACCACCAAATGCCGGCACTAATGCACAACAGACAGTGGATAGTGCCATAACCCTACTCAAGAATGAGTTACTCCCAACTCCTTGCACGAAATTTGATAAACACTACTACTATAGAATGGATTACTGTGTCCTGTCGACCCAATATATTTGCGCACGAGTAAGCGTTGTCCTTGCTATCTTTTTTATGTTTGTCTCACTTATTATTTGATCAATATCCAATTCCCTTATTGCTTTGTGTGCGTACATTCTCATTTCAGACTCCCTTTATACGACAGCGCCGTTAAATTTTTAATCGCCTAAAATCTCGACTCCATTATCCCTTGCTCTATATTTTATGTCACGCTAAACACCCAACTAGACATTTCAAGCATCTGCTTTTTCACCCGTTATATATCATTGTTCATTGTTTGTTCTTCGCCTAAGACTCGGAAGATGTAACTTTGATAAGCACCTTGATAAGCACGTACGGTCAGACCATGTGTTATCCTAGTGACACACGTGATCAATTCTACTCTCAGCTATCCTCCGTGATACTGTCGTTTCTTAGGAGCGACCGACTCTTTCTGCTAGGTGCTTTCAACGCTAACGTTTTGCGTGATGCATCGGTATAGACCGATGTTATCGGTTCGAATGGCATTGGTTCAGCAAATACGAAAGTTGACAAGCTGTTCTCACCGTGTGTCACTCACTGCCCGACGACCACGAACACTCCGTTTGCACTGAGTGCGAGTGATATAGCAACCTGCATGCACCCACGGAGTGGTCACGCTCACCTGCTCGACAAAATCATCGTACGTCAGCGTGATATGTCTGAGGTGCGCATGACACGTGTATTGCGTGGAGTTGAGTGTGGCACTGATGAGAAATTGGTGCGCACCAAACTGTACATATATTTTCGTAAATTTATGGATTGCACTCCTGCCGTAAATCGGCGTAAAGTTAACATTCTCTCCCACGGTACTGTAACGAAACGCATTGAGCTGGAGAAGGTGATGGCTGTACGCTTGTGTGCTGTGGAATGCATAGCCACAGTAAGCAAACTGTGGCATCACATTCGCGACCAGGTGACAGCTGCTGCCGCGGGGACCATCGGGGGCGCAAACTGTAGGCGTCCTGCTTGGTTTAATGAGGACAATTCGACAATTAGCGCATTGGTGTCGGATATGAATGTAGTATTTGCTGCATATTTGGCAGACTCCAGTGCCTCGGGGTAGAATAGACAGTTTCGCAAACTTCGACGGCGACTGACCCAACAGCTCCTCTGCATAATACATGCATGGTGGACGGAGAAGGCGAAGCAGATGGAATGCTACGCCGAAGGCTGCAAACACAAGGAATTCTTTGACATTTTGAAGGCGGTGTACGAACCGAGGTTATGGACGCTGATCGATGGTAGTTCAAGCGCTACCAGCACACAGACTGCAGACATAATGCAGATCTGGCGGAAACACTTTGAATGTCTCATGAACAACCATTCGGAGATCGACTGGTTTACATTGAACAGGCTGAAGCACCACGATGCGAAGGCGAGTCTGGCGGACACGCTGACTCTGGATCAGACGCAGAGAGCACTTGCTTAACTGCGAAACGGCAAGTGTGC
This sequence comes from Dicrocoelium dendriticum, assembly GCA_944474145.2. NCBI lineage: Eukaryota > Metazoa > Platyhelminthes > Trematoda > Plagiorchiida > Dicrocoeliidae > Dicrocoelium > Dicrocoelium dendriticum. Next base: position 14,887,259 of record OX104065.1, on the reverse strand, counting down.
CTTGGCCAATGACATCCCGCCTGAAGTACTGAAACACGGTGGACCCGCGTTGGTGACTGCGCCGCACCACTTTGTGCAAAGCATATGGATTTAGGAGGAGGTGCCTGCTGAGCTGAAGGATGTCCTTGTGCTAGCGTTGTACAAGGGCAAAGGGAGCAATCATTGTTGCACAAATTATCGTGGCATCATCTTGCTGCGTTGTCTGGGCAAGGTGATTGCCCGAATCCTACTCAACCATTCAAGTTGTGGAACCTAACGTGGCGGAAGAGCAGTGTGGATTCTTTTCGGGTCGTAACACTATAGTTGCAGAAAATGTCTAGTATTCAACAATTTTGCATGTATGTATTTTGGCTAATTAACTCTCAAAATATTTACTATCCAGAAAATAAATAAAATATGTTTGGTAAATTTTTGGTTAACTGAGAGTGTATTTTTAATGTTATGGTTGTCGCTGAATTAATATCACTGGCATAATGCACGCGGGCTGGACTCATATTGACCATACAATAACCAGCGAGAGAACAACAGCTCATTTCGTAAATTTTTATTCACGGAGAGGTCACTTTTTAGCTATAATCCAACGTGGAGGTCACGTCAACTGAAAGCTAAATATAGTGCGATGACGCCATAATCAAAAGCGCTCCTGGGCTCAAAAAAGGGCAAATGCGACCAACATGTTTGACTATGTTCGTTAAAGAATTTGCAACTAACATGCAGTTAGGTATGTCATCTAGCATACTTCAAGCAAATGGGATGAGTAAACAACTATGTGTTTAGTTCGCGAAGAACCTCTATTAAGTGGTTCGGTTCACATTTTAACAACACAGTTTACTGTTTTAGTTACTTGTGTCCGATATCTTTGGACCGATCACCATATTGTAGCAGTGGGTCGCATTGTTTTCTAAGGCTTTCCGCTTCGCTGGGCGATATCCGGAGCACTTTCTAATAATTGTCTGGCTATCCAACGGGAAATTGGCTGTATAAATTAACAAATGCACGCAACCCTACCTGCTTTTGTGGCGCGCCTAATCGCATGTGCTTCCAGACATTACACTGCACCTTTTAGTGTGTGTTCGCATGAAATGCTAAGCATCCAAGCAAAAGGGTCAAGCGACTTCGAATGCTTATCTAGACAGTTCGGCAAGAGTTGAGGCACAAAGAGAACACAAGTGTCGGCCGAACGATGGATGGTTTCGGGTCGAAAAGCCAAATTTGAAAGTGTTTGATAGTGCATGAAAAGCAATGCAATTGTTGTCATTTATTATACGGTCACTGTTTCGGCCATGGAGCACGAACATATACCCTTGTCGGCGCTGTGCTCCAACCTGAATTGCTTTGCGTACCTGGTGATTAATGCGGGAGTATCGTGGGGCTAATTGGCGAGTGTGATCAAACGCGACGATGCAACAAAAGCAGCACTGGAAAGCGGCACATTAGGTGACGGTAAGTGCATAAACTGATGAAATATTGCGATAAAACGGGGTGTGCGCGATGGCAGAAAAACCGGGCTGTTTTGCACCGGTACGGATGATTTCAACTTCTATGTTATCCGTGAATTATTCAAAGGATCGATATTATTATGCAAACAATTGCAAATCACTGGGATGCAAAACAATACGTTGAAGATTCACCAGTCACTAATTTGCAGCCAATTTCCTCAAGTGGTGTATAACATAAAGCAATGAATTTGGACAAACAATAGTAGCACTGGCGTTATTGAGGAGTGAGGTAGACCGTCGGAGCACCACATAACAGATAATGGTAAACTTCAATGTTTTGGGTTGCTTGGATCCGTCGGTTGTTTCAAACGAACCAGCATCCCAATTGTAGATATCGCAAAATGTTAATTTTGTGCAGACATTTATAGAGCTTTGCGTGGGCATTCAGCATGTACACAGTGTACCAAACAATGGAACAATCTGTATTACGAAACAACTAGCCTAAGCTTCAAGGTCAAGTAGGAATACATGATTGACTTACATGGTTTAAAACAGAGACACTAAGGTGAATCGCCCAACTGTAGAACAACCCTAATTTTCATGTTAACACACAAGTAAATCCGTTGACCCAGGTTTCGTACAAGTTAGTAAACACAATATTATCTTCGTTTTGTCGTCACTCGAGGATCAGTCTTTAAAGCAAGTAATACAGCTAATGTAATGCAGAACGAAGACCTTTTTACATATGGGTAGCCTTGGCACAGAAATGACAAATTCGAAAGAGTGTTTCATGGTTAACTAATCTGTACAGACGGTAGTTCTAGCTGCATTCCAGCTGATTCTTTAAGGTGGCCAATTTCAGATGGTGAACCCATAAGATATTTTCACACTAATTAATCAAGGTCTTCCTCACACACGCGTGACGTGCTGCTACTGGTTCATTTGGATTATTTCCCTCTATTCTCTCTCCATCTTTTTCGCAGCGTTGTCACTGTACGCTCATTCGAACCGGATTTACCAGCTCTACACAGTGATCCATCATACGTGGAAATATCTTCTACGATTAGAGGCTGTGCCATTACTAAGCTTTTTTACTGGCATCTGTGATTAAGCGCAAGCGTTTGATTTAATCGTATTGAGCCGATTGCCATTCTGTGTGACACCATTCGATACAGAATTCTCGAGGCAGGCCGAAAAGCCTAAGCTTACTCCGGTCCAGTGTTTCTCAACACAGCTGTGAAAGAATCAGTGTTCAGCGCTCTGTTCAGGTTGCAGTCACTCGCCATTCCTTGTGACCTTGTTAGCCAGTGCGGCTGCATCACCCATCACACGGACCGCGCGACCACGCCGACCGCTCATTTGACCTTGCAACCACCACGTTCGCCTGACCGATGTGCGCCGCTCTCAAAGCTGTAAAAGTACAGACCGCTAACCAACCCACTGGGTCAGGTAACGACACCAAATTGAATGGCAGAAAGGCGAAACCGAAGAGACTCCCATCGAAAGGCATTTGCGAGGTTAGGAGAATGTCATCGAGTAGTAAAAATCGGTCTTCCTTGTTCGCACTGTTTAGCATGGTACCATACGAAATGTGCAAATGTGTCCCAACAACAGTTACGGGAGCGAAATAGCTCCCAAGATGCATTTTGGATCTTTACTGCGTGTTCCACCATCCCCCTCGTTAAATGCTTGCTTATCCTAGCTAAGGAATGGGACCGGTTAATCGCAGAAGCAGAGCAGAGGATAAACAATGAGATTACTTCAATGGAAGCAAGTATGGACCACAGAAGCGTAACGGCTGCTAAGCAACAGAATGCTGAACAAATCGCTTCGCCTGCACCGCAATCAGCCATGTCTCCATCTCCGTTGTCTTCTCCAACTTCGATAGAACACCAGGCGAAAACAGACTGTACCTGCTTGAATCAAGCAGTACTCACAGCAAATAAAATCAGTCACCATTCAAAACGCCTGGTTAAGCAAATTCCACTAGACCTGACATCTAATATTAACAAGGATGGAGCAGCCAAACACCAACCCTTGGTACCTGTAGCTCAAATATCTCTTGTCGAGACTAAGCCTCCCAGAACGTCGGTTACATATGCAGAGATTGCTGCAAGGGTCCACCGAGAGGCCGCAGTTGCGTCCTCTTCCATGTTAAACACTGTCAACGCAAATGGAGAGAAAAACAGCAAACAATCACTTGTCAACAAGTCAAGACAAATGAGTACCATACCTTGTAGATCGATTAAAAAAGGACCCAACAACAGTGCCTGGACTGTTGTATGCTCAAATGTCCCTGAATCTACCGCCATCACATTTCGGGATAAGTTATCAGACGACCAAGACCAATGGAACTCATTGTGTATGCAGATGAGTATCAAAGCCAAGCCCGTAAACTTGTTACGAATTACTCGTCATCCGAACTCGCCACACTATGGTGAACCCAGACTTATTCGAGTAAACCTAGAATGCTCCACCGACGTGGAAAATGTTTTGCTCTCCGCAAGCGCGCTAAAACACGAATCCTGTGCGATACGTATCTATCCTGATGTCCCTTGGATTGCGCGACAACCAAAACGAAACACCGAAGAGGGGCACAGCAAGCAAGACCGCCTAAATACAGTCTTCATACACGGCGTGCCAGAACATCCTTCTAACCATGTTCAAGATACCGGAAAGCACGATTTAGAACAGTGGCGGTTCATTCGTGAAACACTTTCTTTGGATGATGTTGTGGCATTATCGCTCACCAGGATACCCCTCTCATCGAAATATAGAGGATGCGGCCCTAGAATCCTAGAACTTGTGGTTCAGTCAGAGCAACAAGCAAAGGATGTGCTGGATCGATGGCGGAGGAATCGGAAATATCTTCCTTCCGAAATTCGGTTAAAGGTGGCAAACAATTCGCACAGCTCAAGTATTAAAGCAACTGAAGCAGTAAGCATCCTGAAGAATGTACAGAAGTGTAACTTGACTGCTGCTTTAATTGACTCTGACGTAGGTCTAAACGAAGGTTGGGACGCACCTTGGCCGAATCAAGTTACAAACGAGGTATCATTGACCCATCAAAAAAACGAATAACTGCCGACCTCCCATCGGTCGGCATCCTCCCACACTTGACAGCTTCACCTCTCTGCGGGCTCCTGGAGACCGAGAAACTGGCCTGCTTGTATACAAATGCTCAGGGACTTTCTAACAAACTGGCTGAACTGAAAGATCGCCAAGCTTCCGGCTCGTATGATGTCATTGGTATCACCGAGACATGGTTGCACACGGAAATGACGGACGCTGAAGTTTTGCTACCCGGCATGTCGCTGATCCGGAACGATAGGCTCACAAAAGGAGGAGGGGTAATCCTGTACTACCAAAACGACTTACAGTGCGAAGCCGTAGAGGATTCAGATTCGCAGTTCCCCGACTCTATTTGGTGCCGATTGCAGTTAAAAGGCAAGGACGCTTGCCTTATTATCCTGGTGTACCGCGCCCCTAACTCAACATCCGAAACCGACTACCACCTAAAGACTGCTTTAAGGTGCAGTTTACAACAAAAGTACACTCACATTCTTATCATGGGTGATTTCAGCGTACATTGTTTAGAAGCCCCTGCCACAACCGGCGAACAATTCAAAACCGATTTACAAGATCTGGTAACTACTGCTCCTCTTTACAACCACATCACTTTGCCCACTCGGTTCAGAACTGGTAACAGGCCATCTGTGTTGGATATTGTGCTTACCAACGAGGAGCATATGATTGATGCGTTACTTTTAGACTCCCCTTTAGTACGCAGGGATCACGCAGTCATCAGTTTTAACTTCCTCTGCTATGCAGAATATCTGAATGATAACGATGAGACTGTGCGAACCATCACAAGGTACGACCGACTCGCCCAGCTCGTCAACGCCACAACATGGTCTTTCCTCGAAGAAGAACCCCCGGAAGTCGCCTGGCTCGAGTTCGTCAACACATTCAGTCAGCTGATTGCACAGGCTTCAGAGATAAAAGCTTGCAATAAGTGCAAATCAGTTACTTTCGTTAGGAGCAGAACCCGAAAATGGATGACAGTACGCAACGCAGCATGGCGATTGTACAGAGAAGCTCCAGCATCAGAAACGTGGGACAACTACGTAGCCCAACGTAACCACTGCACTCAACTGTTAAGAGACGACAAAGCCGCCTATCAGCAGAACATCGCAAAAACCTTCAGTGCTAACCACAAACTGCTGCACAAGCACGTTAATAGCCTACGAAAGGTGATGCAAGGATTTCCTCCACTCAAGACGGCTGAGGGCCCAACAAGAACGTCTATGGAAGCTGCAAACGCGCTGCAGATGCAATACGCCCCCAAGTTTCAAAGGGTCTTGCCACCAAGCGATCTACCAAGCTTTGTATTCTGCTCACCAGGACTAACCCACATCAATTTTACCGCAGAGGCTTTATTGCAAAAGCTGACTTCTCTACGCAAACACAGCTCGCCGGGTGTCGACGCCATTCGTCCTGAGGCATTGGGAGTAGCAGCAAACCAACTGGCAGGACATTTAGCTCAGTTTTTTCAGCACTGCTTAGACCGGAACCAAGTTCCCGCCATGAGGAAGCTTGGAATAATAAGCCCGATTCACAAAGGTGGAAGCAGATCTGATCTCTCCAACTACCGCCCAGTAACCCTTCTTCCTATACTCTCCAAGGTCATGGAATCCATAGTTGCCGATGCACTGATGTGCTTTCTGGAAAACTGCAACCTCATCGCACCTGAACAGCACGGTTTCCTTCGACAGCGGTCATGTACAACTTATTTACTCATTGCAAGCAGTAGTTGGACCGAGGCAGCCGACACTGGAGAAGGTGTTGATGTGCTCTACCTGGATTTTTTCAAGGCTTTCGATCGTCTAGACCATCGGATACTTCTATCCAAGCTGCAGCATTACGGGATCGGAGACCCTCTTTTAAGCTGGATCGCCAACAATCAACTCTCGAACGTGACTTGGGTGTCCTGGTTCAAGATGACTTGGGTTGCACCGGGCAATCCGAAAAGGCCTCGAAGACCGGGAACCAACACGTTGGGCTGTTGAGGAAGGCGTTTGGACAAATAAACAGCTCCATATTTCGACAAATGCTCAGTGGGTATGTTCGCCCCCATATCGAATACGCAAATCAAGTTTGGCATCCATGGCTGAAACACGACCTTAATGCACTGGAGCAGCCTCAACGCCGGGCATCTAAGAACGTAACTGGAATGCGCAATCTTTCCTACCAGGAGAGGCTGCGACGACTGGGATTGTTCAGTTGTAGCTATCGCAGGCAACGAGGCGACCTGATTATGGCATACTTGATTCTGCGAGATCCACATCATGTGTGCCGCCCTTTACTGCAACTCAGTAGCAATACAAAACTGAGGGGCCACTCATTAAAATTCGCAGAACAATACCGTCGTCTGGAGTGCCGCAGAGATTTCTTTTCCATCCGTGTCTGTCACCCGTGGAATGCTCTCCCAGAATCGGTCGTCTCTGCACCGACACTAACAATATCTAAAAGACGGTTGGACGATGCACTCATCCACTTACACGTTGTTACTTAACACTATGTCTCCATCCTGCACCTGGAGTTTAGCATGGAATTATTTGTTGTTAACTGTGAGTGTTGTGAATCTAAGTGGATCGCAGGACTGCAGCGAAGCAAACGATAAGTCCTCATTTTCGTATTTAAAGTGTTAACTATTTTACTATCCATTTCATCATAATTATTATGTTGATATCCCCACCAACTATCCAACGGGGCTTGTAAAGCAACGCTTCTAAGCCCGTATAAATTCATTGTTCATTGTTCATTGTTCAAAAGGATATGGCGCAAATCGTGACACATGTTTAGGACCAGTATGTGGTCAGTATAGGATTGCCTCGTAGATGACGAAAACTTCCGCTGTGCACTCGCAAAATATTCAGTCGTAGCTGTTAGACATATAGAACAACCCTTCATATTGTGGCTTACCCTTTGCCTTGGGCTCTCAAATGCAACGAGATCCCTTTTTAATCCTGGTTGCGGATATCTGAAGGATGTACTTTAGAAGGGAACACAAATATGCGCCTGACATTTCAGGGAAGATGAATAGTCGAACAGCACGAATGCAGCCCTTAAGAAACCAATAGGTTTGTTTACAGTTTTGGGCGTCCTTATGGACCGCGCCAAATAGCCGAGATCGTTTTGCATCACCACATCAATATTGCGCCCCGATCAAGCCATTTTTCTTATGCAGTCTTCTTGCTTATACCCATTAGTGGGCTAGTGACGTACAGCGTTGAAGGAAAGTTGCTTAGGCACTGACCATTCAAAAGCAAGATATAAGTCTGGTAACAGCAGATAGAGGTCATTCTGACCACCGAACGACCACCATGTCTTGTTGTCACCTGAAAAAAGAAAATTTCGACTTGATGTCAATCTCAAGGTCGCTGATAAAGAGCAAAAGTTTGACGCGGTGCCAATAAAGAATCTTGGGGAAAATCGCAATTCAAATCAGTAGAATCAGAATTTCAATTTCGAACACAAAAGTTGAGCCGCAGTTGAACGGTTTTTTTTCATCCTAGGATAGACTTAGAATTTGTGTGTTTGAAACTTTTAGTGATGAATTCGGTGATCTAAGCTTTTGATATCTTTGGTAGATTCATGGTAAGTGACAGCAGTGCTGGTTTTACTATTGGCTGTTCTAGTCCGGCTGCCTCGTGTTATCATTAGATTTGGACAACATTACGGTCACTGGCTGATTCCACTTGGCTTTGGTGCCAAAATGTTAGGACTTTCTAAGGTCCATTAGTGCCACAGCTATGATAGGCTCGGGTGGGCGACATTTGGCGGGTTCCGTACGGCTGTCACCCCTGCCAATCAGCCTAAGTGTACACCGCCTCCACGCGCTGGGAACCTGCTGTATTTGGAGGAACGTTTTGAAATATCAGGTAATTAGCTCCGCAATCCTCTCAGGTACCACTTGCAGTGCTTTCTGTGATTGTTGTCAATACCGGGTGAAATAGAGAGCGCACCGATTACAGCCTCTTGGAAACGTTCGCCGAACCAAACATGACATGATTTTGACTATAATAAAGTGGCTCCAGTCAGCTGGGACAGCATTGTTTCCTACATCTTTACAGGTACGTTGTCTAATGTATATGCGATAGCGCCACTCATGAACTTGAGGTGAGCTAGAGGATGGCTAACTGCTCCTACATTCTTGTACCATTTTAACAGTCTGATTTGACATTCAACTTTCGTGCATGAGAGTGGATCCAAGGGGACAGCCCAGGGAGTAAGACGTTAAATGGCAGATTGCTACTGTGGTTGTTGGCGCTGCTTTTCAAAGTGTTCGGTCCAAAACTCCAAACCCTCTGAAATGGTGTGGATGGGCTGCCAACTATGGACAAGTATGGTCATGCTAACACCAGATATCCTGCTTTCTGCTTTCCACATCAAACGGAATAACTTCAGCTGAATATTAAGAGCAGAGCAACTGTCTTCTTTTCCGAAGCCGGATGGGACCACTAGGCTTCGCGGTAAAATTTCAGCCTAGCAGGAAGCTTCGCCTTGAGGTGTGTGAATCTATTTGTCTTCGTTTTCATCCGAAATGTGTCGGCTGCTTGTAAGTGTTTCAGAGATTAACTGGAGACCCAATGTCCGTTCGGCGGGCGCTCACTCATTCATCACTCCATTTACTTTGATACGCATTCGGAACACCTGGATTCGGCAGCTGTCTCGTGGCTATTCACTCCTAACGTCATTGCAGAATTCCGCTGCAAAACATGCGCTGGTCGGCACATACCAGTGCTTGGTCAGAGTCTGTGCTCGTGCTCCAAAAGTTGCGGCAGCTTTGGGCGCAGCCTCTCTGGGTGTAACCACTCGTAATGTGATCGATTTGCTTAACAGATGATCAAATGCTTGTGGGCGCCATGATATCCTGCCTTGGTTGTTTTGTCGGAAGTTAACGCTTACAAGAAATAGACCAGTATCGTCGCTAGGTGCAGCAAACGCCCACCTTTAATATTACCGGAGCATGCTTTGCTTTTACCTTACAGATGAGGCCCACCAGTTTCTGTGATTAGATCGTCATAAAGCACCACATAAACCAGATTCTTTATGAGCGAAGGATGATTTTGCAACAAAATTTGTATCTTAATTTATTAGCTTCCTTTTAAGAGAAGAAATATACATGATTTTCAAGACTTTCTCACTTAATTTAAAAAACGCATTCATTACAATTTACTAACACTGGAGACCTAGAATAAAGCTTAACTAAATATTTGGTTCCCTGAACTCAGGAAGCTTAATTATCGCGTAATTTAAAGATCGCTCCTCTGCCTTCATTCATAGATTATGAAAACGGAAAACTGATCCGCTTGTGGTTTGTTGACATTTTACTTCATTCCGATAATCCTTATTTCATGCTTTGCGCGTGTCTTCGGCAATCGGTTTTGCACACCATGGAGCAACAACATCCGTAAAGCACCACATAGCGGAACTTTCACAATGGGTCACAATGGACCGATTAAAATGGCTGGATATGTGCGGGTGAGTTATTTCGGGACGAAGGAGTAAGCTGACTTGACATGTGAAAGTGCTTCCAGCAAGCTCTATGGTTAGACATATAGAGATGCTCGCAACAGAAAAATTCATCCTCACACAGTCTTTTGACTCTAGTGGTTGTACGAGATAGAATACCTACGTAGTGCAGACGAAGTAGTAACTTACTACAGCGACGAATCAGTAATCCGTACACAAGAAAAGTTCAGAAAAATAGACCGAACTGGATTCGACCTGCACACAAACTTTTGATTCTGCACGCTTGCAAGGTCGTTGAGTCCGAAATATGAAACTCCTAATCGAAGATAGTGAACAATACTGAAGCATGAGACGACGGCAAAGTTTGCGAAATATAAAACTTATAACGTGAGTACTGCTAGTTCAGAAATGCAAATTTCTTGAAAAGCTGTGTGAAAACACAGTACAATATTGTTAATAAGATAATATTGTTACCGCAGGTAGAAATCAACCGGTGATTCTGGAATTGTTCTGGCATTACATTTAGAATACGCTTGTTGTCAATTAAAGGACATTTTCATTAATTACCTAGAGTATATTGACGTATATGGTAAACTGCTCTGTAATTATCATTGGTATTATGGAAACAATTCTGAACTTACTATATGTATTGAATAACAGCCCGTTTGGATTGCCATCCGAATTTCACGCTAATGTCCAGCAAGTAAAAGTGCTTATGTCTAGTGAAATCTGGGATTGCGAGATTGAGGTAACTGTTGTATGAGATAACCCCTACATCGTGGAGGCGAGACATTAACTTAATGTAGCAATGAATTAGTAACTCTTACGCATGCAAAGTTCAGCAAAATGACCGGACGGTAACCCTAAACGGTTGGCTGACTGGTAACTCAGTGTGCCATGTGATAAAAACAGGATTTATAGTATAATGTGTAATAAGGTTACTGCTGACACTTGCTAGTCAAAGCAAAAATTACGAGATTGAACAATGTTCCGAACAGATTTTGTGTTCAAGGTTAGGATTAATTTGAACACAGATCGGAGTCTGAAAAACTGTTGAAGTAAGATCCATTAAACATACCGTGCCATCTCTGTAGTATTTAAAAATAAGTACCTAGCAATTATCCGATTTGTAAAGGCAGAGTCTAACACCTGTTTATGTACCTTCTATATTATTACTAGCTTGTGTACAAATTTGTAGTTCTATATAGCAAGTTTAGCGCAACACTGTTCGAAATTAATTTTGCAAACAGCATTTTTTTGCTTAGTCTGTCCATTATATTCGGAATAACGACAACCTCCTCTTGTTAAATACCTTAAATATAATTTCCAGCGCCATACCGGTTCAGTGGAAGAAAGTCAAAATGATGCCCCACAACAACCATTGTTCAAGGCTTAAAACGATTAGTACCAATTTAGCACAGATGATAAAGCATGATATAAATAATAATAAAGGATGCCTCAAGTAAAACCCAAACTCCATTTCCACTCATTAATTCCTATATCTTGGTTTTTCTGCGATTTGTCTCTAGTTGAGCTGCATAAAGCCTTCTATGGCAAAGCACATAGCTCTGTTCTGGCAAAAATTAAGTACCGTAGTTAGGGCAATCTTTACTCCATTGGGTTAGATAGTTGCTCATTCACCCTTTATAGGGGATACCAATAAGACAGCGCACTTCTTAATCAAAAAATGTTGCCAGCGGGACCAACCAAGGTGGTAATCTTGGTCCACCGTTACTTAAAGTATATGCTGATGGCAACCCCAGTCTGGAAAAACCGTAACAAACCGTGCTCTTTGCCATTATGATTAAAATAACTTACTCCTTATTTTTGCCACACCCAGCAACGCCCTGGCAAAAATCCCACTGTATATCCGCGCACATGAAACATTGAAACCTGTGGTAAGTGTTCAATATTGACAACTGCAGCGGCATACCACACAAGTTTGGAACGCTGCACAGTGTTCTGACTCCTAATGTTCAATCAACTATTACTTGTTTCCCCTACCTGATACACGGCTTTATTACTTACCCACGCTTGAGGTATCAGAATAGATGAGTTGTAATAAAGCTACGGAAAAAGCGCATCACCTTCGATTTCGGAAAGCTTTTTAATGGAATTCTTGTTTTCTTTTCATGCACGATATGCAATTCATCCTACAAGCATATTATCCGATGGTAAAAAAGCTGGAGCATGTAGGTAAGTATTTTCTTGTAACAAAACATTTAGCTTATCAGAAGCAACTCCGAGGTAGCTGTTTGACATAATTTTCTATAACCGATGTGAATTATTTAAGTTTAAAAAAGATAATAACTAAAATTCAAATTTAAACTATGTTTGCTCTTAAATGCTCTGCTTAAAGATAAACCATTCTTACGCAAATAGTTTAATTTAAGACTTAATTTTCCATGGGACACGCAATAACCATGGATTTGCTATGAGAATATACTTGAAGACAAACTTTTAAATCAGTATTGCCAAAAAGGAACGACTTTTGAATTACCAATGCTAGACTAATGCAAACCACCTTAGTTTAATGCCGAGTAAATCATTGATGATAGCATTGTGCGTACATATATAGTCTGCTCTTAGCAGTTCATCAAGCATTTGACTAAACTTTATGGTAGTAAATAATCCAAATTGACAAGTGCTTAATCTGACTGTAAATAACATACGGTATTACTAATGGGAATAAAACCTTAAAATACAACATTGTTTTTCAGTCTAACCTTCTATTCAGTTGCGCTGCTCAAGTTTGATTGGTTTAAAGGCTCATTGATTGACGGCGTTTTCATTGGCACACCAGTGAGTAGGACGATCAACTTTTGACATAGCAGCTTCTGATTCTGAAATTGCTTCGACGAACTTACAAGCATCCATATAAGCTCCTGCACTTGTGAGTAAATTAAGAGATTTGACCCAACGGTTGCTAAATGACATGTGACAGCGATCTATTAACAGATCCGTCATGGCAGGCGAGATGATGGTCGATAGGCACTTCAAAATTAGCGAGTAAATTCCATTGGGTCCGGCCGGTTTCCTGCCGTCAAGACTGGCGATTAGATTACGGACATCCACTACACAGTAATTAAGGCCCTAGTGTGCAGTACCTGCTGCACACGTAGAGGTCCAAACAAGCGTATGCCCACTTTGTTATACCGGAGCGAATTGCCCCGCCAATGTGGCTGCGGGTTCAGTGCTGAAGGCCAGAGGCTGTTCGTCAGCGTCCTCTAACAGATACATCAATTGCGAGCCCCCGGCGCCGCTTCACGTAAGCAACAATATTCTTGTTGGCCGTCTTCACAGAAGTAGCCTGTTCCTCTTCGCATTGCTCATGCTTTCGCGCTTTTGCGCTGCTGCATAGATTACGCGGCATTTTGAACATGTTTTAATTATCAGCAGAGCAAGACACGGGAAATTTAGTCCAAAATTCGCGTTACGGCCGAGCCGATTGACTATGCTCTCTGCCGAACCAAGTGGCTTCACTGGCCCAGCTCTCCTATAATTTTAGGGTACGAAACAAGCGGATTACAATGGCATGCCCTCTAATATAACTTAACAGGCTTTAAACAGATAAAACCTGCAGCAGCAACCAGTCTACTTCCCATGTGGCTCGATTTATAACATTGAAATCGGTATTCCAATAATTGTAAGACGGCTCCGGCAGACGCGAGTAGGACAGCGGCAGTTCTATGTTGGCTAACACCAGTGAATAGTCACTAGCTACCGGAGGCTCCATACTTGAATTTCAAATGCACGGTGCTCACAACTCGTTAGTTGTAGGTCCAGGCTCGATGGAGCGAAATTAGTTGAAACATGTTGTGCCGCCCCGATTTTAAATACCAACTCCGGAAACTGCGCCTCGGTTCCACAGTGCCGAAGGATAAGTTGAACGATAAACAATGATTTATAACGGGTAAAATAGCAGGTGCTTGACATGTCCCGTAGGGCGTTTAGCGTGACAAAAACATAGAGCAAGGGATAATGGAGTCGTCAAATTTGGAGATTACGGATGTAACTGCAATGTTATATAAAGGGAGTTTGAAATGAGAATGTACGCATACAAAGCAATAAGGGGAGTGGTTATTGCTTACATGATAGGCGGGAACAGATAAAAAGATAGAAAGGACAACGCTTACTCATGTGCAACTATCTTGGGTCGACAGGATACAGAAACCCATTATATGGTAATAGCGTTTATCAAATTTCATGCAAAGGTTTGGAGTGACTCATTCTCGAGTAAGGTTATGGCACTATCCACCGTCTGTTGTGCATTAGTGCTGGCATCTGGTGGTCATGGGCTATGGCACGTAGTGTAAGTGTGATAGTATCATCAAAGCGTTTCTTGTAAAGGGATAGGGTGGGTGCATTGCTTACATGTTCCGGGCGGGTGTTCCAAGACTATGCTATTTGAAGGGAGAAATAGTTTCGTCGACATTTCAAGCGGCTGTACTGCGTGACTAACTTGAACTGGTGACATCTTAGCGGGCTGCTTTGAATGAGTATTAGAAGGGAATGGCATGGGTGGCTGGGGTTTCTCAGGATCTGGTACACCATTATGAGTTGGCACCTTAGACCCCGATAAAGTCCACTGTAATTTTGAGTGCTTTCAGCCTGAGTGTGTAGGGCGTGATGGCCAAACCTCTGACGCTCTTCGATGCCCTGCGTTGTGCAGTATTGATCGAGGTGTGATGGTGATTGAGCCAAGGTTGCCACGCTTGAGTAGCGTATTCCGCTTGCGGCCTCAAGAAGGCACTAAGCAAATTTTGGGAAGACAGAAGGGTCAAACTTCCCGAAAGCTCTGTAAAGAATGCTGAGGTACTGGTTTGCTTTCTTAGCTGTCTTTTCAGTCTTCTTCAAACAACCGAGGTCATCTTGAACAATCACGCCGAGATCGCACTCGTGAGAAGCCCGCTGTAGAATTTGTGGTCCTAGGCGGTACTTATGCATACCTTGTGTCGTATGCTGAGGCCATTGCACTTGGTGAAGTTGGAAAGCAGCATGTTTTCGTTAGATCATGTGTACGCTTTGTCCAGGTCTTCCAGTAACAATGTGTGGTTCTAAAATGCAGCTATAATGCGCCATACCTTTAGGTTATCGGCAAATAGCTAATAGTTAGAAGATAGCACGCTTGCGAGATCGGTTATAAAAACCCGGAACAGGCGGGGTCCAAGTAACGAGCCTTGAGTTGGGCCACACTGGACTTCGATAGATTCCGATAGATTGCATCTAACCCTCACATTCAGGTGACGTTGAACGAGAAAGTCTTCTATCCAGCCCAGCACAGGATCGCAGATTCCATATTTCTGGAGTTTGTAGAAGAGAATGCCGCGGTCTGTAAGGTCGAATGCCTTTAAGAAATCCAAGTAGGCCGCGTCGACTCCAACTTCAGCGTCCACAAATTCCGTCCAGCTTGCACGAGCCATTAAGTTATTAATGGTACGGGAGCGATTTTGGCGAAATCCGTGCTGCTCGGGAGCGAGAATGTTGTTGTCCTCTAGGTTCCCCATCAAAGCGTAAGGTGCTATAGACTCCATAACCTTGGATATCACAAGAAGTAGTGTATTTGGGCGAGGATTTGCTGGTTCAGCACGACTGCCACTTTTGTAGATAGGCTGGATGATTCCGTGCTTCCACATCGTGGGTCATGCATCTCGTTCAGACATCGTTGAAAGAAAATTGCTAGTGGTCCTGACAAACTCTTAGCAGCAACTTTCAACGCCTTCGGGCGAATGTCGTCCGCACCCTGGGAGCTGAACTCGCGCAGAGACATTAGTCTCTTCAGTAGAGCTGCGGAGGTGAACGGTATGTGGTTAAGCCATGATGACGGCGTTATCTGCTTAGGCAGGATGTATGATGATTGCGCGCTATGGTAGGTATGGCCAAATTGTTTCCAAGGAAGTTGGCCGCCTCTTATGCGGTTTGGGCTAACCCGCATGCTGTGTGTAGAGGAGGAATACCGCGGTTAACACGCGCAAATTGTTTGCATGTCTGTATAGCATTTTGGGATTGGAGCGAAACTTTTCCACCAGACCTTGTTGGTTCTTAATTTTATCCTCCAGGACGAGTTTGACATAGTGGTTCCTTTGTATTGTGTAGACATCCCAGTATGGTCGTTCGGGGAGTGTATGTAGGTATGCCATGCCAAGTCCATTAATGCCATACATTTACGTGTCCTGCTCCTTACGAAAGACTTCACCCTTTTAGGCCGGCAAAGTTTGGTTTCAGATGTCCGTGTCACGAGCTTGGTAAACATGTTGACAAATTCTCCGCAGGCCACCTCAGGGGTTAATTCATCTAAGAACGACCAGCTGGTTTCATCGATAAGGTCGCACAGGTCGTCATAGTAGGTTAGGACATGATATTCCTCTGCATGCTCTTTAGTATAATCTGCGTAGCACATATAATGAAACACTAGCACCGCATGAGCACTGCGGCCCCAAGGAGTATCGGTTATCACTCTCTCGACCAACAGTTCTTCATTGGAGAATATTCGGTCCAACATAGATGGCCTGTCAGTTCCCCTGATCCTGGTGGGCTTAGTACCGTAGCAATAAAGCGGGAAGCCTGAAACGAGATCTTGCAAACCTACTTTGAATTGCTCTCCTTTTGTGACCCGGGATTCGAGGGCATGTAAGTTGAAGTCACCGGTGACTAGAATGTGACTGTACTTCTTGTTGATCACTTGCCTCAACGCAGTCATCAAATTGCAGTCCATCTCAGGAGTAGATGATGGTGGGCGGTAAGCAACAACCACTAGGTCAAGGTCGTTCCTTCTCAGCCGGAAATTGCACCAAATGGCGTCAGGTACGTCCGTTTCCGAATCATTTATGGGTCGCAGTGCACGTTGTTACGAAAGTAAAGGGTAACTCGCCCACATTTTGCTAGTCCGATTCATCCGGTCAACGGTCATGCCAGTTAGCGCGGGTTCAGCATCCGCTATCTCGCAGCGCTACCCCGTTTGGGTGACAGCGATATGGTCCCATGCTGCAGACGTTTGTAGAAGTCCTAATGCAGCTAATTTGCTGAGTAGACCTTTGGCATTTGTGTACACGTATGAGAGTTTTTCGGAGACTAAAAGTGTGTTAGATTGGATGGATGAAGCAAATGAGTTTACGCCGACCAATAAAGGCTCGGCGACTAATCCTTTTCTGGATAGGTTGTATACTTTTGAGAAGTATTTGCTATATATGCAGCTATCAGATGCACCGGATCCCGGTGTTTGCTCGAGCTCTGCTGTGTCCCTCGGATATTATGGCTACTCTTGAAACCGTCCGCGACTCGGGTCCTGCAGTTGGCGTTTTCATAAAGAGGTGTGCCTCTACTGAGTTGTCATTAGAAGGCGCTGGTGTTCCCGCTGCATTCAGACGAAATTCCGTTGGCAATCTGCAACGGAATTTAGTCCAGTTCTTTAGTAGGGTTTGTGCCGTTAGTTCTGAATGTAACACCAGTTTTAACAGGCTGGGACCGCACCTCTTATAGTTTGGAGATATGGGTATTTTTGTCAACTAGGTGATCACGACATTTTTGAGAGAAAGAGCCTCCTAGATATAGTGCCATTGTTCGCGGTCGTGCATCTGAGCATCGTCGGAAGAGTAATCAGTAAGCTCAAGAAAACCGTGAACCACCACCGTTTTCTTAGCTTACCTCTTCTGTACCTCTCTTTGTTAGCGAGATCCACTGTGTTTTCCTTCCACTGGATTTTGGGCAGTAGGCGCACTCTACTTGAGTCGTTGCTGAGGCGATTCGCAGACAGCTGAACGGCCTCAATCTCGTCCGCCGAGTTTAGTGTCACCCGAAGTAACCCGGGTTCTTCGTAGTGTAACGTGTTTGGCTGGTGCGAGTTTCATTTTAATGTCTTAGGTTTAGCATGGACACTGATAGGGGTACAGATGGAACCCCACTGATTTTACTCGTCGGTCAATCTAGCCTTAATTGTATTGGATTTGGATTCGGGGACATTTGTGCATACAATGTTTAGGGCACCATGGTTGCGCCTGGTGGCTACTGGTTTTGGATTTGAAGGCTTAGTATCCTGTGTTTTTGGTGAATTTGTGAACGGCGCTGATGTGTGCCATCCATGCTGCGACACTTTAGTTTTCGCTAGTCCTGACACAATGGTTACCGATGCTCTTTCCGGTATCTGCTTGGCGGCAACTGATGCGTAATTTGCCGTGTATTTTACTATGAAGGGCTAATTTGTATCATGGCGGGAATGGGTTTCGCTTCCATTGTCCTCGGTAACCTCCAAGATAGTTTGAGTGGCTGCAGAGTATATTCCTAATTTTGATGGTATTAAGGTGTAGGAAGTATAAAATAATGCTATATGGATTTGCTTTGTGAAAACAGTTATGATAAATTTAAATGATGACTACAGGTGTAGTTGAAGTTCACGGCATATTCGAAAGCATGCAAATTTTAAATACAGTTAAAGTATGAAAGGCTGTTTTATGGAGCAAATAAGTGTAAATGCAATTGTTTCATGTATGTAAAGGTTATGCTTGCCACTCTCTGTTCATAGGGACAACCGGTTGCTGCGTTCTCTAAAGGTAAGGGTTTTATTGGGTATACTTCTTGCGCAACGTGTTTGTAAAGAGATCAGTACCTCCAAAAAGCCAAAAACTGATCTGTATCATGCCTAATTGCAAATTCGAATAAAAGTGGAAAAGTTAAAATATAACAGTAAGTTGTTAGAAAGGTAACGGAATATAAAAGGTGGTTTATGGAAGGCCGCGGTATGTATCGGAAAAAAGAAGGAAGTGGGAGAATGTATGGTAAATTGTCCAAGACATAGGAGAATCCGCGTTTAGCAGTTGGCTTATTTAAGTGGGGATTGATTTTTAGTGGAGCTTACATATGGCTTTGTTAACCGTGTAATGGACATGATGACTAGAATCCTTGCTAATGGATAGATAATGGAGTGTGTGTGTGTAAGCTTGAGAAGTGCAGTGGAAAGCGATATAAATATATATACGCATATATAAGTATATATAACTATATATGTATATATATAAATATGTTTGTAAGGAAACATAAGGTTAATCTTTGGCAACATAACAAATCGGAAATCTCGATATCGCATTTCACATGTGGTATGCAAAAATCATGCAGGAGTAGATAGGCTTATGGAGAGCCAATAGCCAACATACGCATTTCCGACTTATGATATAACGTATATCCCATACAAAATTCATTAAGCTTTAGACGCTGACATGTATAGGCGTAATAGACATATATATATGTAAATATATATATATGTATGTCTATACGGACATATTTATATATATACGTATGTATAACACACACACATATATATATATATATATGAACGTATATGGAAATGTATATAGATACGTATATTGCACTATATATATTTATATTGCACTATAGGTTATTGCATATAGTATATGAGTCCTAAGATCATAAGTAACAAATGTGAACGTTAAATAATGTTTCTTTGTAAGTCTCTATACTGACGCATGCTGTATGCATGATACCTGTTGAATGGTAGATGGAATATATTTCCGGATTGTTATGTTGCGTAGGAGGAAAGTTACGCTTCATTACAATGGCTTATGTGATATAAATTTGCGGACGCAGAGGAATGGTATATATATATATTTATATTTATATAGAGAGAGTTTGGACTGCTTAGGTTTGTTATATGGATAATCAGACCGTTCTCATTTACCTTTGGTGAATGCGATAACCTCTAATCACTCAAGGGAAAATGAGTTCGCATGAATTGATGGCATGTAAGCATGTAAGTCCGTAATCGTTTATTTCTGAGGTTGAGTTGTTATGCGGGAAAGTGGTTTCTGTAAACACCGTCAATAGTGCATGGAATATCGCGTCGGTAAGGGTGACGGACTTAATCAATGAGATTCTGTGAAGTAGGGGAAATGGTATTCTGTAAACCTTCGCGCAAAAGCTATCTAATACCTAGGGCTCTGCGTGCAGTAAGCTGAACAGAAGAGGCAGTGGATTTTACGGTTATGATATATAGGTCTACAATTAAGAGGCTTGCATAGTGGAGTAACAAAACGTCATGAATGGGATGTTAATGTTTGGCGAAAGATATTGTCCACATAAGGCTGACGGATGTGCATGGCTACGTTGTACTGAGGTTCGCAATCCATTGTTAAGGTGGTGTATGATTATCTAACAGGTGGGCAGACGGGATGCTCAAACCATATGCAAATATTCTCATGTAAGTTGGGAGCGTTGCGAACGCTCATCACCCACCAAGCGAGAATCCTGAAAAATGCTTCATCAAATATGTTTACCGTAAGTGATAACGCAATGATACCCGGCCACAAGTAATATTCCTTGGCCATCCTGATTCTCTTTCAGATCCCATGTGTCGTACTTACATTCGACGTCTGCTACCACAGCACCGTGTCCGGTCTTCCTTCGCCTTCCAGTTCCTCTAAGTTTCTTATTCATTAGAGAATGGAGCAACGGCCCTTTTCAGGGCCAACTCCTTATTCTGTGTCTTGTCGTCCCACAAACCATAAGAAGTATGCAAACTCCGCTATTTCCTTGCGACGGACTACTAGCTCACAGGTTTATTGGGTGGTTCCGTAATCTTCTGACAACATATAGCGGAATTCATACATCGAGACGCGTGAGTCAACCCTGCGAAATATGCGAACAACATGCTCCTCCAATAAGAACGTGGTAAGTTCACCTTTTGCAAACATTTTCAACCACTAACATGCCGCTGTACCCGTCCATTAATCGTAAACCCTGTTTCTGTAGTGCACTCACACTTAGCATTGTTTATCTGGGTGCGCCATCCCCTCCTACGGTAACCATATTTGATGAAGCATTTTTCAGTATTCTCGCTTGGTGGGTGATGAGCGTTCGCAACGCTCCCAACTTACATGAGAATATTTGCATATGGTTTGAGCATCCCGTCTGCCCACCTGTTAGATAATCATACACCACCTTAACAAGGGATTGCGTACCTCAGTACAACGTAGCCATGCACATCCGTCAGCCTTATGTGGACAATATCTTTCGCCAAACATTAACATCCCATTCATGACGTTTTGTTACTCCACTATGCAAGCCTCTTAATTGTAGACCTATATATCATTAACGTAAAATCCACTGCCTCTTCTGTTCAGCTTACTGCACGCAGAGCCCTAGGTATTAGTTAGCTTTTGCGGGAAGGTTTACAGAATTCCATTTCCCCTACTTCACAGAATACCATTGATTAAGTCCGTCACCCTTACCGACGCGATATTCCATACACCATTGACGGTGTTTACAGAAACCACTTTCCCGCATAACAACTCTTAACCTCAGAAATCAACGATTACGCACTTACATGCTTACATGCCATCAATTCATGCGAACTCATTTTCCCTTGAGTGATTAGAGGTTATCGCATTCACCAAAGGTAAATGAGAACGGTCTGATTATCCATATAACAAACCTAAGCAGTCCAAACTCTCTCTATATAAATATAAATATATATATGTATTATATAACCATTCATCTGCGTCCGCAAATTTGTATTACATACGCGAGAATGAGTCATTCCAAACCTTTGCACGAATTTTGAAAAACGCAACTACCATAGAATGGATTTCTGTATCCTGTGGACCCAAGATAGTTGCACATGATTAAGCGTTGTCCTTTCTATCTTTTTTTCTGTTCCCGCCTATGATGTGAGCAATAACCACTCCCCTTATTGCTTTGTATGCGTACATTCTCATTTCAAACTCCCTTTATATAGCATTGTAGTTACATCCGTAATCTCCAAATTTGACGACTCCATTATCCCTTGCTCTATGTTTTGTCACGCTAAACGCCCTACGGGACATGTCAAGCACCTGCTTTTTTACCCGTTATAAATCATTGTTTATCGTTCAAATTCTCCTTGGGCATTGTGGAACCGAGGCGCAGTTTGCGGAGATGGTATTTGAAACTGGGGTAGCACAACATGTTACCTCAAATTCCGCTCCATCGAGCCTGGACCTACAACTAACGAGTTGTGAGCACCGTGCAATTTCAAAAGTTGATCGTCCTCCTCACTGGTGTGCCAATGAAAACGCCGTCAATCAATGAGCCTTTAAACCAATCAAACTTGAGCAGCGCAACTGAATAGAAGGTTAGACTGAACAACAATGTTGTATTTTAAGGTTTTAGTCCCATTAGTAATACCGTATGTTATTTACAGTCAGATTAAGCCCTTTTTTACTTGGATTATTTACTACCACAAAGTTTAGTCAAATGCTTGATGAACTGCCTAGAGCAGCCTAGATATGTACGCACAATGCTATCATCAATGATTTACTAGGCATTAATCTAGGGTGGATTGCGGTAGTCAAGCATTGGTAATTCGAAAGTCTTTCCTTTTTGTAATACTGATTTAAAAGTTTGTCTTCAAGTATATTCTCATAGCAAATCCATGATTATTGCGTGTACCATGAAAAATTAAGTCTTATATTAAACTATTTGCGTAAAAATGGTTTATCTTTAAGCAGAGCATTTAAGAGCAAACATAATTTGAATTTGAATTTTAGTTATTATCTTTTTTAAACTTAAATAATTCACATCGGTTAAAAAAATATAATGTCAAACAACTACCTCGGAGTTGCTTCTTATAAGCTAAATGTTTTGTTTCACAAAAATACGTACCTACATGCTCCAGCTTTTTTACCATTGGATAATATGATTGTAGGATGAATTGCATATCGTTCATGAAAAGAAAACAAGAATTCCATTAAAACTCTTTCCGAAATCGAAGGTGATGCGCTTTTTCCGTAGCTGTAATACAACTTACCTATTCTGAAACGTCAAGCATGTGTGAGTAATGAAGCCGAGTATCAGCAAGTGGGAAACAATTAATGGTTGATTGAATATTAGGAGGCCGAACACTGTGGAGCGTTTCAAACTTGTGTGGTATGCCGCTGCAGTTGTCAGTATTGAACACTTACCAAAGGTTTCTATGTTTCATGTGCGCGGATACACCGTGGGATTTTTGCCAGGGTGTTGCTGGGTGTGGCAAAAATAATGAGTAAGTTATTTTAATCATAATGGCAAAGAGCACGGTTTGTTACGGTTTTTCCAGACTGGGGTTGCCATCAGCATATACTTTAAGTAACGGTGGACCAAGATTACCACCTTGGTTGGTCCCGCTGGCAACATTTTTTGATTAAGAAGTGCGCTGTCTTATTGGTATCCCCTATAAAGGGTGAATGAGCAACTATCTAACTCAATGGAGTAAAGATTGCCCTAAATACGGTACATAATTTTTGCTAGAACAGAGCTATGAGCTTTGCCATAGAAGGCTTTATGCAGCTCAACTAGAGACCAATCGCAGAAAAACCAAGATATAGGAATTAATAAGTGGAAATGGAGTTTGTGTTTTACTTGAGGAATCCTTTATTATTATTTATATCATGCTTTATCATGAGTGATAAATTGATACTAATCGTTTTAATTCTTGAACAATGGTTGTTCTGGGGTATCATTTTGACTTTCTTCCACTGAACCGGTATGGCGCTGGAAATTATATTTAAGGTATTAAACAAAAAGAGGTTGTCTTTATTCCGAATATTATGGACAGACTAAGCAAACCACTTGTGTAGCTTTTACAATATTTGTGTTTGCAAAATTAATTTAAAACAGTGTTGCGCTAAACTTGCTATATCGAACTATAAATTTGTATCCAAGCTAGTAATAACATAGAAGGTACATAAACAGAGGTTAGACTCTGCCTTTACAAATCGGATAATTGCTAGGTAGTTATTTTTAAATACTACAGAAATGGCACGATATGTTTAATGGATCTTACTTCAACAGTTTATCAGACTCCGATTTGTGTTCAAATTAATCCTAACCGTGAACAGAAAATCTGTTCGGAACATTGTTCAATCTCCTAATTTTTGCTTTGACTAGCAAGTGTCAGCAGTAACCTTATTACACATTATACTATAAATCCAGTTTTTATCACATGACACTCTGGGTTACCAGTCAGCCAACCGTTTAGGGTTACCATCCGGTCATTTTGCTGAACTATGCATGTGTAAGGGTTACTAATTCATTGCTACATTAAGGTAATATCTCTTCTCCACGATGTAGGGGTTATCTCATACAACAGTTACCTCAATCTCACAATCCTAGATTTCACTAGACATAAGCACTTTAAGTTGCTGGACATTATCGTGAAATTCGGATGGAAATCCAAACGGGCTGTTATTCAATACATATAGTAAGTTCAGGATTGTTTCTATAATACCAATGATAATTACAAAGCAGTTTAACATATACGTCAATCTACTCCAGGGAATTAATGAAAATGTCTTTTAATTGGCAACAAGCATATTCTAAATGTAATGCCAGAACAATTCCAGAATCACCGGTTGATTTCTACCTGCCGTAACAATATTAGTTATTAACAATATTGTACTGCGATTTCACACAGCTTTTCACGAAATTCGCATTTCTTAACTAGCGGTACTCATGTTTTAAGTTTTATATTTCGAAAACTTTGCCGTCGCCTCATGCTTCAGTATTGTTCAGTATCTTTGATTAGGAGTTTCATATTTCGGACTCAACAAACTTACAAGCGTGCAGAATCAAAAGTTTGTGTGCAGGTCGAATCCAGTTGGGTCTACTTTGCTGAACTTTTCTTGTGTAAGGATTACTGATTCGTTGCTGTAGTAAGTTACTACTTCGTCTCCACTACGTAGGTATTCTATCTAGTACAACCACTAGAGTCAAAAAACTGTGTGCAGGATGAATCTTTCTGTTGTGAGCAGCTCCCTATGTCTAACCATAGAGCTTGCTGGAAGCACTTCCACGTGTCAAGTCAGCTTACTCCTTCGTCCCGAAATAACTCACCCGCACAAATCCAGCCATTTTAATCGGTCCACTGTGACCCATTGTGAAAGTTCCGCTATGAGGTGCTATATGGATGTTGTTGCTCCATTGTGTGCAAAACCGATTGCCGAAGACACGCGCAAAGCATGACGTAAGGATTATCAGAATGAAGTAAACTCTCGCCAAACCACAAGCGGATCAGTTTTCCCTTTTTCATAAACTATGAATGACGGCAGAGGAGCGATCTTTAAATTACGCGATCATTAAGCTTCCTGAGTTCAGGGAATCAAATATTTAGTTAAGCATTTTTCTAGGTCTCCACGTTAGTAAGTTTTAATGAATGTGTTTTTTAAATTAAGTGAGAAAGACTTGAAAATCATGTATATTTATTCTCTTAAAAGGAAGCTGATAAATTAAGAAAACAAATTTGTTGCAAAGTCATCTTTCGCTCATAAAGAATCTGGTTTATGTGGTGTTTTATGACGATCTAATCACAGAAACTGGTGGGCCTCATCTGTGAGGCAAAAACAAATCATGCTCCGGTAATATTAAAGATGAGCGCTTGCTGCACCTAGCAACGATACTGGTCTATTTCTTGTAAGCGTTAACTTCCGACACAACAACCAAGGCAGGATATCATGGCACCCACAAGCATTTGATCATCTCTTTAAGCATATCGATCACATTACGAGCGGTTACACTCAGAAAGGCTGCGCCCAAACCTACCGCTAGATTTGAAGCTCCAGCACGGACCCTGACCAAGCACTGGTATGTGCCGACCAGCGCATGTTTTGCAGCGAATTCCGCAACGACGTTATGAGTTAATAGACACGGGACAGCTGGCCAATCCAGGTGTTCCGAATGCGTATCAAAGTAACTGGAGTGATGAATGAGTGAGCGCCCGCCGAACGGACATTAAGTCTCCAGTTAATCTCTGAAACACTTACACGCAACCGACATATTCCGGATGAAAACGAAGAAAATAAGATTCACACACCTCAAGGCGAAGCTACCTGCTAGGCTGAAATTTTACCGCGAAGCCTAGTGGTCCCATCCGGCTTCGGAAAAGAAGACAGTTGCTCTACTCTTAATATTCAGCTGAAGTTATTCCGTTTGATGTGGAAAGCAGAATGCAGGATATCTGGTGTTAGCATGACCATACTTGTCAATAGTTGGCAGTCCATCCACACCATTTCAGAGGGTTTGGAGTTTTGGACCGAACACTTTGAAAAGCAGCGCTAGCAATCGCACTAGCAATCTGCCATTTAACGTCTTACTCCCTGGGCTGTCCCCTTGGATCCACTCTTATGCACGAGAGTTGAATGTCAAATCAGACTTTTAAAATGGTACAAGGACGGAGGAACAGTTAGCCATCCTCTAGCTCACCTCAAGTTCATGAGTGACGCTATCGCATATACATTAGACAATGTACCTGAAAATATGTAGGAAACAATGCTGTTCCAGCTGACTGGAGCCACTTTATTATAGTCAAAATCATGTCATGTTTGGTTCGGCGAACGTTTCCAAGAGGCCGTAATCGGTGCGCTCTCTATTTCACCCGGTATTGACAACAATCACAGAAAGCACTGCAAGTGGTACCTGAGAGGATTGCGGAGCTAATTACCTGATATTTCAAAACGTTCCTCCAAATACAGCAGGTTCCCATCACGTGGAGGCGGTGTACACTTAGGCTGATTGGCAGGGGTGACAGCCGTTTGGAACCCGCCATATATAGTCCACCGTAGTCGACATAGCTGTGGCACTAATGGACCTTAGAAAGTCCCAACATTATGGCACCAAAGCCAAGTAGAATCCGCCAGTAACCGTCAAGTTATCCAAATCTATTGAGAACATGAGGCAGCCGCACAGGAACAGCCAATAGTGAAACCAGCACTGCTGTCACTTATCATGAATTTACCTAAGCTTTCAAAAGGTTAGACCACCGAATTCATCACCAAAAGTTTTAAACACACATAAATACTAACTCTAACCTAGGATGAATAAAAATTCCCGTTCAGCTGCGGCTCAACTTTTGTGTTCGAAATTGAAATTCTGATTCTACTGAAGTAAATTGCCACTTTCCCCAAGAAGCTTTGTTGGCGCGGCGTCAAACTTTTGTTCTTTATCAGCAACCTTGAGCTTGCTAGAAAGTCGAAATTTTCTTTTTTTCAGGTGACAACAAGACATGGTGGTCGTTCGGTGGTCAGAATGACCTCGATCTGCTGTTACCAGACTTATACCTTGCTTTTGGATGGTCAGTATCTAAGCAACTTTCCTTCAACGCTGAACGTCACTAGCCCACTAATGGGTATAAGCAAGGGACTGCATAAGGAAAATGACTTGATCGGGGGCGCAATATTGATGCGGTGATGCAAAACGATCTCGGCTATTCGGCGCAGTCCATGAGGACGCCCAAAACTGTAAACAAACCTATTGGTTTCTTAAGGGCTGCATTCGTGTTGTTCGACTATTCATCTTCCCTGAAATGTCAGGCGCATATTTGTGATTCCTTCTGAAGTACATCCTTCAGATATCCGCAACCAGGATGAAAATGGGATCTGGTTGCATTTGAGAGCCCAAGGCAAAGGGTAAGCCAAAATATGAAGGATTGTTCTGTATATCTAACTGCTACGACTGAATATTTTGCGAGTGCACAGCGGAAGTTATTGTCACCTACGAGGCAATCCTATACTGACCACATACTGGTCCTAAACAATTGCCACAATTTGCTCCATATCCTTATAATTAGTGTCAAAAAATCTTTTGGGTTCACCGTTTGAAATCAGGGACAATAAAGGGCCAGCAGGAATGCCGCCAGAACTACCTACTCTGCAGATTAGTTAACCATGGAACACTTTTCAAATTTGTTATCTCTGTGCCAAGGCTACCCATATGTAAAAAGGTCTTCGTTCTGCATTACATTAACTGTGTTATTGCTTTGAAGTGTGCACATCGGGTGTCCACCATCCGAAGATAATATTGTGTTTACTAACTTGTACGAAACCTGGGTCAACGGATTTACTTGTTTGTTAATATGAAAATTATGGTTGTTCTACAGTTGAGCGATTCACCTAGTTGTCTCTGTTTGAAACCATGTAAGTCAATCATGTATTCCTACTTGACCTTAAAGCTTAGGCTAGTTGTTTCGTAATACAGATTGTTCCATCGTTTGGTACACTGTGTACATGTTGAATGCCCACGCAAAGCTCTATAAATGTCTGCACAAAATTAACATTTTGGGATATCTACAATTGGGATACTATTTCGTTTGAAACAACCGACGGATCCAAGCAACCCAAACCATTGAAGTTTACCATTATCTGTTATGTGGTGCTCCGACGGTCTACCTCACTCCTCAATAACGCCAGTGCTACTATTGTTTGTCCAACTTCATTGCTTTATGTTATACACCACTTGAGGAAATTGGCTGCAAATTAGTGACTGGTGAATCTTCAACGTATTGTTTTGCATCCCAGTGATTTGCAATTGTTTGCATAATAATATCGATCCTTTGAATAATTCACGGATAACATAGAAGTTGAAATCATCCGTACCGGTGCAAAACAGCCCGGTTTTTCTGCCATCGCGCACACCCAGTTTTATCGCAATGTTTCATCAGTTTATGCACTTACCGTCACCTAATGTGCCGCTTTCCAGTGCTGCTTTTGTTGCATCGTCGCGTTTGATCACACTCGCCAATTAGCCCCACGATACTGCCGGCGTTAATCACCAGGTACGCAAAGCAATTCAGGTTGGAGCACAGCGCAGACGGGGGTATATCCGCGTGCTCCATTGCTAAAACAGTGACCGTATAATAAATGACAACAATTGCATTGCTTTTCATGCACTATCAAACACTTTCAAACTGTGGCTTTTCGACCCGAAACCATCCATCGTTCGGTCGACACTTGTGTCCTCTTTGTGTCTCAACTCTTGCCGAACTGTCTAGATAAGCATTCGAAGTCGCTTGACCCTTTTGCTTGGCTGCTTAGCATTTCATGCGACCACACACTAAAAGATGCAGTGTAATGTCTGGAACCACATGCGATTAGGCGCGCCACAAAAGCAGGTAGGGTTGCGTGCATTTGTTTATTTATACAACCAATTTCCCGTTGGATAGCCAGACAATTATTAGAAATGCTCCGGGTATCGCCCAGCGAAGCGGAAAGCCTTAGAAAACAATGCGAGCCACTGCTACAATATGGTGATCGGTCCAAAGATATCGGACACAAGTTACTAAAACAGTAAACTGTGTTGTTAAAATGTGAACCGAACCACTTAATAGAGGTTCCTCGCGAACTAAACACATTAGTAGTTTACTCATCCGATTTCATTGGAATATGCTAGGTGGCATAGCTAACTGCATGTTAGTTTCAAATTCTTAAACGAACATAGTCAAACATTTTGGTCGCATCTGCGCTTTTTTGAGCCCAGGAGCACTTTTGATTACGGAGCCATCGCACAACACTTAGCTTTTCGTTACCGTGAACTCCACGTTGGATTATGGCTTAAAATTTACCTTTCCACGAATAAAAAATTACGAAATGAGCTGTTGTTCTCTCGCTGGTTTTTGTATGGTCAATATGACTCCAGCTGACGTGCTTTCTGCCAGTGATATTAATCCAGCGACAACCATAACATTAAAAATACACTCTCAGATAACCAAAAATTTACCAAACATATTTTAGTCATATTCTGGATAGTAAATATTTTGAGAGGTAATTAGCCAAAATATATACATGCAGGATTGTTGAAAACTAGACTTTTTCTGCAACTATAGTGTTACGACTCGAAAAGAATCCACACTGCTCTTCCGCCACGTTAGGTTCCACAACCGGAATGGTTGAGTAGGATTCGGGCAATCACCTTGCCCAGACAACGCAGCAAGATGATGCTACGATAACTCGTGCAACAATGATTGCTCCCTTTGCCCTTGTACAACGCTAGCACAAGGACATCCTTCAGCTCAGCAGGCACCTCCTCCTAAATCCATATGCTTTGCACAAAGTGGTGCGGCGCAGTCACCAACGCTGGTCCACCGTGTTTCAGTACTTCAGGCGGGATGTCGTTGGCCAAGGCACACTTGCCGTTTCGCAGTTGAGCAAGTGCTCTCTGCGTCTGATCCAGAGTCAGCGTGTCCGCCAGACTCGCCTTCTCATCGTGGTGCTTCAGCCTGTTACATGTAAACCAGCCGATCTCCGAATGGTTGTTCATGAGACATTCCAAGTGTTTCCGTCAGATCTGCATTATGTCTGCAGTGTGTGTGCTGGTAGCGCTTGAACTACCATCGATCAGCGTCCATAACGGCTTCAACCTCGGTTCGTACACCGCCTTCAAAATGTCAAAGAATTCCTTGTGTTGGCGGCCTTCGGCGTAGCATTCCATCTGCTTCACCTTCTCTGTCCACCATGCATGTATTATACGGAGGAGCTCTTGGGTCAGTCGCCGTCGAAGTTTGCGAAACGGACTATTCTTCCCCGAGTCACTGGAGTCTGCCAAATATGCAGCAAATACTACATTCATCTCCGACACCAACGCGCCAATCGTCGCATTGTCCTCATTAAACCAAGCAGGACGCTTACAGTTTGCGCCCCCGATGGTCCCCTCGGCAGCAGCTGTCACCTGGTCGCGAATGTGGTGCCACAGTTCGCCCACTGTGGCTATGCATTCCACAGCACACAAGCGTACAGCCATCACCTTCTCCAGCTCAATGCGTTTCGTTACAGTACCGTGGGAGAGAATGTTAACTTTACGCCGATTTACGGCAGGAGTGCAATCCATAAATTTACGAAAATATATGTACAGTTTGGTGCGCACCAATTTCTCATCAGTGCCACACTCAGCTCCACGCAATACACGTGTCATGCGCACCTCAGACATATCACGCTGACGTACGATGATTTTGTCGAGCAGGTGAGCGTGACCACTCCGTGGGTGCATGCAGGTTGCTATATCACTCGCACTCAGTGCAAACGGATTGTTCGTGGTCGTCGGGCAGTGAGTGACACACGGTGAGAACAGCTTGTCAACTTTCGTATTTGCTGAACCAATGCCATTCGAACCGTTAACATCTGTCCATACCGATGCATCACGCCCAACGTTAGCGTTGAAAGCACCCAGCAGAAAGAGTCGGTCGCTCCTCGGCAACGACAGTATCACGGAGGATAGCTGAGAGTAGAATTGATCACGTGTGTCACTAGGATAACACATGGTCTGACCGTACGTGCTTATCAAAGTGCTTATCAAAGTTACATCTTCCGAGTCTTAGGCGAAGAACGAACAATGAACAATGATATATAACGGGTGAAAAAGCAGATGCTTGAAATGTCTAGTTGGGTGTTTAGCGTGACATAAAAGATAGAGCAAGGGATAATGGAGTCGAGAGTTTAGGCGATTACAAATTTAACGACGCTGTTGTATAAAGGGGTCTGAAATGAGAATGTACGCACACAAAGCAATAAGGGAAGTGGATATTGATCAAATAATAAGTGAGGCAAACATAAAAAAGATAGCAAGGACAACGCTTACTCGTGCGCAAATATATTGGGTCGAAAGGACACAGTAATCCATTCTATAGTAGTAGTGTTTATCAAATTTCGTGCAAGGGGTTGGGAGTGACTCATTCTTGAGTAGGGTTATGGCACTATCCACTGTCTGTTGTGCATTAGTGCCGGCATCTGGTGGCCATGGGTTATAGCACGTAGTGTAAAAGTGACAGAGTGTCATTAAGTCGTTTATTGAAAAGGGATAGAGTGCGTGCAATTATACATGTTTCGGGAGGGCGTTCCAAGGCTGTAACACTCGAAGAGAGAAATATTTTGCCGACATTCTAGGCGGATGTACCGCGTGACTAACTTGAACTGGTGACCACTTAGTGGGGTGTTTTGAATGAGTATTAGAAGGGAACGGCATGGGTGGCTGGGGTTTCTCAGGATCTGGTACACCATTATGAGATTGCAACTTACTCGTCGATAACGTCCGCTGTAATTTTGAGTGCCTTCAGCCTGAGTGGGCAGGGGAGGCTGGCCAAACCTCTGACGCTCTTCGTTGCCCTGCACTGTGCAGTATTGAGCGAGGTGAGATGGTGATTTGGCCAGGGTTGCCACGCTTGAATAGCGTATTCCGCGTGCGGCCTCGCGTACGCACTAAGCATTTTGGGAAGACTGAAGGGTCAAACTGCCCGAAAGCTATGCGAAGAAGGCCGAGGTACTTGTTGGCTTTCTTAGCTGCCTTTTCAGTCTTCCTCAAACAACCGAGGTCATCTAGAACTATCACGCCGAGATTGCACTCATGAGAAGCCCGCTGTAGAAGTTGTGGTCCTAGGCGGTACTTGTGCACACCCTTGTGCCGTATGCTGAGAAATCTGCACTTGGTGACGTTGAAATGCAACATGTTCTCGATGGACCATGTGTACGCTTTGTCCAGGTACTCCTGTAAAAATGTGTGATCCTCCACTGCAGTTATAGTACGCCATATCTTTAGGTCATTAGCAAATATCAAACAGTTAGAAGATAGCACGCTCGCGAGATCATTTAGGAAAATTAGGGGAGGGGGAAAATCAAGGGGACAGCCCAGGGAGGAAGACGTTAAATGGCAGATTGCTACTGTGTTTGCTGGCGCTGCTTTTCAAATTGTTCGGTCCAAAGCTCCAAACCCTCTGAAATGGTGTGGATACTAAAGCGGTTTACCAGTGCATGAGTGAGCACCTTCCGAATGCAATGATGCGATTTTTCGAGGAGCTCTCTTTAATATTGAAAGCAACTTACTTTTATTTGTAAAGACAACACCTAATTGCGCGTTCAGCCTGGTTTGGAAGTTCGCCATATGTGTTATACCGAGAGATTTGATGAATGCCGTGTGGCCTTTGTTGAAATCCCCAAGAGCGATACAGAGGGAGCTCTCAATTGAAGACGATAACCGTGGGGAAAATAATTTGCAAATTAGTTCGACTTAGCTGCTGGTTTGTCAAAAGCTAGTAGACATTTCCAATGAGTAGAGTGTAAGTGGATACAAGTGAAATTAAGAACGTGCGGTTTCAACACACCAGCCATGCCTACTGCACTAGGTGAGAATAAATGTGGATATAATATATATTATAACTTGAAAAATTTGTTCTAATTTTATTGTCCGGGTTTCTTTTTTTCACAAGACAGACGAGATTGACGACGGTGTAAACTTTATGATATTCAGCAGGCAGAAGCACTGTTTGCTGATATATCTTGCCTCTTACTTGTTTAGATATGCGACCAATATTTAGGAAGACTAATGCTTTCACTTTTTGGCGGTTATTTTTCTCAGATGCAATGTTCAAATCAAAGCTAATCATAAACTTTCGTTTAAGCAAATAACTGCATTTTTCCTCAATGGTTATTGAGAACAGTGCTTATAGTTAATCGGTTTTAAACGTAAGCAGATCATTTGTCAAAGCTTCAAGACGCAAAACATAACCACTTTCTTTGCACACGCATGCGAATATACTGCCAAGATTGTTCTATCTACAGTCATCAACAAAATTTAAATCATTCTGCAACAGAAGTTGAATTGGTTAAACTTCTGCACACTTTCTATGGTTGTCACGGTCAGGTCTACATCCTAGTTACAACATTTGAATTTACTAATTACGAAAGGATAAATTTTACAGCGTATGATTCATCTATTTCCGAAACGAAGCAAACATTTCCTTTAATGGAAGATGTATTGAAAATAAAACGCATTGTTCGGCTCGGAACGCAAGACAGTGAAACACATCCGTTTCACAGGTACGCAATTTAACGCAGTGTGATCAATTGACACTTTGGCCTGAACATGGCACGCAAAGATGCGGAGGAGTTCAGCCAATGGGAAAGAAGTGAACTTGGTTTGCTTAGATGTCACATTTTCCTCCCAATATTTGGAATTACATAAATAATCTTGTATTGAGAGACTGGTCAGCCTAATCGTCTTGAGCAGCGACATTGCGAAGCCACGGTTGATTAGCATTCCACGCTTCTTCCAATTATTTGAGCGTTATAGTCTGTGGGTACATAAGCCGACACGGAACAGAGCAGGACCTAACCTAGCCTTTGCGCCGAACGAGTACCCTGCCGTCTGGTGAAAAGACTTCCGCATTCTTTTTGGAAAATCCATGCAAATTTCAGGTTGCCTGTTGATTCCGTTACGCAATTAGAAATAAACCGGTTCGTTATCTAAATAGTTGTCCGTCGACCATCATCCGAACATACTGAGCATTAAGCCTATTTTTATTGACCTCGAGACGAAGCCGCTGATCTCGAAACAGCTAAACTTGCTGTGTAGTAACAATATATAACTTCAGCTTAACGTAAAAATATCCCGACGAAAAGAAGGATTAATGAACTCAGCAATAGGACAGCTCTTAGCAGATATATTCACATCAAATTAGAGAACTATTACCTGAGTGGAGTCATCGTCGTTTTACAGTACTTTGGTCGTTATAAGTTTGATAGGCATAGTGTATCGGATGGTTAATGCTGCACAGAGCAACTTTTCTTACATTTTAACTCGGCGCATTCCAATGCTAACTTCATCCTCGGATTTGAACGCCATGTTAGGATGTCCTTCCCAGACGTCCAAAATGACAGAAAATCATATGGATCTATGCAATTTAGGGTGCAAAGAGAAGCCAGGTGGAATGGACATTACATACATTGTGCCTCCTTTGTCCCAATTAACCAGAATCTGACTAGATTATATAGTTAACCGAAAAAGCAAGACGGATGTGCAGTGAAGACGCGTCCGGAATAGTTGAAATTCGTATGTCGCATGCTGTGAGAAGTGTCTATCACGAAAAGTTGGTCCAGAGGAGCATGGAATTCTGTGAAACGAGAGCTAAAACCGATACGGTAGAAAAAATGTTGGTTCATTTGTCGTTGTCGTTCGGAAGAGGATGGAATAGGGCAGTCAACGTCTAGAAGGCTATTTGACGCCATAAACCTTACGTACTACGCGAAAATCCAACGGCTAAGCTTTACTTCCACCCCAATCGTACGGCTAAAAATCAAGGACATAATTCCTGGATCAAGTAGACCATTGTTTATGTCGAGCAAAGTATATCGAAAGAACCACCACGCGATTGTCTGAAGGAATCCGTTAGCTTACACAGTCGGTTGTTCCTGGAAGCTGACATCAAGATGATGTGCTAGAATAGTGTCGCATAGTAAGCAATAGTCTCTTCTAACAAATATTCATGAAGAGGGAATCAACACATATCAGAATGATTATATTGGTCACCCTGATTCATTTTATGGCTAGTGAAAAGAAGATGATATTTTGTGTTCCTTGCAGTTCATAACAAAACGCCATTGTTGTTTGATGATTGATGTCTTCTATTTCCCATTACGCCCAATTGAACTGTAAGTAATGTTGCGCCGCTTATGCTTACCTCGCAAATTTATACAAAGCAATAATAAGGCACACAGTAAAATCTCGGGACCCCAGTTATTTGTTGTGTGTCTTGATGCCGCATAAGTGAGTGGGTGGGAGTTACAGTACTTCCTCAACCTTCCATAGATGCCGCGTGCTAGTCCGCACCTCACCCTACAGTGAATGAGCTCATGTGTTGTTTTCACGTCCGCGTGTGCATCAAGTGGTTTGTTGGCTGAGCGCAACCTAACCGCTGCACCGACCGAAGCAGTTGTTCTGAATCTCTTGTACTGATTTGCAATTGGTCAAGACGATGGGCGTGTTCGACACTTTAGATTCAAATTGATGTCTTTGTGGATTGAATTGAATATTCTTAAGGAGGAGCTTGATTCCGTTATTGATTGACTAGGGTTGTACAATGCATAGAATGATTTTGCTGTGTTGCTTTCCACTTTACGAAAGACCTTTAGAAGTGTCCATCGACTACTGTGTGATATTCGATCACATCATTTTGATGTCAGCCTCCAGGTGAAACCGACGGAGTAAAATAAATCAGATATACATGAGTAAAATTCGACTGCAGTTCACCGGGTTTATTTATATACTGAAGGACGGAGTAGCTGCTGGCTCACCGTTAGAACCACTACTTTCAAGTGGTTTATGGGTAATTTGGAAAACACTTTGCTGAGCTGATTTATTTGTAACTTAGTCAACTACTGGCATTACGTAGAGGATATCTTTCGTATCGCAGGAAGTCACCTATGCCTAGCAGAGCTGATGACGCAGAGTAGCAGCTCACATTATCATTCAATACACCCTGGAATCAGTATGTTAAACCTCCGTGTCTTTGTACAATTATTCAATGTAATTTTCGTCTAAATCGACCGCCAATTACACAATTTTTATGGAACGTGGGCACATTGCTATCTTTATTTTTGAACAAAAAACAATGTATATTACATGTGTAAGGTTTATGTTTTTCCCTTATTATCATGATCTAGTTTTCAATAATCTTGCATCTGTAACTTTTGGCCATTTACGTCTCAAAATATTTATTATCCTGATTATGCATAAAATGTGTTTGGTAGATTTTTGGTTAGCTGAGAGTGTATTTTTAATGTTATGGTTGTCGCTGAACTAATATCACTGGCATAATGCACGCGAGCCGGACTCATATTGACCTTATAAAAACCAGCGAGAGAACAACAGCTCATTTCGTAATTTTTTATTCATGGAGAGGTCACTTTTTAGCTATAATCCAACGTGGAGGTCACGTTAACTGAAAGCTAAGTGTAGTGCGATGACGCCATAATCAAAAGAGCTCCTGGGTTCGCGGAAGTACAGATACGGCCAAAATGTTTGACTATGTTCGTTAAAGAATTTGCAACTAACATGCAGTTACGTATGTCATCTAGCGTACTTCAAGCAAATGGGATGAGTAAACAACTATGTGTTTAGTTCGCAAAGAACCTCTATTAAGTGGTTCGGTTCACATTTTAACAACACAGTTTACTGTTTTAGTAACTTGTGTCCGATATCTTTGGACCGATCACCATATTGTAGCAGTGGCTCGCATTGTTTTCTAAGGCTTTCCGCTTCGCTTTGCGATATCCGGAGCACTTCTAATATTTGTCTGGCTATCCAACGGGAAATTGGTTGTATAAATAAACGAATGCACGCAACACTACCTGCTTTTGTGCCGCGCCTAATCGCATGTGCTTCCAGACATTACACTGCATCTTTTAGTGTGTGGTCGCATGAAATGCTAAGCAGCCAAGCAAAAGGGTCAAGCGACTTCGAATGCTTATCTAGACAGTTCGGCAAGAGTTGAGACACAAAGAGGACACAAGTGTCGGCCGAACGATGGATGGTTTCGGGTCGAAAATCCACAATTTGAAAGTGTTTGACAGTGCATGAAAAGCAATGCAATTGTTGTCATTTATTATACGGTCACTGTTTTAGCAATGGAGCACGCGGATATACCCCTGTCTGCGCTGTGCTCCAACCTGAATTGCCTTGGGTACCTGATGATTAACGCGAGCAGATCGTGTGGCCGTTTGGTGAGTGTGATCAAACGCGACGATGCAACAAAAGCAGCACTGGAAAGCGGCACATTAGGTGACGGTAGGTGCATAAACTGATGAAACATTGCAATAAAACTGGGTGAGCGCGATGCCAGAAAAACCGGGCTGTTTTGCACCGGTACGGATGATTTCAACTTCTATGTTATCCGTGAATTATTCAAAGGATCGATATTATTATGCAAACAATTGCAAATCACTGGGATGCAAAACAATACGTTGAAGATTCACCAGTCACTAATTTGCAGCCAATTTCCTCAAGTGGTGTATAACATAAAGCAATGAATTTGGACAAACAATAGTAGCACTGGCGTTATTGAGGAGTGAGGTAGACCGTCGGAGCACCACATAACAGATAATGGTAAACTTCAATGGTTTGGGTTGCTTGGATCCGTCGGTTGTTTCAAACGAACCAGTATCCCAATTGTAGATATCTCAAAATGTTAATTTTGTGCAGACATTTATAGAGCTTTGCGTGGGCATTCAACATGTACACAGTGTACCAAACGATGGAACAATCTGTATTACGAAACAACTAGCCTAAGCTTCAAGGTCAAGTAGGAATACATGATTGACTTACATGGTTTCAAACAGAGACACTAAGGTGAATCGCCCAACTGTAGAACAACCATAATTTTCATGTTAACACACAAGTAAATCCGTTGACCCTGCTTTCGTACAA
Organism: Dicrocoelium dendriticum; assembly: GCA_944474145.2. Taxonomy (NCBI): domain Eukaryota; kingdom Metazoa; phylum Platyhelminthes; class Trematoda; order Plagiorchiida; family Dicrocoeliidae; genus Dicrocoelium; species Dicrocoelium dendriticum. The sequence goes on along the minus strand of OX104065.1, from coordinate 14,849,304 downwards.
GTTAGTAAACACAATATTGTCTTCGTTTTGTCGTCACTCGATGATCAATCTTTAAAGCAAGTAATACAGCTAATGTAATGCAGAACGAAGACCTTTTTACATATGGGTAGCCTTGGCACAGAAATGACAAATTCGAAAGAGTGTTTCATGGTTAACTAATCTGTAGAGACGGTAGTTCTAGCTGCATTCCAGCTGATTCTTTAAGGTGGCCAATTTCAGATGGTGAACCCATAAGATATTTTCACACTAATTAATCAAGGTCTTCCTCACACACGCGTGACGTGCTGCTACTGGTTCATTTGGATTATTTCCCTCTATCCTCTCTCCATCTTTTTCGCAGCGTTGTCACTGTACGCTCATTCTAACCGGATTTACCAGCTCTACACATTGATCCATCATACGTGGAAATATCTTCTACGATTAGAGGCTGTGCCATTACTAAGCTTTTTCACTGGCATCTGTGATTAAGCGCAAGCGTTTGATTCAATCGTATTGAGCCGATTGCCATTCTGTGTGACACCATTCGATACAGAATTCTCGAGGCAGGCCGAAAAGCCTAAGCTTACTCCGGTCCAGTGTTTCTCAACACAGCTGTGAAAGAATCAGTGTTCAGCGCTCTGTTCAGGTTGCAGTCACTCGCCATTCCTTGTGACCTTGTTAGCCAGTGCGGCTGCATCACCCATCACACGGACCGCGCGACCACGCCGACCGCTCATTTGACCTTGCAACCACCACGTTCGCCTGACCGATGTGCGCCGCTCTCAAAGCTGTAAAAGTACAGACCGCTAACCAACCCACTGGGTCAGGTAACGACACCAAATTGAATGGCAGAAAGGCGAAACCGAAGAGACTCCCATCGAAAGGCATTTGCGGGTTAGGAGAATGTCATCGAGTAGTAAAAATCGGTCTTCCTTGTTCGCACTGTTTAGCATGGTACCATACGAAATGTGCAAATGTGTCCCAACAACAGTTACGGGAGCGAAATAGCTCCCAAGATGCATTTTGGATCTGTACTGCGTGTTCCACCATCCCCCTCGTTAAATGCTTGCTTATCCTAGCTAAGAAATGGGACCGGTTAATCGCAGAAGCAGAGCAGAGGATAAACAATGAGATTACTTCAATGGAAGCAAGTATGGACCACAGAAGCGTAACGGCTGCTAAGCAACAGAATGCTGAACAAATCGCTTCGCCTGCACCGCAATCAGCCATGTCTCCATCTCCGTTGTCTTCTCCAACTTCGATAGAACACCGGGCGAAAACAGACTGTACCTGCTTGAATCAAGCAGTACTCACAGCAAAGAAAATCAGTCACCATTCAAAACGCCTGGTTAAGCAAATTCCACTAGACCTGACATCTAATATTAACAAGGATGGAGCAGCCAAACACCAACCCTTGGTACCTGTAGCTCAAATATCTCTTGTCGAGACTAAGCCTCCCAGAACGTCGGTTACATATGCAGAGATTGCTGCAAGGGTCCACCGAGAGGCCGCAGTTGCGTCCTCTTCCATGTTAAACACTGTCAACGCAAATGGAGAGAAAAACAGCAAACAATCACTTGTCAACAAGTCAAGACAAATGAGTACCATACCTTGTAGCTCAACGAAAAAGGGATGCAACAACAGTGCCCGGACTGTTGTATGCTCACATGTCCCTGAATCTACCGCCATCACATTTCGGGATAAGTTATCAGACGACCAAGACCAATGGAACTCATTGTGTATGCAGATGAGTATCAAAGCCAAGCCCGTAAACTTGTTACGAATTACTCGTCATCCGAACTCGCCACACTATGGTGAACCCAGACTTATTCGAGTAAACCTAGAATGCTCCACCGACGTGGAAAATGTTTTGCTCTCCGCAAGCGCGCTAAAACACGAATCCTGTGCGATACGTATCTATCCTGATGTCCCTTGGATCGCGCGACAACCAAAACGAAACACCGAAGAGGGGCACAGCAAGCAAGACCGCCTAAATACAGTCTTCATACACGGCGTGCCAGAACATCCTTCTAACCATGTTCAAGATACCGGAAAGCACGATTTAGAACAGTGGCGGTTCATTCGTGAAACACTTTCTTTGGATGATGTTGTGGCATTATCGCTCACCAGGATACCCCTCTCATCGAAATATAGAGGATGCGGCCCTATAATCCTAGAACTTGTGGTTCAGTCAGAGCAACAAGCAAAGGATGTGCTGGATCGATGGCGGAGAATCGGAAATATCTTCCTTCCGAAATTCGGTTAAAGGTGGCAAACAATTCGCACAGCTCAAGTATTAAAGCAACTGAAGCAGTAAGCATCCTGAAGAATGTACAGAAGTGTAACTTGACTGCTGCTTTAATTGACTCTNNCGAAACGTATGCACCCATCCTACTGCAAATTGCTTACATCTACATGACCAAATTATACATATATTTTTAGGAAAGATTACAATGTTGACTATGTTATTTTGATTGGCTCGTGGCAGTTGTTCGATATTTCGGTGTCCTTCAATGGACTAATTTAAGACTTGTGATCAACACGTGTTCAATATTTGCAGCGAGAACCATTAGTACTCTTAGTTAACTCTAACTATCGCCATCTCCGATTGAACATTCGAAGAGCCAGTAACAATTCAAACTCATTCCTGGTATACCGAAATCGAAGTAGCTCTACGAAGCGTTTGAAAAAATAAAGCAGTGTACGTTAACAAGAAAACTATCAATGCATTGAACTAGTTAGAGAAGGTGTAGGTGCAAAGCACGGGCACAATTATTTCGTATAGGCTGCACTCTTTGATAACAGTAGTGCGGCGTCACTCAGGCACATGATTCTGCAACAATCTGCTCCAAGAACTGCACCCTCCATTCAGCCTTACACAGTATGCCATCCTAATCACCTCGGAGCATGGCGGACTATCGCCACCCGCTTATTTGTTTAACCTAGAATTTACGGCTATTCGAAAACCTTCAATTCGCTACAAATGCGGAGAGTGCGGTGCTATTCGCAGAAGTCCGCTTGAGCTGTAAGGCTCCTCAGGTTAGATGCGCTCAAGTTCGTTGTGGCAGTTTGCGTTAACACAAACATCGAGCATTTTGGGCGGCATGGATACCATTGGCCTCAAGCAGTGGCCATAAATACCGCGCATATATAATTTTATTCTACGTACCGCATATGACGGAATGTCACAGCATTCCGTCTACGTTCATCTCACTAATCTGGTGCAGATTATGTCCTCGACTGTTCGGCAACGTAGAGTGCGCACCAGTGCCACGCGCTGAATGTCCTCTTGTGCTAGCGCAGAAAAGATTAAAGTTTTTCTCATCTATCTATAATGCTCGCCGTCCTCCTGCCTACAAGTTCATCAATTTCAACACACACGCCTTTCTTAGGCTGTTGCTCACCATCGATTGCATGCATCAATTTATTGCGTGTAGTTTCTCGATTTGTTCACGCTCTTCGCAGTTAGACACATGCAGGCATACACAACACACCAAGGAAAGCGCTAGACGGTCGTTTCGTCCTACTAGGACTCCTCAGTAGCGTGCCCGCCGAATCAGCAAGGATTAGGAAACGCGACCTAACTCTTGCGTGTCAGCGAATTACGTCACTAAGTCATGGTCGAAGGCAGTGGACCGGTGTGCCTGTTATCTAACTGCGATATGTCGTGGCTCATCCTCCACTGTCATGCATGCTACGCATGTGCACAGCACAGGCCTGGAGCACAGAGAAGCGAATTCTTTTGCACGCCACTACCAAATGAGGTTGCATATAAGCTGTTAAGGCGCCTAATGTTTTGCTTAAGTAGCAAGGGTAATTATTCGTTTCTGTGTATGTCTGCCGCAGTTAGATGCAGGCGAACCGCCACGGCACATCCAGAAAAGCGACACACGGAGGTTTCGTAATATAAGGAATCGTCAATAGCTTGAACCCTCAGAAACCTCCCAGATTAGGTCCCGCGGCCCTACGCTTTCGTGTCGACATAAAATGTCACTGAGCCTTTGGCGACGGCAGCTGACTACCATGACGGATAACTAACTGCTATATAGCGCGCGCACCCGCCGTAAGCTTGAGGTCGACGCCGTTATGATTCGTCAGTTGCGCAATACTGATGATTCCCAATAGCATGAAACTGCCGTCTTCGCTTTCCTGGTTGTGTGGTGTCGGTCTGCCTGTCAGCAGGCGCTATTGCATCTTATAAGAAATCTTGCTCCGTGGATTCTTGCAAAGGATGTCGTTCCTCTATGGGCCAACCCTGTCCTTTGCACATGCATGACAAGCAAGACAATGGAGGATAAGCCGCCCTTCATCGCAGTTGGATATCAGTCATGGCGGTCCGCTGCCGTCGTCCATCGCTCACTGACATTATTCTCTAACGCGCAAATGTAGGGTCGCGGGCTCGAAACCAGAAGGATGCAGCAGTTGCGCTACTGACGAGTCCCAATAGGAGGAAGCGCGCGTGTAAATCTTTCCTTGATGTGTGGTGGCTGTCGGCATGTGTCTATCTGAGAAGAACGTACACAACGCCTAATAAATACCCATAATACAAACCATCAGTTGCAGCCTTGGAATCTTACATGCCACCTCGATTGGCGGCGGCTAGCAGCGGTAGTCATTTCTCTGGGTGCCAGCTCTATACTGTGCACATGCATAACATGCAAGACAGTGTAGGATGACCTGCGCTATATCGCAGTAATGTATCCGTCATGGCGGTCCGCTGCCGTGCAAATCTTCGGGCCGTACATTTGCTAAGTGAATGGTCAAGCTTTTAAAACTGGTGGGAAATGAAGTATGCAAGAAGAGTCTCCGTGAAGTGTTCGCGTTTTTAGATATCCTACCACATTTTGAGCTAACCGGAGGAGCGTTGATTTCACTGATTCATCTAAGGGCCGGTATGAAACCCATGTATGGATAAAATACGAAGGAAAGTCACGTTAATTCGTCCAAGAATAAGGTAACGGGTAGACAGCAGATAGTTTGCCGCTGTCTTTCATACACAAGCGGATCGATAGAGCGACGTAATCAACCGAACGAAACCGGTGTCAGCGTGACGGCTAGCTGGACTGCTGTTGAGCCAGGGGACCCAGGGATTTTAAACAAACTTATTTTGCCAGCGTAGCAGAGGTTGCAGTATTCGGATGGCAAAACTTCTACCTAGGCACCGTAAGTAAGAAACACTTCCGCAGCCACGGAACTGTGAAGTCTTTCCCATCATACCACGTATTTATGTGCGCAATAATTACAGATCGTCGAAGCTTCATCAATTTGAGTGCACCTGCGACGAAACATATATAGGTCGGAAGGCTCGCCATTTTGGCATCACATTAAGAAACATAGTCCTAAATGTTTGGCGAACAGGGGCACTCGAGTTTTGGCAAGCAAAGGTTTCAAAAAATATAAAAAGTGGGTAGCCTTCAGCCATTTGTTCAGAGCAATGAGAAGAGGTGACTTGCGATATGTTAATAATTCGATTGTTCTCAGCAGTCGCAAACACAATACAAGCGGGATTCATAGACAGTTATATACAGGGGAATAATTGGCACACCAATCAAAATATTCAAATCAAGAACACGGTAACCTAATTGATTGTCTCAATAGTTTCTCTGCACAAAACACGGGTTGATGAGCCCTAATTAGCACAGCCTCATTAATTACCAAAATTGTGGGATTTTTGTCACGAAATAACACTTTGAACATAGTCTCCTGGTTCAACTGACGTCGAATTGACAGGGGAAGCTTGGAGATCGATGATGCTGGGCTCCGGTTTATCAAGGGTCCACTACGTTTTGTTGCGTCATCAGTTGTTCCAACCACTTCGGCACATGTTCAGCTACCCTCTGAGCAAAGTGACGGTCAGTCCTGCGTAAGTAAATGTCACTGCAAACAAAGGTGGACTGGTAAACGACCTGAGAGACCGAACTGACTGATGAGTTTCTCTAACCATCATGAAGAACAAGGCTTCGCGTTGCATGTATGAGTCGCAGGTGGGCGGTGGCATAGGTGCACATAAGTGCAGACTGAAATTATATCCGATATCATTTGATGCATGGTCTCTTGGAACAGCAAGAATAAATAAACATTAATTTGCTCTGCTGTTAACAACAGTATTTCCTACTTGGAAGATCTGCTTAGATCTGAATAAATTTCTCAGCTACCCACATCCATACACCAAGCTTTTGAACAAAATTGCTACTTCAGGTTGCAACAGTTCGGGGCGGCATGTCTATCTGGCTTTGTAGTAGGACGTTTTTACTAGGCCACGTATTATACTACCGGGGCAAAGCTATAACAGTGAAGAGGCTGCCCGCTCCAAGTTGCCTTACGATGAACGGTGCGCCTTAGTACACAATATGTTCGTCCATTAATGTGTATATTTAAAATGCCAGCACATCGTGCTGCTCCAACTAATAGGACACGGATAGATGTGGATGAATTTAATTCAGAACTGTCGACAGCAGCGCAAAATGTTCGTTGTTGGTGAAGACTTCGATGTCGTCCACATACAGCTTGTAAAATTAGGTTTACTAATGCTGACAGTAACTTGTCTTTCTATCAATCATAGAATGATGTCTGTTAATAATAGTCCCAGTGGGCTGCTCATCCCGACGCCTTCCATCTGTTGATAAGTAGTCCCCTCCAACTCGAACCGTATACTTATCGTGCATAATAGGATCATATCCCTCAAATACTCCAGGGGCATGCCAACGGACATGTTTTGACTCGCGATGAAATCACACACATTTCCAACCATCTCACGTGAGCCACGTTTGTGAATAGGGTGTCGAAATCTACTGAGCAAAAGTGCTCCGCACTCAGCGACACGTGTTCCAGTGTTTCAATAATTATTTAGGCAATACATGCCAGGAGTTTGCGTAACGGCTCAACATTTTCGCTAGCCACCAGGCAACATTGTGACACGATGAGTTGTTCATACACATATTCGGGCGCAATGGGTTACCTGGCATGTGTATTTTGGGAGTGCCCCTATTGAGACAATCAATTAGGTTGCCGTGTTCTTAAGTTTGACATTATGCTTGGTGTGACAATTCTCCCCCTGTACCTAAATGTCTAAGAATCCCGTTTATGTGTTTCGGACTGAGAGAACAATCAAAATGTGACATATCAAGTGTTTCTCACGGTTGAGAAGAAGCGGTATTTTTCCAACTGTAGGAATCAGATCGCAGAAAAACATTCCGAACGCATTTACTGTGGTTTAATAGGTCCCTTGAACAAGTGGAACGTTCTGCGTCCACGGATGCTCGCAACAGCAGAAGCTATTGTAATCGAATAATCCAAATTCTGCTATGCTCGCAAAATAAATTCTTTTAATCGCTCTGCCTATCTTGGCCGTTCAGCAGTCAACCTCCCTGTCACTTTAACATTGTGTCGTCTGTTTGATTAGCACTCCGAGCGATCTGCGTTTGTGTGCAATACAGCCACAAATTTCCTCAGTATAACACATGCCTACACCTGACTGAAATACCGTGCATTTCGTTACTATTTTAACATTATTTGAATTGCACCGTCCAGTAGATAAATAAAAGAACGCAGTTGTTCTCCTCCCATTGGTGTTCGTGACGAATAGTTGTGAAGATTGTACATTTGTAATAGGTTTTCATTGTAAGTCAATTTGCTCTTTAAGTATGTTCTTTAAAGGACCATGGGCTGTCTATGTGCTATGTTCAATCACATCATTTGAACGTCGGCGGTTCGAACAATCATTTGAAACAGCTACCCATACTTATACAAGGACATACAATTTGTTTAATGGTAATATCAGCAATGAACAATATTTTAACAGGTATAATGCAGGTGTTTCACATGTCTATTATGGTGGTTAGAGTGGGAAACGTTTGATCACGCATACTGGAATAGTCGGTTCGGGCGTTTACAGAGTTCAGTGCACTGCTGTATAAAGGGAGTTTAAAATCTGAATCTTCGCACACAGAGCAATGAGGGGAGTGGTTAGCGATCAGTTAATAAGCGAGAATAATAAATAACTGCAAGGACTACGCTTACTCGTGTGAAGGGAATACAGAAATCCAGTTTCTATAGTAGTAACGTTTATTAAAGTTTTCAAGGGGGTTGGAGTGACTCATTCTCGAGTAGGTTTATAGCACTGTCCACTATCTGTTGTGCATTAGTGCCGGCATCTATTGATCCCTGGCTATAGGACGTAGTGTAAATGTGACAGTTGCGTTATGGCGTTTGTTGAAAAGGGATAGGGTGGGAGTATCAATTACATGTTCCGTGTGGGCGTTCCAATTTTGTGACACTCGAATGGAGAAATAGTTTATCCGACTGTATAGTCGGCTGTACCGCATGACCAGCTAAACTGATGACCTCTTATCTGGAAGTTTTGACTGAGCATCAGAATGGTATGGCATGGATGGTTGGGGTTTCACAGGATTGGTACACCATTATGAGATGGCCCATAGTCGCCGATAACGTCCACTGTGTATTTTGAGTTTCTTTAGTCTGAGTGGTTAGGGTAGCTGGTCAAACCTCTGAAACTTATCCTCACCCTACGTTGTGCAGTACCGAGCGCGGTGAGTCGGTGCTTGAGCCAGGGTTGCAACGTCTGAATAGCGTATTCCGCTTGCGGCCACGCGTACGCACTTAGCACGTTTGGACAGACTGAAGGGTTCAACCTCCCGAAAGATCTGCGAAGAAGGCCGAGGTACTGGTTTGCTTACTAAGATGTCCTTTTAGTCTGCATCAAACAAGCGAGTTCATCTTGAACTAGCAAGTCGAGTTCGCGCTCGTGAGAAGCACGCTGTAGAATTGTTGATCCCTGACGGTAGTTGTGCGTGCTGTTGTGCCGTATGATGAGAGGTTTGCAATTGGTGACGCTGAAATTCCTCATGTTCTACATGGACCATATGTACACTTCGTACAGATCCTCCTGTAACCATCTGTGATCATCCACTGCAGCTATGGTACGCCATACATTTAGATCCTCAGCCAATAGCAAACAGATAGAAGATGGCACGCTCGCGAGATCATTTATAGAAACTAGGAATAGGCGGGGTCTAAGTACGGAACCCTGAGGTAGCTGCACTGAACTTAGATGTTTTCCTATAGGTTGCTTCCGACCGTCACATACAGTTTGTGTTGCAAGAGAAAGTCTCCTATTCAGCCCAGAACAGGATGGCCGATACCATATTTCTTAAGTTTGTGGAGTATAACGCGATTACCTGGACGGTCGAATGCCTTTAAGAAATCGAAATAAGCCGCGTCGACTCCTACAACAGCGTCTGCGTATTCCGTCCAGCTTGCACTGTCAATTAACTGATTAGTGGTAAAGAAGGGATTTTGGCAAAACCATGATGCTCCGGAACAAGAATTTTGTTGTTATCTAGGTACCCCATCAAACCCTTAGCTAAAATGGAATCCATAAACTTGGCGATCACAGGAAGTAGTGATATCGGGTGATCATTTGCTAGTTCATCACGGCTGCCACCTTTGTAGATTGGCGTGATGACTTCGTAATTCTACATCGTGGGGACGTGCATCTCCTTCAGACATCGTTCAAAGAAATTTGCTAGTGGCGCTGCCAAACTCATGGCAGCAACTTTAACGCCTTCGGGTGATTGCAGTCCGTACCCGGGTGGCTGAATATACTCAGTGACATCGGCCAATTCAGTAAAGTTGCGGAGATAGACGATATGTGAATAAGCCCTGAAGGCGGTGTTATCTGCTGAGGCAAGATGTATGTTGATTGCACACTTTAGAAGTTATGGCCAAATTGTTGTCCAAGAAAGTTGGCTGCCTCTTTTGCGGTTTGGGCTAACCCGCATGCTGTGTGCAGTGCAGGAATACCGCGCTTAACAAGGCGCAAATTGTTTACTTGTCTGTATAGCAGTTTGGGATTGGAGCAATACTATTCTAATAGATTTTGTTGGTTCTTCAGTTTTCCTCCCGACCGGTTTTTATACTGTGGTTCCTTTGTATTATGCAGACGTTCCAGGTATAGTCGTTCGCGTAGGCTACGTAGGTGTGCCATGACAAACGCTTTAATGCCATGCATTTACGCGTGGTGTTCCTTTGGAAAGATTTCATCCTTTTAGGCCGGTACCGTTTGGTTTCAGATGTCCTTGCCACGAGCTTGGTTAATATGTTGACGAATTCTGCGCGGACCACCTCAGGGGTAAATTCGGCTAAGTACATCCAGCTTGTTGCATCTGTGAGGTCGGACAGGTCATTATAGTTGATCACGACATGTGCTTCCTCGGCATGCTCTTTAGGATAATCTGCGTAGCACATGTAATGAAACACTAGTGTCGCATGATCACTGCGGCCCAAAGTGGTGTAGAATTTTATTCTTGACCATCAGTTCCTCATTGATAAGTATTCGGTTCAATATGGATGACCTGTTATTTCCCCTGTATCTTGTGGACGTAGTGACGTAAAGCAGGAAGTCTGAACCAAAATCTTGCTGGTCAACTTTGAATTGCTCTGCTGGTGTGGCCTGAGATTCTAGAGCATGTAAGTTGAAGTCGCCGGTGATGAGAATGTGACTTTATTTACTGTTTATCTCTTGCCTCAACGCAGCCACCAATTTGCAGTCTATCTCAGGAGTAGACGATGGTGTGCGTAGCCAACAACAAATAGGCCAATATCGTTGTCTCTCAGCCGTAAACTGCACCAAATGGAGTTAGGTGCATTGGTTTCCGAATGGCTTTTGGGTTCGCTCTGCATATTGTTACGAAAGTAGAGGGCAACCGCATCACCTTTGCTGGCTCAATCCTTCCGGACAAAGGATATGTCTGCTAGTTCAATTTAAACATCCGGTATCTCACAGCACAACCAATTTTCTGTGAAAGCGATGAGGTCCCAATCTACTGACGCGTGTCAAAGTTTTAGTTCAGCTAATTTGCTGAGTAGATCTTGGGCATTTATGTTCGTGCATAAGAACCACTCGGACACCAAAAGTTGGCTAGATTCGATGGATAAAGCAAGTGAGTTAACGCCGACCAATAAACGTTTGACGACAAATCGTTTTTTTGGATGATTTGCAGACTGTTGAGACGAGTTTGTTATATAGTCATGTATCAACTGCTTCGGCTCTCGGTGTTTGCTCGTGCACCGCTGTGTCCCTCCAGATATTGTTGCTACTGTTGAAACTGTCACTGAGTCGGGTCCTGCAGCTAGCGTTTTCCTTGAGATTTGTGCCTCCACGGAATTGTCCATAGAAGCTGCTGGTGTTCCCGCTGCATTTAGAAAAAGTGCTGTTGAAAATCTGCTACTGAATTTAGTCCAATTCTCCAGAAGTGTTTGTGTCGTTATATCTGATTGCAACACTGGTTTTAACCGCCTGGGACCACACCGTTTGTAGTTTGGACATATGGGGATTCTTGTCAACGAGGTGGCAACGAAGTTTTCAAGATAAAGAGCCTTCCGGGTTTAGTGCCATTGCTCGTGGTCGTGCATCTGAGCATCGTCGGAAGAGGAACCAGTAAGCTTAGGAACCCGTGTGAAAGCGTGGCTTTCTCTGAATTTTCTGTATTTCTCTCCGTTAGCGGGATTAGCTGAACGTATTTTCCGCGGGATTTCAGGTAGTATGCGCACTCGAGTCCTTGCGGAGACGATTTGTTGACAGCAGAATGGCCTCAGTTGCGTCCGCCGTGTTTAGTGTTACTCGAAGTAACCGGGGTTCACCGAGGTGCAGCCAGTTTTGGTGACGCAAGACTCCTTTTATTCTCCTGGGCTTAGCAGGAACACCGACCGACGTACAGATGGAACACCATGGATTTCGGTCGTCCGCTAAACTACATTTTACTGCATTGCAAACACAAGGACTGAGTAGAGTTCAATTCACCACTTGAACCGTCGCAAGCAGGTGTATTCATGATCACATTTGAGCAAATCTATCTAAGATGAGTTATAGACATTGTAACGTATTAAGGTTAATATGCGGATGGTATATTTAGATTTACATGCATTCAACACTGCGCGGAGCACATTTTATCCCATTTTAACTCAGCGCACGCAATGCTGATTTCAAACTCGATTCAGCAAGCAATGGGAATAATTCAATCCCAGAGATCCAAACTAGCAGTTCAGATGGGTAAATCCAACGGAGGATGCAGAAAAGGTTTACGTTGATTAGACGATAGATATATTTTGTCAGCTTTGTCCCAATAAACCAGAAGTGGAAATTGCTTAGCTGTAAGAAGGATTTGTAGTGTGGACACACTTCTGCAGGAGCTGAAATACTTAGGTTGACTTTTTAACTGATATGGCTATGATGATAAGTCAGTTCGAAGAAATATTTAATGCCAAGAAACGAACGTTAAAACCTATTTGTTCGGAAATGTTTGATTTGCCTGTATTTGCATTTCAAACTGCAAAGGATAGCGCAGACGACGTCTAGAAGGGTATCTGTCTTGATAAAATATTTCTGTTGCTCAACAAGCTTAATGCTGGTATTTACTTCAACGCCTAACATAATTATTTAACACAAATACAAACCTTTCGGTGAAGTAATTGTTTATGTGTATACTCCTTTACTTGTTCATGTCGAGCTAGTTATATCAAAAGAAACCCCAAGAAATGTTTGGTGACAATCCGTGAGTGCTTTTTGACATTGCAGTTTGGAGGTAGAACCAAAACACTAAAGATCGCCGCATTGATATTTTTGGCCAATTTTAAACACCAAATTGATATTCACCAATGTTTTCAGTCAATTTACCATGTATATGGATGTCATAAAGGCGCGTTAAGCGATGGTTTACTAGATGCATGCGAAATGATCACTACCCGCATCAGGATTACAGAATTATTTGCAAATAACGTTTTTCATAATTCAAATTCTACCTGTCCACATCTCACAATAACCTTCGTAGGTGAACATGTCGCTGGCATGTCCTTGACCGTTGATAAAGCAAACAAAAGACAAATCATTTAATTGACCTAGAACTTAAAATTATAGCATTTTACGTGCTTTAACTTTATTTTGTTTATATCATCCCTGGTGTATATGCACCACCATATCTACCGAAATCGGCATTTTTAGCTTTTCATTTTCACTATAACTATCCCACTGGATTTGTGAAGTATTTACATCCTTACCTGTTCGTTGCAATTCTGCTAAGCCTTACTCTTAGTTTTCATAGGATTGTGAGGTGGGCGTAAGCAACGCAACCTTATGTACGGTACACCTAATATATGTAGAAGATAGGAGCATCATTCTTCAAGCAAGCATTTAAATTTGTCATGAGCAAAAAGAAACTCCAAGAAGCCCACGCATGAGGCTTGTCTTTCAAGGAAACTATATAACCGCTAGAATATATGAACCGGTGGCAACAATTTATGCACGTTAAAAAAGCTGGGGAATAGATTTTATATCATTTATTTTGCTGTGATTTTAGTAAACCGATCCAATTTATAACTAAATTGATTTCGAATTTGAGAAAAACGACCGCCGTTCGTATGCACACAAACTGAAATGGTAAAGTAGCAATATAATACGTTAGGATGTAAATTCACATTGTCCTTTTGTTATAGGAAACAACACATCAATGATGAGCGTCATGAACACGTTTCCTTGTAACCATATAAATGACTGTTTTGCAAGCGATAATCTCGTCCCCGTCATAAAGCGTCCATTGCACGCTTATCTTTCCCTGAAAAATAGATTTAAATGGCAAAATATTTATAGGAGTTTATACGATATCTTCCCTAGGAACTTCTTGTTACGCGTTCGCTTGATACTTTGTCAAAGCAACTGAATTACATTGTTATGATGAACACAGTATATATTACATATGTAGCAGGGTTATTTACAGATTTCATCTGATCTATTCAAAGGGGCATAAAAATGCTCCATTTTTAATGGATTGGCAATTTATATTTTCAAATCAGCTACACATGTAAGTAGAACGCTGTTAAAAGTTTTGGAATTCGTGGAATACTGAGCCAACCTTTCGTAGCAGAATTGTTTCTGGACAAAAGAGTAATCTGCACAAAGTTTATAGCATTTGAAGAAACTTACCAGTTTAAGGGACGTGAAAACTGGGATAGTTTGTCGTATTAAATAATATTTCTTATAACGCAACATAGCAAAGTCTCTCCCCATGGTAAAGGAACGCCAGTTTTTGGAGTCAAACATGGTTACTGGATCGTACGGGTAATCATACCAGCCTATAATTTCCACGCTGTAATTTTGTATCAATTTATCTGTAATTTATAAAATAAAAGCACATTTGAACTGTGTTATTCGCTATACAAAAGTGTTTGAAACCATGGATCAAACAAATTGCGACGACATAATTTGGATCCACTGTAGATAAAAGGTAAATATATATCGGTAAATGCCACGGATAGTAAAAACCTTCCTCGGAATTTATTTATACTACATGCTTATCCTCTAGATTATGTTGACAATTAAATGCGGTGGAATCAAATATTTTTGCAGCGAACTCCATATCACTTCAATAAGGTTGATGGAATTTTTATCCACTTACAAGTTAGGGTTTAAGCCTTAAGCTATGGAATAGTTTTGTGCATTCCAGCTACGCACTTTCACTCACCGTAGGTGATTTGGATATCCAATTCGGTATAATGTGCTTGGTAGATATTACAGACGTATTGTGTACAACCATCGGTAACAAAACGTTGTACATTGTTTGGAACTAGTAAAACATGTAGTATTTAGTGAAAAACAAAACTGCCCACAATAATATTATTTATAAAATATAAATAGTTGTTTATGAAAAATGTTCTGGAAACCAAGTCCCAAATTTTTATAATTTCGCTCCTGAAAACAGCATCGTTTAAATTTTACAAAACATTCCAACCAATCTTTCTGTTAATAGAGTACCGATTAGTTAAGATCAATTAAAATGCGTTACAGCTATCAAGATTAAATGTCGTATAGCAATGGGAATTTCGACGATGAGTCAAGGAATAAATATACGATGATTCACTGCAGTTTATGTCCAAAACAACAGCCTATTACACGCAACGTGTATGGAACATGAGCATATTGTTGAGTTTAGTTTTGACAAAGACAATGTATCTTTCATTATGCAAAAGTAATTGTTCTAAATACTAACATTATCTAAATAGTCATTAATATTGAACGTTCTCTTATATGCGCCTATTCTCCGACGTTCATTGAAAATATTGACAACACGTTATCTGACTAAACTATATTATTACATATTTGGTTAGCTGAAAGTGCATAGGGAATGCCATAGTCTTTCCTGGAGCAATACTAATAGCAAAAGTCTAATGGAAGAGCTTACAACAAGCGAAACGCCTGAAAGCGGAGACTAATTTCATTATTGTAAAGATCACGTTCACGACTTTGACGATCATACGCTTGGTTGTCATTCTCAAGCAAGTAACTCTACTCGATATCTCAACACAGCGGAGAGTCTTTATATATAACATCAAATGTTTTCCTCCGAAAATTTACATTTGTACAATATGGTGAAATAATTCGTCGATTATTTGTATACGAAGCTAAGGCTCACGTATGTGCCTCATACGAGTGGAATCGAACAAAGCGCATTTATTAGCCAAGCAGAATTGACATGCGCATATTTTCTAAACGTGTCAAGATAATTTTCTCAAATAGCGCAAATACTATGGTCACCAATACAGACCCATACGTGATTAATTCCGCTTATGGTCTTAGAGTATGCTAAATAAATATGTCCAAACTCAAACTGATTGCCGGTTAGTTATAATTCGCTAACATATACTTGATGAATCACTAAATTCACACTCGATCGCCACTGCGAAACCATCACTCAAGTTAAATTCTTGACGAAAATTTTGTAGCAACATTAGCTATGCGCATGACCAGCTTGGATGTTTGTGTGAGCAATTCGAGGAGTTAAGCTAGTGAACTTTAAACCCAAGTGTGCTTGAACGGTAGCTGACATCTCCGTAACTGTAATTCCGAGTTAACTATTGATTCTGCTAATTTTGTTTCTTATAGTATGGCGGCATAAATAATTGAATTTTCAATTTTCCTAAAGATTTTGCTCCATAATACTTAACTAACTAAGCACATGGGTAAGTTAAATTTTCAAGTTCGCCTGAAACTTTTTATTAGCTGTCAGCTAATAATAACGAAGAATCCTCCACTATTTTGGCTTTCGCTTAACACCCATTTATAACACAATCAGATCACTTCGGTTGTTGAATTGCAGGTAACGAAGCGATGTTACTTGCGGAGTATTAACTCACATCGAAAATTTAACACGAATCGACTATCTAAAGAAATATATCCGAGTTGGTCCTGAGTGGGTTACGCCATGATAAGACTAAATTATTCCTTGCCTAATGTGATTGAGGTACGTTGGGAGAAAGATAAACCAGTTAATTGGTTAAAGTCGTAAGCTATTTTGCTGTGCGCTATTTTTACATTAGAAAGCTGACGGCTGTGAGTGAAAACTCAAGAACAAGGATGTTGTCAAAAAAGGATTTAAGATTAGTTCTCTTCCACATTTAAAAGTGAATTCCTACATCATAAACCGCAGCAGTTTTACCGTGAATGATTATGGCTCAGAACGAATAAATGATGTTGGCGACAAAGATAACTTTACAGTGATGCTTTAGCTAAATGTTTGGTACGGTTCTCTACCATGTACAGTAGTGCATGGTAAGAACGAAATACTAGGCTGGTCGTATATATTATTTCGCCAGCCTCTAGGGGTGAAGGTGATATTTTTAGATCAATGACGTTTCATGGGCGTCCGCCGTTTCTTACCGAGGCCCGCATGTAGCCTTCACAAATGTTTGTAGTTAAATAAACAAATGTGGCGATGTTTTTCACATCGTTGCCCCACGTCTTTCGGAAGTATTAGGACTTGCTGGTTAAACCAATAGGTTACTAACTAGTAATTCCGTGTCAGGGACTACACGTGCTTCCGACGTGACAGACTATAAAAAGATCAAGACGGCATGCTGTTATACATTCAGTCCTTACTGTACCGGAGACCGGTACACGCCTACCGGAGCGAAGATGAACTGTGTGAAGAGTTATGTTGCTCCATCCGCCTGAGATATGGTTGACTGATGTAGGTTCAAGTTATCGCTTTCGCAAAGAAGGCGCCTGCATTGGTTGACACATACCAGCAACTACAAGACTCAGCTCCGCTTCCTGCTTAAGGTTGATTATATCTTCCCTTGAATACGGCGACCTGAAGTTAAATTTCTCCTCCAGCACTGTGAAACCCAAGGCCTCGTTTGCGGAGATAGTATTTGAAACTGGGGCAGCACAACATGTTACGCCGAATTTCGCTGCATCGAGCCTGAATCTACATCTAACAAATTGCTAGTACCGTGTATACTAAATGCAGGTCCTGAAGCCGCTGGTAGCAAGTGACCACTCAATGGTGTTAGCCAAATTAGAACCGCCCGTGCCCTACTCACGTCTGTCGGAGCCGTCCTACAATAATTGGAAGACAGACTACAATTGTCTAAATCGAGCCACATGTGAACCAGGCTGGTCGCTGATGCATGTTTCATCTATTTAAGCCCGTTGTTTAAGTATATTGAGGGTATGCCATCCTGCTGCGCTTGTTTCGTACCACACAATTATCGGAAATGTAGACCGGTGAAACCACAGCGGTTCGGCTGAGAGTGTAGTCAATCGGCTTGACGGTGACGCGTATTTTGGAATATATTCCATGTGTCTGGCTCTGCCGACGATTATGAGACTAGAAAAGGCCGCATAATCTATGCAACAGCGCAAAAGCACAAAAGCATTTTCATTCGGAGAGAAAAAGGCAACTTCAGTGAAGGCGGTCCACAAGAAGATTGTTGCTTACATGAAGCGTCGCCGGAGGCTCGCAAGTGAGTAGCTGTTAGAGGGCACCGACGGACAGCGTGTGGCCTCTAGAACTGAACCTGAATCCACATTGGCTGGGCACTTCGCCTTGGTATATATAAAAATGCGCATACGCCTATGGGGATCTAGGTTTGCAGGCCCAAATGAACACTAGGGCCATAATTACTGTGTAGTGAATGTCCGTAGTCTACTCGCCAGTTTGACGGCAGGAAACCGGCCGGAACCGATGGAATCCACTCACTACTTTTGAAGTGCCTATCAGCCGTCACCTTACGCGCCGTGACGGATCTGTCAACAGATCGCTGCCACATGGCATTTAGCAAGCTTTGGGGCAAATCTCCTGATTTAAGCAAAAGTGTAGGAGTTGATATGAATAAATGCAATTTTATCGAAGAGCTTTAAGATTCAGAAACTGCTATGTCAACGGTAGACCATCCTCATCCTTGGAGAGCTAGAAAAATGCTGTCGATCAATGAGCCTTTAAACCAGAGCAAGTTCAGCAGAGCAACTTAAAAAGAAGGTAGATTGAACGAAAATGCTGCATTTTAAAGATTTAGTACCATTAGTAATACTGTGTTTTGTTTACAGTCATTCTAATCAGTGTTTAATTTGGATTATATAGCGCAATACAAGTTGGTCCTATGATTGATGAACTGCTAAGGTGCGGCCAAGAAAATTGTACGTACAATGCTCTTTTTAAATATACACCCGGCAATTCACTATGGGATTGTCCCTTGGTTTAGCATTGTTAATGCATATAATTTTCATTTCCGTAATACTGTTTCAAATATTTGTCTTCAAGAATATTTGCACAATAGAATCCTCCTTATTGCGTGAAACCTGAAAAATTAGGTCTCATATTAAAATATCTGCATACAAATTGTTCAGTTTTAAGCAAAGCATAAAAGGGCGAACATAATTTAAATTTGAAATTGGTTATTATATTTTGAAACTTAAATGCTTCACATCGCTTAGGGAACATAAGGTCCAACAACTACCTCGGCGTTGCTTCTTATAAGATAGTTGCTTTGCTCCAATGAGATACAAAACTGCATCCAGCAGAATGTTTGCTAGTGGGCATTATTCTTGTAGGATTAACTGCATATGGTCCATAAATAAAATACAAGAATTCCATTGCAAATGCTTTCTGAAAGCGAATGCGATGCGATTTTTACCTAGCTGTAACATATCTATTCTGAAACATCAAGGGTGTATGAGTAACGAATCCATGTATCCGGAATAAGTAATAGTTGATTGAACTTCAACAGTCAGAACACTGTGGATAATTTCAAACATTTTTGATATGCGGCTACATTAGTCAGTATTGAACACTTACCACAGCTTTCCACGTTTCAAGTGCGCGCATATACAGTGGGATGTTTGACAGAGTGTTGCTGCGTGTGACAAAAATAACGAGTAGGCCATTTTAATCATAATGGTAAGGGGCACGATTTGTTACGGCTTTTCCAGATTGAGGTTGCCATCAACGTATACCTTAAATAACGGTGTACCAAGATTATCTCCTTGGCTGACCCCACAGACAACATCGTTCGACCAAGTTGCGTACAGTTTTATTTGTATCCCCTGTAATAAACGAGTGAGCTTCTATCTAAAGCAACCGATTAAAGAATATACTAACCAAGATCCTTAATGTTTGCTAGGACAGAGTTATGAGGTTTGCAATCCGAGACTTTATATAGATCGTACTGGATATCAATCGCAGGAAAGCCACGATATAGAAAATAATAAGTTGACATCGAGTTAGAATTTCACTTGATGATACGTTTATTATTATTATTATTATTATTTATATGATGCTTTGTCATCATTGATAAATGGAAACTGATTGTTTTACTTGTTGAACATTGGTTGTGGTCGGGCATCATTTTGCCTTTCTTCCACTTATCCTGTATGGCGCTGGAAATGAGATTTCGTGTATTTAGCAGGAGGCGGTCTTCATCATTTCGAATAAAATGGAGAGACTAAGCAAAAACTTCAGTAGCTTTACCAAAGTTCTGTCTTGTAGAATTAAATTCAAACGGTATTGCGCTGAACGTGCTATTTCGAAATATAAGTTTACGAACAAGCTAGTAATATTATAGAAGTACATATATAGTGTGTTGAACACCGCCTGTGCCAATCGGATAATTAGTTTGTAGTAATTTTTTAAATATTAAAGAGATGGCGGGTATGTTTAACAGTTACAACAGTTACACAAACAGTTACACAGACTCAAATTTATGTGCAAATTAATCCTTACTGAAATAAATATCCGTTCGGAATGTTTTTCAAACTCGTAAAATTTGCTTTGACGATAGAGTGCCAGAGATAGACTTATTACACATAATCCGCTGTTCAATTTTTCTAATACATGGCACTCTGTCATAACAGCAAGCCAAAAGCTGAGATTTATCATCCGATCTATTTTGCTAAACTTTTATGTGTATGGCTTACTGATTCGTAGCTGAAGTAAGTTAATACCTCCTCTCCACTACGTAGGTATATTTTCTCGCACATCATTTACCACAATAGCATAATCCTAGTTTCCCTAGACATACGAACTTTAGGTTGTTGGACATTATCCTGAAATCCGGACGGCAATCCAAACAGGCTGTTTTTCAAGAGCTTTACTACGTTCTGAATTGTTTCCATAATGCCATTCAGAATTGCAGAGCCGGTTTAACTATGCGCACAATCTACTCTAGGGTAACTCTAGAACCTGGATTTAAAATGCCGCAACGCTTTCTAACTGTAACGCCAGAACAATATCAGCATCACTGGTTGAATTTCTAGCTGCGGTAACAATAGTATATCGATTTGGATTTTCCAATGTGCCGAATGCTTTCATGTAAAGTGTAATGTAATGCGGTTTTATACTCACTTTGAATATCTGAACTAGCAGTACTCACATTACATGTTTTATATTTCGGAAAACTTGTCATTGTTTTTGCGTCAATATTTGCCAATATCTTCGAGTCGGATTTTCATATTTCAGAGGCAACGATCTTGCAAGCGAGTAGAGTCAATAGCCTGTGTGCAGGTTGAATCCTTCTGTTGCCAGCAGCTCTGTGAGTTTGACCATGGAGCTTGCCTTAAGCACTTTCATGTGTCAAGTCAGCTTACTTTCTCTTCCCGAAATAACTCACCCGCACATATCCAGCCTTTGTAATCAGTCCACTCCGACCCATTGCGAAAGTTCCATCCTGTGTTGTTTTACGGATCTTGATTCTCCAGTGTGTGAAACACCGAGTACCGAAGACACGCACAAAGCATGAGGTAAGGAAGATCAGAATGAAGTCAAATATTGTCAAACAACGTGTGGAGCAGTTATCCTTTGCCATAATCTAGGAACGACGGCAGAAGAGAGACCTTGAAATTCAGCGATCATTAAAATTTCTGCGTTTTGTGAACCAAATATTTACATACGCTGGTTTCTGTGCCTTCAGTGTTAGTAACTATTAATGAATGTGTTCTTTTACTTAAGTGAGAAAGTCTTGAAAATTGTGTATATTTCTTCTCTTAAAAGGAAGATAATATATAAAGAATACAAACATTTGTTGTAGGATCATCTTTGTCTTAGAAAGAATACGGTTTCTGTGGTGTGTGATGACGATCTGAACGCCCAAACTGCGAAATTGTCCACTGATGAGCCTTATCTCTAAGGTCAAACGGAGTATGCTCCACTAAGCTTGCTAATGATCCAGCGCTTGCTGCAAATTTTTGATGACAATCACTGATTTCTAGCTAGCGTTAACTTCCGACACAACATCCATGGCAGGATGACATGGCGCATACAAGCCTATGATCATCTGTGCGAGCAAATCGATTACATTACGATCGGTTACAGTCAGAGAGCTTTTGCCCAAAGCTGCCTGTATATTTGGAGCACGAGCACGGACCTTGACCACCCACTGTTATGTGCCGACCTGCGCATGATTTCAGCGCAATTCCGCAACGATATGGTGAGTAAATAGACAAGATTCAGCTGGCCAATAAAGGTTTTTCGAATGAGTCGTAAAGTAGCTAGAGTGAGGAATGAGTGAGCGCCCCTCAAACGGATTTGAGAACCAATGGTTGCATATCCAGCAGACGTTATTAGCAGCTGCCATGTTTACATGGGACAAATCAAATCGCCAACGGGGACTTTGGGTTTCTACTTTGTTTCTGAAACGCTTATCCGCAGCCGACACATTCGGGATGGAGCGAACACAATAAGATTCACACACACCACAGGGCAAAGCTTCATACTAGACTGAGGATTGACCACCGAGCCTGATGGTCCCATCGGGCTTCGGAAAAGAAGACAGTTGCTCGGCTCTTGGTAGTCATCAGATGTTATACCGTTTTATGTGGAAAACAGAAAGCAGTATGCCTTGTGTTAGCGTGACCATCCGTGTCAACAGTTGTCAGCCAATCCACACATTTTCAGAGGGCTTGGAGTTTTCGGCCGAACACTTCGAAAGCAGTGCAGACAAACTTATTAGCCATCTTTCTTATCTGCTATTTAACGTCATACTCCCTGGGCCGTTCACTTGGATCCATCATCATGTGGGAAAGTCGAATGTGAAATCGGACTGTTATAATGGTAAAGGACTGTAGGAGCAGTTTAACATCCTCCAGCTCTCTTCAAGTGCATGAGTGACGCCATCGCATAAAAATTACACAACGTACTTGTAAAGATGTGGGACAAATCTGCCCCAGCCGAGAGAAGCCACCTTGTTATAGTCAAAAGCAAGTCACGTTTGGTTCGTCGACGGTTTTGAGGAAGCTGCAATCGTTGCGCTCTATTTTTCACCCGGTATTGACAACATTCGCTGAAAGCACTGCAAGTGGTACCTGAGAGGATTGCGGAGCAAATTACCCGCTTTTTCAAAAGTGCCTTGAAGTAAACCAGATTTCCAGCGCTTGGAGGCCGTGTACACTTAATCTGATTTCTACGGTTGACAGCCGCTAAGATTCCGCTAAATATCGCCGCACGGAGTACATCTTAGCTAAGACATAAATGGACCATATAGAAAAGCCTTGATTTATGGCACCGAAGCAAAACGGAATCCGTCCGCGACAGTCATTTAATTTAAATCCAATTAGAACACGAGGCAGTCCGACTGGTACAGCCGATTTTAATAACAGCACTGCTGTCATTTAACGTGAATTTACCAAAGCTTTAAAAAGCTTGGATCACCGAATTCGTCACTAAATGTTTGAAACACACATACACTGGAAGCCCATCCTAGGATGGATAATAAATCCCTGTTCAGCTGCGACTCGACGTTTGTGTTCGAAACTCAAATTCTGGTCCTACTGAAGTGCATTGCGATTTTCCACAAGAATCTGTGTTGGCGCCGTGTCAACCTTTGTTCTCCATCAACGGGATTGAGATTGCCATCTAGACGCCAATTTCCTTTTTAGCAGAAGACATCATATTCAGAATGATCTCGATCTTCTCTAAGCAGACGTTGGGCTTGCTTTTGTTTCGCCCGTCTCAGAACCACTTTCCTTCAACGCTGTACGTCACTAGCCCACTAATGTGTACAAGCAAGAAGACTGCATAATGAAAATAGGTTGATAAGGACGCCATATTGATATGGCGATGCAAAGCGACCGCGGCTGTTCATGCGCGGTCCTTGAGGATGTCCAAAATTGAAGACCAACCTGCTGGTTTCTTATGGAGGGGTTCAGACTGTTCGCCTCTTCATAGTTCCTGAAATGTTAGGCGCATATTAGTGGTCCCATTTAAATACATGATCCAAGCGTTAGCAACTCTGGTTAAAAGGCGATCAATTTGCATTGGAGAGCCCAGAGCAAACGGTAACCCACCATATGAAGGGTTGCTCTATATGTTGTAACAGGTAGACTGAACATTTTGCGAGTGAACAGCAAAAGTTGTTGCCAACTACAAGGCATCCAACTACTGACCAACCGGTCATAAACAATTGTCACGGTTTGCGCCGTATCCTTATAAATAGTGTACAAAATCGAATGGGTTCACCAGAGGAAATTGGCCAGAATAAAGAGTCAGCTGGAACGCCCCGGGAAGTATATTACTCTTCAGATTTGTTAACTATGAACACGCATTCGATTTTGTCATTTCTGAGCCAAGGCTACATATGTTCAAATAAGGCTTCATGCTGCATTACATTAGCTGCCTTACTTGCTTTGAAGTTTGATCATCGTGAAGACCGACGAAGACAATATGGTTCTTACTACCTACACCAAAGCAGGGTTAAAGGAAATGCTTGTGGGTTGAAGTAGAAATTATGGCTGCTTCATATTTGGGCGATTCAGTGAAGTTTCACTTTTTGAGAAAAAGACAGTTAAATTTGTAGTTTTACTTGGCTTTGAAGTTTAGGCTAATTGGTCCGTGTTATAGATTGTTCCATTATTTTGTGCACTGTGTATATGCTAAACGCCTATGCAAAGCTCGAAAAATGCCTGCCAAAAAATTAACATGTTGCGAAATCTACATTGGGTAAGTTGGTTGGTTTGAAACAACCAATGGAAACATGCAACCCAAACCATGGAAGTTTACCATTATCTATCACATTTCACTTTACTCTGATTGTATGAGGTGCATAAGTCAATCGAGATCCACCAAAAGTAAGATCCATCGATAAGATATATTTCTGGTTTCAACGCCTAGGATACTGCTACAATTGCAACAATCTATTATTCTTAACTTATACCCCGAGAAGTGGGTACTCGAATTCGTGCTTGACCAACTTCGAAAAGTTAAGCGTGCTCCCCTGCATCGAACTAGTACTAACAGAAAAGAACAAATACATATTATTTCTTGCCATCTCAGAATAGTTAACCTAAATTATTCATGTAGACTGTGAACAAACTGATTACATGGTGCTCCTACGGTCAATCTCATTTCCCAATAACACCATTTCAGAGTTGTTTGTCCAACTTCCATCCTTTATGCTATTAACAAATGTAAAAAATTGCTGCAGCTTAGTGAATGGTGTTTCCTCAACATGTTTTTTGTATCCCAGTGATTTACAATTATATGTAAAACAAAATTGATCCTTTGAATAATTTACGGATAACAGAAGAAGTTGAAATCATCCGTAGCCATGGGAAGCAGCCCCATTTTCTGTCATCGCGCACACTCCCAGTTTTATCGCATATTTTCATTTGTTTATGCACATACTGTCAATGGAAGAGCCGCATTTTAGCGCTGTCGGTGCTGCATCGTCACGTTTGATCCACACTCGCCAAACAGCTCAACGATAGGCCCAAGTCAATCATCAGATACGCAACGCAATTCAGGTTGGAACAAAGCGCAGACGGCAGTATATGTTCCTGCTCCATTGCTGAAACGGTGACCGTATAATAAAATGACCAGAATCGCACTGCTTTTCATGCATTATCAAACAAATGCCGACCGAGGCATTTCGAACCAAAGCCATCGATCGTTCGGTCGACTGATGTGGTCTGTTTGTGCCTCAACACTTGTCGACCTATCTAGATAAGCATTAAAAGTCTATTGATCCCTTTGATTGGCTGCTTAGCATGTCATCCGACTACACACTAAGAGGTGTAACGTAATCCATGGATTCACACGTGATTAGGCGGGCCACAGAAGCAGGTACGGTTGCGTGTATTTGTTGTTTCAAACTAATTTCCCGTAGGATATCCAGACAACTATTAAAAATGCCCCGGGTATCGCTCAGCAAAGCAAAGAGCCTCAGAGAACAGTCATTGTTACAACATGGTGATCGGTCAAACCACATCAGACAAAAGCTACTAAAAAGTAAACTGGGTTGTGGAGAATTTGACCGTTCAACTTATTACCAGTTTCTCGCAAGCTAAACTAACTAGTAGTTTACTCATCCGATTTGATTGAAACATGCTATATGACATACCAGACTGCCTGTTAGTTACAATTTCTTTTACGAACTTATTCAAAAACGTTAGCCCTATCTGTGCTTCCTTGAGGCTAGGATCTCTTTTGATTACTGCGGCATCGCGCTACACTTAGTTTTTCGTTACCGTGATCTCCAATTGGTACGGAAGCTTAAATGAACCTTTGCATGAACAAAATATTACGACATAATCCGTTGTTCTGTCGTTGGCTCTTATAAAGACAAAAGGAGTCTAGCTTTCGCTACTGATGCAACTACGCAAGCCAATAGAAAATAGTGCTTTTGACCCCTTGATGTCTCATCTGGTCCTCAGGGCAATTTAAGGATTCTGCCTTTTATAATGCACCATATATCTGCTATACAATGCTGCATTACAGATGGCCTACAAAGCCTTCAATCCGGCAGCGTCCTTCAGCCATTCTCTCCTTCAACACCGCATCAAGGGTCAACTTGCTTGTTTGCGATTTTCAGCTAACGAAGTCTATTTCCGCAATTTCTGCATATATCTATG
Organism: Dicrocoelium dendriticum; assembly: GCA_944474145.2. Taxonomy (NCBI): domain Eukaryota; kingdom Metazoa; phylum Platyhelminthes; class Trematoda; order Plagiorchiida; family Dicrocoeliidae; genus Dicrocoelium; species Dicrocoelium dendriticum. The sequence continues at coordinate 14,823,137 of OX104065.1, read as the reverse complement.
TAAATTTACCTGCAACTTTTCCTTGCCCCCATAAGTAATTAGGGTAATCTCTACCATTAAGACTGTGAACCAGCCGCCTGCAGAAATTAGGATTCAAATGAAAGTACAATAAGATTCCAAATAAAACAAATTTATGAAAATAGTTTATTTCGTTCAGTCACAAATATGTGCCACTAAACAAATCGTACCGATCCACTAGACTTTTATCTATTATCAGTTGAATTTAGATTGCTCACAAGCTTAACGTCGTAAAAATTTAGTGTTTCGATAAAATCCCACAGTAAACATCAGCCTTCTACATCGCATACATAGGCAAACAATGAGTTAAAATATCGTTAAACTATTTTGCCGAAATTGCTTACACAAATGTTTGCTTCTGTTGGCTCAGAACAACATTCAGCCCTGTCAAATCTGCACTAAAATTAGCTTTTCGCTACAGTGAACACAACGTTAGACTACGGTTTTAAAAAATACATCCGTTCCAATTTCAACAATCGGTCCGCCACCATCATGTATATATCTATGAACGGTTCATCTCGCTCAATATATGGCGTTTCGGACCATTGCATAGTTTCATCTCGATCATTAGGCAAGTTTATCGTTTTGGAGGTTATTAATGCACCATAATACATTTACGGTATTGCGCTCCATTGGTTTGCAAAACCCTTTTATTGCTAACTCTTTAAACCTGTTGGCTGGGTGCGTTCGGCAGCGGTTGTCGCACAAGACTGCAATTGGCAATCAATTTGCCTGAGCACCATTTGTAAGGGTGTTAGTCAGCCTTCAGGGAATTTCTGGCTTCTTCCGTGGTTAGGACATGTCCGCTTTGCTCGGATTCCAGCAGATGTTTTCAGTAAAATTTCGAAACTCGTAAATATAATCTTTAAGCGGGTTAAAACATGTTATCTGCACATTGTGCAATTCATATCAACTGCGTGCTCAGACGTCTGAGTAAGCAATTTGCAATTTCTTGTCGTTTACATTTTTTATTAGTTCCTCTATTTTCGTTCAGAATTTTTAATATAACGTTTGTCTGTTTCTGGAAATATCTCGGTGATCGAACTGGCCCAGATTCGCCCGATGAATTATTGTAACCGATTGACCTTTTGCTTTACTGAAGAGGTGCTTTAAGCTTAAGCAACCTGACTTCTTTTTTATATACGTTCAAAAACGAGTAGTGTAATGTATTGTGGCATTCTGAAACAAATATTGTGCCTCCTGCCTCCTAGTCTGCAAAATTGAGAGGATACTACCAAATCATTTATGTTAATCCATCAATACGGCAGATATCGACCACAGGATAATCACACATATAGTGGACCATAACTTTCTGTAACCCCAAAGCTAACACCAAAACCGACAGTGTTCTTGCTTAGCAGATGCCCAAGCTTATGACTAAAAGCCGAAAGTCCGAGCTTGCGGCCATTTAAAGACAGATTGCATTACAACCAATGGTGCCCAGATGTTCTGGGCGAATCAGCGTAGCAGTCAACGGGTACGTGACTAGCCTGGTAGATCGCAGCAAAAAGGTTTCTGGTGGGTTCAGAGGCAACAGCTGTGGTACGATGCGTCCACTATGTCCTAGTCCGTTTTGATACGGACTAACAAACTCGGTTTAACCAAATTGTGAACAAGAGCCGCTCCCTCCTTTATCTCTATACCTTATAGTTTATGTGGCATTTCTGGATCAGTGAGCGCTATGTTTTCTTTGCTTCCGCTGCATATTGGCTCATCATCCACATATATTATTTTCAAATAGTTCAACAAGGTTTTAGTCCGACGCACGTTTTTAAGCCAGTAACGATTATCGGGTTAGTTTATGAGCCACTTACACCATCAATCACTATTACCAGGTCAAAATATGCCAACGCCAAGTTAAGTGAAAGCTAAGGTCAAGCAGGAATATGAAACAGTGCGAACACAATGCATGCAAAATATCGAGAGCTTTTCACGGCTGCCCCATGCCCCATAAATATTTGTTTTACTAGGTCAAATGATTTTACTACGGACTTGCTTTCTGATGCCGCCTCTAAGGTGCGAGGAAGTCCGAATGATGGGTTTTAGGTGAGCTAGATACGGGTGGAAAGCTTTGCACTTTGTCTGTGGACGTGCAAGGCATATTATCTAGTCGTTGATTGGTTCCCTCTTTGAAAGATTGTCTAAGCTATGGAGTCTGGAGGTGTGAAATGGTCGGCGCAGGGCTTACATTCCGTAATATAGGTTATATACACATATAATTACATTAGTAAAGTTATGGTACTGAGATCGGTTGAAACACTGAAACCAATTAGCCCGCGAGACTTGAACCGTGGACCTAACATTGCCAACACAGAAACCGGACCAAATATTACGAGGTAAGCAATCAGTTTCATGCAATAATAAAATGCATAAATTCAAAGAACGCGTGGAAGAAAGAAGCCAGCAAAAATGCTTCAAAGGAAGGTGGTTGAACTGTTTGTTGTCCATGGCAATTTTGTTGAAAAGATTTCGTCACCATTAGATACAACATCATCTGTGCGCGGTTAAGTAGCGATTAGGATGTCGAAAACAGCCATGCGATACCATGAACTCAAAGTGACATCACTCACAGCTGCATGTATTTGCTTAGTCGTCTAGCTGTAAAGGATCATCGCTTTAGTATGTAAAAGTCTCCTGAATCGGTTCATCAATGGTTGGATTCACGAGCGACAAACAGCTGGCAAAGGATTGCAAGCTGGATATCTTCCATATTATGATTTGTTTGAGACGAAAAATGCTATACAAATAATCGCATCACGACTGACCGCCTTTAGACTACGAGTTATTTGGTTCAGCTGCAGTAGAAGCCACATTCATGGGTTCAGTGTGACCAAATGTAAAGGGGAAGCAAGTGCACTCGCAATAATATGAATGAGAAGGATTTTCCTGTACATTAATCAAAATTTCTGGTATATGGAACTTGTCATCGGTATTCAACCAATATATCTGCCAATATCAGGAATACTGTGTATACGTCTTTGGGTTACGCCAGGTCGAAGAAAAATGCCTATATTCCAGAGGCAAATTCGCAGATTTCGACACGAATTAGGAAACTTCATTTAAAAATGTGGGTTTCTGGGTACTGCGTACGGAAAGATATGTTTTTGTCCTCGCGCTCAATGAGTTGTAGAAAATCGTTTGAAGCATACGGAGAGAAATAGAAATCAAATATTAAAAGACGACAGCGTTACCTTATGACATGGTGTGTGGCTTTGAGTGGAACAACATTTGAAGAATAATTTCTGCCCTAATTAACTCGAACATGCGTACAACACGCTCATCATTACATTATCCGTGTAACTTAAAATCACGCTGTGTAATACACATTAGCACAGTGCCTTTTAATTTACTACAGTCAAGTGTTGTTGAGCATGTGTATGGTTTCCGTAAACACAAGTGACTGTTTCAGATTTGGTTGATACAGATGGACGCTAATCAGATTTTCATAGATGACCATTTTTATCACTCATCAACCACATCCCATCCGTTAGTGTCTTGGTAGGTTACTAGTCGACTAGTTGGCGGATTAAAAATATCAGGTGTGCACCAAAAAAATGAAGTATAAGTATTGAAGCGTGTTGGTTGTGTATCAGTGCAGTAAACGTATAGAAAGTAGAGGCCGGTCCTAAGAATAAAATGTGAGAAACATAATTTAATAGTGTCACACAAAATATAAAGTAATGATAAAAATGTGACTTATCTCAGAGCAAAAATCCTGTTCATGGGAATTACAGGTCGCAGCCAGTCCGGTCGTGTGACGATTGACTTGTCGTCGTGGGCGTAGCGCATTTTGTTACGGTTATCGAAGCACTAGTAGGAACGGTCTGTGGCGTTCGTTATACGGAAGTACCACTGTAGTCGGTAGCGAGTTCTTGTTGTATATGTACTATACTGTAAGTATGAATCTTCGTTCGGGCCTTCAAACCTATAGGCCTTAAGTGGAAAGATGTATGAATGTAATTCAATTGAGACTTAAATACACGATGTGAGGATGTGGTATCCAAGGCAATCTCGATAAGACTGTAGTAGTTTAGATATGTTGACTTCGGGTTTAATTACACATGCACATGATGACAAAATCTTCAAATCCATAGATAGCGCAACGGAATAAAAGTTCATGGAGAATGCGATCGCACAAGTGCGACGTAATAAAACTTCATATGGGATGTGATCTCACAGATCTCCGCCGTCCCCCGATTATAAAATTATCGCCTTATCGAATGCATAAAGCAGGGCACATAAAGGATAACCTGCTACCTCCAATACAACTGTTCCACTACTTCTTTTGAGATCCTCATTTGCCAACAGTTCTCTAACTGGTGGTTTAATCAATGGATGTTAAGATACAAATGGAGTTCTTTAATCTGTGTTTATCTTCCCTCAAACCCCATATAAGTATAAAGGTATGCAGTTCATTATACCGCAATGCTATCACATTTCGTTGGTGATGTTCTGTGTACTTACCCTATACAATTTCGTCAAGTTATTGCACAGGCCCGCAGGTTAAATACAATGAGTATAGATGCATATTGTCTAGCCCAAACTAGAAGAGGTGATTATCCGAGGTTTATGAACCAGCGGCATTTCGTTGTTTTTGTCCTTGTCGCTCATGCGTCCACCTGATGAGAAACTGATACTGCAAAGGAAAACTACAACGTACCCATCATTTTGATTGCGATCAGTGCTTTCAAATCGCACTGTTACTTTACAATCACCAACCCCTCTGTCAGCACGTGAACCTCGATAATGCGGCGTTACATGGTTGACTAATTCACCCATCTTTGTAGCTATATCATCAATGACGGGTGCGTGTGAGGCCATACGCCGTGTTGATAGAACATTTGGTGGGAGTCGGTCAGCGACTGTGCGGTTTCCAGAACATATATAGGAAAAGATTTTACGTTCCCTGCAGTTGACGGTGCTGTATACTCACATGAACTAAGAGCAACATACCCGGGATTAAACACGTTCCAACTGGGAATGGAGAGCTATAAGTGGCCCGCCGGAATCAAACGCAAATTCGCACTTATTCGAATTCACGGCAGTCTTGGAGATATACGGGATTTCCTCAAGGTCTATGATGCCATGTGTACTGGCTATTAGTAAACACCGTTCAATACCATGAAAGTGAAGCATTTTTCTTTGATGCAAAAATCGGAGGTGCATCAAAGTTAGTGCTCATCGCTGCCTACGAAGCATTGCTGGTTTCGTATGGCTCCAGCAATTAAGAAAGATTGATTAAAGTAGCTGAGTACTATGTAGTGATTATCTTGCTAGTTCCTTAGAACACCAGACAGCAATGAATAAGTTGCGTTGGTTATTATCTTAATCTAACAACCAAGTCCAGCTTGATCTTCAGTATTGCAGATATCTGAGCTGTTCATATGAACAGCCAGTAAAATGAAGGATGGTTTTGAGGAAAAATGATACAGTGATAGCATTTGCCATATTCACGTCGTGGGCTTTTGGAAACAGGATTTCGATGCTATTTCTCATATCGACAGGCGTGTGCACATCTATACCGCATTGCCGCTGACTCAACGGGTAGCCAAATTTCAAATAAGTCGCCACATTAATACCTAAACCGCTACCGCTGGTTCCACGTCAAACCTTTCTGCTGCGATCTACCAGACTAGTCGCGTAACCGTTGACTGCTACGCTGGTTCTCCCATAATATCTAGGTGCCTGAGGTTGCAACGCAAGCTGACTTTAAATGTCTGTGAGCTCCAACTTTCGGCTGCTTAGTCACAAGCTTAGGCTTCTGATATGCAGACATCATGTCGGTTTTGGTGTTAACTTTGCGGTTACCGGACGCTATGGTCCACTGCATATGTGATTATTTTTGGTCCATATCTGCAGTCTTGACGTAAGAGCATAAAAGATCTGTCACTATCCTTCGAAAGATATCACAGATGATGCGCTACTGCGGACTAAGGGAAAAAGGGCAAATTATTTGGCAGCCATTTCAAAATGCTGTAATAAATAAGGCCACTCGTTTTTTAGAGTAGTATCAAGTAAAAAGTCTGATTTGGTTTTGCTTAGGGCACTTTTTCAGTAAAGCGAGTTCAATCGGTTCACAGTAATACTTCAGGCGAATCTGGGTCAGTTCGATCCCGCAGACTTTATCAGAAACGGACAAATGTTCCAGTAGGAAATCCTGAATAAAAAAGAGGAAGCTGATGAAGACGGTAAGCGCAAACAAATTGCAAATGGCTTATTCAGACTCTGAGTACGCAGTTGATATGCAGTGTACCTGGTCATCAATAATATTTTTTAACTAGCTTATAGATTATATGTAGGGG
>OX104065.1:14793008-14816419 GCA_944474145.2 Dicrocoelium dendriticum | reverse complement strand
AACTGCTATGTCAACGGTAGACCATCCTCATAATTGGAGAGCTAGAAAAATGCTGTCGATCAATGAGCCTTTAAACCAGAGAAAGTTCAGCAAAGCAACTTAAAAAGAAGGTAGATTGAACGAAAATGCTGCATTTTAAAGATTTAGTACCATTAGTAATACTGTGTTTTGTTTACAGTCATTCTAATCAGTGTTTAATTTGGGTTACATAGCGCAATACAAGTTGGTCCTATGATTGATGAACTGCTAAGGTGCGGCCAAGAAAATTGTACGTACAATGCTCTTTTTAAATATACACCCGGCAATTCACTATGGGATTGTCCCTTGGTTTAGCATTGTTAATGCATATAATTTTCATTTCCGTAATACTGTTTCAAATATTTGTCTTCAAGAATATTTGCACAATAGAATCCTCCTTATTGCGTGAAACCTGAAAAATTAGGTCTCTTATTAAAATATCTGCATACAAATTGTTCAGTTTTAAGCAAAGCATAAAAGAGCGAACATAATTTAAATTTGAAATTGGTTATTATATTTTTAAACTTAAATGCTTCACGTCGCTTAGGGAACATAAGGTCCAACAACTACTTCGGCGTTGCTTCTTATAAGATAGTTGCTTTGCTCCAATGAGATACAAAACTGCATCCAGCAGAATGTTTGCTAGTGGGCATTATTCTTGTAGGATTAACTGCATATGGTCCATAAATAAAATACAAGAATTCCATTGCAAATGCTTTCTGAAAGCGAATGCGATGCGATTTTTACCTAGCTGTAACATATCTATTCTGAAACATCAAGGGTGTATAAGTAACGAATCCATGTATCCGGAATAAGTAATAGTTGATTGAACTTCAACAGTCAGAACACTGTGGATAATTTCAAACATTTTTGATATGCGGCTACATTAGTCAGTATTGAACACTTACCACAGCTTTCCACGTTTCAAGTGCGCGCATATACAGTGGGATGTTTGACAGAGTGTTGCTGCGTGTGACAAAAATAACGAGTAGGCCATTTTAATCATAATGGTAAGGGGCACGATTTGTTACGGCTTTTCCAGATTGAGGTTGCCATCAACGTATACCTTAAATAACGGTGGACCAAGATTATCTCCTTGGCTGACCCCGCAGACAACATCGTTCGACCAAGTTGCGTACAGTTTTATTTGTATCCCCTGTAATAAACGAGTGAGCTTCTATCTAAAGCAACCGATTAAAGAATATACTAACCAAGATCCTTAATGTTTGCTAGAACAGAGTTATGAGGTTTGCAATCCGAGACTTTATACAGATCGTACTGGATATCAATCGCAGGAAAGCCACGATATAGAAAATAATAAGTTGACATCGATTTAGAATTTCACTTGATGATACGTTTATTATTATTATTATTTATATGATGCTTTGTCATCATTGATAAATGGAAACTGATTGTTTTACTTGTTGAACATTGGTTGTGGTCGGGCATCATTTTGCCTTTCTTCCACTTATCCTGTATGGCGCTGGAAATGAGATTTCGTGTATTTAGCAGGAGGCGGTCTTCATCATTTCGAATAAAATGGAGAGACTAAGCAAAATCTTCAGTAGCTTTACAAAAGTTCTGTCTTGTAGAATTAAATTCAAACGGTATTGCGCTGAACGTGCTATTTCAAAATATAAGTTTACGAACAAGCTAGTATTATTATAGAAGGTACATAAAAGGTTTTAAACGCTGCCTGTGGCAATTGGAAAATTGTTGTAGTAATTTTTTAAATATTACAAAGATGGCGGGCATGTTTAATATATTTCACTTCAACAGTTATCCATACTCATATTTATGTGCAAATTAATCCTAACTGAACTAAATATCGGTTCGGAATGTTGTTCAAACTCGTAAATTTTGCTTTGACGATAGAGTGCCAGTGATAGACTTATTACACATAATCCGCTGATGAATATTTCTATTACATGGCAATTTGTCATACCAGCAAACCGAAAGCTGACAGTTATCATCCGATCTATTTTGCTTAGCTTTTATGTGTATGGCTTACTGATTCGTAGCTGAAGTAAGTTAATACCTCCTCTCCACTACGTAGGTATTTATACTCGCACATCATTTACCACAATAGCACAATCCTAGTTTCCTTAAACATAAGAACTTTAGGTTGTTGGATATAATCCTGAAATCCGGACGAAAATCTAAACGGGCTGTTTTTTTCAAGAGCTTTACTACGTTCAGCATTTTTCCCATAACGCCATTTTGAATTGCAGACACGTTTAACTTATACGCACAAGCTACCCTAGGGTAACTAATAAACTGGATTTAAATGGCTGCAGCGCTTTCTAACCCTAACTCCAAACAATGTCAGCATAACTGGTTGAATTTCTAGCTGCGGTAAAAATAGTATATCGATTTGGATTTTCCCATGTGCCGATTGCTTTCGTGTAAAGTGTAATGTAATGCGGTCTAGTACTCACTTTGAATATATTAACTAGCAGTAATCACGTTACATGTTTCACATTTCGGAAAATTTGTCATCGCTTTTTGCGTCAATATTTGCCAATATTTTCGAATCGGAGTTTTATATTTCAGAGGCAACGATCTTGGAAGCGAGTAGCTTCAATAGCTTGTGTGCAGTCTGAATCATTCTGTTGCCATCAGCTCTGTGATTTGGACCATGGAGTTTGCCTTAAACACTTCCATATGTCAAGTTGGCTTACCTTCTCTTCCAGAAATAACTCACCCGCACATATCCAGCCTTTGTAATCAGTACACTCCGACACATTGCGAAAGTTCCATCCTCTGTTGTTTTACGGATCTTGATTCTCCAGTGTGTGAAACACCGAGTACCGAAGACACGCACAAAGCATGAGGTAAGGAAGGTCAGAATGAAGTCAGATATTGTCAAACAGCATGTGGAGCAGTTACTTTTTGCCATAATCTAGGAACGACGGCAGAAAAGAGACCTTGAAATTCAGCGATCTTTAAAATTTCCGCGTTTTGTAAACCAACTATTTACGTAGGCTGGTTTCTGCGCCTTCAGTTTTAGTAAATAATAATGAATGTGTTCTTTAACTTAGGTGAGAAAGTCATGAAAATTTTCTATATTTCTTCTCTTAAAAGGAAGATAATATATAAAGAATACAAAGATTTGTTGTAGGATCATCTTTGTCTTAGGAAGAATACTGTTTCTATGGTGTGTGATGAGTAGCTGAACGCTCAAACTGCGATATTATCCACTGATGTGCCTTATCTCTAAGGTCAAACGGAGTACGCTCCACTAAGCTTGCTACTGATCCAGCGCTCGCTGCAATTTTTTGATGACAATCACTTATTTCTAGCAAGCATTAACTTCCGACACAACATCCATGGCAGGATGACATGGCGCATGCAAGCTTATGATCATCTTTGCGAGCAAATCGATTAAATGACGATCGGTTCCAGTCAGAGAGATTTTGCCAAAGCTACTTGTCTATTTGGAGCACGAGCACGGACCTTGATCACCCACTGTTATATGCTGACCTACGGATGATTGCAGCGCAATTCCGCAACGATAATGTGAGTAAATAGACAAGATTCAGCTGGCCAATAAAGGTTTTCCGAATGCGTCTTAAAGTAGCTATAGAGTGAGGAATGAGTGAGCGCTCACCCAAACGGATTTGAGTACCAATGGTTGCATATTCAGCAGACGTTGTTAGCAGCTGCCATGTTTACATGGGCAAACCAAATCGCCAACGGGACTTTAGGTTCCTACTTTGTTTCTGAAACGCTTATCTGCAGCCGATATATTCGGGATAGAGCAAACACAATAAGATTCACACACACCACAGGCAAAGCTTCATACTAGACTGAAAATTGACCACCAAGCCTGGTGGTCCTATAGGGTTTCGGAAGAGAAGAGTGTTGCTCGGCTCTTGGTAGTCATCAGATGTTATACCGTTTGATGGGGAAAACAGAAAGCAGTATGTATGGTGTTAGCTTGACCATACGTGTTAACAGTTTTCAGCCAATCCGCACCTATTCAGAGGGTTTGGAGTTTTCGGATGAACACTTGGAAATGCAATGCAGACAACATTAGTAGCCATCTTTCTTATCTGCCATTTAACGTCCTACTTCCTGAGCCGTCCACTTGGATCCATCATCATGTGGGAAAGTCGAGTGTGAAATCGGACTGTTATAATGGTGAATGACTGTAGCAGCAGTTTAACATCCTCCAGCTCTCTTCAAGAGCATGAGTTACGCAGTCACATACAAATTACTCACCGTATTTTTAAAGATGTGGGACAAATCTGCCCCAGCCGACAGAGGCCACATTGTTATAATCAAAAGCTAGTCATGTTTGGTTCGGCGAAGGTTTTGAGGAAGCTGCAATCGTTGCGCTCTATATTTCACCCGGTATTGACAACATTCGTTGAAAGCACTGCAAGTGGTACAAGAGAGGATTGCGGAGCAAATTACCAGCTTTTTTAAACGTGCCTTGAAGTAAACCAGATTTCCAGCGCTTGTAGGCGGTGTACACTTAATCTGATTTCTATAGTTGACAGCAACTAGGATTCCGCTAAATTTCGCCCCACGGAGTACATCATAGCTGAGACACAAATGGACCATAGAAAAGCCTTGCATTATAGCACCGAAGCAAAACGAAATCCGTCGGTGACCGTCATTTAATACAAATCTAATAAGAACACGAGGCAGTCGGGCTGGAACAGCCTATTCTAAAACCAGCACTGCTGCCATTTATCGTAAATTTACCAAGCTTTAAAGAGCTTGGATCACCGAATTCGTCACTAGGTTTTTGAAACACACGTTCATTGGAAACTTATACTAGGACGGATAAAAATTCCCTGTTCAGCTGCAGCTCGACGTTTGTGTTCGAAACTCAGATTCTGTTCCTACTGAGGTACACTGCGATTTTCCACAAGAATCTTTGTTGGCGCCGCGTCAAACGTTGTTCTCCATCAACGAACTTGAGCTTGCCATTTAGACGAAATTTAAAAGCTATCTATTTGCATTGGAGAGCCCAGAGCAAAGGCTAACCCACAATTTGAAGGGTTGCTCTATATGTTATAACAGGTAGACTGAAAATTTTGCGAGTGCACAGCAAAAGTTGTTTTCATCTACGAGGCATCCACCTACAGACCAACCGATGCTAAACAATTGTCACGATTTGCGCAATATCCTTATAAGTAGTGTACAAAAATTCTTTGGGTTCACCAGATGAAATTGGCCACGATAAAGAATCAGCTGAAATGCCCCGGGAAGTATATTACTCTTCAGATTTGTTAACTATGAACACGCATTAGATTTTTTCATTTCTGAGCCAATGATACCCGTGTTCAAATATTTATTCATGCTGTATTATATTATCTGCATTACTTGCTTTGAGGTTTGTTAATCGTGAAGACGGACGAAGCAATATTGTTTTTACTACCTACACGAAACCAGGGTTAAGGGATTCGCTTGTGTGTTAACGTGGAAATTATGGTTGCTTCCTATTCGGACGATTCAGTGTAGTATCGCCTTTTGAAACCATGCTCTTTACATTTGTAGCCTTGCTTGGTTTTAAAGCTTAGGCTAATTGGTCCGTGTTATAGATTGTTCCATTGTTTTCTGCACTGTGTACATGCTAAACGCCTACGCAAAGCTCGATAAATGTCTGCCCAAAATTAACATGTTGCGATATCTACACTGGGGATACTGGTTGGCTTGAAACAATCCAGGGAGCCAAGCAAGCCAAATCATTGAAGTTTACCATTATCTGTCACTTTTCACTTTACTCTGATTGTATGAGGTGTATAGGTCAGTCGAGAACCACCAAAAATGAGATCCATCTGTAAGAGATATTCTAGTGTCAACGCCTAGGATACTGCTACAATTGCAACAATCTAACATGTCTGACTCATACTCTGAATACTGGGTACCCGAATTCGTGCTTGACCAACTTCAAAAACATTAAGCGTGCTTCGAACCACTATTGCAAGAAAGTAACCAATATATTTGGTTTTATGCTATCTCATACAGTTAACCTAAAATATTCATGTAGAATATGAACAAACTGATAAACCTGAAGACGAATATGTTGCAGTGCTACGACGGTCTACCTCACAACTCAATATCACCAGTTAAATTATTGTCAGTGCAACTTCATTTTTCTACGTTATACGACACTTGAGGAAATTGGTTGCAACTTAGTGATTGGTGAAAGTTGAACTTATTTTTTCTATCCCAGTGATTTGCAATTAGATGTATAACGAAATCGGTTATTTTAGGTAAGTCACGCATAGCACCAGAAGCTGAAGTCATCCGTAGTGTGGCTAAGCAAACCGATTTCTCTGTCATCGCTCACATTCCCAGTTTTATCCAATCGTTGCACCAGATTACGCACGTACCGCTGCACACGACGGGTCGCATTCCAGAGCTGTCGGTGTTGCACAGTCACATTTGACCCCCACTCGCCAAACGGCCCAACGATAGGCCCGCGTCAGTCATCAGGTAGGCAACGCAATTCAGGTTGGAACAAAGCGCAGACGGCAGTATATGTTGGTGCTCCATTGCTGAAACGGTGACCGTATAATAAAATGACCAGTATCGCACATCTTTTCATGCACTATCCAGCAAATGCCGACTGCGGCTTTTCGACCCAAAGCCCTGGATCGTTCGGTCGACGCTTGTGGTCTGTTTGCGCCTCAACACTTGTCGATCGGTCTGGATGAGCATTCGAGGTCTATTGACCGTTTTGCATGGCTGCTTAGCATGCCATACGACAACACACTAATAGATGTAACGTAATCCATGGATTCACACGTGATTAGGCGGGCCAAAGAAGCAGTTACGGGTGCGTTTATTTGTTGTTTCAAACTAATTTCCCGTTGGATATCCAGACAACTATCAGAAATGCCCCGGGTATCGCGCAGCGAGGCAAAGGGCCTCAGAGAACAGCGCGAGTCATTGTTACAACATGGCGAGCGGTCAAAACATATCGGGCAAAAGCTACTAAAAAATAAACTGGGTTGTGGAAAATTTGAAACTTTCAAATTAATTCAAGTTTCTCGCAAGCTATACTAACTAGTAGTTTACTCATCCGATTTGATTGAAACATGCTCCATGACATACAAGACCGCCTGTTAGTTACAATTTCTTTTACGAACTTAGCCAATATTATGGCCCTATCTGTGATTCCTTGAGCCTGGGAGCTCTTTTGATTCTGCCGGCATCGCACTACACTAAGTTTTTCGTACCGTGATCTCCACCTTGGACTCTATCTTAAAAGAGACATTTCCATGAACGAAATATTACGAAATAAGCCGTTCTCTCGTGGGCTGTTATAAAATCAATAGGAGTCCAGCTTGCGCTACTGATAAAACTAAGCAAGCCGATAGAAAATTGTGCTTTTGACCCTTTCATGTCTCATCGGGTCCTAAAGGCAATTTTAAGGATTCTGGCTTTGCTTATGCTCCATATTTCTGGTAAACAAATTGCTCCTATGTAACAAAGCTGCATTACAGATGGCCTACGAAGACCTCAATCCGGGAGCGTCTTGCAGCTGTTCTCTCATTCAACTCCGCATCAGGGGTCAACTGGCTTGTTTGCGGTTTTAAGTGGACGAATTAATTTTCCGCAATTTCTGCATATATCTATGTAAATATCCCTGCTAATTTTCCTTGCCCCCATAAGTAATTAGGGTAATCACTACCTTTAAGACCGTGAACCAGCCGCCTGCATAAATCAGGATTCAAAAGGAAGAACATTACAGTACAAATAAAACTAATTTATGACAAAATAGTTTATATTGTTCAGTATTTAATACGTGCCAATGAACAAATCGTACCGAACCACTAAAATTTTATCTTTTATTCCATTGAATCCAGGGTGCCCGCAAGCTTAACGCCGTATAAATTTAGTATTCCGCTAAACTCCCAGACAAAATATATGCCTTCTACACGGCATACATTTGCATTCAAATAGTCAAAATATCGTTAAACTATTTTTCCGAAATTGCTTATACAAATGTTTGCTTCTTTTGGCTCAGTACTATATTCAACCCTGTCGAATCTGCTATAAAATTAGTTTTTATCTACAGTAAACACAACGCTGGACTACGGTTTTAAAGATACTCCTGTAAAAATACACCCGTTCCATTTTCAACAATCGGTCCGACACCATCCTGTATAAATATTTGGACGGTTCATCTTGCGAGATATTTAGCTTTTCGAAACATTTAATAGCTTCATCTCGATAATTGTGCAAGTTCACCAATTTACAGGTATTTAATGCACCATAATACCTTTACGGTATTGCCATCCATTGGTTGGCAAAGCTGCTTTATTGCTAACTCTTTAAACCTGTTGGAAGTGTGCACTTAATAGGGGTTGTCTCACACGACTGCAATCGGCAACCAATTTGCCTGAGCACCATTTGCAAGGGTGTTAGTCAACCTTCAGGGAATTTCTGGCTTCATTCGTGGTTACGACATTCCTGATTTGCTCGGATTCCAGCAGTTGCATTCAGTTGGATTTCTGAAACACGTACATATAATCTATAAGCGAGGTAAAACACATTATTGATGACCTGGTGCAACGCATATCAACTGCGTTCACATTCTTTATCAGCTTCCTCTATTTTCATTCAGAATTTGCTAACAGAACATTTGTCTGTTTCTGGTAATATTTCGGTGATCGAACCGGCCCAGATTCGCCGGATGAATTATTGTGATCGATTGACCTTTTGCGTTATGGTAAGGTGCTTTAAGCGAAATCGAACCTGACTTCTTGTTTGATACTACTCCCAAAAAAGAGTAGTCTCATGTATTGCAGCATTCTGAAACCGAATATTGTGCCCTCTGCCTCCTAGTCTGCAAAGTTGAATTTGCCAGATCATTTATGTTAATCCATCAATACGGCAGATGTCGATCAAAGGATAATCACACATACAGTGTACCATAACATTCTATAACCGCAAAGCAGCAGCCCAAGCTTATGACTAAGAAGCCGAAAGTCGGAGCTCGCGGCCATTTAAAGACAGTTTGCATTTCAACCAGTGGTATCCAGGTATTATGGGAGAATCAGCGTAGCAGTCAAAGAGTACTTGACTAGTCTGGTATATATCAGCAGAAAGGTTTTGGTTTTGAACAGGGGCAACAGCTGAGGTAGTAATGCGTCGAATATGTCTTAGTCAGTTTCGCTACGGACTAGCACACTCGGTTTATATCAACTACGGACAATTGTCGTGTCCTCCCTGACCTCTATTACTTATAGTTTATGTGGCTTTGCTGGACCAGTGAACGCCATGTTTTTTGATTCCGCTGCATATTGGCTCATCATCCACATATATTATTTGCAAATAGTTAAAAACATTTTAGTCCGACGCAAGTTTTAAGCCTCTAACGATTATCTGGTTAGTTTATGAGTTACTTACAACATCAATCATTTTTGCTTGGTCAAAATATGCAAACATCACGCTAGGTGAAATCTAAGGTAAGCAGGAATATGAAACAGTGCGAACACAATGCATGCAAAATATCGAGAGCTTTTAACGGCTGCCCCATGCGCCATAAATATTTCTTTTACCAGGACAAAAGACTTTACAACGGACATGCTTTATGATACCGCCTCTAAAGTGCGAGGAATTCCGAATGATGCGCTTCAGGCGAGGAATCTACGGATCGAACGCTACGCACCTTGACTGTGGACATGAAAGTTAAATTCTCTAGTCTTTGTATGGTTCCCACTTTGAAACATTTTCTAAGCTATGGAGTCTGGAGGTGTATAATGGTCGGCGATGGGCTTACATTCCGTAATATAGGTTATATATATATCATTACATTAGCAAAGTTAAGGTACTGAGAACGGTTGAAACACTGAAAACAGTTAGCCCGCGAGACCTAAAACGTGGACCTAACGTTGCCAACACATGACTACTGAACCTAATATTTCGAGGTGAGCAATCATTTTCATGTAATAATAAAATGCCTAAATTCAAAGAACGCGCGGAACAAAGAAGCCAGCAAAAATGCTTCCAAGGATGGCGGTGGAACTTTTCGTTGTGCTTGGCAATTTCGTTGCAAAGATTTTGTCGCCATTTGAGATAACATCATCCGTGCGTTGTTAAGTATTGCTTAAGATGTCGAAAACAGCCATGCGATACAATGAACTCGAAGTAACAACATCACTCACAGTTTCATGTATTTGTTTATTCGTCTAGCTGTATAAGATCCTCGCGTTATTATGTAAAATTCTCCCGGATCGGTTCATCAATGGTCGGATTTACAAGCGATAAACAGCGGGCAAAGTATTGCAAGCTGGTTAGCCTACACATTACGATTTGTTTGAGCCGAAAAATGCTTTTCAAATAATCGCTTCACAACTGGCCGTCTTCAGGCCACGGGTTATTTTGTTCAGCTGCATTAGAAGCCACATTCACGGGTACATTGTGAACAAGTATAAAGGGGAGGCAAGTGCAGTCGCAGTAACATGAATACGAAGGATTTTCCTGTAATTTAACCAAATTAGAATTTGTCATCGGTCGGCCAATTTCAGGAATACCTTGTATAAATATTTAGTTTACGCCAGGTCGGAGACAAATGCCTAAATTCCAGTGGCAATTTCGCGGAATTCAATCCGCATTAGGATAATTCATTTAAATATGTGGGATTCCCGGTTCGGTGTACAGACACATATTTATTTGTCCAGGCGCAATGAGTTGTAGAAAATCGTTTGAAGCATACGGGCAGAAATATAAATCAATTATTAAAAGACGACAGCATTGCCTTATGATGTAGTGTGTGGTTTTGAGTGGAAACAATGTGAATAATAATTTCCGCTCTAACTAACTCTAACATACGAACAACTCGCTCGTCATTACATTAGTCACTGTGACTTCCAAAAATGGTGTATAATAGACATTAGCACAATGCCTTTTAATTTACTGCAGTCAAGTGTTGTTGCGCATGTGTATGGTTTCGGTAAACGCATGTCACCGTTTCAGATTTGGATGATAGAGTTGGAAATAAGCATATTTTCATAGATGACCATTTTATCACTCTTCAACCACATCGGATCTCCGCTGTCCCTCGACGATAAAATTATCGCCATATCGAATGCATAAAGCAGGGTACATAAACGATAACCTGCTACCTCCAATACAACTTTTTCCATTAATTCTTTCCAGATTCTCTTTTGCCAGCAGTTCTCTAACTGGTAGTTTAATCAATGGAGTTTGAGGTACAAATGGAGTTCATTAATCTGCATTTATCTTCCCCTAACACCAATATAAATATACAGGTAAGCAGTTCATTATACCGCAATGCCAGTACATTTCGTTGGTGATGTTCAGTGTTCTTATCCCAAACAATTGCGTCAAACTGCTGCACAGGCCAGCAGGTTAAATACTACGAGTGAAGATGCTGATTGTCTACCCCAAACTAGAATCAGTGATCATCCCGAGCTTTATGAACCAGCAGCATTTCTTTGTTTTTTATTATGTTGCGCATGCTTCCACCTGATGAGAAACTGATGCCGTCAAGGAAAACTACAACTTACCAGTCATTTGGATCACGAACAGTTCTTTCAAATCGCATTGTTAAGTTAGAACCACCAGCCCATTTATCAGCACGTGAACCTTGATAATGCGGCGATACATGTAGTTGAATAATTCGCTCATCTTTGCAGCTGTATCATCATTGATGGGTGTGTGTGAGCCCATACGTCATGATTGATAGAACATTTGTAGGAGTCGGTTAGCGCCAGTGTGGTTTCCGGAACACGGATAAGCCTAGATATTCCATTAAGTGCAGTTGACGGTACTGTCGACTCAAATAAACTGAGACCAACATATCCGGGTTTAAACACGTTCCAACTGGAAATGTAGAGCTATAAATGACCCGCCGAAATCAAACGTAAAATGGAAATCCTTCGAATTGACGACAGTCTTGGAGACATACGGGATTTTTTCACGGTATTAGACACCTTGTGTAATATTTAATAGTAAACACTGTTCAATACCATGCAAGTGAAGTTTTTTTCTTCGATGCAAATATCGGAGGTGCACCAAAGTCATCGCTCATCGCTGTCTACGAAGCATTGCTGTATTTGTATGGCTCCAGCGAGTAAGAAACATTGAAGAGATAGCTGGCTAGTTCCTTAGAACACCAGACAGCAATGAATAAGTTGTGTGGGCTATCATCTTAAGCTAACTAACAAGTCCAGATAAATCTTCAATATTGCAGATATCTGAGCTGCTCACATGAACAGCCAGTAAAATAAAGGATGAATTTGAGGCAAAAATGGTACAGTGATACCATTTGCCATATTCACGCCGTGGGCGTTGGGAAACAGGAGTTCGATGATATTTCCCATATCGACAGGCGTGTGCCAATCTATCCCGCATTGCCGCTGACGCTACGGGTAGAGTTTTCAAATACATCGCCGCATTAATACCTAGCCAGTTGCCACTGGTTCCACGTAAAACATTTCTGCTGCGACCTTTCAGACTAGTCGCCTCACCGTCGACTGCTACGCTGGTTCTCCCATAAAATCTAGATGCCAGAGGTTAGAAAGCAAGTTGACTTGCAATGTCCGCGAGCTCCAACTTTCGGCTTCTTAGACACAAGCTTGGGCCCCTGATATGCAGATATCTTGTCGGTGTTGGTGTTAGCTTTGCGGTTACTGGACGTTATGGTCCACTGTCTATGTGAATATTCTGTGTTCGATGTCTTCAGTCTTGAAGGGTAAGCATAAATGACTCTCTCTATCCTTATAAAGCTATTACAGTTGATGCTGTGCACTGCGGACTAGGGGACATAGGGCAACATTTTTGGTTGCCCTTTCGGAATGCTGTGATAAATGAGGCTACTAGTGTTTTATAGTAGTATCAAACAAGAAGTCAGGTTTAATTTCGCTTAAAGCACCTTACCATAACGCAAAAGGTCAATCGATCACAATAATTCATCCGGCGAATCTGGGCCGGTTCGATCACCGAAATATTACCAGAAACAGACAAATGTTCTGTTAGCAAATTCTGAATGAAAATAGAGGAAGCTGATAAAGAATGTGAACGCAGTTGATATGTGTTGCACCAGGTCATCAATAATGTGTTTTACCTCGCTTATAGATTATATGTACGTGTTTCAGAAATCCAACTGAATGCAACTGCTGGAATCCGAGCAAAGCAGGAATGTCGTAACCACGAATGAAGCTAGAAATTCCCTGAAGTTTGACTAACACCCTTGCAAATGGTGCTCAGGCAAATTGGTTGCCGATTGCAGTCGTGTGAGACAACCCATATTAAGTGCACACTTCCAACAGGTTTAAAGAGTTAGCAATAAAGCAGCTTTGCCAACCAATGGATGGCAATACCGTAAAGGTATTATGGTGTATTAACCAACTCCAAAGCGGTAAAGTTGCACATTTTTGAGATGAAACAATGCAATGGTACGAGAAGCTATATATTTAGCGAGATAGACCCCTCGTGCATTTATACATGATGGCGGCGCACCACCAGCTGCTTTGGGATTTGCTATACTTTTAGTATGTTATGTTTAAAACCGTAGTCCAGCGTTGTGTTCATTGTAGCGAAAATCTAATTTATAGCATATTCGACAGGGTTGAATATAGTTCTTAGCGAGAAGGTGCCAATATTTGTTTTTGTAATTTTGTCAAAATAGTTTACTTTATTTTGACTTATTATATGCCTATATATGCGATGTACAATGCAGCTGTTTATACTTGTATTTCAACGGAACACTAATGTATCACGATGTTAAGCTTCCGAGCATCCTGGATTCAATGGAAAAAGGAGGAAACTCTGGTGTATCGTTTCATATAATTCATTGACACATTTTTTGCCAAAACTAATTGCACTTTCTTGACATAAATCATTTTTATTTGGAAGCTAATATACTTTCTTTGGGGTCATGATGTAACAGACCACTGTTTCAGGTCAATAACAGTAGCGAAACCCCTCGTTACTTCTAAAGGCTAGGGAAAGCTGCAAGAATAATGAAACGGACGCTACCAGAATTTCCGGAAAGCCAAATTTGGCACTTGGAAGCCTCAATCAAGCAAGTTGCTCGTTTATGCTTAGTTTAGGTACCTAACCGCTGCAGGAGGCTCCTGTTTAAATGGCTTAGTAGACCATCTGATAGACAGCTTCGTTTACTCCGGAGCGCAAATTATCAATCAGAAATATGGAGTAAAATCAAAGCCCCTACCCTTAAAATTGCAATGATTACCAAATGAGGAATGAAGTGGTCAAAAACATTATTTTATTTTGGTCTGCGAAGTTCAGGAAGTCCAAATGAACTTTCAAAATACAATGAGAGAACAACCGCCAATTTCGTAATATTTTATTAATGGAAATGTCACCTTTAAGCTGGAGTCCAGTTGGAAATGTGTCGGCTGCGTGTAGGTGTTTCACAGAATAACTTAGGACCCAATGTCCGTTCGGCTAGCACTTACTCACTCTTCCTTCTAGCCAATTGGATACATCTTATATGCGCTTTGCCGAGCGGTCGCAAAATCTGTCCTCCTGCGTTGTTCGCCACTAAATCTTTGGATTTATTCTCACGGAGAACTACGTGCCATCATTCGACTTGGCTCCGCGAGGTAATCTCACCACTCTTCATCTATTTGATCGATCTTTCGCGGATCACCAGCAAACTGTGCTTTTGCAACTTCGAATTCAGCCGTATCAGAACCTGATAGGAGGGTTCATTTTTCCTCTTGTAGCACAAGAACTATTGTAATTTTTTGTAATCATCTGTTTAAGAGTCACCCGATTAGCCTACTACCAATCCTTCAAGTCGCTGTACAAAGCGGTTGTCATCAATTTGATCCACCCTTGGACCATCCACTGTCGTCATTAGACAGTATTTCCAAGTCACCTTGCTTTGCCTCAATCCTACGTCGCATCGCTGCCTGCCCACTTACCGACTAGTTCGATAACACGCACGTCGTCTCTCTACCCCAAGGAACGTGTGACATATCAGGCAGCGACAAGCCTGAACCCGCTGAACTCAAACCAGCGCCGATAGCCACGCAACGGTGCATCAATACCTCTATCCTTTTGCTGTCCGTTAAAAGAGCACGCCTAATATGAACATGTCTCGTATGAACAGCAATCGCTAGTTATGTGCTAAAGTTGTAAAAAGTGGTCTGGTGTGTACCATGTGTTTGAACTCCTATCACACTGCCCGCCTTGGGAAAGGTTCGACGAAAATAAACACCGCAGAGACGTTTTGGTTCTGTCAATTATGCAATTTTATCCCATTTGTTAGCTGTCTATCTGTGCTACTGAAGTGGTGTGAAAGCCTAACCGAAGCGGTCGAGCAACCGTTGAGCACCAGAGTTAAACCCATGGAAGTAAACGAACCTGCACTTGTAATTGAAAATAACACCCCGAATTCCATAGTCAGGCCAAAGAAGTGAGACTGGCGTCCTAACCGAACCCCAACGACTCAGCTTTCAGCAGTATCTACCCTATCCTCTCTTCCTCGTATAATTAAAAACATTGCCTACAGCGCCCCTGCCTCAACTTCTGTACTGTGTACTGCACCTAGTAATATGTTCGCTACACTCAAGACCTTAAGCTACAGTAAACCAGCAATAGTGAAAAACCCGGCAACGTATTCATCGGTTGGAGCCAAGAAAACACTGGAAAGAGCACCGGTAACCGTTGTCCCCCGACTAGAGAAAACTAAGTGTCGCAGCATGGATCGCACCCATCAGCGCCCTTCACAAATTCACCAAAAACACCCGATACTAAGCCTTCGAAACCAAAAACAAATGCCATCAGGCGCAACCATGGTGCCGTAAACATTGCATGCACAAATGTCCCCCGAATCCAAATCCAATACAATTAAGGGTAAGTTGACGGACGATCGAAATCAGTGGGGTTCCATCTGTACATCGATGAGTGTCCATGTTAATCCCAAGAAATTAAAAAGAATCCCGTGCTACCCAAACGCGTTGCACTACGGCGATCCCCGGTTATTTCGGGTAACATTAAACTCGGCGGACGAGACTGATGCCGTTTTACTGTCTGCAATTCGTCTCCGCAACGACTCAAGTGGAGTGCGCATACTACCCGAAATCCTGTGGAAAGAACGTTCAGTGGATCTCGCTAACGGAGAGAGGTACAGAAAAGTCAAGATAAGGAAACAATGATTGTTCTCGATGTTCTCGTGATTACTGATTCCTCTTCCGACGATGCACAGATGCACGACCGCGAGCAACGGTACAAAATCCAGGAGGCTCTTTCTCTCCTGGTCAACTCGTTGACAAGGATCCCCATATGGCCAAACTATAAGGGATGAGGTCCCAGGCTGTTAAAACTTGTGTTAACATCAGAACAAAAAGCACAAACCCTACTAAAGAACTGGACTAAATTCCGTCGCAGTTCGCCAACAGAATGTTTTCTGAAAGCAGCGGAAGCATCAGCACTTATGTTTACAATTCCGTAGAGGTACAACTCTCAATGAAAACGCCAACTGCAGGACCCGAATCGTAGGTTGAAGAGTAGCCATAATATCCGGATTGATACAGCAGAGCACGAACAAACACCGGGATCCGGCTCATCTGTACCTGCTTATTTATCAAATAAATCTCCAGGGTCTGCAACCCTTTCAAAAAACGATTAGTCGACGACTATTTATTGCTTGGCGTATGCTATTTTGCTTCATCCATCCAATCTTACACCATTTTAGTCTCCGAGAAGCTGTCGTTCATGTACGCAAGTGCTTAGCATCTATTCAGCAAATTATCTAATTTAAGACTTGGACACGCGTCTGCAGCTTGGAACCTATTCGCTGACACCGAAACGTGGTTGCGCTTCTAGATAACGGATGCTGAAATTTGGCTAAAAGGCATGTCCGTTGTCCGGAAGGATTGAACCAGGAAAGGTAGTGGGGTAGCCTTTTACTTCTGTAACAACATGCAATGCGAACCCGTCAACCATTCGGAAAGGACGTACCTGACACCACTTGGTGTAATTTCCGACTGGCAGGGAACGATCTTGTCCTATTGGTTGTTGTTTACCGCCCACCATCATCTACCCCTGAGATGCACAGCAATTTGACGGCTTTGTTGAGGCAAGTGATAAACAGGATGTTAAATCACATTTTTGTCACCGGTGATTTCAACATACACGCTGTCGAATCCCAGGCCACACCAGGAGAGCAATTCAAAGCTGATTTGCAGGATCTGGTTTCAGACTTCCTGCGTTATGCCCAATTCATTGCGCCCACCAGGTTCAGGGATATTTGACCGGCCATCTATGTTGGACCGCATATTCACCAATGAAGAACTGATGGTCGAGAGAGTGATAACCGATAATCATTTGAGCCGCAGTGAGCATGCAACACTAGTGATTCATTACATGTGCTACGCGGATTATCCTAAAAAGCATGCCGAGGAATCAATGCCGTAATCAACTATAACGACCTGTCCGATCTCATTGATGCAACAAGCAGGTCGTTCTTAGCCGAATTAACCCTTCAGGTGGCCTGCGCAGAATTTGTCAACATGTGTAACAAGCTCGTGGCGAGGACACCTGAAACCAAACTTTGCTGGCATAAAAGAGTGAAATTTCGTTAGAAGCAGGAAGCGTACATACATTGAATTATGGTACTTTGCATAGCACACCTACGTAGGATCCCCGAACGACGATACCTGGGATGTCTACATAATACAAAGAAACCACTGTCCAACTCGTCCTGGAGAATAAACTGAAGAACCGACGAAATCTAGTGGAAATTTTTGCTCCAATCCCAAACTGCTATACAGACACACAATCTATTCGCGCCGTGTTGTGCCCGGTATTCCTGCTCTGCACAGAGCTTTTGGTTTAGC
The DNA here is from genome assembly GCA_944474145.2 of Dicrocoelium dendriticum. NCBI lineage: Eukaryota > Metazoa > Platyhelminthes > Trematoda > Plagiorchiida > Dicrocoeliidae > Dicrocoelium > Dicrocoelium dendriticum. Next base: position 14,798,597 of record OX104065.1, on the reverse strand, counting down.
CCAAACCGTACAAGAGGCGGCCAAGGTTCTTGGACAACCATTTGGCCGTACCTTCCATAGCGCGCAATCATCATCCATCCTGCCTAAGCAGATAATACCGCATCAGGGCTTAATCACATATCGTTCACCTCCGCAGTTGTACTGAAGAGAATGATGTCTCTGCGCAAGTTCAGCTCCCTGGGTGCGGACCGCTTTCGCCCGAATGCGTTGAAAGCTGCTGCCATGAGTTTGTCAGGAACATGAGCAAATTTCTTTCAACAATGTCTGAAGGGGGTGCACGTCCCCACAATGTAAAAATACAGAATCATCACGCCTATCTACAAAGTGGCAGTCGTGCTGAATAAGTAAATTATCGCCCGATAACACAACTTCCTGTGATCTTTAAGCTAATGGAGACCATTGTAGCTGAGGGTTTGATGGGGTACCTAGAAAACAACAAATGTCTCGTTTCGGAGCAGCATGGTTTTGCCAAAATCGCTCCTGTACCACTAATAAGTTAATTGAAGGTGCAAGCTGGACGGTGTCTGTGGACGCTGTTGTAGGAGTCGTCGCGGATTACCTAGATTTCTCAAAGGCATTCGACAGTATAGACAATTGCATTTTCCTCCACAAACTCCAGAAATATGGAATCTGTGATCTTGTCCTGGGCCGGATAGGAAACTTTCTCGTCCAAAGTCACTTGAATTTGAGGCTTAAAAGTAACCTGCGGGAATTCATCAAAGTTCAGTGCGGCATACCTCAATGCTCGATATTTGGACCCCGTCTCTCTTCAGGCTAGCACAGAATTTTGTCCGGAGCTCTTTGTGAGTTTCATTGTGTTCGCTTCCAGCCGGAATATGCAGGCAAGAATCTATAAGTTCCAGAGACTGTGAAGAGACCCAATGTCCATGTTGGCGATTAGACATACCACATGAGGATTTTCCTGCTTCTATTAATGTCTGGTGAATATGAGACTAGTGAGCGTCAATTTCATCCAGTGAGCGTTTTTCCAACTCGCATGATAGCGTAGCATGATAGGCATTCAGAACAACTGGCTTCGCCAGTTGGCTGGTGTCAATGCGCTCACAACGTCGTCGTGGGCGTCCGCCAAAGCGCATCCGCAGGTCAGCACATACAATGCATGGTCGGTGTCCACACATGTACTCCATTCCAGCGACAGTTCTGGACGCAGCCTCTCCATTGGTAAATTATCGCAATATGATCGATTTGCGTCCATAGCTAGTTCGAGACTGGTGGGCGCCAAGTCACCCTCCGGTAGGTACTGTGTCGGTAATTAGTGCTCGCAAGAAATAAGTGAGAGTCCTCACACAACTGAAGTAACCGCTCACCGTTATCTTTAAGGGAGCCTACATCAAGTTTGCTGCCCAGATGCAGCTCAGCAGTGGATAATTTTCCAACTTGAGCGTTCAGATCCCCGGCCAGCACTACAGCGTCCGAGCTTCTTCTGTGGCAAAGGAGCTCGTTCAATTGACGATTGAAGTCGTCTTTTACAGAGTCATCGCTACATTTTGTCGTTGCATAGGCAGCGAAAACGAATAGACACCTGTTAGTCCCACGCGACTTCGAAGTTTTGAATGAGCCAAGCAATCGGACCGCACCAATCCGGCTACTGATTAGAATCCATATCAACCAATGTAGATACAGCCCGGGGACTCAGGGCAATACCAACACTGGCTTGGCCGTTGCTCGAAGCTGCATCGTCATCGGATGGGCGCAATGAGAAAGTGCTGCTAGTGTCATCTGAAGGGGATTGCAGAGTGAGTACGGAGCTCGAGTCTTTCAGGCGGGTCTCCAATAAGCAGCAGATATCGATCAAGTGGGTCTCTAACTTTCGGGCAAGTGCTGCCTGTTGATCGAGCTGACGTAATATACGAACAATGAGGCATGCCAATCTGACGGAGGATCGTGGGCTCCAAATGGAAGCCGATGAACTGGGCTTGACCGCTTGCTTGGACATGGGCCTGTTGAAGAGGCAGGAATGACTCTCCGCCTTCACTTGTGAGTTGAAACTAAAAGACAAGCGGCTACTGAAGCAAAGTGGGGAAGGGCCGAGATTTGGGGGTGGATACAAAGGGATAAAAGTGAAGCTGGAACGGGACGATAAAGGTGAAAAAGCGCAAGATTGGGAACAAGAAGACGAGATGGCGTGAGCAGTAGCATACAAACCCTTAACCACCCTGCCCCATGCAACAGATATAGCACCGTTGATTATCCTCTGCGGTGGCCAGAGCATCAGAAACTTGTTTAAACTGAGCTTCATAGTATTGCGTAGGCAGGATAATGTCAGGTTGCTCAGGCCTAGACAGGAGAACGGTTAGTGTTCTCAACCAAATTCTTTAGTTTAAAAACCTGTCCGCAAGGCAGCGGGTTTGGCATTGGGCTACAAGGAGACCGTTTTAAGGAATAATGAGCCACAATCATTCCAAACCCCAACCTGCAGGACCAGGAGGATGAGTTTGGGTGGCCTCTAACCATTGAGCAATCTGGAATGAGTGAATCTGAAGTTGCAAAAATGCACTACCCAGTAGAGCTCAATGGATCACTGAGGCACACATACCATCGAATCAAGGTAAGGTCCAGTCACATTGCGATGGAATTCAGCTCCATTTCGATGGCTGTCAATGGAGGAATGTCAATAAAAAGTTTGCGCATTATTGTAGTATTAGTAAAAAGCACTTTCCTGAAACAGCTAAATTTGCAATATTCTTAATACAGTATCAACTGTATTGCGTGCACTATGAGCAGTTCTGGTTAAAAATGAAAACGCACCATTGTAGAGTAAATTGTTTGCAGAGCGTTTAAACCAGCCTGATGTTTGCATTAAAATTTCGTATTTATATGTGCTTGAGGTTATTAGATCACATGGAATAGAAAATATAGGGCCGAGCAGAAACTTAATAAGTGCAGTTTACAAGTAACTGCATTGTTCCGTGGGGATACAAAGGTGCATTATTTTGTTTGCTCTATGCAACAGAGCGGTATTCGTGTGTTGATAGAGCAGGCGGTTTGTATATAGGCAGACAGAATCCTACTGAGAGAGCATTCTGAAGTCTAACACGATGCAGCTTTATGCTCCATCTGTTATACTACTCACCTATTCAGAAACCTCATTGGACTGTGGATGACGAAGCCCTATGGCAAGGAGAGGGAAATAGAGAATACATGATATACCATCAGGAGTAAGAACACTGCGGATAATGCTGCAACTTTTTGACATGACGCTTAATTTTACAGTATTGTACATTTACCACATAGCTTTCTATGTTTCCGTTGCATGGATACAGAGCGGAAATTTTGTATAGGATGTAACTGGGAGTGAAAGCAATTGCGGAGTAATTCCTTTTAATCTTTTCGTTAAAAGCGCACTTTGTTACGGATGTATCCCGGTTGACGTTGCCATTCATGTACAAATAAAGCAGCATGGACCAAGACGACTTTATTCTGTAACCACAATGTTAACATAGTTCGTTTAAAATATATGCTGTGATCGAAGAGAGAGAAACTAGCTAATATGAGCAAAGTTTGTCTTGCACAGCGACTCCTATAATTTGTTAGAACAGAACTACGAGGTTTGTAGTCAAAGGCGTATGGAGTTCGAATAAGATAACAATCATAGAAAAGCCACGGCATGACAAGTAATACGCATAATTAGAAATCCCAAAATGGAAGTACTGCGGTACATGCATTTAAAACGTCTCTCGTTGAGTCACTTATTAATTTTATATTACCAATATATATACTTGATAAAACTGTTGTGAATAAGTGTGTCATTTTCCAGCGTTTTAATGGTATAAAATATGATGTGATATTACATTCTACCACTGAGCTGGTGTGGCGTTGGAACGAAAAGTTAAAATATTTAGCAGGAGAATGAGGAGCTTATCGTCATACGGAATTTTCTGCACAGGTTAAGCATGAGAATATAGTGACTTTAAAAAATTTGTGCGTTTTAGATTTAAATTCGCACATGGTTTTGCTGTACGTGCCATGTCGAAAAACAGGCTTTTAGGCTAGTTAGCAGTACTATAGAAGCAGCGATTGTTGCTGATCCCCTCCTGTATTGGTTCAGGATGGTCATGGTTGTTACAGATAATTCGCAAAAGTCTTCAAAATTGGAACCCAACATGTGGAACTGTCATGACGGGTGTTCGGACAAATTGGTCACTCTAGTTTCCGTAACGCTGGAAAAACACACAACGAGATATGTAAAGCATTGCTTATTAACCTCTAAGAGATTATTGTTCAATGTTCATATCAGCGTGCGGCTCTTAGTTGGAGCGGATGTATTTACAGCCCATTGGCCCCTAGAGCAGCGCTTTAGTGAAAGGGATCAACACATGTTTTATCGCATAATAAGAGTAAGATACGAAGTGCAACGTCGTCAACCTATAACCATTAACTCATCAGACTGCAGTCTCACTACCAATCCCGATGAAATCTGTGTGTTGTTTAATAAGCATTTCTCCTCCTCCCTTATTACGGGCGCTTGTGTTGTGCAAGAAAAGTTGCTTCTACTCACTATTGAAACAATAGCTATTGCTGAATAAAACCCGCAAAGCATTAGTCGTCAACTTTCCGCCTTAAAATTGTCTATCCTGTTTCTGTGGGCATACCGGAATGCATAATCAAAGTACGACTCATGGAGCTTGGTCAATCGAAAAATCCGATTGACAAATCGCAACATGGGTTCCCTCGTGTCCGATCATACAATCTTGCCAATTTGAATTTCGGGACTAATTAACCAAATGGGCTAACTCCCGTAAGTCGATAGTCATTATATTATTAGACATTGAAAAAAAATCCACTGTTTAATCCATGCATAATTCTAACAAATGTAACCCCTTATGAGTTTGCCAACGTATTACTTGTATGGCTATCATTCTTGTCTGTCCGCAACCAATCGGTCAGGTTGGAAAACTGCGCATATTCACTTACATCAGTAAACAGCGGCGTCATAATGAAAGCTTTTTAGGCGCAGTACTAATATTACTTTACATCAATGATATTTTCCGAATCTTTCGACATGGAACACACTTTCATTTGCATAATGAACCAAACAGTGCACGAATAGTTGGAATGGGGTTCTTCGCACTTCATCGGTGGTGTCCAGAGAAGAACGTGACATGCTCTGCTGGCAAATGCAAGGTCCTATTTTTTGATGTAACCTTTTTAATGACATACTGAGGTTAGATGACAGATCAATTACCTGCTGCACGACGATTAGTGACCTAGGATTTTGCTATCTTTGTTCACTCAATTTATCTGAACAAGTATATCAAGTCACCGTCAAATCGAGATTTGTCCTAGCACGTATGTTCAATGCATAGCGATTGAAATACTCTAAGCTAGCTATGTATAAAGCATATGCACGCACAGTATAAGAACAGTGCGCATTATCATTCAGAAATTTAAATTTTACATAAAATCAATCATGAAATATACGACGTTCAGTTACCAAACGGTTACCATTGTTTGGATCCTTCATTTACCAACAACGGAGTAAAATGTTGAAGCAAGGACCACTATAGTTGAGAAAATTTAACATTACTCATAAGTTTCTGTTTGTTTTAGCTCATACCAGTTCTGCGG
>OX104065.1:14692310-14792509 GCA_944474145.2 Dicrocoelium dendriticum | reverse complement strand
TTTCATCTGTGCAAAACTGTTGGTCAGGTAAAATAGAGGTTATGCTGCAATAATGCGCGTGTTTCGCACCCTAAAATTATGTCAACGCTAGATCAATGAAGTCAGGTATGTTCGGCAGAGAGTACAGTAAACCGGCTCGACGTTGTAGTGTTTGTTGGACTAAATTCCCCGTGTCTGGCTCTGCCGACAATTAGAACACCTGCAAACGGTCGAGTAATTTATGCAATAGTGAAAAAGTGCCGAAGCATGAGCAATGTGAAGAGGAACAGGCAAATTCAGTGAAGACGGACCACACGAACATTGTTGCTGAAGTGATGCTTTGCATGGTGCCCGCAAGTTATGAAGCTGTTAGAGGGTACCGTCTGACAGCCTCTGGCCTCCAGCACTGAACATGTATCCACATTGGCGGGGCAATTCGCTTCGGTGTAAACAAGTGGAGATACGCCTATATGTATCCCCACGTATGAAGCCGGTACTGAACACTACGGCCATAGTTACTATGTAATATATGTCCATAGTCTACTCGCCAGGTTTGAGGGCACGAAACCAGCCGGGCTCGCTGGAATTCACACGCTACTTTTGAAGTGCTTATCGGCCATCAGCTCGCCTGCCTTGACGGATTAGTCAACATATCGCTGCCACACGGCATTTAACAAAGGTTGGAGGAAATATCCTGATATAATCACAAGCGTAAGAGTTTATATGAATAATTGTAATTTCGTCGTAGTACTTTCAGATTCAGAAGCTGCTGTGACAAAAGTTGATCGTCTTCCTCACTGGTGTGCTAATAAAATACGCTTTCAAACAATCTACACTTTTAACCAGGCAAAGTTAAGCACCGCAAATGAAAACAAAGTAGATTAAAAAAATGCTGCACTGTGATAATTTAGTCCAATTAGTAATACTGTGTTGGCAGCCGATCCATTTATTTTTAGAGATTTTGGAGTTTTGGGCCGAACACTTCGAAAAGTAGCCCAATCAACCGCAGTAACAATCTTTATTATCTGCCATTTAACGTCCTACTCCCTGGGCTGATCCATTGAATCTACTCTCATGCGCGAAAGCCGCTTGTGGAATCAGGATGTTAATATGGTATAGGACTGTAGAAGCAGTTAGCCATGCTCCAGCTTCCTTCTAGTTCATGATTGACGCTATCTCATTTAACTTACAAAAAGAACTTGTAAACATGTGGGACAGAATGCGGCCGCAGCTTACTGGATCCAATTTGTTATTGTCCAAAGCAAGTAATGATTGTTTCGACCACCGTCCTCAGTGAGCTGCAAACGTTGCGCACCATATTTCACCCGGTATTGACAACATCCACAGAAACCCCTGCAATTGGTACCTGCGAGGATCGCGGAGAAAACTTACCGGATTTTTCAAAACGTTCCTCGAAGTATAGCAGGTTCCCAGCGCGTGGAGACGGTTTACACTTAACCTGATTTCTAGGGGTGAAAGCCAATCGGAACTTGCCAACTATCGCCCCAAGGAACCGAGCATAGCTGGGCACTAATAGAACGTAGAAAGGCCCATTATTATTGCACCCAATCAAAAAGGAATCCGTTATTGACCGTCAAGTTATCCTAATCATATCAGAACTCGAGGCAGTCGGACTGGAACAGCCAGTAGTGAAACCAGCGCTGCTGTCATTTATCGTGCATTTGCCACAACTTTCAAATGCTTTGATCACCGAATTCATCGCCAAATGTTTTAAACACATAAATTCCAAGTCTATATTAGGATAGACAAAATATTCCCCGTTCAGCTGAGGCTCAAGTTTCGTGTTCAAAACTAATATTTTGATCCTACCGAGGTGCACTGCGATTTTCCACATGATTCTCTGTTGGCGCCGCATCAACTTGTGTTCTACATCAGCAACCTTGAGCCTGCCATCAAATCGAAATTTTCTTTTTTTGCAGCTGACAACAAGATAAGGTAGGCGTTCGGTGGTCAGAATGATCTCGATTTGCTGTTACATACTTAGATCTTGCTTTTGAATGGTCAGTACCAAAGCAACATTCCTTCAACGCTATACGTCACTAGCCCACCAATAGGTATCGGCAAGGAGAAGGCATAAGGAAAATTACTTGACCGGGGCGCAATATTTGTGTGGTGATGCAAACGACCTCGGCTATTTGGCGCGGTCCTTGAGGACGCCCAAAACTGCAAATCAACTTGTTGCCTTCTTAAGGACCGCTTTCGGGGTGTTCGCCTTTTCATCTTCCTACAATGTCAGGCGCATATTTGGGGTCTCAGTTATCTGCCAACCCAAAATGTGTATGGTTGTTCTATATGTCACAACAGCCATAGGGGAAACTTTCGCGAGTACACAGTGGTAGTTGTCGTCATTTACGAAGCAACCACATACTGAGCAACTGGTCCTAAACAATTGTAAGGATTTGCGCCATATCCTTGTAAGTAGTGTGAAACAAATCTTGAGGTATCGCCAGCTGAAATTGGATACCGTGAAGAGACAGCTGGAATGCCGCTGGTACTATATTTCGCTTCGGATTTCTTAACCACGAAAAACCTATTCGAATCTGTCATCTATGTACCAAGGCTATCAATGTTTAAGAAGGACTTAATGCTGCATTATATTAACTGAATTACTTGCTTGGAAGTTTGATCATCAAGTGACGACAAGACGAAGAAAATATGGTATTTACTAACCTAGACAAAAGCAAGGTCAGCGGATTTACTTGTGTGTTAAGGTAGAATTTATGGTTGCTTCATATTTGGGCGATTCAGTGAAGTGTCACTTTATAAACCCATGCCAGTTACACATGTAGTCATGCTTGACCTTCGAGCTTAGGCTAATTTATCCGTGTTATAGATTGTTCCATTGTTTTGTACACTGTGTACATGCTGAATACTCGTACAATGTTTACTAAATGTCTGCACAAAATTAACATGCTGTGATATCTAAACTTGGGATATTGGTTCATTTGAAATAACCCACGGATCCAATCAACTCAAACCATTTAATTTTAACATTATCTGTTAATTTTCACTTGACTCTGATTGCGTGAGGTGCATACTTCAAAGGATGTCCACCATAAATAAGATCCATCGATAAGAGTATTTTCTGATGTCAACGCGTAGGATAATGCTACAGTTGCAACCGTCTAACATTTCTGACCCATACCCTGAGAACTGGGTACCCGAATTCGTGCTTGACAATATTCAACATAATTAAGCGTACTGCCAGAAATCGGAGGAGTACTACTATACATGAACAAATAAATTTTGTTGTTTGCTATATCATCAAAGTTAGCCAAAATTATTCATGTGGAATATAAACATACGGATGGCGTGGTGCTCCGACGGTCTATCTCATTCCTCAATAACACCAGCGCTACTATTGTTGGTCCAACTTCATTCCTTTAAGTTATACAGCAATAGAGGAAATTGGCTGCATCTTAGTGACTGGTGAATGTTCAAAGCATTTTTGTATCTCAGTGATTTGCAATTTTATATACATTAAAATCGATTGTTTTATATAATTCACGGATAAAATCAGAATCTAAAATCATCCGTATTGATGCGAGGAAACCCGATTTCTCTGGCATCCTGCATGCTCCCAGTTTTATCCAATCGTTGTATCAGTTATACACGTACCGCGGCACCTGACGGGCCGCATTCTATCGCGGCTAGTGTTGCATCGTCGCGTTTGACCCACACTCGTCATACCTCCTAACGACTGCCTCGCGTTAATCATCAGGTACGCAACGCAATTCAGGTCGGAGCAGAGCGCCGACGGACTTGTATGTTCCTGTTCCATTGCTGAAACAGTGACCGTACAATAAAATGACAAGGATCGCACCGGTTTTCATGCACTATTAAACAAATTCAGACTGCGGCTTTTCGACCCAAAGCCATTAAATGGTTCGGACGAGAATTGTGGTCTGTTTGTGGCTCAACTCTTGGCGAACTCTCTAGATAAGCATCCGAGTTCGCCTGACTTGTTCGCTTGGCTGCTTAGCATGTCATGCGACCACACAATAAAATGTGCAGCGTAATCCATGGATTCACATGCGATTCGGGGTGCCACAAATGCAGGTATGTTTGCGTGCATTTGTTGTTTACAACCAATTTCAACCTACATAGCCAGAAAACTATTAGAAATGCACCGGCTATCTCCCAGCGAAGTAAGGGGCCTCAGAGAAAAGTGCGAGTCATTGCTGCAATATGGTGATTGGTTCAAACATATCAGCTAATAAAACAGTAAACTGGGTTGTTGACAATTTGAACCAATCCACTTAGTAGAACTTTCTCGCAAGCTAAACACACTAGTATTTCTTATCCGATTTGACTGAAAAATGCTATATGACATACCTGACTGCCTGTTAGATGAAATTACTTTAACCAAGTTAGTAGAAAATGTGGCCGTATCTGTGCTTCGTTGAGCCCAGGAGCTCTTTAAATTATGATGCCATCGCACAACATTTAGCTTTCGTTCCCATGACATCTACGTTGGACTCTAGCTTAAAAATGACCGTTCCATGAACAAAAGATGCTAAAAGAAACTGCTGTTCGCTCGTTGGTTTTTGTAAAATCATTAAGACTCCAGCACGTGCTATCGATGCAAATACTCAGGCCAACAGAAAATAATGCTTTTGACCCCTTCATGTCTCATCTGGTTTTCGGGGTAATTTTAAGAATTTTGGCAGCAAATTGCACCCGGTTAAACAAATCTGTCTAACCAATAGCCTATGGAGTCTTTTATACGTAAACGTCCTGCAGCTGCTATATTCTTCAAGTACGTATAAGCCATCAACTTGCTTGTTTGCGATTTCCAATTGCCAAAGTCCTTTCTCCGGAAATACAGGTTGCGTCTGCGTAAATATCCTTGCTACTTGCTCATTGCCCCTAGAAAGTACTGAGAAGTTTCCCTACTGCTAATACCTATAAAATCGTCCGCATCGATTTACGACCCAAAAAAAATTAATTTACCCTTCAAATAAAACTAATTTATGACAAAACAGTGTAGTTCGTGCAGCACTAATATGTGCCAGTGAACAATATCAAAAAATAAACTGTCACGTCGCATTAAGGAACATAGCTCTAAATGGTTGGTGAACGGGGGCACCGGAGTACCTAAAAGCGGTATCTTGTCTCAACTTTTTGCATTTGTTCACCAGGTTAACCTCACGAATGCTTTTACTGTGATTTATCAGGTTCAGATGAGCAAATCGAAAGGATGCTCGCCACTGCAGAGGCCATTGCAATCCGCATATTTCAACCCCTGCTGTGCTCGCAGAAAAGTTGGTTCACTCTCTATACCCGCCCTGGGCGAACAACCATCAGCCGAGCCGTCACCCCGACATTGGGTCAGGCTATGTGATTACGTAACCCTCCATCGATCAGTGTGCATGAGACAGCGGCGAACTCTTCGCTGTCTAACTTTTGACCGAGTCAGTTCAGAACAAATCCCCGAACCAATCACTATCCAACCCCTTGTAATTCAACCTTATATGATTGTCTTGGCCTGTAGATGAATCACTGAAAACAATAGTTTGCCTCAGACTGATGTTCTTGATGAACGATATCAAGCAATCTACTGGAATGTTATATTTCTTCCATTGAATCCATTTTGCTCTCAAGCTTAACGTCGTATCAATTTAGTGTTCTCGATGAAATCCAAGCATTTACCACTGCCTTCTACATCACGTGCATAGGTTTTGAATGAGTTAAAATGTCGTTAATTCATTTTGCATAAATTGCATAAACAAACATTTTCATTTATTTGCTCAGAAGTAGATTTCTCCCTGTCCAATCTGCACTACAATTAGCTTTTTCCGACAGTGACCACAACGTTGGACTACTGTTCTAAACGTAACCTTATAAAAATACACCAAATCCTGAAAAAACTGTTGGTCTGCCGCCATCATGTATAAATTCATGACGGATCCATCTCGCAAAACAAATAGTGTTTTTGACCACGGCATTCGTTCATTTGGCTCATTGGGCAAGTTTACCGCTTTGGAGTTTGTTTATACAACAGAATTCAATTACGATACTGCGATTCATTGCCTAGCAAACCTGTTTTACTAGTGACACTGTAAACCTGGTGTTTGGGTGCTTTTGGCAGCGTTCATCTCATTTGAATACAATCGGTGATTAATTTGCCTGAGCACCATTTACAATGGTGTTAATCAACCTTTCGGGAATTTCTGGCTTCGTTTGTGGTTAGGACATTCCCGGTTTGCTCCGATACCAGCAGAAGCTTCCAGTGGAATTTGTGAGTTGCGTAAAGATAATCTATAAACGAGCTAAAACACATTATTGATGACCTGGTACACTGCATACCAGTTGCGAGCTCAGATGTTTGTTCAAGCCATTTGCTATTTCCTGGTTTGACGGTTTTCATCCGCTCTCTCTATTTTCATTCAGGATTTTCTAACAGAATATTTGTCCGTTTCCGATAATGCCTCGGTGATCGAACTGACCCAGATTCCCTCGAAGAATTGCTGTGAGCCGATTGAAATTGCGTTAATGAAATGGTGCTCCAAGCAAAATCGAAGCGGACTTCTTACTTGATGCTACTCTAAAAAAGGAGGAGTCTCATTTAAAACAGCATTTTGAAACGATTGCCAAACATTTTGCCCTATGCCTAATAGTCCGCCGTCGTACAGCATCAACAGTAATACCTTCCTGAAATGATAATGACAAGCCATTTATGTTTACCCATCAAGATTGTAAGTGTCGACCCCTGGATTATCACGTATACAGTGGACCGTAAGATCTGCACCTGGTCTGTGGACAGACAAGACATATTCTCGAGTTGGTTAATCGCTGCTCTTTTTGAACAGATTCTAAACCATGGAGCCTGGTGTTGCATAATGGTTGGCAACGGGTTTGTATTCGGTAATGTAGGGTAGATACATTTATCATTACATGAACAAACTTACGGTAGTGATATTGGTTTAATCATGGAACCCAAGTAGATGGCGATAACTGAACCGATAACCTAACATTGCCAACACAATGATGACCCACTAATATTCCGGGGTAAGTAATCAGTTTCATACAATGATATAATACCTCATGTTAAATAACCCGCTGAACAAAGCAGCCAGCAACAAAGCAATAATGGATGGCATTTGACAGTTACCTATTCTTGACAATTTTGTTGTAATTTCGTCACCATTCGAAAAAACGTCATCTGTGCTTTGTTACGTATCACTTAGGAGTTCGAAAACAACCGTGCGATACCATAAAATCGAAGTAACAACATCACACACAGTCGCATGTCTTTGCTTAATCATCTATCCCTAAAGGATCTTCCCGTTAGTGTGTAAAAGTTTCATGGATCGGTTCACCAGTGGTCGGATTCACGACGATTAACAGCTGGCAATAATGACAAGAAGGATAGCTTCCATTTCTTGGTAAAATTATTAGGTACTGTGATTTGTTTGAGACGAAGAATGCAGTACACATAATTGCAACAAGTCTGACCGCCCTAAAGCCACAGGTTATTTTGTTCACCTGCATTAGGAGCGGCATTCACAGGTTCATTGTGACCAAGTTAAAAGTGGGAGCAAGTGCACTCGCAGGATTATGAATGAGAAGGATTTTTCTGCACTTCCATCAAAATTGTTGGAATATGGAATTTGTCATCCATAATCAACCAACATGTCGGCAACATGAGGATTACTTTGTACAGAAATTATTTTACCCCTGGCAGGAGACAAGTGAATCAATTCGAATGGGAAATCTACTAAATTCAATGCGCACTAAGAAAATTCATTAAAAAATGTGGGCTTCTCGGTACTGTATACTGAATATATGCATTTGTCCTCGCGTTCAGTAACTTGTAGCAAAGCATTTAAATCATGCATTCAGAAAAGTAAATGAAATATTAAAAGACCACCGTGTTACTTTCTGACATGTTTTATGGTTTGGAGTGGAACAACATTTGAAAAATAATTTTCCCTCTAATTAACTCGTACATGCGTACAACACGCTCATGGTCGCATTTTTAAATATAAGTTTCAAAAGTCCTGTGTAATAAACATTAGCACAATGCCTTTCAATGCACTGCAGTCAAGCGTTGTTGCGCTTTAAATTTAGCGTGCATAAGGTTTCGGTATACACGGGTGACCGTTTCTGATATTGTTGAAATAGGAGGCTAGGCAGATTTCCATGGATGGCCATTTTATCACACTTCAAACAAATCGCGTCTCCGCCATCCACGGGGTTTAAAGTCATCGCCTTATCGATTGCATAAAGCAACGCGCATAAGAGGTAACCTGCTACCTCTAATACAACTCTGTCCGCCAATTCTTTGCAGTTCCCCATTTGGTAGCCTTTCAAAAACCGTTAGCGTAATCAATGGTAAGTGAGACACAAAAGATATTTTTATTTGCATTTATCTTCCCCAAAAACTGGCTCAATCTAAAAGTACACAAGTCATTATAAGGCAAAGCTACAACATTTACTTGGTGTCGAAGTATCGGTGGCTCAATTTCCCTTACTGGTGCAAGAATCTAGACACAGGTTATGCCGGGGCCCATATCGTCCTTGGAACCAGACCTGATCGGTTTTTTCCATTATATCCATAGTGTTTTGCGGCACGTCACTGAATATGCATCTTGTGTCTCTGTTTATCGAGCTCTATCTACCAAGGAATAAGTATTTGGAAGAAATCCAACGGAGATTGTTGCTACCGGATTTATAATTTGGGCAAATTTCGTCCAACTTCACTGATAGGTTTCACGCATTTATCGTCACCAAATAAGCGTTTTGTTTCTTTTGGTAGAGAAGCTTCGCAGTTTTCCATTGAGCCTTCACTCGTCTTTTTTCCTTATCCTATATGGAAGAAAGTGGGCGTATTACGTTTTCATTTAATCCTTCGGGGACGCAACCGTCTACGTTTCCGTTCCTCATCTCATTCGGTTCGATCGGCCAAACACAAATGCACGATAACGATATTTATTAGCCGACCAACCCAAGACCGTACAGCGTAGCATGAACCAGTCATCTTAACTTCACCTGATTATTAGCGATAGAAACGCTTGCCTAAAATGAAGCTATGCTAACACGCAAAACAGGCAACGGCCATTCGGCCACTATGTTCACGTCACCTGTGACCCGAAAAGGAATATGTTATGCAAACGAAGCATGGACAATTGTAATGAAACTAGGACTGGTGTGTTTTATACATATTAGCCATTAACATCCAAACAGCGACACTGTCACCCGTAACAAAATAAAGACTTAAAACAGCACGGTAGGACATCTTTTCTTGTTTCCTATAAACACAATTTTACAGTTGTGAAATGATTACTGGCTTAAAAACAGTTGTTCCTCTCAAGCCAAAATCAGCAAAATCAGTGTTTCAGTCTTCTACCAAAAGTAGTAATTAAAAGACAAAGGGCAGACGTTCGCATAGCGTTACAGTAAAAAACTCTGAGAAACTCGGAACTAATTGTTTCCATGAAAAACCAAGATATGGCAGGCTACACCGTTCAAATATCTTATGCAGTGAACCGACTGAATTAATATCGGTAACAAATGCCAAGCGTTGTTAGTAGCTCTCAGTAGCATAGCGGTCAGACTGTTAGACTGGAGAGACAGAAAACTATTAGAAATGTTCCGGGTATCGCGCAATAAAGCAAAGGGCCTCAGAGAACGGTGCGAGTCATTGTTACAACATGGGGGTCGATCCAAATATATTGAACATAAGGTATGAAAAGAGTAAATCGTGTTGTTGAAAATGTGAACCCATCCAATTATTAGAGGTATTCGCCAGCTAAACTCACTAGTAAATTACCCATACGATTTCATTGCAACACGTTATATGAAACGCCCGACTGTATGATACTTAAAATTTTCTCGACCAATTTAGTTAAAAAATTTGGCCGTATGTGTGCTTCCTTGAGCCCAGGAGCTATTTTGATTAAGGTGACATTGCGTTACACTTTATCTTTTCGTTACTGTGACCTCCACCTTTGACTCTAGCTTAAAAGCGACCTTTCCTTGAAACAAAGATTTCGAAATAAGCTGTTTTTCACTCGGGCTTTTATAAAGACAATATGAGTCCAGCTAGCGATACTGAGGCAATTACGCAAGTCAAAAGCAAATAGTGCTTTTGACCCCTTCATGTCTCGTTTGGTCCTCAAGGCCATTTTAAGGATTCTGGCTTGGATTATACACCAGATATCTGGTAGAGAAATTGCCCCATAAGGTAAACAAAGCTGTTTTACAGCGGGACTACAAAAGCTTCAATCCGGGAGCGTCCAGCAGCAGTTCACTCTTTTAACTCCGCATCAACGGTCAAATTGCTTAAGTACGATCTTCAAGTGTCAAAGTCCTTTATCCGGGATTACTGGGTGCATATGTTTAAACGTCACTCATACTTTACCTATCCCCCATGAAAAATTAGGGTCATTTTCACCGTTAAGACCGTGAACCAGACGCCTGTAGAAATTAGGATTCAAATGAAAAATACTTGAGATTCCAAATAAAAGTAATTCATGGCAGAATAGTTTAATACGTTCAGTCAATAAACGTGCTATAGAACAATTCGAACCAATCCAATATTTTTATATTATTTCCATGGAATCCAGGTTCTTAGCAAGTTCAACGTGGTACAAAATATGTTTTCCGCTGAAATAAGAGAATAAGTACCTCCATTATACATTGCATACATAGGCAACTAATGAGATAAAATACTAAAATTGATGAAATTGATCATAAAGTATTTGTTTCCGTTGGCATAGAATTATATTCAACCCTGTCAAATCCGCAAAAAATTAGAAACTTGCTACCGCTCACACAGGCAGGAACCGGAAAAAACGGTCCCAGCATTCGTAGTTAAAAAGGTTCATTTCTATGTGAATCACAGTCCATTAAATTGAGGTTGCGTGTCGCAATCCAATCACACAACGTGTAATCCAAACTTGACCCTCCAATTAGTCATCTACCGTTGTGACAAAAAGTGTTGCCCATCGTGACCCGGTAGCCAAACGGGTAGTAGTGTTGGCTGCTATTCCAATGGTCGTGGGTTCAAATCCTGCTGTCTCCACCTGATGAGATGAAAATTACATCGAAACGCGTCGTGGCTGTGCAGTGTTTTCGGGTGGGCAATACCCAATTTCCATCTACTTTGAATACGGTCCCAGCGATCGCAGTGACTAAGGTTCATTTCTATGTGAATCACAGTCCATTAAATTGAGGTTGCGTGTCGCAATCCAATCACACAACGTGTAATCCAAACTTGACCCTCCAATTAGTCATCTACCGTTGTGACAAAAAGTGTTGCCCATCGTGACCCGGTAGCCAAACGGGTAGTAGTGTTGGCTGCTATTCCAATGGTCGTGGGTTCAAATCCTGCTGTCTCCACCTGATGAGATGAAAATTACATCGAAACGCGTCGTGGCTGTGCAGTGTTTTCGGGTGGGCAATACCCAATTTCCATCTACTTTGAATACGGTCCCAGCGATCGCAGTGACTAAGGTTCATTTCTATGTGAATCACAGTCCATTAAATTGAGGTTGCGTGTCGCAATCCAATCACACAACGTGTAATCCAAACTTGACCCTCCAATTAGTCATCTACCGTTGTGACAAAAAGTGTTGCCCATCGTGACCCGGTAGCCAAACGGGTAGTAGTGTTGGCTGCTATTCCAATGGTCGTGGGTTCAAATCCTGCTGTCTCCACCTGATGAGATGAAAATTACATCGAAACGCGTCGTGGCTGTGCAGTGTTTTCGGGTGGGCAATACCCAATTTCCATCTACTTTGAATACGGTCCCAGCGATCGCAGTGACTAAGGTTCATTTCTATGTGAATCACAGTCCATTAAATTGAGGTTGCGTGTCGCAATCCAATCACACAACGTGTAATCCAAACTTGACCCTCCAATTAGTCATCTACCGTTGTGACAAAAAGTGTTGCCCATCGTGACCCGGTAGCCAAACGGGTAGTAGTGTTGGCTGCTATTCCAATGGTCGTGGGTTCAAATCCTGCTGTCTCCACCTGATGAGATGAAAATTACATCGAAACGCGTCGTGGCTGTGCAGTGTTTTCGGGTGGGCAATACCCAATTTCCATCTACTTTGAATACGGTCCCAGCGATCGCAGTGACTAAGGTTCATTTCTATGTGAATCACAGTCCATTAAATTGAGGTTGCGTGTCGCAATCCAATCACACAACGTGTAATCCAAACTTGACCCTCCAATTAGTCATCTACCGTTGTGACAAAAAGTGTTGCCCATCGTGACCCGGTAGCCAAACGGGTAGTAGTGTTGGCTGCTATTCCAATGGTCGTGGGTTCAAATCCTGCTGTCTCCACCTGATGAGATGAAAATTACATCGAAACGCGTCGTGGCTGTGCAGTGTTTTCGGGTGGGCAATACCCAATTTCCATCTACTTTGAATACGGTCCCAGCGATCGCAGTGACTAAGGTTCATTTCTATGTGAATCACAGTCCATTAAATTGAGGTTGCGTGTCGCAATCCAATCACACAACGTGTAATCCAAACTTGACCCTCCAATTAGTCATCTACCGTTGTGACAAAAAGTGTTGCCCATCGTGACCCGGTAGCCAAACGGGTAGTAGTGTTGGCTGCTATTCCAATGGTCGTGGGTTCAAATCCTGCTGTCTCCACCTGATGAGATGAAAATTACATCGAAACGCGTCGTGGCTGTGCAGTGTTTTCGGGTGGGCAATACCCAATTTCCATCTACTTTGAATACGGTCCCAGCGATCGCAGTGACTAAGGTTCATTTCTATGTGAATCACAGTCCATTAAATTGAGGTTGCGTGTCGCAATCCAATCACACAACGTGTAATCCAAACTTGACCCTCCAATTAGTCATCTACCGTTGTGACAAAAAGTGTTGCCCATCGTGACCCGGTAGCCAAACGGGTAGTAGTGTTGGCTGCTATTCCAATGGTCGTGGGTTCAAATCCTGCTGTCTCCACCTGATGAGATGAAAATTACATCGAAACGCGTCGTGGCTGTGCAGTGTTTTCGGGTGGGCAATACCCAATTTCCATCTACTTTGAATACGGTCCCAGCGATCGCAGTGACTAAGGTTCATTTCAATGTGAATCACAGTCCATTAAATTGAGGTTGCGTGTCGCAATCCAATCACACAACGTGTAATCCAAACTTGACCCTCCAATTAGTCATCTACCGTTGTGACAAAAAGTGTTGCCCATCGTGACCCGGTAGCCAAACGGGTAGTAGTGTTGGCTGCTATTCCAATGGTCGTGGGTTCAAATCCTGCTGTCTCCACCTGATGAGATGAAAATTACATCGAAACGCGTCGTGGCTGTGCAGTGTTTTCGGGTGGGCAATACCCAATTTCCATCTACTTTGAATACGGTCCCAGCGATCGCAGTGACTAAGGTTCATTTCTATGTGAATCACAGTCCATTAAATTGAGGTTGCGTGTCGCAATCCAATCACACAACGTGTAATCCAAACTTGACCCTCCAATTAGTCATCTACCGTTGTGACAAAAAGTGTTGCCCATCGTGACCCGGTAGCCAAAGGGGTAGTAGTGTTGGCTGCTATTCCAATGGTCGTGGGTTCAAATCCTGCTGTCTCCACCTGATGAGATGAAAATTACATCGAAACGCGTCGTGGCTGTGCAGTGTTTTCGGGTGGGCAATACCCAATTTCCATCTACTTTGAATACGGTCCCAGCGATCGCAGTGACTAAGGTTCATTTCTATGTGAATCACAGTCCATTAAATTGAGGTTGCGTGTCGCAATCCAATCACACAACGTGTAATCCAAACTTGACCCTCCAATTAGTCATCTACCGTTGTGACAAAAAGTGTTGCCCATCGTGACCCGGTAGCCAAACGGGTAGTAGTGTTGGCTGCTATTCCAATGGTCGTGGGTTCAAATCCTGCTGTCTCCACCTGATGAGATGAAAATTACATCGAAACGCGTCGTGGCTGTGCAGTGTTTTCGGGTGGGCAATACCCAATTTCCATCTACTTTGAATACGGTCCCAGCGATCGCAGTGACTAAGGTTCATTTCTATGTGAATCACAGTCCATTAAATTGAGGTTGCGTGTCGCAATCCAATCACACAACGTGTAATCCAAACTTGACCCTCCAATTAGTCATCTACCGTTGTGACAAAAAGTGTTGCCCATCGTGACCCGGTAGCCAAACGGGTAGTAGTGTTGGCTGCTATTCCAATGGTCGTGGGTTCAAATCCTGCTGTCTCCACCTGATGAGATGAAAATTACATCGAAACGCGTCGTGGCTGTGCAGTGTTTTCGGGTGGGCAATACCCAATTTCCATCTACTTTGAATACGGTCCCAGCGATCGCAGTGACTAAGGTTCATTTCTATGTGAATCACAGTCCATTAAATTGAGGTTGCGTGTCGCAATCCAATCACACAACGTGTAATCCAAACTTGACCCTCCAATTAGTCATCTACCGTTGTGACAAAAAGTGTTGCCCATCGTGACCCGGTAGCCAAACGGGTAGTAGTGTTGGCTGCTATTCCAATGGTCGTGGGTTCAAATCCTGCTGTCTCCACCTGATGAGATGAAAATTACATCGAAACGCGTCGTGGCTGTGCAGTGTTTTCGGGTGGGCAATACCCAATTTCCATCTACTTTGAATACGGTCCCAGCGATCGCAGTGACTAAGGTTCATTTCTATGTGAATCACAGTCCATTAAATTGAGGTTGCGTGTCGCAATCCAATCACACAACGTGTAATCCAAACTTGACCCTCCAATTAGTCATCTACCGTTGTGACAAAAAGTGTTGCCCATCGTGACCCGGTAGCCAAACGGGTAGTAGTGTTGGCTGCTATTCCAATGGTCGTGGGTTCAAATCCTGCTGTCTCCACCTGATGAGATGAAAATTACATCGAAACGCGTCGTGGCTGTGCAGTGTTTTCGGGTGGGCAATACCCAATTTCCATCTACTTTGAATACGGTCCCAGCGATCGCAGTGACTAAGGTTCATTTCTATGTGAATCACAGTCCATTAAATTGAGGTTGCGTGTCGCAATCCAATCACACAACGTGTAATCCAAACTTGACCCTCCAATTAGTCATCTACCGTTGTGACAAAATGTGTTGCCCATCGTGACCCGGTAGCCAAACGGGTAGTAGTGTTGGCTGCTATTCCAATGGTCGTGGGTTCAAATCCTGCTGTCTCCACCTGATGAGATGAAAATTACATCGAAACGCGTCGTGGCTGTGCAGTGTTTTCGGGTGGGCAATACCCAATTTCCATCTACTTTGAATACGGTCCCAGCGATCGCAGTGACTAAGGTTCATTTCTATGTGAATCACAGTCCATTAAATTGAGGTTGCGTGTCGCAATCCAATCACACAACGTGTAATCCAAACTTGACCCTCCAATTAGTCATCTACCGTTGTGACAAAAAGTGTTGCCCATCGTGACCCGGTAGCCAAACGGGTAGTAGTGTTGGCTGCTATTCCAATGGTCGTGGGTTCAAATCCTGCTGTCTCCACCTGATGAGATGAAAATTACATCGAAACGCGTCGTGGCTGTGCAGTGTTTTCGGGTGGGCAATACCCAATTTCCATCTACTTTGAATACGGTCCCAGCGATCGCAGTGACTAAGGTTCATTTCTATGTGAATCACAGTCCATTAAATTGAGGTTGCGTGTCGCAATCCAATCACACAACGTGTAATCCAAACTTGACCCTCCAATTAGTCATCTACCGTTGTGACAAAAAGTGTTGCCCATCGTGACCCGGTAGCCAAACGGGTAGTAGTGTTGGCTGCTATTCCAATGGTCGTGGGTTCAAATCCTGCTGTCTCCACCTGATGAGATGAAAATTACATCGAAACGCGTCGTGGCTGTGCAGTGTTTTCGGGTGGGCAATACCCAATTTCCATCTACTTTGAATACGGTCCCAGCGATCGCAGTGACTAAGGTTCATTTCTATGTGAATCACAGTCCATTAAATTGAGGTTGCGTGTCGCAATCCAATCACACAACGTGTAATCCAAACTTGACCCTCCAATTAGTCATCTACCGTTGTGACAAAAAGTGTTGCCCATCGTGACCCGGTAGCCAAACGGGTAGTAGTGTTGGCTGCTATTCCAATGGTCGTGGGTTCAAATCCTGCTGTCTCCACCTGATGAGATGAAAATTACATCGAAACGCGTCGTGGCTGTGCAGTGTTTTCGGGTGGGCAATACCCAATTTCCATCTACTTTGAATACGGTCCCAGCGATCGCAGTGACTAAGGTTCATTTCTATGTGAATCACAGTCCATTAAATTGAGGTTGCGTGTCGCAATCCAATCACACAACGTGTAATCCAAACTTGACCCTCCAATTAGTCATCTACCGTTGTGACAAAAAGTGTTGCCCATCGTGACCCGGTAGCCAAACGGGTAGTAGTGTTGGCTGCTATTCCAATGGTCGTGGGTTCAAATCCTGCTGTCTCCACCTGATGAGATGAAAATTACATCGAAACGCGTCGTGGCTGTGCAGTGTTTTCGGGTGGGCAATACCCAATTTCCATCTACTTTGAATACGGTCCCAGCGATCGCAGTGACTAAGGTTCATTTCTATGTGAATCACAGTCCATTAAATTGAGGTTGCGTGTCGCAATCCAATCACACAACGTGTAATCCAAACTTGACCCTCCAATTAGTCATCTACCGTTGTGACAAAAAGTGTTGCCCATCGTGACCCGGTAGCCAAACGGGTAGTAGTGTTGGCTGCTATTCCAATGGTCGTGGGTTCAAATCCTGCTGTCTCCACCTGATGAGATGAAAATTACATCGAAACGCGTCGTGGCTGTGCAGTGTTTTCGGGTGGGCAATACCCAATTTCCATCTACTTTGAATACGGTCCCAGCGATCGCAGTGACTAAGGTTCATTTCTATGTGAATCACAGTCCATTAAATTGAGGTTGCGTGTCGCAATCCAATCACACAACGTGTAATCCAAACTTGACCCTCCAATTAGTCATCTACCGTTGTGACAAAAAGTGTTGCCCATCGTGACCCGGTAGCCAAACGGGTAGTAGTGTTGGCTGCTATTCCAATGGTCGTGGGTTCAAATCCTGCTGTCTCCACCTGATGAGATGAAAATTACATCGAAACGCGTCGTGGCTGTGCAGTGTTTTCGGGTGGGCAATACCCAATTTCCATCTACTTTGAATACGGTCCCAGCGATCGCAGTGACTAAGGTTCATTTCTATGTGAATCACAGTCCATTAAATTGAGGTTGCGTGTCGCAATCCAATCACACAACGTGTAATCCAAACTTGACCCTCCAATTAGTCATCTACCGTTGTGACAAAAAGTGTTGCCCATCGTGACCCGGTAGCCAAACGGGTAGTAGTGTTGGCTGCTATTCCAATGGTCGTGGGTTCAAATCCTGCTGTCTCCACCTGATGAGATGAAAATTACATCGAAACGCGTCGTGGCTGTGCAGTGTTTTCGGGTGGGCAATACCCAATTTCCATCTACTTTGAATACGGTCCCAGCGATCGCAGTGACTAAGGTTCATTTCTATGTGAATCACAGTCCATTAAATTGAGGTTGCGTGTCGCAATCCAATCACACAACGTGTAATCCAAACTTGACCCTCCAATTAGTCATCTACCGTTGTGACAAAAAGTGTTGCCCATCGTGACCCGGTAGCCAAACGGGTAGTAGTGTTGGCTGCTATTCCAATGGTCGTGGGTTCAAATCCTGCTGTCTCCACCTGATGAGATGAAAATTACATCGAAACGCGTCGTGGCTGTGCAGTGTTTTCGGGTGGGCAATACCCAATTTCCATCTACTTTGAATACGGTCCCAGCGATCGCAGTGACTAAGGTTCATTTCTATGTGAATCACAGTCCATTAAATTGAGGTTGCGTGTCGCAATCCAATCACACAACGTGTAATCCAAACTTGACCCTCCAATTCGCTAATTTCTTATACACGTTTCGGCTGTTCAATGAGTCATGGATCCAGGACTTATATTCCCATAGTTTCTACCTTCTCCTCTTGGTCAGCGGATAATGCTACCCAAGTTCCAATCAGCTATATTGCTGAAGCCGATAATACAACATATTATCGGTTAGTGTCATCCTTTAATCTTACCAATTTGCTCCCTGCATCGTGCAATAAAAGACATCCTCTGCACATAAAACAAAAGCCGCATCTTTGAGATGAAGCTAAATAGCTCGTTTCACATTCCGTTACAATACTTTCCACATCATATCGGCCCAAGACTTAAGGATTACAAGCCTGTTTCTGTATCCTAATCTCGTGGGTTTGACCCTGCGTAGAGATTTAGCGATCATCGCAGCATTTTTAGCCCACGTGCGACTGGTGGTGGTTTTGCGACAGTGATATGTCGGTACGCAGTACTTTTATCTTCTTATTGTAGTGTTTATGTGTAATTCATTTCAAAATCGTAAAATATGAAGAAGTTGAGAGTAGGATAATACAATCATATCCGTCAGTTTAAGTAAAGTAATACGACCCCTCATGGAACCTTCTTCCGGAAACCTGCTTCCACACTTCATTTACATATCTCATATTGACGTGTGCTATGTTGGCTTAAGGCAAGTAGTCAATTGTTCCACTCCTTTTTTCCTAGTTAGCATTTGTACAAGTTTGTCAACTTCATGCCAACAGAGTTCACATAAATATGTAAACTTTTATGTGGTGGCATGTGTAATATGTCAGGCTCTATCCATTATACAGCCATCATTTACCTACTTCAAAATTTAGTAGTTTTACTATTTGCCAGTGTGTTCGTGACAGCTTGCACTGCATAAATGCACTGCATTTTTGGAAGCATTTATCAAGCACTTCGGCAGATCGGCCCTGTCTTGTCCAAAATTAGTAGGAGAGAAATAAACAAATAGGGAGATGAGGGAACAGTAACGAGAAGATGATGGGCTTTTGTCCGAATTTGTCCGATATAGATTGTATAAATTATCACTGAAGACATATCCCTTCAGAAATGTATAAGATTTTCATAGGAATTTACAGCAGATGTAATTTTGATGGCTCCAACAGTTGCAGGAGAGCAAATCTGGGAGATTAGTGAAGTGAAATCAATTTATTGCACTAAGGATTGCCCTAGGGCACAACATATTTTCCATAGGGAGAGAGAGAAAACAGTATTAATTGCAAAGCAAGTTTACAGTCGTTCCAACAATTCACCTGCCTTTGGTAAGAGGAAAAGTAGATTTTGAATGAGGTAAGCGTTTCATTGATCCTACACATGGATAATACCGGTAGGTTTTCAGATATTCTCCTCAGATGAATCAAGTCAAAAGCGGAGGTTATACATTCATATTTTGGGAAGCACGGAGAATGCAGCAGGTGCCAAAGACATGGCTCCAAGGAAAGTAGAAAATGATTATTATTGCAGAACCAATACGAAACTGTTTCATATATCAATGGTCTAGGACATATTACCGCTTCGATAAGCGTAAATTTCATGGTAAACAGGATATTGTTTTCTTCAGAAAACATTTTTATCTACTAATAGACATGTGGATGTTAGAAAGTTCCGGCAAAAACAAAAATAATTGTACCAAGGTATTGGAACCTTATCTACTTGCATCACTTTCGTAAGGGGATTCATTGGTCAAGGTAGGTCACAGTTTACCAATCGCTATTTCTACGTTTAGAAATTAATGTATTGCATGTTGGAAGTTTATCCCTGACTGCAATTCACCTACCTCCGATTGAAGACGGTTACATAATGTGGAGTATCGGTTAAGGAAAATATTGTCGGACAGTTTTTTTCGTGAGTTCTTCCCATTTAGTCTTTTGCTGTTCTCATTTCGCGTGCGATATATAGACATTGCTGCTCTTTGTAATGTTATTTGGGAGTAGCGTGGTTTAAGGTAATTTTATAAAAGTATATAAGAAGGTTAGTTTTCGTTCTCCACAGCCACATTGGATCTAATTTTAATTCAATGCAAAGATCCATATAAAAATGTTGGGGAAATAGCCAGGTTGACGCTTATTAACTGATCCTTGTACACGTTGCAATGCCATATGATAAAACAAGCTAGAGTAACCGTAGATAGTAGAGCTATAATCAATCAATGAACGCGCTTTTATTCCGTACTTTGCCTTAAGTACTTTCATAAAGTTAGTTTTTTGAACAGAAGCCCAGTGATTTGAGTGTCCTGCGCCGAGTTATGCGCGGCATGTTCATCAATGTTAAAAGTTTTCGAATATTGGACCCCTGGGTAACGGATAGTGGTGCAGTGAGACAATGGTTTATCATCAATAGTAAGCGTACCTGGTACGATGTCACATTTGCAGGATACGAAGTGACGTTTATCCGCAGAAAATGTCATTATCCGTTTGGAGCTCCTTGAGTCGAGTGCTCATAAGTCAAGCTGGATTTATCTTAGCATTACGCTGACCTCGTTTGGATTAAAATTGTGAACGATTTTTATATTACTGGCAAAGAGAAAGGACGTCAAAAATATCGTTTATATATAGTAGGAATAAAATGGTTCCCGGAACACTACCTTGATTCACGCCAATGGTGACAGTCTTTGCCGTGTCTTTTTCGTGGTGAATCTGAACAAGCTTGGTTCCGTTTGTGATGTAAGAAGTAAAATATGAAAGCGGAGGATTATCAATGCAATGTGCAGTTAGTTTGGATAAAAGGGAGTTCTGCGGGTCACGATCAAACGCTCTGCGTATTTCGAGGTCGATTACCATTTTTGATGAACCGCCATCCAGCGCACTAGTCATGAGAGTGCGAAGGTCGATCTGACATGTGATGCAGGATCGCGCACTTAGGAACGCGTTTTGTGAGTTGGTCAGGTTAATTCGCTTCATCATTGTCAACAGATTTGGAATTTATGGGACGCTCCATCATTTCAGAGAGGATAGCATTGTGGTTGCACATTGTAGTTGCATATTTCATGCACAGAGCCTGACTTGACTAGTCTTCCTCCACAGTGTTGACACAGTGCCGGCTTTCATGGATAGAGAAAAAATATTCAGAAGTAGTGTACAGATGTCGAATCTACCGTTTTGAATTACTGTTGGTAGTAAATTGTCAGGTCCAGCATACCACGGGAATTTAGCAGATGAAATAATTATATTTATATCACGGCGTTCGAGGGCAACTGTGCAGAGCTTGTCATGCGTAAGCAGAGGAAATTTTTACGAGGTAATCTCAGCAGTGGCGTTAAAAGTAAAACAAAAGTAATTATTAAGTTTGCTACTTATTCTAGTTGGGTTGCTAATTAGTTGGTGTTCATATATCACGATATCTGTGCTGACCGTACCTAAGTTTCTCCTTTTCACCAGCTTGGTGGGTTCAATATTTGTCTTATGGCGAATGAGCACGTGTCCTTTAGCATCCATATCGCTGATAAGCCGAAGTCTTTCAAGTTCGGCGATGAATGTTGGCTGCTAAAATACTAGGGAGAAGTCATTGGTTTTTAAATAGCAATTTCTTAGCGGTGGGAGTTTTGCGTGCAAAAGATTCGGGGGTGGCGACTGAAATGTTTTGCTGGGAAAACGTCGACAATTTAGTGGTATTGCAGCGTCTAGAAAAATCTCTGTATGCTTGTAAAACGCATCGGCAACCACTTGGGAATTATCCGTTAGTAGTAAAATTTCCCATTCAAATGCTTCCACAAGGGCGGAAAACAATTCAATGTGTAGGGAATCGTACGATCTATAGAGGATTGCTGATTGTGTCCGGGTGGGATCAGCAAATGGCTTTTCGAAGGAGAGTTGCAGCATTTTGTGATCCCTGCCAGGGAATTTGTCTAGAATAACAGCAGAGACATTGGATAGGCCTAGTAAAAGGAATCAATCGGGAACGGGGTTTCCACAAGTGCCCATCCATGGATGTTTATAGAATATAACAGCGTCGAATATTTATTAGGTGCAGGGCAAGATATCGCGTCAATATCAAGTATATTGCAATCTACTTATACTACTATGTTCATAACAAGTAGTTCTGTTAAATGAAAAGCAAGTGTTCCAGAATGTATAAGTCATCTATAACGGGATTTTAAGGAGATTACATGCAACCCAAAATCACCGATTTTCTACCTACAGCAACATGTACAATTATGCTGTCAATATTACTAACTTGAAGCGAAACACGTAACAGCGATGCTAAAAGTTATCCGAGACATACGTATATGATGCAACCAACTCCAGATGCAGAGGTTCGGCAAGTGAGAAAACTGTGATAATAATAAATTTAAAATCAGGACTGTGGGTTTTCTCTTGTAAACCATGTCTTCGGCACTAAGATAATGTCAGGTTTAAATATGGCTACCAGGGAGTGGAGAGTTAGCGTCTTAGTACGAAGTGAGCGGGCATTGAATAGAAACGATTTCGTGGACATTGTCTGGATAGATAGACATACATACTAGTTGGATAAGTTGAGGTAGATTTCAGGCAATGTGTCATCACAACTTGAGGATGAAGGGATGAAGTAATTTTGAGCAGGAATACAATTTGTTGATAATGTATAACTAATTATCAAGTGTACCTTTGGATAATTATGCTAAAGTTAGAAACATACTGTAGAATAGATGGGGGTTACACTGGGCTTCCTCCTAAGTCTCCAAAAAAGGAGAGTTCATTTAGTCAATCAAGTTTAAAACTGGGATTTATATTAAGGAAAGAGCCAGTGGCCATACGTGGTTTGCAAAGTATGGAGGCCTCAGTCGTATTTGGAAGGACGGAAACATAGAGTTAAGAACAAAACCTATTGAAATAAACGTTCGGTAATTGTAGGACCTCCAAATGGCGTTGAGCTCAGCAATAGGCGTTTCCAACTTGGAGTTGTCGACAGAAATAAATCTGACTGTGGCAGGGTAGGCCTGTATATTGTGGTCGCCTTAGTAACGATTAACATTTAAGATTTCACATTAGCTACTTTACCGAAAATTGTAACGATGTCATGGTGATCAGTCGAGTCAAATATATCGTATGCAATAACTCTGAAAGCCAATGGCTTATTAGATCGTATGGGGTACTTGGTACTTTTACGGCGTGGTAGTCTGAACCGACCAAACCGCTACAAATGGAGGTGTGGTTGTAAGTTTGTGTGCGCTAGTGGGTTGTGAGAATCAGCACTCTAAGTTTTATTGGGGTAGGGTCAGTAGAATCGACGTTCAGAGAATATGAATTGCTGGATACCTTTTTAGTCCCCCAGCTTTTGGATCGTTTTCTATCCGCGTATTAATTGTAGTCGGTACGTTGTCTTCACGGAAATCAGTCAGGTGGCAGCGCTCCTGGTGGTCATTTCCAAATCAACAGCCTGATTGTTAATGCTCTGTAGCCGTCTGAAAAAACTTCCCCTGGATGAGATTTTACAGTGGTGCATAGTTTTCGAAGTCGATAGCTTTAGGAAGTTCGTCGCACGCATCGTCATCTGTGGAGAGTCGGAAGGGTTTAATATATTGATGGACTAGTTATGGGTGACAACGGGAACAGATAAGTTTAAGGTAGGGGGTGTCCGTTTAGTAGCTAGGAACGAGACAAGCAACGGTTGTAGATGCTAAGACACTTGAGTGAATCGGGTCGTAGAGTAGGTTAAGTGTCACCATGCAGGAGTAATTTTTGTAAATATGTTAAATAGAATTTCTTCACATCTAGACTCAATCCGTTAGCTATCGCACAGCCGAAAAAGCAATTTGCATGCTTTTCATCCTTTTGGGAATCGTCAGCAATGGGCATCGCATCGTACCCGGCTTTGAATCGAACCCGCAATTCGACTGTTACCGGTTCGTGGTTGAGACCCTTAAGCAAACTCGAAAGGCAGCGCCCATCTTAAGTTATTTGCAAATGTACTATGGCGCCGCTCAATATCCAGTTACTTGAAGGTAACTGCCGTAAATAGGACATGATAGCTATCTAACAAGCGACGAACGTAACAAACTTAGGCCGCCAATTAACCTATGCCATTATAAGCAGTTTGGTCTGAGTACCGATTACCGTCTAATGTTAGATGAATAGAGCGTTGCATGTAGATGGAATAAAACGCGCCGATGGTGATTTTCCGGGCTTTCGACGTCAGCCTTTGTGATTCCAGATGTGACTTAATTCCACTTAGACAATCCATTTCCCTAACTATTCTTACTTATAAATGTGTTAATAAACAGGTATTGCAGATAAAAAGATATTGCATTAGTGAAATATAGGTCTTAAATTTCAAAAATTATCGGAGCTTTGCAAGTATTAACAGCTGGATTACGTTTTGATAATTTTTGCTTGACAGCAGGGGAATTCACAACAAAAGATGTATTGGTAGACATATAACATAGTGACTGGATATAGGCAGGGAATTTGGCGTGTTGTTCTGTTCATTAGTCTTCCATCCTTGTACAGAGTGTTTTATTAATTTGGTCCGGAGCGAGCTGCGTCTGCACTTAGGTACTGGCGTGCACCGTTAAGCTGAAGCACTAACTATCCAATGGCGCAAAATGCTCTGCCTACAGAAATGAGATGAGCAAAGAGACTCACCGTAGGTGCATATGATCGCAGGGAGGCAAGTAGCCGTTCAACTGTGACTGGTGAACTTTAGCGAAGACCGCAGACGCAATGGACCTGCGATTTGTGGATAACGGGAATTGACCAGGGGAACACATACCTTTCGTTTGTGAAAACTGCATATCAGCCACACATCACAGCCGCAATGACTGCGACATGACTCGACCGCAAGACAAAACCAAGGAAACTTACGCTGTTCGACTGTGAACGGTGAAGGTTAGTCAACACCCTCCGCCTAAATGGACCTGTCATGGGTGAATCGCAGGGCAAGGTCAAAAGAACGCATGCTGTTGGGCTGTGGGAAGTAAAACATAGCAAGCACCGCAGCTTTAGTAGTCTTGTTAAGCGTGGAGTGCACTGCCGGACAAAGCGAACTCACGTTGTTTGGCTGTGAGAATCGGACGTTAGGAAGACAGCACAACGTTACGAAACAATACCGTATGCTGTGCGTATACTATTGAATGATAACATATTCCGACGGTACCGTGCATTACTGCTGCAATGGTTGAATACTTTCGATTTGCAGAAGCGCTTGGAATTGGCCCGTTTGTTACTAAACAGTATTAATTTTCATTATATTTTGTTAACTGATGAGGATGTTTTATCCCTGCTTCGCCAATATATGCAACATGCTCGTGCAACAAATAACCCTCGGCCATGTAGCGCTTCACCTGTGAAAATTAGCGCTAATCTCATGGCTTGGGCTGCGTTGACTCGTCGAATAATCATTCGTCTTTTATTCTTTACCATGAAATTTCTCGTAGATTGTGGTTTAACAATACTAATATATGACATTCTTAGCAGTTTCTTACATGGAAACGTTGCAGAGCCGTGTCATTCTGCAGTTGCAGTCATCCAAGTTAATGAACAAGATTTTTGGCAGCAGGATGGCGCACCTGCACATTCGACGCAATCGGTTCGCGCCTACCTGAAAGAGATATTCGGTGGAATTTGGATAGTTCGCTGAGGACAAATAGAATTGCCTGCGCGACCACCGGATTTGAACCCCATGGACTTTTTCCTTTAAGGCTACTTGCATCGCAGATTTTATTGCAGGAAACCGAACAACATGGAAAAAGTGATAGGGAACATAGTGTACGAGTATAGTTAGATTTGGTTCCCGATATTGCAGAATGTTCGCGACGACATCATTCAGTGAGTGCGCCTCTGTATCCAAAAAGACTTAGGGCCAATCGAACACCTAATGCGTTTCAATTTACAGTCAGTTCCTTTATTCAATGTAACTATACGTAAAGCCATTTATAAAAGCAAATGTTTGATTGAACATGGAAAACAAATTGATAACTGTCTAGGATGACTGTAAATAAAACACTATTAATACTGGGACTAAAAGATTAAAATGCAGCATTTTTGTTAACTCTACCATCATTTTCATTTGCAATGCTCAACTTTGCTGATTTATAGGCTCAATGTTTGACAGCGTTTCCTGGCACTCCAAGGAGGAGGAGGATTTACTTTTGGCTTAGCAGCTTCTGAACCTGACAGTTCCTCGATAAAATTGCATTTGTTATTCTCAACTCCTGCACTTGTGCTTAAATCAGGAGATTTGCCCCAACTGTTGCTAAATGCCATGCTGCAGCGATCTGTTGACAGATCCGTCACGGATCGTAAGGTGAAGGCCGATAGGCACTTCAATAGTAGCGAGTGAATTTCACCGGGTCTGGCCGGTTTCCTGCCGTCAAGACTGGCGAGTAGACTACGGATATTCAATACACAGTAATTATGGCCCTAGTGTTCAATAGGGCTTGCAAACCTAGAGATCCTCAAAGGCGTATGCTCACTTGCTTATACCGAGGAGAAGTGCCCAGCCAATGTGGATGCACATTCAGCGTTGGAGGCGAGAGGCTCTCCGTCAATGCCCTCTAATAGCTACATCACTTGCGAGCCTCCGGCGAAGCTTCACGTAAGCAACAATCTTCTAGTGGACCGTCTTCACTGAAGTTGCCTGTTCCTCTTCGAAGGACCATGTTTTCGCGCTTTTGCCCTGTTGCATAGATGATGCGGCCTTTTCTAGTTCCATAATCGTCGGCAGAGACAGACAAGGGGAATTCAGTCCAAACTAAGCGTCACCGTCAAGCCGATTGACTACACTGCCTGCCGAACAAATGTGACTTCACCGGTCGAGCTTTCTGATAATTATGGGGTAGGAAAAAAGCGCAGCACGTCTGCATACCCTCAATATACTTAAACAACGTGCTTCGATAGATGAATCCTGCATCAGCCACCAGCATGCTTTGCATGTGGCTCTATTTGACAATTGTAGTCTGTCTTCCAATAATTGTAGGACGGCTCCGGCAGACGCGAGTAGGGCAAGGGCAGTTCTAGTTTGGTTAACATCATTGAGTAGTCACTAGCTACCAGCGGCTCCAGGACCTGCTTTTATATACAGGGTGTTAGCAACTCGTGAGATATAGGTCCAGATTCGATGGAGCGACATTTGTTGTAACATGTTGTGCTTCCAAATTTTCAAATACCATCTCCGCAAACTGGGCCTTGGGTTTCATATTGCTGGAGGAGAGGTTTAAACTCAGACCGCCCTATTCAAGAAAATATTTACTCACCCGTAAGCAGTAAGCGAAGCTGAGTCATGTAGTTACTGGTATGTGTCAACCAATCCAGGAGCCGTCTGCGCGGGATGCGATAACTTGAACCCACAAGCAGTCAACCCTGTCTCAGGTGGGTGGAGCACCATAACTCTTCACACAGTCCATCTTCGCTTCGGTAGACGTGTACCGATCTCCTATACAGTAAGGACTGAATGTATAACAGCATGTTGTCTTGCTCCTTTTCTTGTCTGTCGCCTCGGAGGCACGTGTAGTCCCTGACCCGGAATTACTAGTTAGTAACCTATTGATTTAACCGGCAAGTCCTAATACTTCCGAAAGACGTGGGGCAACGATGTGAAAACATCACCACATTTGTTCACATAACTACAAGCATTGGTGAAGGCTACATGAAGGCAGAGGTAAGAAACTGCGGACGCGCATGACACGTCATTGATCTAAAAAGATTACCCCCACCCCTAAAGGCTAGCGAAATAATATACACGACCAGAGGTGGAATTTCGTACTTACTATGCAATAATGTGCATGATAGAGAACCGTGCCAACCATTTAGCTAAGGCATCTCTGAGCGATAATCATTCACGGTAAAACTGCTGCAGTTTATGATGTAGGTCATTGTTAGATGTACAAGAGAGTTATTTTAAAACTTTTACAGACAACATCCTTGTCCTTGAGTTTTCACTCCCAGCCTTCAGCTTGTTAATGTGAAAGTAGCGCCTGGAATGATAGCTTAAGATTTTAATCAATTCACTGGTTTATCTTTCTCCCAACATACTCACTCACAGTAGAAAAATAATAATTTATTCTTATCATAGCGTAAAACACTCAGGACCAAATCGGATTTATTTCTTTTGATAGTTGATGAGTGTTCAATTGTTGATGTTCGTTAATACTCTGCAAATACCATCGCTTCCTTACCTGCAGTTAAACAACCGAAGTGATCTGACTACGTTATGTAACGGGTGTTACGCGGAAGCCAAAAATAACAGCGGATTCTTATTTATTATTATCTGACAGATAATAAATAAAAGCTCATGCAAAATTTAAACTTTAGCTTACCCATGTGCTTAGTTAGTTAAATATTATGGAACAAAATGTTTAGGAATATTGACAATTCAATGATTTATGCGGCTATACTAAAAGAAACAAAATAAGCAGAATCAATAACTCCATCGGAATTACAGTTACAACGATGTCAGGTACCGCACAAGAACAGTTGGGTTTAAATTTCATTAGTTAAGCACTTCGAATTGCTCACACAACATCCAAGCTGGCCACGCGTATAGCTAATTTTGCTACTAAAATCTTCTTTAAGAATTTAATTTGAGAGATGTTTACGCAGTGGCGATCAAGTGTAAATTTGGTAATTTATCAAGTATATTTTAGCGAATGATAGCTACTTGGCAATCAATTTGAGTTTACATATAATTATTTAGCTAATCTAAAACCAAAAGGGGAATTAACCACGTATGTGTCTGTATTGGTGATCCTAGTATTTGCGTTATTTGAGCAAATTATCTTGACACGTTTAGCAAATAAGCGCATGCCAATTGTATATGGCTAAGAAACGCTCTTGTTCGATTCCACTCGTAAGAGGCAGATACGTTATTCGGAGCTTCGTCTACATATAATAGACTAAACATTTCACCATAATATACATATTTAAATTTTCGGAGGAAAATATACGGAGTTATATATGAACACTATCCGCTGCGTTGAGATGTCGAGTAGAGTTACTTGCTTGAGAATGACAACCAAGCGTATGATCGCCGAAGTCGTGAACGTGCTCTTTACAACAAGGAAATTAATCTCCCGCTTTCAAACGTTTCGCTTGTTGTAAGATTATCCATTAAATTTTTGCCATTAGTTTTGCTAAAGGAAAGACCATAGTCTTCCCTATGCAATTTTAGCTAACCGAATACGTATTAATATAGTTTAGTCAGATAAATTATTGTCAAAATTTTCAATAAACGTCAGAGAATAGGCGCATATGAAATGAACGTTCAATATTATTGGCTAATTAGATCATGTTAGTACTCGGAAAAATTACGTTTGCATAATGAAAGATACGTTGTCTTTGCCAGAATCAAGCTCAACAATATCCTCATGTTTCCTAAACGTTGCGTGTAATATGCTGTTTTTGGACGTAAACTGCAGTGAATAATCGTATTATTATTCCTTGAATCATCGTCGAAATTCCCATTGCTATACAAGATTTATTCTAGATTGCTGTAACGCATTTTCATTGATCGTAACTAATCGGTACTCTATTAACAGAAAGATTGGTTAGAACGCTTTGTAAAATTTAGGCAATGCTGTTTTCAGAAGTGAAATTATAAAAATTTGGGATTTGGTTTACAGAACATTTATCTTAAAAAGTTATTTATGTTATATGAATAAATATTATGGGCGGTTTTGTTTTTCACAATTACTATGGGTTTTACTAGTTCCAAACAATGTACAACGTTTTGTTACAGATGATTGTGCACAATACTTCTGTAATATTTATTAAGCACATTATACCGAATTGGATATCCAAATTACCTACGGTAAGTGAACGCGCGTATCTGGAATGCACACAAATATTCCATAGATTTAAGGCTTAAACCCTAACATGTAAGTGGATAAAAATTCCATCCCCTTTCTTGAAGTGGTTTGGAGTTAACTGAAAATCGCGAGACCGCTAAGTTCACTGCAAAAATATTGGATTCAATAGCGTTTAAGTGTTGATCTAATCCAGAGGATAAGCATGTAGTATAAATAAATTCCGGAGAAGGTTTTCAATATCCATGGCATCTATCGAAATATATTTACCTTGGAACTGCAGTAGATCAAAATTCTGTCGTCGCAATTTGTTTGATCCATAGTTGCAAACAATTTGTAAAGCGAATAACACAGTTCAAATGTGCTTTTCTTTAATAAATTATAGATAAGTTGATACAAAATTACAGCGTGAAAATTTTAGGCTGGTATGATTACCCGTAAGGTGCAGTAACCAGGTTTGACTCCAAAAACTGGGGTTGCTTTACCATGGGGAATGACTTCGCTATGTTGCGTAATAAGAAATATTATTTAATACGACAGACTATCCCAGTTTTCACTTCCCTTAAACTGGCAAGTTCCTTCAAATTCTATAAACTTTGCGCAGATTACTCATTTGTCCAGATACAATTCCGCTATGAAGGGTTGGTTCAGTATTCCAGGAATTTCAAAACTTTTAACAGATTTATTCTAATGTGTGTAGCTGATTTAATTATATAAATTGCCAGCCCTTTTAAAATAGGGCATTTTTATGCTGCTTTGAATAGATCAGATGAAATCTGTAAATAACCCTGCTACATTTGCAAATATGTACTATGTTCTTGATAACACTGGAATTCAGTTGCTTTTAAAAAGCATCAAGCGAACGCGTAACAATTTGTTCCATGGAAAGATATCATATCAATTCCTATAAATACGCTGCCATTTATATCCATTTTTTAGGGAAAGATAAGCGTGCAATGGACGCTTTATGACGGGGACGATATTATCGCTTGCAAAACGGTCATTTATGTGGTTACAAGAAACCGTGTTCATGACGCTCATCGTTGATGGATTGTAAACTATAACAAGAAAGAAAATGTGTATTTAAATCATAGCATATTATATTGGTACTTTGCCAACTTAGTATGTGTACATACAAAT
The DNA here is from genome assembly GCA_944474145.2 of Dicrocoelium dendriticum. Lineage (NCBI taxonomy): Eukaryota > Metazoa > Platyhelminthes > Trematoda > Plagiorchiida > Dicrocoeliidae > Dicrocoelium > Dicrocoelium dendriticum. The sequence goes on along the minus strand of OX104065.1, from coordinate 14,761,762 downwards.
GGCGGTCGTTGTTCTCAAATTCAAAACTCAATTAAATCATAAACTGAATCGGTTTGCTACAATAACACAGCGAAATAAATGTTATAAAATCGATTCCACAGCTTTTCTAACGTGCTTAAATTGTCGCCATCGGTTTATATATTCTAGCGGTTAAATTTGTTTCATTAAAAGACAAGCCACATACGTGGGCTTATTTGGGTTGCTTGTGGCTCATGACATCATTTCAATCCTTGCTTGAATAATGTTGCTCCTATCTTCTACAACTATTAGGTGGACCGTACATAAGATTGCGCTGCATACGCACACCACAGAATCCTATGAAAGCTAAGAGTAAGGCCTACCAGAATTGCAACGAACAGGTAAGGATGTAAATATTCACAAGTCCTGTGGGATAGTTAGTGTGAAAATTAAAAGCTAAAAATACTGATTTCTGTAGATATCGTGGGGCATGTACACCAAGGATGATATATATAAAATAAAATTAAAACACACAAAAATGCTATAATTAAAGGCTTTTTGTCAGTTAAATGACTAGGACTTGTATTTGCTTCACCAACGATCAAGGACACGTCAGCGATATGTTCCCCTACAAGGCTTATTGTGAGATGTGAGCAGGTCGAATTATAATTGCGAAAAATGTTCTTTGCAAATAGTTTTGTATTTTTTATGCGGGTAGTGATCATTTCCGATGCGGCTAGTAAGCCATCGCTTACCGCGCCTTTATGACATCCAGATACATGATAAATGGACTGAAAACATTGGTGAGTATCAATTTGGTGTTTTAAAATCGGCTAAAAGTATCAACACGCCGCACGTTAGTGTTTTGGTTCCACCTCCACACAGCAATGTCGAACAGCACTCACGGATTGTCACAAAATGTTTCTTGGGGTTTCTCCTAAAATAACTTGCTCGATATGAACAAGTAAAGGAGTATACACATAAACAATTACTTTACCGAAATGCTTGTATTTGTGTTGAACAATTATGTTAGGCGTTGAAATACATATCAGTCATAAGCTTGTTGAGCAATACAATTATTTTCTCAAGAGCGATAGCCTTCTAGACGTGGTCTGCGATATCCTGTGCACTTTGAAATGCAAAGACAGGTAAATCAAACTTTTCCGACCGAATAGGTTTTAACGTTCGTTTCTTGGCATTAAATATTTCTCCGAACTGACTTATCGTGATAGACATATCAGATAAAAAGGCAACCAAAATATTTCAGCTCTTACGGAAGTGTGTCCAAACTACAAATCCTTCTTACACTTATGGTTTTACAGCCAAGCAATTTCCACTTCTGGTTTATTAAGACAAAGCTGACAAAATGTATATATTTTCCATTCCACGTAACATTTGTCTGCATCCTCCGTTGAGTTGACCCATCTGATCTGCAAACTTGGACCTCTGGGAGTGAATTATTACCATTGCGTGCTGATTCGAGGGTCAACTTAGCATTGTCATGCGCTGAGTTAAAATGGGAAAAATTTGCTCTGTGCAGGGTTGACTGAATGTCACTCAAACTATGCCATCCGCATATCGACCGTAATGGGATAAAAAGTGCATAAATCATCGAAGTTAGATTTGCCCTAACTTGCTCATGAATACATCGGCATGCGACAGTCCAAGTGGTGAATCAAAATCTTCTCAGTCTTTCTGTTTACAATGCAATTGGCGGTAGGTTGTTGGACGACGGAAATCCATGGGGTTCCATCTGTACGTCGATCGTTGTCCCTGCTAATCCCACGACATTAAAAATTCTCGCATCACACAAACGTTTTGCACTACGGTGAACCGCGGTTATTTCGGGTAACACTAAACTCCGCGGAAGATACTGAGGCCGTTCTGTTTTCTGCGAATCGTCTCCGCAATGAATCGAGTGCGCATCCTACTTGAAATCCATTGGAAAGAACTTTCAGCGGATCCCGCTAACGGAGAGCAATACAGAAAATTTCAAGATAGCAAAGCTTTCACACTGGGTACCTAAGCTTACAGGTTCCTCTTCCGACTATTCTCAGATGCATGACCACGAGCAATTGCACTATATCCGGAAGCTCATTTTCTCTAATATGTCGTTGCCAACTTGTTGACAAGAATCCCCATATCTTCAAACTATAAGCGGTGTGGTCCCATGCTGTTAAAACTAGTGTTGCAATCAGAAATAACGACACAAACCCTTCTGGAGAACTGGACTAAATTCCGTAGCGGATTGTCAACTGAAATTTGTCCAAATGTAGCGGGAACACCTGCAGCTTCTATGCACAATCTGTGGAGGCAAAACTCTCAATGAAAACGTTAACTGCGGGACCCGACTCTGTGACAGTTTCAACAGTAGCCATAATACCTGGAGGAAAACTTCGTAGCACGAGCGAACACCGGGTCCCGGAGCATCTGATACTTGACGATATACCAAACTCGAGTCGACAGTCTGCAACTCATCCCAAAAACGCTTTGTCGTCAACCGTTTATTGGTCGGCGTGAACTCATTTTCTTCATCCATCTAATCCAACACACATTTTTTGTCCGAATAGATCTTATGCGTGTACACAAATGCTTAAGTTCTACTCAGCAAATTAACTGAATTAAAACTTCGACTCGCTCAGCACTTGGGACCTCATCACCTACACAGAAAAGTGGTTTTCGCTGTGAGATACCGGATGCCGAAATAGAACTAACAGACATATCCGCTGTCCAGAAGGATTAAGCCAGCAAAAGTGGTGCGATTGCTTTCTACTTTCGTAACAGCCTGCAATGCGAACCCATGAACGATTCGGAAACCGATGTACCTGACTCCACTTGGTGCAATTTACGGCTGCGAGGAAACGAAATTGGCCTATTTGTCGTTGGTTACGCACACGATCATCTACTCCTGAGATGGACTGCAATTTTGTGGCTGCGTTGAGGCAAGTGATTAACAGGAAGTACAGTCACATTTTCGACACCGACGACTTTAACTTATATGCTCTAGAATCCCAGGCCAAACCAGGAGAACCATTCAAAGCTGACCGTCAAGATCTGGTTTCAGGGTTCTTGCTTTACGTCACTACGTCCACCAGATTCCGGGGAAATAAAAGGTCATCCATATTGAACCAATTATTTACTTATGAAGAAATAATGGCCAGTAATGAAAATCTGCACCCATTTGGGCCGAAGCGATCATGCGACACTAGCGTTTCATTACATGTGCTACGCGGATTATCCTAAAGAGCATGCCGAAGAATCACATGTAGTAATCAACTATAACGACCTGTCTGACCTCATTGACGCAAGAATCTGGACGTTGTTAGCCGAATTGATCCCTAAGGTGGCCTGCGCAGTATTCGTCAACATATGTAACAAGCTCGTGGCAAGGACATCTGTAACCAAACTCTACCGGCCTTAATGGATGAAGTCATTCCAAAGGAGCAGGACAATTAAATGCATGGCACACCTACGTAGCCTCATCGAAAGACGATACTTGGTACGTCTACATGATGCAAAGGAACCACATTGTAAAACTCGTCCGGGAGGATAAACTGAAGAACCAACAAAACCTAGTAGAATAGTTTTGCTCCAATCCCAAACTGCTATAGAGAAAGGTACAAAATTGCCCCGTGTTAAACTCTGTATTCCTGCTCTGCACACAGCATGCGGGTTAGCCTAAACATTACAAGAGGCGGCCAATATGTTTGGACAACAATTTGGCCGGAACTTCTAAAGTGTGCAACCATCATACATGTTGCCTAAGCAGATAATACCGCTTTCAGTGCTCAGTCACAAGTTATTTATCTCCGAAGCTGTACCAAATTGGCTGATGTCGCTGCGCATGTTCAGCTACTCGAGTGCGGAATGCATTTGCCAGAAGGCCTTAAAGTCGCTGCCATGAGTTTGGCGGCGCCGCTAGTAAACTTCTTTGAACGACGTCTGAAGATGATGCACGTCCCCACGATGTAGAATTACGGAATCATCACGCCAGTATACAAAAGTGGCAGCCGTGATGAACTAGCAAATGATCAACCGATATCACTACTTCCTGTTATCGCCAAGGTTATGGAGTCAATTTTAACTGATGCTATGGTGGGTTATCCCGAGAACGGCAAAATTCCCCCTCCGGAGCAGCATGGATTTCGCCGAAACCGGTCCTGTACCACCAATATGTTGACTGCTCGTGCAAGCTGGACGGAATCTGTGGACGTTGGTGTAGAAATCGACGCTGCTTACCTAGATTTCTCAAAGGCATTCGACTGCCTAGATAATCGTGTTATACTCCACAAACTTTTGAAATATGGTATCGGCGATCCTGTTGTGGGCTTGATAGGAGACTTTCTCGTGCAACGTCCAATGCATGTGAGGGTCGGAAGCAACCTATCGGAATACATCGAAGTTCAGTGCAGCGTACCTCAGGGTTTCGTTCTTAGACCTCGCCTATTCCTGGTTTCCATAAGTGATCACGCGAGCGTGCCATCTTTTAACTGTTTGCTATTGGCTGAGGATCTAAAGTTATGGCGTACCATAGCTGCAGTGGAGGATAACAGATTGTTACAGGAAGACTGATACGAAGCGTACGCATAATCTATAGAAAACATGATGAATTTCAACGTCACCAATTGCAAACTTCTCAGCATACGGCACAACAGCACGCGAAACTACCGTCTAGGATCAGACATTCTACAGCGTGCTTCTCACGTGTGCGATCTCGACTTGCTAGTTCTAGATGTCCTCGCTTGTTTTATGCAGATTAAAAGGACATCTAATTAAGCAAACTAGTACCTCGGCCTTCTTCGCAGAGTTTTCGGGCGGTTGGACCCTTCAGTCTTTCCAAACATACTGAGTGCGTACGCGTGACCCCACACGGAATACGCTATTCAGAATTTGCAACCCTGGCTCAAGCACCATCTCACCGCGCTCGATACTGCACAACGTAGGGTGCCGAGAGGTTTCAGATGTTTGATCTGCCTCCTATAACCACTCAGGTTGTAGGGTCTCAAAATACACAGTGGATGTTATCCGCGTCTAAGGGCCATCTCAGGATGGTGTACCACTCCTGTGAAACCCCAACCACACATGCCATTCCCTTCTGATACTCAGTCAAATCTTCCAGATTGGAGGTCATCAGTTTAGCTTGTCATGCGGTACAGCTGATTAGAAAGTCGGTTAAACTGTTTCTCCATTGGAGTGCCACCGCACTGGAACGCCCACCCGGGATATGCAATTGCTGCTCTCACCCTATCCCCTTTTAACAAAGGACATAATGCAAATGTCACATTTAAACTACGTCCTATAGCCAATTAACACTTGATGCTGCCACTAATGCACAACAGATGGTCGACATTGCTATAAATCTACTCGATAACGAATCACTCCAAATCTCTTGAAACCATTTAATAAACGCTACTACTGTACAAAATGGATTTCTGTATCCCGTCCACTTGAGATATCTGCATACGAGTAAACGTAGTCCTTGCAATTATTCATTTTTTCTAGCTTATTACCTGATCACTAACCACTCCTCTTATTGCTCTGTGCGCGCAGATTCCCATTATAAACTCCCTTTATACGGCAGTGCAGTGAAATCTGTAATCGCCCGAACCGACTATTCCATTATGCGTGATCATATATTTCCCACTCTAACCACCATAAGAGACAAGTGAAGCACCTGCTTTTATACCTGTTATACATCATTGTTCCTTGTGTATGTTACCCATTAAACTGAAATGGTGTGTCATTTGTATACAGTATAGGTAGCTGTTTCAACTGATTGTTCGAACCGCCGACGTTCAAATGATGTGATCAAACAGTAGCACAGAAATAGCCCATTGTCTCAGCTAAACAACATACGTAAAGCGCGACATGACATCCAAAGAAAACCTTTTAAAAATGTACAATCTTCACAACTATTCGTCACGAACACCAATGGGAGGAAAACAATTGCGCTCTATTATTTAACTACAGGCTTGTGCAATTCATATAATGTTAAAAAAGTACTGAGATTCACAGTGGTTCAGTCAGGGATAGGTCAAGTGTTAGACTGCGAACGTTTGTGGCTGTCTTGCACACACACACACACACGGGCTCGGAGTTACGTAATTAAGCGGACGACACTGGTGTTAGCGTGACAGGTAGGTTGACTGCTGTACGGCCAGGATAGGCAGATCGAGTAAACAATTTTATTTTGCGAGCATAGCGGAAATCGGCCTATTCGGATTGCAATAGCTTCTGCTGTTGCGAACATTCATGGACGCAGAACGTTCCACTTGTTCAAGGGACCTAGTAAACCACAGTAAATGCGTTCGGAAGGATAACACTGACACCTGATTCCTATAGGTGGGACAAAAATCGCTTCTTCCGTCAGAGCCGTGAGAAGACATAACTTGAGATATGTCAACATTTTGATTGTTCTCATCAGTCCCAAACACAATACAAGCGGGATTCATAGACAGTTATTTACTGTGGGAAAATTGGCACACCAATCAAACTGTCAAACTCAAGACCACGGCAACCTAATTGATTGTCTCAACAGGGGCGCTCTCAAAATACACATGGCAGGCAACCCACTGTGCCCGATTATGTGTATGAACAACTTATCGTATCACAAGGTTGCCTGGTGGCTAGCAAAATCGTTGGAGCCGCTATGCAAACTCCTGGCCATGTATTGCCTAAAGAACTCCTTTGAATTAGTTGAGACACTGGAACACGTGTCGCTGAGTGCGGTGCACCTTTGCTCAGTGGATGTCGACACCCCATTCACAAACGTGCCTCTATGTGAGACGGTTAGAAATGTGTGTGATTTCATCGCGAGTCAAAACATGTCCATTGGCCTGCCCCTGGAGTATTTGAGAGATATGATCCTAGCCTGCACGATAAGTATACGGTTCGAGTTTGAGGGGACTACTTATCAACAGATGTTCGGAGTCGACATGAGCAGCCTCCTGGGAATAATATTAGCAGACATCCTTATATGCTTGTTAGAAAGACAAGTTACTGCCAGCATTAGTAAAGCTAATTTGTACAAGCTTTATGTATATGACATCCTAGTCGTCAACAACAACGAATACTTCGCGCGGCTGTCGACCGTTCAGTATTCAATTCATCCATATATGTCCGTGTCCCGTGAGTTGGAGCAACACCATATTCTGCCAAGTATGAATATACACGTTAATGGACTGACCAATGGTTTACTAAAGCGCACTGTTCATCACAATGCAAATTGGAGCGGGCGGCATCTTCACTTTTATAGCTTTGCCACCGTCGCATACAACGTGGATTATTGAAAACGTCCTTCTAGAGAGCCAGATGGACATGCAGCCCCGAACTGTTGCGAGCAGAAGAAGCAATTTTGTTCAAAAGCTTGGTGTCAAATGGGTATGCTGAGACGTTTATTCAGATCTACAGCAGGCCTTCCAAGTAGTAAATACTGTTGTGAACAGCAGAGCAAAATAATGTTTATTTATTTTTGATGTTCAAAGAGACCATGCATCAAATTGATCGGACATAAATTCGGTCCATACTTAAGCGCACCCACGCGACCGCGCACTTGCGACTCATACAAACAACGGTAAGCCTTGTTCTTCATGACGGTCCGAGCAACTCATCACTCAGTTCGGTTTCTCACGTCGTTTACCAGTTCACCTGTGTTTGCAGTGACATTTATGTAGGCAGGACTGACCTTGATTTAACCCAGAGTGTAGCTGAAAATGTGCCGAAGTGGTTGGAGCAAAGGATGACGCAACAAAACGGAGTGAACCGGATAATAACCCTGAGCGCAGCATCATCGATCATCAAGCTTCCCGTGGCAATTCGACATCAGGTGAACCAGAAGACCGTGTCCAAGGTGTTATTACGTTAAAAAAGTCCGATAATTTTGGCAATTAGTGAGGCTTTGCTAATTAGGGCTCATCAACCTGTGTTGTGTGCACAGAAAATATTGATACAATCAGCTAGGTTACCGTGTTCTTGATTTTTTACTTGGATTGGTGTGCTAATTTTCTCCCTATACATAACTATCTGAATCCCGCTTGTATTGTGCTTGCGACTTCTGAGGACAATCGAAATATTGACATATCCCAACTCACCACTTAACTTTGCTCTGACCAAATGGCTGAAGGCGACCCACTGTTTATATTTTCTGAAAATGTTGCTTGCCAAAACTCGGGTGCCATCGTTCGCCAAACATTTAGGACTATGTTTCTTAATGTGAAGTGAAAATGGCGAGCCGTCCGACATATATATGTTGCGTCACAGGTGCACTCAACTTGATGGAGTATGCAAGGGGTCAGCTTCGACGTTCTGTAATTATTGCGCACAGAAATACGCGGATTGATGGCAAAGATACATCACATTTCCGTGGCTGGGGAAGTGTTTCTTACTGACGGTGCCAAGGAAGAAGTCTAGCCAACCGAATATGTCAACCTCTACCTCGCTGGCAAAATAAGTTTGTTTAATCGCCCTGTCTACATTATCTCAACAGCAGTCCAGCTAGTCGTCAAGCAGACACCGGTGTCGTTCGGTGATAACGTCGCACTATCCTTCCGCGTGTGTATGAAAGACAGCAGCGAACTATCTGCTGTCAAACCCTTAACCTATTCCTGGATGAAATAACGTGAATTTCCTTCGCATTTTACCCAAACATAGGTATGCTTCTGGCCCGTGGATGACTCAGTGAAATCAACGCTCCTCCGGTCAGCTCAAAATGTGGTAGTAATTCTAAGAACGCGAATACTTCACGGAGACTCTTCTTGCATACATCATTTCTCAACTGTTTTAGAAGCTTGACCATTAACATAGCAATGTATGGCCCAAACAGTTGCATGGAAGCGGACGGCGATGAAGGACATATAACTGAGATATAGCACAGGTCAAACTACAAAGCCTTGCATGTTATGATTGCGCAGAAGAGAGCGTCGGTAACCAGAGCAATGAATACGTGGCCAGCCGCCACCAATCGAGTTGGCATGAAAGATGCCAAGTCTACAAATGATGGTTTGTGAGTATTAAGGAATTTTTATTTCACAAAAATCGGTAAAAGAACGGTTAATATATTTATGATGATGCAAAACCTTTCGCATTTGACACAAATGCTTTATCAAGCGAAGTGAATTATCTAAACATTGGCCTTTCATAACGATCATGGCTAAACTACATACAAAGACGAATCAATTTGCAGTTCATCTATGAATGATTACAGCGGTCAAAGGTCAATATGTTCGCGGGTACACTGTAGTTTGTTTCAGTCAGGATCAAGTGGGGGAAAGAAATTGCCGGTTTGTGGATATTTACATTGTGGTTAGCAATATTAATTGAACCGTTGCAGGGAACTTGGACACTGATAGCATTTGGCTTTAGTACTTCGGAGTTTGGTGGAGAGTGGGTCGGTAGTTCATTCCGACTTGGGATCCATCCACCGATGCTTACAAAGCTGGCCGGAGTAAGACTGGACGCCAGGCACTGGACAGCCCTACTCCGTCTATTCTATTCACGCAGTTGTTAGCCTTCGTTATTTCTATAGCCTCAGCACTCAGCCTTTGTTTGGCTGATCCTAATCCCTTCATGATTACCTCCACATTTTCGAAGTCAATTCTGTGCCCCGTGTCTAGCGCATGCATTGCTACTGCTGAATCTCTGAGTAGAGCTATAAACTCTAGCTCATTTCGCGGAGGTCGTGATATGCGTCGCCTATGTTCTGAAATCCTTGTACGTAATTCTCTCGCTGTTTGGCCTATATGCACTTGTGTACAATCTTTACATGGAATTTTGTAAATACAGTTCGTTATTCTATCTAAAGGGAGTGTATCCTTCAGGTGCACAAGAGTGGTCCGTAGCGTTCGACCCTTCAGGAAAACTACCCTAATCTTCTCCTTAATCAATACCCTCCGAATCGCTTCCGAATTTCCTTCCTTATACGGAATACTCACTGTCGCTATCCACTCTGCGGTTGGAGTTGCGCGTGGGTTGAGACATCTCTGTAGCTGTCGTTTCACAAATCGTTTTGGATATCCGCTAGCTATTAAGATTTTCATCACATCCCTCTGCGCTGCTTTCTTATCTTCTTCCTCCGTGTACAGAGCACTTGCTCTGTGAAATATTGATGAGGAGATTCCCGCGTACACGTGCTTTGGGTGGCTTGAACTATAGCTGAGTACCCCATCTGTGTCCATTGGTTTGCGATACATCGTTGTTTTTAACGTTCCTTCCTTCCTATGTACCAGACAATCAAGGAACGGAAGTGTACCGCTCTGCGACTCAATTTCCATTGTGAACTTTATCGCATTGTCAATAGAGTTCAAATATTTTAAATATTATTCTATTTTATCTCTGTTTATAATCGCTAAAGTGTCATCCACGTAGCGCCACCATACTTTCAGGGCACCACGGAAATTGGGTAATGCTTTCTTTTCAAACTCTTCCATGTACATATTGGCTAATACTGGGGACATTAGAGATCCCATTGACGGACCCTGTTCTTGAGTGTACCTTCTAGACTGGAATGTGAAATGAGTCATGTCGAGTCACAAAGCTATCCCCTCGACCATCTGATCCACTGTCAGCTTTGTTCTGTCCTCCAAGCTGCTGCCCCTCTCAAGCGGTTTATCTCTAATCGTAACGCCTCTTCCTTGGGTACATTCGTGAACAAGGAGGTAACATCGAAGCTGACCATCAATTCGTCTTGTTCGATGCTCAACCCTCGCACCATGTGTCCGATCTCATAAGAGTATTTTACAAATGTGTGCGTTCTCCCTGTTAGGGGTTGCAGCATGCTGGCTAGGTATCTCGCGAGTTCATGTGTGGGAGAGCATATGCCATCCACTATAGGTCGCAAGGGGACCTTGGGCTTGTGTATCTTCAGGAGACCGTAAATTCTAGGTGGAATAGCCGACTTCGGATAAATACTGTACCATTTATCCTTTCCTAAACTGTCCTTCACGGTCCTTAAGTAGCCAGCGACATCTGATTTCTTCGTATTCATTACCGATGTAATGGATTTCTGCTCAACCTCTTTGTATGGTCCTGTGGTCAAATGCTCCTTCATGTTTCCTAATAATCTGTTTTATTCATTACCACTGTTACTTTACCTTTATCCGCTCTTGTAATGACAATACCACTATTCTCTTTCAGGGTCTTTAACGCTATGTGTTCAGCTGGAGCAAGGTTCGATTCTACCGGCTGTTGAAATCTAATTATATTTGCTAATTGGGCGCGGATGTTTTTCAACTTTTCAATTGGTCATCTAGTCATAACAGGTTCAACTCCAAGAAGTACATCTTCTGCCCTTAGTTTAGATTTACTGATAGTAAAATTCAGACCCTTTTCTAAAACTCTACGCTCTATTACACTTGACACTCTATCTGACATGTTTACGACGTTACAAAAGTAGCTATTGAATACTTGCTTATCAGTACGATTATCGACCTTATTATGTGAAGGCATCAAGTATTCTAACTTACGTATTTGCCATTCCTTAGACTCCCGTCCTCCTGCTGCCTTAACTTCGGAGGCCTTAGCGCAAATTCTGTCATAATCTGCCTGTGCCACCGCAGTCTGTAAATCCAAGCGCAGCCGACTCGCATGGATGCGGATTTCACCCAGACGTCCAGTTGTTAGGTAGATTCTTTGTCACAGAAATGCTTTGCCTGCTCTGAGTGCTATTCGTGCGGAAGTGTACGGAGAATCCGGAGGTTTAACTTTGAGGGATTTGGGAATAATGTTGTACTTCAAACACGTGAAGCTAAATATCCGTGATTTTCCCAATTGTATTCGATGCTTCCTAGCGCTCTCAAATCAAATATATGGAGGTAAGCGTGAAGGGATTAGGATCAGCCAAACAAAGGCTGAGTGCTGAGGCTATAGAAATAACGAAGGCTAACAACTGCGTGAATAGAATAGACGGAGTAGGGCTGTCCAGTGCCTGGCGTCCAGTCTTACTCCGGCCAGCTTTGTAAGCATCGGTGGACGGATCCTAAGTCGGAATGTACTACCGACCCACCCTCCACCAAACTCCGAAGTACTAAAGCCAAATGCTATCAGTGTCCAAGTTCCCTGCAACGGTTCAACTAATATTGCTAACCACAATGTAAATATCCACGGACCGGCAATTTCTTTCCCCCACTTGATCCTGACTGAAACAAACTACAGTGTACCCGCGAACATATTGACTTCGTCTTTTTGGGTCTCGTTAGTATTGCAACTGCTACATCCTTTTGAATTCGAGACCGGGAGCCTACACTTTCGAGTTAGTGAATGATTTTGGTGATCCATGCACGCCGGCAGCGGACCGCCATAACAGATATCTAACTGCGACGTAGAGCGGCTCATCCTCCATCGTGTTGCTTGTTATGCATGTACAGAGGACAGGGTTGGCCCCCAGAGGAACGACATCCTTTGCAAGCATCCACGAAGCAAGATTTCTTATAAGATGCAATGGCGCCTACTGACATGCAGACCGACACCACACCTTTAGGAAAGCGCTAGACGGAGGTTTCATCCTATTGGGAATCATCAGTACCGCGCAGCTGTCGAAAAATAAAGGCGGCGATCCTAAGCCTGTGGCGGGTGCGCGCGCTATATAGCAATTATATGTCAGTCATGGTAGTCCGCTGCCGTCACCAACGGCTCAGTTATATTATTTGCCGACACGCAAGCGTAGAGCCGCGGGATCTAATCCGGGAGGACTCGGAGTGTGCGAGCTATTGACAATTCCCAATATTACGAAACGTCCGTTTGCCGGTTTCCTGGATGTGTTGTGGCGGTCCGCCTGTGTCTAACTGCGGCGGACCTAAACGGAAACGAATAATTAGTCTTGCTACTTAAGCAAAACATAAGGCTCCTTAACGGCTTATATGCAACCTCGTTTGGTAGCGGCATGCAAATGTATTCGCTTCTCTGTGCGCCATGCCTGTGCTGTGCATATGCATATCATGCAAGACAGTGGGAAATGAGCCACGATATATCGCAGTTGGATAACAGTCTGCCGGTCCGCTGCCTTTGCCCATGGCTCAGTGACGTAATTCGCTGACTCGCAAGCGTTAGGTTGCGTTGCTAATACGTACTTATTCCGCGGATGCACGGTACTGAGGAGTCCTAGTAGAACGAAACGGCCGTCTAGCTATTTCCATGATTTGTTGTGTCTGCCTAAATGTGTCTAAATGGGTAGAGCGTGCAAAAACCGAGAAACTACACTTAATAAAGGGATGCATGTAAACGATGGTGAGCAGAAGCCTGAGGAAGGCGTGCGTGTTGAAACTGATGAACTTGTACGCAGTAGGACGGCGAGCAGTATGGATAGATAAGACAAACTTTAATCTTTTCTGCGCTAGCATAAGAGGACTTTCAGTTCGTGGCAATGGTGCGCACTGTACGGTGCCGAACAGTCCAGGACATAAGCTGAACCTGATTAGTGCGATGAATGTGGAAGGCATGCTGTGACATTCCGTCCTATGCGGCACGTAGAATAAAAATATATGTGCACGGCCATTATGGCCACTGTTTGAGACCAATGGTATCCATGCCGACGAATACTACTCAGTATTTTTGATAACTGAACTTGTCACACCGAGCTGGAGCGTATCTTACATGAGGAGCATTACAGCTCAATCGGATTTTGCGACTAGCACCGTACTCTCCGCAATTAAATCGAATTGAACGTTTTCAAATATCATAAAGTACTAGGTTAAACAAACCAGGAGGTGGCGATATTCGGCAATGCTACGAGGTGATCAGGATGGCATACTGAGCAAGACTGCATGTAAGATGCAATACTTGGAGCAGATTGTTGCAGAAGCATGTGCCTGCGTGACGCCGCACTATTGTCAACGAAGGGTGCAGCCTGTACGAAATAAATGTGCCCGTGCTTTGCACCTACTCCTTGTTCAAAGCCACTGATAGTTTTCTTGTTAACGTACACTGCTGTATTTCTTCAAACGCTACGTAAGGCTATTCGGATTTCAGTACACCAAAGTGTGAATTGTTACTGCCTCTGCGAACGTTCACTCGGAGACGGCGATATTTACTGTTAACAAAGAGTACAAATGGTTCTCGCTGCAAATATAGACCACGTGTTGTTCACAGGTCTTAAAGTGGTGCATTGAAGGCGGGATATGCCGAACTCCTGCCACGAGCCGTTCAAACTAACAAAGCTACAATTTTAATCTCTCCTAAATATACATATATATAATCTTTAATTTAAATGTCAGCAATTTACGGTAGGAAGGGTGCATACGTCCCGGCAGACAGTCCTTCCATCAAATTGGGCTAGGATCAAAGTGCATCTAAAAAATATCAGTGGCCTTCAACGTGTTAGAATGTGAGTAGGTTCAAAGCACGGGCACATTTATTTCGTGCAGGCTTCACCCTTTGTTGACAGTAGTGCGGCGTCACGCAAGCACATGCTTCTGCAACAATCTGCTCCAAGTACTGCGTCTTTCATGCAGCCTTGCTCAGTATGTCATCCTGATCACCTCGGAGCATTGCGGAATATCGCCACCTCCTGGTTTGTTTAACCTAGGCCTTTATGATATTTGAAAACCTTCAATTCGCTTCAATTGCGGAGAGTACGGTGCTAGTCGCCGATGTCAGCTTGAGCTGTAATGCTCCTCAGGTAATATACGCTTCAGCTCCGTGTTACAGCTTGTGTGATCACAAATAACGAGCAGCTTTTGTCGGCATGGATAAAATTGATCTCAAACAGTGGCCATAAAGACCGTGCACATATATTTTTATTCTAAGTGCCGCATAGGACGGAATGTCACAGCAATCCGTCCACATTGATCGCACTAAGCAGGTGCAGATTTTTTCCTCCACTGTCTTGAGCCGACCTTATGGGTAGCGAGTGATTGTGCTGACGCGCATATTCATCACGGATTCCACCTTCACTCGTAACCGTTAAGTTTCCAATGTAACCTTGGGGTCCGTTACGCCCATTCCAGCAGGATTTACGAAGCAATGTCTGACAGAAGCATTCTACTCAACGCGTAATGTTCTCTTGTCGGCTGATTCAATTTTTATATTTTATTTCGGCTTGCACAACTTTCTGTATTTACCTGTAACTTTGATGCCATGCCGCTCCAGTCGTTGCCTTCTTTATATGTATCCAGGATGAGTCTTTACATTGGACGGATATAGTACGCACATTCTTCTCATACTTATCACACATACTGAGATATAATGATTGAAATCCATATGCCTCAAATAAAAGCCAATCCTTGTTGGTAAACATTGAGGATTATTTTCTTTATCTTTTGCCCGCTGGTTGATATTTACTTGTAACCCAACTGGGAATAAGCAAAACTGACAGCTCCGCTTACAATGGACGGTCTATCGGAACAATATGGACGTTTCCACTTATAACAAACGCGCCTGGAATCACCCTTTGGTGGTGCAACTAAGCTTTCACTCCGTTATGGTAATCATAACTGGTGTCCTCCGTTTAGCTATCACGTTATCTCGCTCAAGCGATTGGGCAGCATGACCCCGAGGATAGTACACCGCTCACACAACTGGCACGTATGCACACGTAATTAAGGTCTCTCATGTGAGACCTAAGACTGCCCCTCAGTGCGATATGGATTAAATCTATAAGGGTATTGGATGAACTTGTCTGCGGTATGGAAGCATACTGATAACGGGCTAAACAAATTGCGTTAATGCTGAAATCAATCTAGAAATGGTATTGAATATACAGACGTACAACTGTTCTTGCACACACATTTGCTTCAATCATTCCTTTTACTGCAAATGGTTTGTTAAGCATTGGTAACCTGGATAAGTATTCGTTCATAGTTTTGAGGTCCTGCAATTTAGCGTATGCAATAGAGCTCTCTTCCCGGGTACCAATTGCGTTAATGCGCAAAGGTACCCGAGGCAAATTCGTATTACTGTCAAAATATGCAAGCATTCATTCATTCATAACAGAGTGTCGTAAACTCCAGTTTTTGCATCCACTACTACCCCCCTTTTACAACGATGATCCGGGGTATTCTAAGCCTTTTGTAACATTGTGAAGACGTATCTACTGAAGTATCATTTGCGGGAATGCGCAAAGCCGCACAAAACATTTATTCCTTAGTATTAATGTATGTGAATTTTCTTATATTTATTTACTTCTAACCGAGTTATTTCAAACTCTATTTTTCTTTTCCTACCACTCATATTTTGCGACGACTCACCGAGTGATTCCAGGCAATTTCTATGCATGAGTATGTTTTTACCACTAGCTTCCCTGAATTATATATTTGGGTGCGAGATCCACTTCTGGCCCCTCCGTGAGAAATGGATTAAATATAGATTGGTATTGGTTGAAATTGTACTTATTTTGCACAAAAGCTGATGAGCACTGTAGTAACCAGTTTGCGTTAAGGATAAAATCAATCAAGAATTGTATATCTCTTGTTATACGCGTTCAGCCTTTTTGTCTTCTCGGGTCCTGAATTACGCCAACACCCACCGGTAACTGTGAAGGTGTATGCTGCACAATTTTGAATTTATAGATGCCACTAGTTTTCATTTGTTAAACGTATCTCAAATACAGTCTTCCACTGCACCCACTCATGCTAAATGCTTTAAAGTCTGCAAGCAAAACAGCTTATATTACAGTTAGGTTATTTTGCAGTAGTAAGTAATATTAAACCACCTTGAGGCGGATATACACAAGCTGTGCAACATAGTTATAATCGTAAAATTCGCTCCTTCATGATTCAATCAATTTACGTGCAGGTTAAATGGCAACAGTTTTGCTACTCTTAAATTTGGCTTAATATACCTATTGAGTAAGCACAAACATTTATAAGCATTTCGCTACGACGTGTTCATTAAGGAAGCTAATGAAATGTAACAACTTCGATAAAGAAGCCACGAATTGGACACCATTATTCATCCAAAGATACTAAATGTGGGCTTGAGTAGTCTATTTGTGATGCTTCTTGCTAATTGGCATAAACCACATTATTTTTTCTGTTGCATTTAATGTATCCATTTGTAAGCGTGCCTGTTGGTAAAGCCTGCAGCTAGTCATAATGTTATTCACTGACGTATCTAATCAACGTGATGTGAATATAAATGGGCCAGTGTTTTGACGTAACCGAAAGATTGGATATACATCTGGAAGCTAATTTTGTCGACGAGTTTAAGGTACAATATGGTGTAAATTCGTAGACAAAATGTGCAAGAATGCATGGCTTTTCAACCGTTACAGAATATAATCTAATTGCGTTTCGGATAGAACAAGTGAATCTTTATCTCACTTATAAATGTCTTGCGAATTTGGAATGCTGTGAACTTTTCAACAAAATTATTTGCCCGTCCCTAAATCTCGCAATATTATGAACAAATGTAAAACGATCTTGAGGTGAAGTCTTTATAGCAATAAACCAGTTGTTTTTTGACAAAGATTTAATGTGGCGCTGGAATGCACAAAAGAAAAATTTAGGCTGCAGTAGTCTACAACCAACCTCTGCCTTAGATGACCTTAAATAACGGAGCCAGTGGGAATGGTTGCTGTTTCGACAACGTAAATTTTTAATACCACTTGTATCGATGTTCAATCTTGGTAAAATTTACTGGGGAAAATGTTGCCAAAATGGAAGAAATCATATCCCGTCACAACTGACGTTAAGTAAAATAGAGAAGAATTGGAGTAAAAGATCACTGGGGATGTAGTTTCTGCTCTAACCTGTGTCAAAGACAATAAAACAGTGACAAGGAACGGGTACGACAGATAAGGCTTGATTTATCACGTAGCGTGATCTGAGTGAAACACGCAAAAGGAAAACCAATGCAGGGTTATTTACGGCAGGCTAAACCGTATGTTGCTTCACTATTATTTGAGCATTATTATGCAATGATGAACATTTCATTTTTGCAACATTGGAAATAGAATACGAAGGAACAATGGTGTACCCTAACGGAACTCTTCTGTTTGGGTCTGTCCGTTTGTATATACCTAAAAAGTTATCGAAGTAGGTTTGGTGAACAGCGACGGCACAATCGGGAATATGACAGCTGATATTTCATACAAATTGGTTTCTTGATCAACTTAAGTTAATTTACATTGGACGAATACATCTATGGACATTTCAGAGTTGCGTCAATGGGACAAAACAGACCGCCATTCGAAACTTAAGAGAACGATTATGATTACTTGTTCATTCCAAAATGTGTCGCGCTATGTCCACTTACGTTTCTGGCATTTAAACTTTTACTACGAGCGACTCCAAAACAGCTTCTTGCCGACGTCATGGACGGCGTTAATTTTATACTAAAATAGGAGCCACGAAATATACTAGTGACATCTGTGATCACAACTGTGGATAGGAAACTACAGACATCGGTTTAAAGGAACTAAAAAAGTAAATGTAGCCCAATATATATATTTGCAAATGTTTATAGAATATAATGCAAGTTTTGTACTAAGGAATGGAAGAAAGCATTCAAGTCATTCGTGTGAATAGGATAAATGACAATACATCCGTACCCATTTTTCATGCATGCGACACACTTTTGACTCGAAGCCAAATTGTTTAGACTACTCCGCATGAAGCGGGCCGACCATTCGCCACCTTATAAATATAAGATAAAATTAATAGGAAAACTTGGATCAAATAAACGTGGCTTTTAGTGTATGGGATAAATCGTTCTAGGAACATAATTAAAAAAACAAGAAAGGCATTCTCAACAGTGATGCGGGAACAAAATTGAACAAGTGGAAAAGTTGGTGCGCCGTCACTGGTCTCAATACCTGCGTATCCACAGCTCTTCTGGTGTTTATATCTTTCGAAAAAAGCCTTACAGGCAGTGATCTGGAGTAACTTCTCTCTACATTTTCTCCGCGCGGTATAAAAAGAACCATATTCCAACAATAAGCAAACGTGGGGTAATTAATCCTATTGGCTATAGAACGGAAGACTCGTAGCTCAGTTAGTTCAGATGGCAGTTTAACGGTTCGCTGAGCTTGGCAGTTTTGTTGCAAACGTTTCATCTCCTTATCATCCTACTTTTCAGGATATGCCGTATAGCAAATTTAGGCAAGGAGTAGAATAAAGTGGTCCTTACAACCCGTTTGTGTGCCTGCAACTATTCCGTCAACCATGACTTCTTCATGGGTGAGCGCGAGATAAAGTATCGACGCTATTTTAGCAGTTTGCAATCTGGTGAGAGTTGTCATGTTGTTGTACAGAGAATGGCTGGCAATAAGCTCTTGCAAGCTGTATTTAAACTGCTTACAATAGGTTGCTGTCTTCCCTATATCGTGCACGTTACATTTGCCAGCCTAAAGAATGTTGGTGTAAAACTTGTTCAAAGCAAAATGAAAGGCGTCGTTCAGTGTGGAGCCCATTTCCAACGTTGAGTTTGGTGTGCGGTAAATAACACCTAGTAGACATGTGTGCTTGATTCGTAACCATAGGCGATAGCAAAGCGAATAAGGAGCGCGAATTTCCGGATGATCGATAACTTCACAACGAAGGTTTGTGTTATAATAAAGTAGTAAACCAACACTCCTCCGGTATTATTATTTCGAACAAGTGACATCTGGTACATTGATCTTAGAATCAGTTATCTCAAGGTTTATCCTGATCACTATATTCAAGAGGAGGTGCCGCGTTTGTGAGGCTTTTATTTCTCTAAGTTTGGCCAACTTACTCAGAGGGCATTAGGCGTTTGTTTACATAAAATATAGTGCTTTATTGTTAGGATACGTTGATGGATGTAAATGTTGTGGATTCTTTTAGCCGACGGTTAATTCGCCGGAAATTATTCCTCTTTTGTTTGGAATTTCAGTCAATTTTCATAAAATGGTTAAACTTCTCTGAAGAGACGTTTCATTTATGCTGCGCTCTGTCCTGTTGTGTGCCAAGGATGTTGCTTTGTCGGTCTCTCCGCAGAACTGCGCAGCTACATAATTTACAGCGTTCAAATGTTCCATCGAATTGCTTACGACTATTGACCGTTAAACGGCTGCCCTTAGCCGCATCTCTGTTTGCAACCTGGCTCGAAACTTTGACCAGTTTTCCAATAGCATTTGCGTCCTAACCTCAAAGTGACTACTACTTGCATTATTCTTGAATCGCAGCCATTGTAGTTAGGTGATGAAGACTCTTGTTAAGGATTTGAAAACAACATTTTTAACAAAGACTGCTTCGCGGATGTGGCGCCACTGCTCTCGATCATGTGTTTGCTCATCAAGATCAGTATATCCGGAAGCTCGGAAACACCATGAACACATATGGTTTTCTTGCTATCACTATTAGGAATGCGGCATTAGTCACCTGTTCCTTTTGGGTGATCATTCCAAGGGAGATCCGGTAATTTTCGCACTCGGCTATGTAGGTTGTGAAGACGAACTGCTGAGATGAGGGCAGCCTCTGTCTCATCAACTGAGTTTAGTGTTACTGGAAGAATTCGAGGTTCGCCAGAGTGCACTGTGGTTAGGTGACACGATACGCGTTGCAGCATTGCAGGCTCAACCCAAATACCAATCGCATGGCAAATGGAACTCCACTGGTTGCGATCGTCTTGCAACTTGCCTTTTATATCTTCAACTTTTCACAGGGGAAAACTGGTGCACACGAGAGTTAACGATACATGGTTTTGTATAACGAGTGCCGGCCTCATGATTTCCTGGCAAGTTGGGCTGTTTAGTAGGCACTACTGGAGTTGACGAGGAGTGCTGCGTTGCTCCACATGTGCTCGGTACAGAATATGGAAGTACGTGTATCGCTCCCGGTGTGTTTCCCAAAGCAAAAGATACGGAATTTACCTGATTAATATCTGCACCGAATTGCCTTCGGCTCTGAGCTGTCGGTGTCATGACCGAATCTTCAGGTGAAGCGTCTAGGGTTGGGGAAGTGGAAGGAGGCATGTTTGAAGCCTGTCCGCTTATGAGAGTGAGGTGACCCAGAGAATTTATAGGCACAGATGCTGCAGGGCAGTTGAAGCGTCTAGGTAAGTTCTTCGGCCCTGATCGGATTGATTCCTCTATGGTTGCTGCATTCCGGACGCCAGTCTCCTTTGCTAGACAGAAATATGAAGGAGCGGCTGCAGAGAGTTTGGAAAGATTCCACCTCTCATAGTTTCACAAATACTTCGTGTAAATCATCAACAATAGCAGCACATCCGCATTTTAAGGGGCTCGATATAAATCACTTGGCCTCGCGGTCTAGTTCAACTTTCTCAGTGCGATCGCAATTTGGAATTCTGAGCGATAGGGCAGATACAAAAGGACAACCCAAGGAACGGGACGATCACTGGCTGATGAGGAAACTTAAAATTCCAGCCGATCAAATTGCTTTTCAAAATGCTCAGCCCAAGGCTTCCAGTGTTTTGACAAGTTGTGGATTGGCTGTCCACTCTCCGCAAAAATTGTTTCACTAACCTAAATTCTCCTGTTGACAATTGCAAGTGTCTTTGACGGTTAGCAAAGGCAGCGGCTGCTTCCATCTCGGACGCATGAATGGACCACCAAAATTCGTTGTCTTTATTCAGGTAACACAGAGTTTTGTCCGGAGCTCTTTACACCTGTCATTGTGTTCGCTTCTAGCCGGAATATGGCGGCGAGCATCAATAATTTCCTGAGATATCAAAGATACCCAATGTCAATTTTGCCTGGTATTGTTGCCACATGACCATTTGCCTGGTGCTAATAAAGCCTAGTAAACATAAGACCAGTGACCTTCAGTTGTCTCCAGTGAGCGTTTAATTAAACCGCATGTCAGCGTATTTCAATCCGCATTCCGAACAGCTGTCCTCGCCAGGTGACTAGTATAAATGCGCTCAATGCGTTGTCATGGGTGTCCTCTAAAACGCATCCACATGTCAGCACATACAATGCATGATCGGTATTCACACGTGCTCAAAATCGAGCGACAGTTCCTGACACAGCCTGTCCATGGTACATAAACGTCATATGCTCGATTTGCCTGCATGGCTGTGGCGAGGGTAATGGACACCAAGTCACCCTCCGGCGGGTGCTGTGTCGAAAATTCGTGCTTGCAAAGAAATAAGCAGGCATCTTCACAAAAATGAAGTAACCGCACAGCGTTATTATTACCGGAGCCCCCGCCGTGCTGGCTGTCCAGTTGCAGTTCAGAAGGGATATTTTTTTAACTTTAGTGTTCACATCCCTCGTCAACACAACATTGTCCGTGCTACTTCTGCGGCAAAATTGCTGGGTCATGTGGCGGTAGAAGTCGTTTTTTAAGTCATTATCGCCAGAGTATGTAGGCTTGTAGGCAGCGATGACGAAGAGACAACTATTAGTCTTGTGCCACTCCATAGGTTTGAACGAGCCTGCAAACCGGACCGCACCCATCCGGCTACTCATTTGGATCTAATCAACCAGTGTAGCTTTAACCCGAAGACTCAGTACAATGTCAACACCAGCTTGGCCGGTGCTCGCAGCTGCATCGCCACCGGATAGGCGCAATGACAAAATAAGGCTGGTGCCGCCTGAAGTGGATCGCAGAGCGAGTACAGAGCTCGAGAAAAGCAGGCGGGGATCCGATATGCAGCAGATATCTATGGGGTGGGTCTCTAATGAGTGGGCAAGTGCTGTAGGTTGACAGAGTTGTAGCCAGGTGCGTGGATTCACGCATGCCAATCTGAAGGAGGATCCTAAACTCAAAATGGAAGACGATGAAGGTGAGTGGAACGCTTGGTTGGACATGGGCTTGTCGACAGGAAAGAGTGAGGCTCCGCATTCGCATGTTAGTTAAAACTAGAAGATTTACTCCTAGCAACTTACGTTGAGGGAGGGCCAGGCATCGGGGGGTGAATGAAAAGTGGAAAGTTAAAATAGAACTGGACAATAAAGGTGCAAACGCATAAGAAGGGAATAAGAAGATGGGAAGGCTTGAGCGTAGTATCCAAAACCCTATTCACACTGCTCGATGAAGCAGATAGGGCGCCTTGTATTATCCACTGCGACAGCCAGTGTATCAAGAAATGGTTTGACGAGCAACTATTTGCATTGCGTGGGCAGGATATTGACAAGTTGCCCAAGTCGGGACAGTAGAACGATTAGGGTTCTCAACCAAAGCCTTTTGTACCAAAACATGATCGCATAGCAGCGGAATTTGCTGTGAGTTACAAGAAGTCTATTTTAGGGCATAAGGAGCCACTCTCATTCGAAGTCCCAACGTCGATGATCAAGAGGCTGTTTGACTGGCCTCTAACCATAGGCCAATCAAGTAGTAGTGGATATGAATTTATAAAAAGCAGCACGCAGCATAGTTCATTGGATATCTGAGCCACGCAAACTACGGTAAGGTCCAGCCTCGGACGCATTATTCTAGCTCTTATAAGGGATTGGCGAATACTTAAGTCGGCCTTAAAATTTCATTACTGATGTACGTTGCAAATACTTATCTGTGAAACTTAGGAAATCTGTAATATCATATTGCTCCTTAAACTAACTTGAAAAGAGATTCGATTTGATTTGGAAATATAGCGCCTTTTGTAATTTTGATATTTCAATGACGCGCCACCAAGGATAAATTAGTGCACTATCGAAACTTCAACAGTACGATTAGTGTCTGGTGTGGTCATTTCCAAATCCATACAGGGTAAGGGTGAGGACACACGGTCTTCTGTGCCATCTAGTGGCAGATGCTGAAATGGCATCACATAGAAATTCATATTGACCACAAAACATGTGGTTCAAAATGAAATGTTATTTCCAATTGTGGGCATGAAATAATTCTTTTCTGCTGACAAATGCTGCTTTCGATAAGCAGAATTTGATTATATATTGGTCACAGCGAATAGAAATTTATGATTCAATCCCTCCAGCTGTAGATCTACTTGTTACGATTAAACTCACATGACATGCAACGTAATTGCAAACTTAACAGTCAATTAAGCATTCGCCTATCCAAATGATTCGCCAGTTGACAACCCTTCGAGACTAAGGGTACTTTGCAATAATTTCGTTTAATAAGTCTAGTTTACGTATGGCCTATTTCGCCAGTTTACCAGATAATACAATATTAATTTTAACAGTCAGTTATGAAAGTATGCAACTATTTTAATACATATCACAAGGTGTATTTATAAGCGCTGTCATTTTTGATATGTACCAGATGATTTGTAATTACAAATGAAATAACTCCGAAAAACTTGCGTTACCTAATGAACAGAACTGACGAAATTGTGGGCAAACTCCCCTGCTTCGTGTTGTGTTATCAATGGATATTTTCTTGAGATATATCTTATCATGCTCCGCACCGAATTACATTCCATGAATAAATACGTATTAATTTTCTGAATGCCCTCAGTGGACCGCGTTGTTCATTAAAGTAGCTGGAGGAGGAGAAACAGCCTAAGCACTTTCCAGTTGCTGCAGTTATTTGTTTGAAATTAAATGTTGAGCTTCTTTCTTGAGTTGTGAGCACCTGACCTATTTATCCTTCCGATCACTCAGCATCTACAACTCTACGACTTAACATTGATCGTTTTGTTGAGGCTTTAATTATTCCCGCACACCTGCATTCTAGGACTTAACATAATTTATAAACACGCACACACATAAACTATACTTTATATCCAAGGAACTGATATCAGCCAATCGCATAGTAATTTTATTAGCAAACTGCAAAATGTATTAAGCTAACACAATACACGCTGCTCCATATTTTGTTACTCACATAAATTTGCCATTGGATTATTTCTTTCATCTGGTTGGTGACAGATATTTATTGAGAAATCAATATCAGCATCCAGGCAAAGCCATTGAGGGTTTCACCAGTTTATCCATACACCAACAATTCTAACGGAATGGCGGTGTCTACCATTCCATTCATCCAGTGTACTTTCTGATTCTAACTGAATTATTCGTATCGGTGATTAATCCGTAACTAACAGTGTCACGGTATATAGTGCCATCGGTTCATAATCAGCGACGATGGAATGTGAACAAATTATCATTCTTCAATAATCAATTAATATTTTCAACACACTAAAACACACATACTCACATTTGTCCATAGCATACAGCTTGGTTTTAATTAGAAAATGTTATATGAATATATAATTTAATTCATCCCATAATATAACCCGGTTAATTGTAGCCGATTGAGGTTAACCAGATTACAAACTATTTATTCAGACGTATTTAATTTTTGGTTTTCAGAATGACGTATTTGAAGCTTAACTAATGTGATCATACATAAATTTAAAGAAAGACGATAATGAGCCCAGCCAAATATGGGAAAGTATTGTTTGCAAATTTCCGATTACTACGCGCAGGGTTGTTTGTGGAATGTGTCGCCTGCATCCCATGTTAAAACTCTGCTCAATTTTCTTCAAGAATTTACCATCCAATATATGATGCTTGAATAGTGTTTTTATTTCACCATCTAAAAGGAGCCTCTATACGATACTTGTAATTCCACGGTGCATGAGAAACCATCAGCAAGAAAATAAGAACAATACCAGCCAAATACAAATGCACGCGATAAGGATTCATGCAGCGCAATGTGATGTTGATGCGAATTCAATTGCAGCTGGAAGCATGGTCATTACCAAAGTAGGGGAAACCTTCTGAGAAATCCTACACATGTTGAGGCACTGTAACCATATATATATATATATATGTATATATATATTGCTCCTTCTCATCTAATGAATAAACAAGTATATCATGCAAAAACATGTTCGCGGCATTAAATGTACCAAAGCGTGGTGCATGTTGTAGTTTGGCGGTTTGGCTATTCGGGTTTAAAGTTTGCAAGAAACTGGTTCTTCTGCCTCGCTAGCGAACACATACGTCGGCATATGTCAAATATACTTTCCGAAGCATCTCGGTTCATCTTACACAGCCGTATATATGTTACGAATCAAATATCCTAATGTATTTACCAAGAAAGACAGAATAGCCATCAAGGAATTAAAAGCATTTGCTGGTTGAATTATTTCTAGACAGGATAAGGGCTTCGGATGGGTACTGATGGAGAGGAGCGACTACGTTTCCAACTTGCTGTTCTTTTGCAAAATAAGAGTAAGTTCTTTTGTGAAACGGCGAAGAAACCAACTCTCGCAGGATAAGCTTACAACTACTCAAGCGTTGAAGGAGCTCTAGCATATGAACCAAATATATGACGTGCTATTGGAACAGCTAATTCCAGGGGGTTCCCATCCCGAAGGTCCTTATGGACTGCCTAAATTACAAAAACAACAATTTCCTCTACGTCCGATGACCGACATATCACCCTCGGCTACTCAGTCGGTTGCGAAATGGCTTGCGGGATTGCTCGAACCAGTAAGCAAGTAGTCATGCGCATACAGCGTGAAAGACACATTTGAATTCGTGAAACGAGTAGAAAGCAGGAAATTAAAGGAAAAGCTGATGATCTCCGGACAGTGAGTCACCTTTTACGAATGTTCCATTAATAGAAACTGTGTATAATTTATGCGATTACCTGAATGAAAAAAAACATATATGTGTGGATTTCGGTGAGAAAGATGGTGGAATTAAGTAGACGGTGTACTTTCCAGCGACAATTCACATTTAATGGAGTCTAATACAGACAGATTGACGGCGTCGCGTTGGGTTCCTCCTAGCTAAATACCTTGCTGATTTTTTCTCGCTTTGATTGAGCGTGAAGCTATGTGACCCATTATCATTTCCTTTCATTACTATGGTCTTTAAATATATGATAAACACATAATCTGCGAATCAAAAACGAATGTTTCCCACCTGTAAAACCAGTCAAACGATGTTGATCCATCGTTTAAATTCCCTATCGATACCGCAAGTTATGATAAGGTAGCCTTCTGGAACGTGTGGGTTAACCGAAGAAATGTCAGTTCGTTGGCAAGAAATTCTTCCGGTAGGCCACCAAATTTGTTTATACACAAATTTCCCTTGAGGTATAAAAGTAATCTTGTTCGCTGCTCGTATTTTCCTGGAACGAACATTTGCAGCCAAAAGATGCTATAGGCCGAAATGATCCTTATTCTCAAAACGCTGCAAGAAAACGGTTCCCCAGTACTATTCATCTACGTTTATGAGTTGATGCGCGATAGGCGTGAATTGATTACTATTGTCCCTAAAAAATATGTTCCTATATGTTCCTTTTGAAGTAGATGTTGCCTTGCATTGCTAACCATAAGTATTCTCATTCAGGTAGCTCAAACCTTCCCGGCCGCCTGCTTAAACATTCTTGCGGAAATTGCTCTATTCGTAGCCCAATACATTAAAACGGACTTTCCTTTCCTTCCAAAACTTACACCTTATTTCAGTTTACCTGCGACCGTGATTCGAGGTACGTGGGACATGCAAATAGACGTCTATCTAAACGCATTGCGGAGCATGGTCTACCTGCTTTGCGATAAGGCATGGTCAGTCTCTTCAACATTTTAATCCTTGAACCTCTGGTGGAAAGAGGACACTAAATTATGACTGCTGATGCTTCTCAAGTAATTTAAGGTTTACAGCAACGGTACACTATATGTCTCAGGATGCAAATCTTATGGACGGCCGAGGCGATCGCGATTAGGATAATTCAAACCGGCATTAACCAAACAGAAGGCTTTCCTGCAAGGTTTCTTCTACGTTACCCTAGTTAGCTTGCTAAATTTTATCACTTCCTGCACCTACCGTGATCGGATGATGTGGTTGGCATTCTACCGATCAGCCAACCGGTGCTCTATCACATGTGCATTTAGTCGATTTATCGATCAAGGCTTATGAGTTTCCGTTTGTCGTGACTTCGCTATTCCAACCATTTTGGCTGTATCAGCTATTTGTGATCTGCCCTTCCATTTTATAATTGTAAATACCCGAGAAGATCTGTTAAAAAGTGTATTTCTCGCAAAATTGATTTCTTGTGTTTTATTTGTGTTACACCTATTTTTACGATTGTATAAATCAGGTTAAATCTCCCGGGACGTGCATATGGGGAGCATACGTTAATTAATAAAAAAATCTTGCATGTGATCACTAGAATAAAATCCTTTGCTCCTAGAACTTGAGAACTCATAATAAGCTTCCAGCATATAGACCTACATTCTGTTATCAAGCCAATGTTCATTTTAACCCGGTTTCAGGCCATTTTGTTTAATATTTCGAACGCTACCTCGGTGAGTGCAGCTAGGTACTCATGATGTAGAAGCTCAGCATTTATCTACTATGAGATAACTAAGCATAAATGAATCATATGATTAAATTTCCTGGTCTTAGTAATGGGCAAATTCCTGGTATGCAAAATACACGCCAGAGCACTGTAACTCGTTCGCAGCCATCACTAGATGGAAATGTAAACTTAATTGTAAAACTGCATCAACACAATGACCTTGCTAAAGGAAACCAGTCAACATTTTTCATTAGCTACTACATTGTGCAAATTAGGTTTGGAATGATAAATTTAGCGTTCTTAATTTGGTTGGGATTTGTTTGGACCGAGATGAATCTGCTGAGTTTTGAGGCAAAGCACCATACGTATTTTGATTAAATTACACAGTGAGCAATTAAGGTATTTTAATCAAAATCCTCCTAATATTAATTAGTTGGGTACATGCAGATGAGCAGTTTGTCCTGTACATCGGTATATTTTACGTTTTATCAAAGCTGACTCTTGGTTTTTCTATGCGGTGTGCGTGAATGACCCATGCGGCATGTTCTAAGGCAGACGCAAATCTACGACTTTCCTTAGCTAAAAGGTAATTTTTAAAGAAATAAAATATTGCCCCTTCAGAAGCAAAATTAGCATGGCCCGTGAAGTACATATATATATATATTTATTTATATATATATATATGCAGAGTGCCCTGTCTAACCGCATTAAAACGCTGTTGAAAATACTCATTTTGCGGCTCGCCTACGCACAGTATTTTACAACAAGTCGTTGTTCGCAGAACTTTTGAAATACAGGTTGCCTCCGTTGACTCGATCAATGCTTGTTTATCTTTACTAGTGTTCCTTTGGTGAAAGTTGTGTGGGTCCTACGAAGAGGCACCTATCTGATAGGATCCGCGAACACGTCTGGAAGTGGTTTTACAAAGGCGAAGCGAGGTCCAGTAACAGTTCCATCTTGTCACACCTTCTAGAGAGCAGTCACTTAGGGACGGAAAACGATGTCAGAATCATGTATAATAATTCTGAACGTTTCTTGAGCAGATTCTGGAAGTATCTCCTGTCTATCGCGGAAGCTATCTGCATCCACCATCTCAGGCCAGAATTGAGCATTCAACAAGCGTTTGTACCTCCTTTACTTCTACCATGACCCAAAAATTCTGCAGTGATTTCTTCTGCACATACTTTACCAATTTCAATGACTTCGTGATCCATTGTTTTGTTCCTGTTAGAATTAAACATTCTGATCAATACGCAACCCAATCTGGCACATACAGCACTATCTCGACATCATGTAATATTTGAGTCTGATGAGAATTACCGAAAAGAATACTTTACTCCGATTCTCCCTTCATTGATCAATTCTAACAAATGGGAATATTTGGATTACTGAAAATCAGGATTCCGCGTGATTCAGTCTAAAACAAACAGCGGCATTCGCTTTACCATTCGTTCTTCGCTTACTTTTTTATGCTTCTCATGTTGCCCCCATGTAATATTATTAGGCAGCTCAGTGAAGCTAACCGATTCTCCTTCCAACTTTTTCATCACTATTTCAAAATGTCTCCTAACGTACAGATCTACAAAAATACCTGCACCAGTTGACAAGTACCAAACATTTTCACCGCGCACACAACAGATAAATCTTCATACTCAAAGTACAATATCTGAAATGAAAGTAAAAACACCCTGTCTTTCACTAATCTTTTTAGAACGCCATACTTTATATTAAATTATTTGCCTAGATCATGTTTTGTTTAAATGGCGGCATCCTGTTTCTCATTCACATTGCTTCTAATCCTTTGGCCAAGGAAATAAATATTCGGTTCAGTTTTGCAAGTAGATCGCCGGTAGGAGGCTTTGAAATATTATCCACCTAGAAAGCGCGTTGAAATGCCATCTCTTGGCGGAAGAAAGGCGTTATTTATTTATACCTGCTTTACGGAATATACCATCAAACTATACGAAGCAATTGCAAAAACATGAAAATGCCGAACACGGCATGCCTCTTAAAAACGAGTATATACAATATTATCACTTTTTTATTATTATGATTAGGCTCAACTACTTTCCACAAAATGTTACTGAAACATCTGCTCAAAATCCAAAACAAGCCCATGATGCAATAATCGGTGACATTTATTTTCGTCGCACCTCTTTGAGGCTAAGTGGAATAAAAGGAAATCAAATCATCAACAACCAAAATAAATATTAACGGACAAATCCAGGACAAGTAAAATGTGTGCACCTTTCAGACTGCATTGATGTGTCCAAAAGTGAACACTGGGAGTTTTAACTGTCGCAGTGTCATAGATTTTAAGGCACATTAGTGAATTGTTTGCCGTTACTGGAAACATCCAGCATCTCATGAAAATCACCTACCACCGTGTCTCCAATACAACTGAAATAAGTCTACATCCAGATAAGTATGCGAGTTGTATGCGCCCAAATACATGAGTGCAAAACCCACTGCTTAGAAGACAGTTATTCAAACGATATGAATCTGGGTTTCACAGACAGCACAAGCATGATGCGTGAACATAAGCAACTCCAAAATTTCGAGTTACTAGACTTCCAAACTTAGCAAACAGTTTTGTCAATTTGATCATTGAACTGCATAAGTGCCACGAAGTACCATTCTTGGAAGTACATTCTTGGACACACTGGCCCGAAGGCACTTTGACTGCATTAATTAACCATGTGTATTCCGGAAGAGGAAACACCTAGACCAAATATTTGCCTGTCACAACAACCATCATCTTAACCACAAGAAAAGCTGCAAGCAAAGCAATTTCAGAAGGGCGGAAAAACTACTTCACGACGGAATACAGGAAGAAGGAGAAGAAGCATATATTCCGGTTATGGCAAGAGTAAGTAAATCCATAAATTGTTATCCAAAGAAGCTTATATAAAATGTTGTCATACAACAGCGAAAATAGTTGCGCAAGCGTACACTGTTATCTTACATTACGAATATGACTGAACGTACAGCGAAATTGGTAGTCCACAAACCGTTGTTTTTCAGAGGACTGCTTTTAAGGCAAAGGAAGAAGTCAATCAAGATAGTCAGAATGATGGCATCTTAAAGGTAAGCTGCAAACTGTAAGTAAACTTCTAACTGTATCACCACACTCAGAATGACCTTTAGGAAACTTGACCTAACTTAATTATTTTTCATGCATGTAGACCAAGAAGCCCACCAGTCGAACTATAGATTTTATTAAAACTAGCCCCGATAAATGTTTATACGAATGTACAGATATCTTTGCAGCATGGTACTGTTTGTGCAGTTTGACAAGCCGCCTTGTTCAACTAGGTGCTCTATTTGTCTCAAAACAAATAAACAAGCAAAACTTAGATAACTATTTTACCGGAACATAAGGCAATACAAAAATGTCAAAATAGATGGTCAGGCGCAAAGTCGCGTTTACCGACAGTACGAGGTAGAAATGAGAGGGACTGATTTCTATGCTGATGCATCCTTCCAACAATTCAGGTTCAGACTTACTGCTCGCAGACATGAACGATCATCCCCTCACACTCACTTGCGCATTGCATCGCTTTGCTCCGCTACATAATAGCACCCTGAGGATGTCAACATGAGTGGGGTCCGAACACTTCTAACCAAATAATCGGACAATCAATAAACTATGAAGACAGGATAACATCGTATCATTGGAATTTATTGCAACCGTCCGGCACTGAGCATCTCCTATCCTGCATGCACATATTATGATAAGAATCTTGTAAGGTTTTCATAGGATGGAACTTCAGCAGGTAGAAATATACATCAAACTCACACGCGCGAAATTTATTCCAGAACGCTGTCTACCAATGCTGCCGGCAACATGTGTTGATTTCACAGGGATCCAAGTATTGTGCACGTGAGTGTGATCAGAGAAACACATTATATTAATTTTCTTCTATGATGTAGAGACAAA
Source organism: Dicrocoelium dendriticum (assembly GCA_944474145.2). Taxonomy (NCBI): domain Eukaryota; kingdom Metazoa; phylum Platyhelminthes; class Trematoda; order Plagiorchiida; family Dicrocoeliidae; genus Dicrocoelium; species Dicrocoelium dendriticum. Next base: position 14,729,791 of record OX104065.1, on the reverse strand, counting down.
TACTTCTTTTCATGATAAGGAATATGCCTATTTATAGTGAAACCCTCATCCCATTCTCCCTAATAGTTTGGAATTAGCTGCAAGGGTGACATATGGTTGGAGACGGTATAGGTAAAGTACTTCAACTGAATTTATCACATGCAGTCTAGTACTCCGGGTAAATTAGCTTAGTTAACTCGGAAATATGACTAACCCAAAAACCTAAGATTTAAAAGCGGCTGTATTTGCCTTTGGGTAGCAAACGCTTCTACTAAATTGGCTGTAAAGAACTTGGTGCGATATCGGAAAGTAGTTCCAAACTATGGAGCAATCACCGGTTACCAAACAAATAGAAGCAAACTGGTAGACGGTATGCTCAAATGCCCGTCAAAATGGGACGTCCGTTAGGCAATCGAAGCAACTAAAAAACTTAACCTTTTCTAAAATATTGGACACCATATTGTAATCTCGTTAATGCTTTGCCCATCAGTTTTTGTCCATACTGCAGATTATCTAATCCGATACCAATCTAAATGTAATCCTCATCGCACTGCGTGGTCAGCCGTAACCAAACAATGTCATCTGAATTTGCACATATCACCTGTGTACGCACGTAACATGGGGTGTTTGTCAGATGCTCAAATCATTGCAAACCTGTGTGGGTCGTGCCGTGCCGTGCCGTGCAGCGCAGGCTGGTTAATCATGCGTTTCAATATTGTATTTACTCGCGTATTGGCACATTAGGGCAGCAGATGCGGCTCACCATGATACCAGTTGCACGAAGCTTATCGGATACCTGCGTGATCCAATAACTTGGAAAAGCTGAGGTCTAATGGTGGATGTAGGTAGTGGTAAAATTTGTTGTACATGGCAAAGTTGACAGCTCTAGTCGCTGCACGTGAGAACCGCCGGTACAGCGGATACAAGTGTTACACTGGTTGATAAGAAACAACGAAAGCAGCGAGTAATTTGTGTTCACCTCCATGCATGTCTGAAATACCTAAGGCATAAGGAGCCACTGTCATTCCAACGCTCAACCTCGATGGTCAAGGTGCTGGTTGACTGGCCTCTAACCATAGGCCAATCAAGTAGTTGTGGATTTAAATATATTACGAGCAGCAACAAGCATAGCTATTTGATCTCTGAGACAAGTAAACTACGGTAAGGTCCAGCCTCGGACGCATGATACGGGATCTCATGAGGGATTGGCGAATACTTAAGTCTGCCTTAAAATTTCATTACTGATGTACATTGCAAATGTTTATTTGTGAAACTTAAAAAATATGTAATATCATATTGCTCCTTAAACTAACTTGAAAAGAGATGCAATTTGATTTAGAAATATAGCGCCATTTGTAATTTTGATATTTCAATGACGTGCCACCAAGGATAAATTAGTGCACTTTCGAAACTTTAACTGTAATTTATGGTCAAATTTGATCATGTAGTATGGAAGTTCATTTATAGTAGCTGATATTACGTCTAGTATGCAGGCCACAAACATGGAAAAGGAAAGGGCAACTTTCATTTTTATACACGGAGCCCACAAGTAACCTGTCGCTGAAGTTTATTTAATGAACTGCGCCTACTTTCACGCATCTATGTGAAATTCTGAAAGTGTCCCTTCTAGTTCGCATAAAGGTCATTTTCGATCCAGTGACTGTTCCGACGAAAGTACGCTTCAGCCCATTGTTAGATGATCAGCGCTATCCGAGGTCGGTAGTCCTTGGGCTGGATTCGGGTACTTGGAATCTTCGTATTCTCAGCATCTTGAGCATGCTGCCCTAACCTACTACTCCTAATTGTCACCATTTAACAATTGCGGAACTAACGCACAGTGGCTGGCTCTTAGCCAAAATATCACAAAGCAAAACGCGTCAGGCACACAAAGGGCAAAACCTTATTCTAACCTGTATTTTCTACAAAGCGTTAATCCATTATACTAAGCTATTCCAAGCGATGAGTTTGAGCGTGTTATTGACATACGCTAGAGTATACTGTTAACGAATATGGAAAACACGGAACATTTTCGCGAGGCTGTCACATCAAATACAGCTAACTTGAAGTAGTAGGTTTGTTTGAAATATTCACGCAAATACAAGTATTTATATGTTGGGTCTTGCTCCGGTGTTCCTGCGAGACTTGTTATTATTATACACAGAGAATGTGAGGTTCCAGCTTGAAGAGAAGACATAAAGCAGCTAGACGGCGTCGCTTTAGGTAATGATTTGGGACCTACTCTGGCAGATATCTTCTTGGGTATGATTGAAGGGAAAGTTGCTGCCTGCAAAGGCGAAGCCAAGGCTTACCAGCGTTATGTAAAAGATATTCATGTCTTCACAAATGTTGAACATTTTGATTGTCTATCTGCGCTCCTGAACTCAATTCACACGAACCTTTCCGTATCACAGGAGAGGGAAAAAGAGGACAGACTGCCGTTTCTTGACGTGCTCATCAGTAGAAGGACCGATGGCACAATGCAGCGCACGGTGAACAGAAAAGTTAATAGGGCGAGAATAACTACATTTTTCCGGCTTCGCTTCAGTTGCATACAAGTGCGGAAGTGTAGAATTTCTCTTCTACAGGTACAGGCGGACTTGCAGTCCGGAATTACTCAAGACTGCGGAAGTGTTTTTATACCGGACTTTGCTAGCCAAGTGATTTCCCGAGAAAATCATTCAGACCCATAACTGACACACAAGGGCAAGCTGCCCGTACAAACCGCGGATAAGAAGGATGTTTATTTGTTCTTACCGTTCAAGGGGGATCATTTTGCAAATGAAGTTAGTCATAAGTTCATGTCCGCTCTAAACGCACCTAATCTACAGCAAAATTACGACTTATCCACACTACATGAAGGATTCCTCTTCACAGCCGTCCCAGACGATCGTCAATCAGTTCGGCCTCTAACATTATCTACCCGTTCAATTGTAGTTACGGTGAAATTTACATAGTCAAGACTGGTCGCCGACTGGCTCAAAGGGTGACGGAACACTTCCCATTATGGCTAAGGCAGTTGTTGTCTAACCAAGGCGGATCGAATGAAATAATGAACCGGAACCCTGCCTCGCCTATCACCAAACACTTCATGTTGACTGGTCACCAGGTGAACCCAATCGATTCATTCAAATTGCTATTACCCTAAGTAACCCGAAGTTGTTGGCAATTGTAGAGACACTACTGATAAGGTCGAAATGTCTAGTACTCTGTGAACAGAACCAATTGATACAATTCATTAGATGGCCTTGGACCTGATTACGTCATTCCCAACAATTCTATCTGCTTATCTTACTTACTGAGTGCAAACCCTATTTAATGCCTGTTTTGTTCTGTCTGTATTGCCTAGCGACTGACAACAGCAATCGAAATATTAACATATCGCAACCTATGTCTTCTTACTGCGTTAATGAAATCACGTCCCCGCGGCATTCCAGCTGACTTTATATGGTGACCCATTTCAGCTGGTGAACCCTTAAGCGTTTGTTATGCCAACTATCCGGAATTGGCACAAATCATGACAATTGTTCAGGATAGGTAGGTCAGTATGTGTTTGCCCGTACATGAAAAAGACTTCCGCCGTGCACTGGTAAAAGGTTCAGTCGTACATGTTATGGCATGTAGAACAAAACTTCACATATTATGTTACCATTCGACATCCAATTCAGACATCTAATTTATATGTGTTTGAAACATTTGGTGCAGAATTCGATGATTCAAGCTTAGTAAGCTGTGGTAAATTCACGATAAATGTCAGCAGCGCTGGTTTCACTATTGGCAGTTCCAACCCGGCCGCTAATGTTCTCATTAAATTTGTATGACATGACGGTCACCGAAGGATTATGTTTTGCTCAGGCGCCATAATGTTACGTTTTTCTAGAAGATCCATTAGTGCCCCAGCTATGATGAACTCCATGAGGTGATAGTTGGCGGGATCCGAACGGCTATAACCACTAAAATTCAGATGAATTGTATCCTGCTCCACGCGCTGGAAACCTGTTTGTACTTCAAAGCACCTTTGAATAATCGGGTAATTTGCACCGCAATCTTCTCAGGTACCACTTGCTATACTTTCTGTGACGGTTGTCAATACCGAGTGTAATATGGTGCGCAACGAGTGCTGCTTCCTCGAAATGGTCCCCACATAAAACGTGACGTGGTTGTGAATACAACAATGTTGCTCCGGTCGATTGCGCCCGCTTTCTGTCACACATCTTTACAAGAAGGTTGTGCAATTTAGATGGGATAGCATGTCTCTCGTAAGTGAAGTGAGCCGGAGGAGGCCTAACTATTCCTGCAGTCTCGTTCCATTTTATCAGTCGATTTTCAAGTACAAGTTTCGCGCATTATAGCGGATCAAAGCGAACGGCCTAGGGAGTAGGACGTTAATTGGATGATAAGATAGATTGCAAAGCTGGTTGATTTGGCTGCTTTTCAAATTGTTCGGCCAAAATTTGAGCCCTCTGAAAAGGTGTGGATTGGCTGCCAACTCTCCTCACGTATGGTCATTTCAACACCAGGTATAGTGCTTTCCGTTTTCACATCAGACGGAATAAATTATGATGAATATCAAAAGCAGAGCAACTCACTTCTCCCCCAAAACTCCATGGGAGCTGCAGCACTTGCGGACATTCTTCAAGCTAGTACTAAGTTTCGTCCTGAAATGTGCGTTAATCTGCTTGTGTTCGCTTCCATCCGCAATGTGTCGGCTGCGTATAAGTGTTTCAGATACGAAGTAGAGACCGAATGCCCAGCTTGGCGTTTTGATTTTTCCCATGTAAACATGGCAGCGACTAACAACGTTTGCCGGATATGCAACCCTTAATTCTCAAATCCCTTCGGAGAGCGTTCAGTCATTCCTCACTCCAGCTACTTCGTTACGCATTCGGAATACCTGGATGCGCCAGCTGAATCTTGTCTATTCAACCACAATATCGTTTCGGAAGTCCGCTAAAAAGCATGCGCTGGTCCGCACATATCAGTCCGCAATCAGGGTCTAAGTTTGTTTCCACAAATCTAGCGGCAGCTTTGGGCGCAACCTTACTGACTGTAACCATTTGTAATGTGATTGATTTGCTCGAACAGATGATCAGAGCCAGTGAGTGCCACGTTACCTTGCCATGGATGTTTTGTCGGAGGTTAAGGCTTGCAAGCAATCGACGAGAATCATCACAAAAATGAGCAAGCGCTCACATTTAATATTACAGGAACATGCTTCGTTTTGTCCTTACAGTTGAGACTCATCAGTGGAGAATTTCTCAGCTTGTGCATTCATATCTCCATCAAACGCCCTACTAAAAGTGTTCTTTCTGAAACGATGCTTATCCTCCAACAAATCTTTTGTATACTTAAGTAGTTATCTTCCTTTCAAAATAAGTAATATGCAAAATTTTCAAGACATGCTCACTTAATAAAAATGGAATACACTCATTAAAAGCGTCCAACACTCGGCTCAGAAACATGCCTATCTGAATACTGCATTCACTGAACACAGGAATTTTATAGATGGCGGAATTTAAAGTTCTCTCTTCCTCCATTGTTAGTACTTTATTTGCAAGAGATAATTGATCGCCACGTGGTTTGGTGAGATTTTCCTTTATTCTGCTCTTCCTTTCTTTATGTTTTACGTGTGTCTGGGGTAATCAGTTTGTCACTAACTACAGTGTCAGTATCCGTAAGTAACACAGTGAAACTTTCGCAAGGGTTCCGAGTGGGCTGATTAAATAGGCTGGCTCCGTGCTGGCGAGTTATTTTGGGATGAGGCGATAACCTGATGTGACACATGGAAGTGCTTTGGTTGAGCTCTATGGTCAAACACCCAGAGCTGCTCGCAACAGAAGTATTCAGACTGCACCCAGGCTTTTAACTCTACTCGCTTGCAAGATCGTTGCTTCCGAAATTAACAAATCCGAATCAACAATAGTGAAAATTGTGAGTACTGCTAGTTCATAAATACAAAATACTTGATCATTTGTATGAAACTACACATCGGAAAATCCAAATCTGTATGATATTTATACCGCAGCTAGAAGTCAACCGATAATGCTGACATTGTTCTGGCATTACAGTTAGAATGCGCTCGCCAACCTTTTACGGATAGTTTCTTGTGTTGAATATATTAGATTGTAAGAATACCTTTAACTATTCTCTACTTCTGCTTGGTATTATGGAAAGAATTCTGCACTTAATAACTGCCTTGAATAACAGCCCGTTTGGATTGTCATCCGAAATTTAAGTAATGTCCAGTAACTTAAAGTGCAAACGTCTAGCGAAAACTATTCCTGCGAAATTGAGGTAATTGTTGTGCGAGGTAACATAACTAAGTCGTGGAGACAAGGTACTAACTTAATACAGCAAAGAAAGAGTAATCCTCAAGCATGAAAAGTTCAGTAAAATAGATCGGATGATAACTCTTAGTTATTGGCTGAATGTTATGGCAAATTTCCATGTAACGGAAACAGGGTTAATGGAATTATGTGTAATAAGTTTACTGCTGACAGTTGCTCGGCAAAGCAGAAAATACGAGCTAGAACCATGTTCCGAACGGATGTTGATTTCACAGTAAATTTAATTTGGATATAAATCGTAATCTGTATAACTTGAAATTATATCAATTATAAATACCGTGCTATCTCTGTAGTAGTTAAAAAATCCCTGCATGTTAATAATCTGATTTTATAGAAGGAGTTCAACACCTGTTTACGTAACTTCTATATATCAATAGCTTGACCATGAACTTATATTTAGAAATGGCACGTTCGGTGCAATACGATTTGATGTTAATTCTGATAGGCATACATTTTTGTAAATGCTACGCAATTCTCATGTTTAGTTTGTCCATTGTATTCGCAATGAAGGCAACTTCTTCTTGCTAAATACCTTAAATTTTATATCTAGCGCCATACAGGATCAGTGGAAGAATGTCACAGTGATACTCCACCGCAACCAATGTTCAGCAATTATATAAATTAGTAACAAGTTATCACGGAGTATTAAGCATCATATAAATAATAATAAAGGATTCATCAGGTGAAATTCAAACTCCATCTAACTTAATTATTCCTAAATCGTGGCTTATCTGCGATTACTATCTAGTTGAAACTTCATAAAACCTTCGACGGCAAACCTCATAGCTCTGTTCTAACTAAATATAAGAGGCTTAGCTGGGACACACTTCACTCCATTGCGTTAGATAGTATCTCACTCGTTCTTTACATTGGTACAAATAAAACAGCACACTTCTTTTTCGAAACATTTGACCAGAGAACTTCGTCAGAAATAATCTTGGTCCAACGTTAATTAAAATATAGGTTGATGGCTACCCTAGTCTCGAAAATCCGTAATAAACCTTGCTTTTTACCACTATGATCAAAGTAGTTTAGCTTATATTTTTGCCTCACCCGGCAACACCGTGTCAAAAATCCCACGTATATCCGCGCGCCTGAAACATGGAAAGCTCTAGTAAGTGTTCAATAATGACAATTGTAGCGGAGTATCAAACAAGTGTAGAACAATTCACTCAGTTCTGACTGCCGATGGTCAAACAACTGGTATTTATTCCGAAAATGTTATTCATTCCCTCCTAACTGATACACTGCTTCATTACTCACAAAGTCTTGACAATTCAGAATAATTAAGTTGTGTTGAAGCTAGGGCAAAATTGCATCGCATTAGATTTCAAAGTTCCCGTACCACAGCATTCTGTTCATTCATTTAATAAACCTATGCAATTGTAATACAAAGTACTTCATATTTGTAAAAAGAACTGCAGGATACACGTTTGTATCTCCTTGAAACACTGAAATTCTTGTGTAAAAAGCAGCTCGTACGTTTTTGGACATTATTTTCTTTAACTGATATGAATTATTTGCGTTTAGCCAAATATAACTTCAGCAGTTAAAGTTGAAATTATGTTTGCTATTAAATGCTCTGCTTAAGGCAAATCATTTTTACACAGATACATTATTTTAGACCCAAATGTTTATCTTACACGTAAAAATATGATTATCCTGTCGGATTATGTTTGGAGACCAATATTTAGCAAACATCTTTGCATCAATACTACAGAATATGTGTGTACTAGAATCTTTGACGAAACCTTAGTGTAATTCCTGATAAATATTTGCAGATTGCATTGTACATACATATCTGGGCTGTTTCTTAGCAATTCATCAAGCATACGACAAATTTGATCCAGTGTATCATCAAAATTTATAACTGATCAACCTGACCGTTAATAAAATACAGCATTACTAATGGAACTAACACCTTAAAAAAGCGTTTTTGATTAATCTAACATTTTATTTACTGTTAGTGCACAACTTTGCCTTGTTAAAAGGCTAATTGATTAACGAAGTTTCAGTTGCCATAGCAGTGAGGAGGACAATCAATTTTCTACATAGCACCTTGATAATACGAATGCTCTTGGTCAAACATATAATTCTTCATATCAACTCCTGTAATTGTGCTTATATCAGGATATTTGCCCGAACAGTTGCTAAATGCCAGGTGACAGCGATCTGTTGACCGATCCGTCACGGCAGGCGAGATTACGACCGATAAGCACTTAAAAATGAGCGAGTGAATTCCATCGGGTCCGGCCGGTTTCGTACCATCAAGACTGGCAAGTAGACTGCGGATATCTACGCCGTAAACAAGACCATAGTTCTCAGTATGAGCTGCACACGTAGAGTTGGTCATAGGTGTATGCTCACTTTATAAACCGAAGATTACGGCTCCGTCATTTAGTAAGCACTTTCAGTGCTGTAGGCGAGAGGCTGTCCGTCAGAGCCCTCTAACCGCCATGTCACTTGATGGCCTCAGGCGCCGCTTTACGTATGCACATATCTTGTTGTGGACCGCCTTCACTGAGGTTGTTTGTTCCTTTTCCAAATGCTATGTTTTCGGATTTCTGCGCTGTTGCATAGAGTACACCGCCTTCGTACGCCTCATAATCGTCGGCTGGGCTAGACTCGGAATATTTATTCCACAATAGGCGTCACATTCAGGTCAACTGACTAGTTAAAATCCACCAATAGCTCAAACTGCCATCCAAGCTAGCCAAGCGTATAGCTAATTTTCAACCAAAAACTAAGTTGGTGGCTTTCGATTGTGCTTTTGTTCTTTCATCAAGGATATTTTAGCAAACTATAGCTACCCGGCAAACCATTTTCTTTTAGACGTAGTTATTTAGCCTACTGCAAAAAAGGCAAAAATAACCACGTATGTGTCTGTATTGGTGATGCTTGTATTTGTGAAAGCTGAGCAAAATAATAGGTTTGTAAAACATATGTAATAAGTGTTTAGATAAGGATCATACTTTTTCTGTTTCAATCAGAAAAGGCAGAGAAGTGAGCTTAAAGTTTGTATATGAAAAATAGAGGGATCATTTACATTTGAGGTACATATACAAATTTTCAGAGGAAAATATGCGGTTTTATTTATAAACACCATCCGCTGCGTTGAGAAACAGAGTACTGTTACTCGCCTGAAAATGACAACTGAGGGTAGGATCGCCGAAGTCGCGTACGTGCTCCTTATGATAATGAAATTGGTCTCCGCTTTCAGACGTTCCGCTTGTGGTAACTGCATACATTAAGTTTCCTCGAAAACCATGGAATTCCCTGTACTGTAGTTTATTCACATACATTAGTTTACATAAGTTAAGGAATAGATGTCAAAGACTGTGCGCATATAAAACTGAACCCAAATGATGATTGACTAATTAGGTCATGATATTAATTGGAAAAATTTGGTAATAATAACGAAAGCTTGATTGATTTTGTCAGAATCAAAGACCACAGTGTGATTACCTTCCGTATATATTTGTACAACAAGCAGTTGTTTTAGAGAAAAACGGCATTGAATCATCATACTATGATTCCTAGAATGATCGTCGAAATTTCCATTGCTATATGAGTTGTAACCTTGTTTGCTGTAATGAATTTTATCTGGTTGAAAATGGCAAATGCTATACTTACACCAAGACTGGATCGAAGCTTTGTATAATTAATATGTCGCTGTTTGCCTAAGTGCGACTATATACATTTTGGAGTTGATTTATTCACGATTGTTATTAAACATTCCATGTTTTTTGAGTAATATTATGGGCACCTTTGTTTTCCACCAACTGTTATGTGTTATATATTATTTCCAAAAGGTATTACATTTTGCTGCGGATAGATGTACTAACTATTTCTGCCATATCTACCAAGCGCATTTCATCGAACTGGATATCCACATCACCTACGGGGAGTGAATGTGTTAAGGTGAAATGTGTAAAACTATTCTTTAGGTTAAGGTTTAAACCATAAATTGTAAGGATATAAAACTTTGATCACCTTTATCGATGTGAGATGGAGGTAAAGGAAAATTGCTTGATCATAATCGAATACGGCGAGCACGATAAATACGCTGCCAAAACGGTGGGTTCACGGGCATAGAAGTGCTAACACAATCCAGAAGAAAAGCCTTTTACTGTGCATAAATTTAAGGGAATATTTTTAGCGGTCATGGCATTTACGGAAACATATGTATCACTTGAAAACTGTGAATCCATATTCCGTCGTCGGAATGTATCTGACCGATACTTTTGAACAATTTTGTAAAATGGAAACACCGTAAAATATTGCCTTTATTTTGTACATTATAGACTAAATGCTACAATATTCCAGAGTGGAAATCATAAGCTGGTTTGATTATCCATACCATTAAGTAACTATGATTCCAAATCTGACGTTATTTTACTGTGGGGAAAATCTTTACTATGTTTCGTTTTGGGAAATTTTAATTAATACGACAAACTGTCCCAGTTTTTCCTTCACTTAAGTTGACAGTTCCTTTCACTTTGTAGAGCAATAATGCAGCTTAATCACTTGTCCAGCTACAATACTGGTACGCAGAGTTGTCTCAGTTTTACACAAATTCCACAATTTTTAACAGCGTTCTACTGATGTGGGTGGCTGATTTGAAAGCATAACAATAATTCAAATTAGTTTATCTTTGTGCCACTTTGAATAACAAAGATGACATTTTTGTATAATCCGGCTACATATGCAGAAAATGATATATTTTTGATGCCAATTGAATTTGATTGCATCGACAAACCGTGATGCGAAGGCAGATCATGAATACGGTGGAAAATATTTTATATCAAGTCCTCGACATATGTTGTCATTTAAATCTATTTTTCAGGGAGAGTTGAGCGTTCAGTGGACGCATTATGATGGGTAAGAGATTGTCACTTGCGAAAAAGTCCTCTATCTGGCTACAAGAAATCGCATTCATGACGCTCGTAGTTAATGGGCTGGTAACATAACATAGATAACAATACGAATGTAAATTGTAGCATATTATTTTGGTACTTTACGAAATCAGTCAATTTACATACAAACGGCGGTCACTTTTCTATTTGCGAAACGCAAGGAAGCCATAAATTGAATCGGTTCACGGTAGAATCCCATAGCGAAATAAGTGATATAGAATCAAATCCTCTTCTTTGCTGAAGTGTCGGCATGGAATATTATATCTAGAGATTACATACTTTTATTGAAATACGAGCCGCAAATGTGGTCTTCTTGGATTTATGTGTTGCTCCTGACATCGTCACTATGATTGCTTGAAGAATGCTGCTCCTATTTCCTGCAACTAAACGTCAATCGTACATAATGCTGCGTTGCTTATGCTCATCTCAGAATGCTATGCAAAATAAAAGTAAACCTCACCACAATTTCAATGGACAGGTAAACATGTACATATTTACAACCCATCTGGGAAAGTTTGGGTAATTCCAAGCTGAATATACTGATTTCAGTAGATACTATGGGGCGTGTACCCCACTAATGAGGCAACGAACATGAGCTTAAGTATCATAATAGGATTTAGTTTAAAAGTCTATGTCTGTTAATTGACAGGGTCTAGTGTTTTGTTCACTAACGGTAAAAGACATGTCAGCTACATGTTCCCCAACAAATGCTAGTGTGATTTAATATCACGTAGAAGAAGAAAGCCGACGTACTTTAGTAGCATGTGATTCTGTGTACTGTTGGGCGGGGAGCGATCACTTTACACGTCGCCAGTAAACGATCCCTTACCGCGCCTTTATGACATCCAGTTAGACAGTAAAGGGGGTGAAACATTGGTGAGTATCAAATCTGGTGGTTAAAATTAGCTAAAATTGTCAAAAATGCTTGTTAGTGCTTTCGTTCCACCTCCAGAAAGCCAAATCGTACAGTATTCACGGATTGACTCAGATAATCTCTTGGTGTTTCTTCATATATCTCGTTCGACATGAGCAAGTAACGTAATATACAAACCAACATTTACTTGACAAATAAGTTCTGTCTTCCATTTTAGGCCTTAAGTTAGGGGTTAAATGAAATATTACCCATAAGCTTGCAGTGAAGTAGGAGTATATTATTGCATCCGATAGCCTTCTAGACGCGGTCTACTCCATCCTGTATCTTTGAAAGGAAAATTCGGAAAAACCAAATTTTTCGAATGGATCGCTTTTACCATTCGAGTCTCTGCACTCCATAGTTCTTAGTACTGACGTTTCGAAATAGAAATAACTCTTCAAATGGCTACATATGTATTTCAGTTTAATCGGAAGTGCATCCACATTACAAACCATTATTTTCCTTATGATTAAACACCTAAACAAAATTCCCTGCTGGTTTAGTGGGATAAAGCTACAAAATGTCTATAATGTCTATTCCACGTATCTTTGCAGTACACCCTCAGTTGGATCGACCTATCTAAAATTCCGCCTGTTTGGACATCTAGGAAGGACTTCGCACGGTTGCGTGCTGAATCGAGGGCAAGTTACACTGCCGTGCGCTGAGTTAAAATGGGCTAAAATGTGCTCTGTTCAGGGTTGACTGTCTGTTACTAAAAAAACACCATCCACATATCCACCGTAATAGAATTAAACCTTTACAAATCATCTCGGAAAGATTTTCCCTTACTTGCTCTTGAATCCATACGCTTGAGGAGCACAAGTAGTGAGTCGAAAGCTACTCATTTTTCATTGTAACCCATTAAACTGAAATTCTAGGTTGCCAGTACACAGCAGGGGTATCTGTTTCAACTGATTGTTCGAAAAGCCAATGTGCAACTGATTTCATCGTGCAGTATCACATACATAATGAATTGTCTCCTCTAAACAACGTACGTGATGAGGGGAACGACATCCAACGAATTCATCTTAAAAATATGTATTCTCAGCAATCCACCAACCAAACCAATCTAAGGCGAACAATAGTTTTCAGTGATTCATTTACGGTCGGGTGCGAAATATATACTACGAATGAAATGCACGGTTTTTCGTTCAGTTGGGTCAATTGTTAGAAATCGGACAGCTTGCTGCTGTATTGTACGCATACGCAGATCGGTCGGACTTGCCTACTCAAGCGGACGACTCTGGTGTCAGAATGACGGTAAGGTGGACTGCTATTCGGCGTGCATAGATAGATCGATTGAGCAAACTTATTTTAAGACCATAGTGGAGATTGGAATATTCAGATGGCAATAGATTCTACTATTGCGAGCATTCATGGAGGCAGTATATTCGACTTGTTTATGGGACCTAATACACCACAGTAAATGCGTTGGGTTGATTACATCTATGACATTATTCTTATATGTGCGACGACGTTACACTTGCTAAAAGTTTAGCGCAGCCGTTCTCCGGCCAGTAAGGACTATGTTCCTTATAGCCACGTGAAAATGGCGAGCAGCTTGACTAATATATTTTGCACCTCGGGCGCATTCAAATCGATGCATTATGCAAGATATGGTCAGCTTCCACGGTTTTTCCATATTGCTCACAGAAATATGTGGCTTGGTGACTGGAGAAGTTTTCCTTACTGACTGCGCCAAAGCAGAAGCCATTGCAATCAGAATATTTCAACCTTCACTATGCTCCTTAAATTAGTTGGTTTGATTGTCCTGTCTACCCTGCCCCAACTGCGGTCCACCTAACTGTCACTCTGACACCGGCATGGTCCGCTTGATTAGATCATCCCAATAAATCTGTGTGAGAGGCACAGCAACGAACGATCCGCTGCATAACCACTGTCCCTAAATTAGTCTACTAATCGTGCGCGTAAAAGTCCATCGGCATATTTGTAGGAGCAAATATTCAATAACGCAGGACAGTTTATTATCGAAAAAATTAGAACAATTTGTACTGCAAAGCAACCGCCCGAGCAGGATAGTTTCGTCCTTGTGCAGACAGATGCTCCGGTTCTACCATGGATTTTATTTTAACGGCAACTTATATATGCAATTTTTAATCCGTGAGTGCCCAATAAACATCCCGTTAGGCTACATAAACCATAAGATGCGGCACATTAAGTGAATATTTCTGGTGAGTCTCCGTGGTCACAAAACACTACATAAGCATGTGACAGCTTGCCAATGCCTTACGAGCAAGAAATGAAGGATAACTTGCGCGCAAATGAATCTGGAAAGCGATGATGCCCAAACATGTGCTTCGACTTTGTATCCTTATCTTTAATCAGCTGCATGAATGGCCTTGAAATGCAAAGAGGACCTTTTAATATTTTAATATTTAATATTTAATATTTAATATTATATTATATTATTATTATTTATTAATATTTATTTAATATTAATAATTAATTAATACTATTATTAATATTAATATTTAATATTTTAAATATTGCCTTTTGTTTGTTACCCTTGCATATTGGCCATCGCAACCATTTTATATCGTTCCAATTTTATTAAGGGTACAGCTGGACCGAGTACATAGTTGCGGTGCATCCAGGATTAGAACCTCGGCTGCACGACTGATAGTCCGGCAAGCTACCACTATGCAATAATCGGGTTATGTCTCCCGCTTTTATGTTAGGTAAAATACCGTCAGAATCGTCAAAGCAAAGTTAACAGAACGCAAATAGTTACGCATAAATTTTAGGTTTTAAAGGTTAAAAAGCTGCATAACACGGTTACCGTATTTATTTTTTGTATAATTTGCTCGTTTCATGCGGTTGACAAATTGTACACTATCATGAATTTATTACCCTTCCGGCTAGCTCAGGAAGTTTTATAGTGTCTAAACACATGAATGTGTCACGGCGATTATACATGTATACTTTCTTTCTCACCTGTTTTATACCTTGACTATCCATCTGGCAGTTGTATGGTTCTAAGAATTGCATGTGTCCTGTTCTGATTATCCCTCAATACCGAACGAGACGACTGGTACGAAACCCGGAGATCTAATGTTTGGGCGGAGGTTAAGGTCTCTGTGACGATAACAGTTCCCCATCCTGGTCTACGTCTCGATGTTAATGACTAAAATTCTAAGACGGAATATGAACTTTTGCCGGTTGATCGACATCTCTTGGAGCACAAACCTTTTTATTTCATGTTCTTAATACAACGAACCGGGAACCTGGAGATCTGCATAAAGTTGAGGAACAGATTTTGGAACTGACTTTGTCAGACGTTTGTGTAGTCATTTGTCAGAAAGGCTATGTCATGCCCCATACTTGTTCCGTTGCGGCACTTCGACACACCAACAATCCCACCCACTGAGTTAGAAGACGCATATAATGTTACCCAACCGACGACTCAGCAATGTCGTTGCTAAGGCAGAGTAGGCCGACTAGTCCACAGATATCAGGCAATTTGTGTAGTTGTGAAATATGTGAGGCCAAAGGTGGCCACTGCGCTAAGTTCGCTTTTTACTATTGGCTGGGCGCGTCACGTCATTAGATGCCAACTCCACCCTAAATTTCGATCGGACAGAATTAAACTTGGCGGAGCGGGTGTTAGGGATAGACGTGTAATGTTCGCTACTGCTGAAACCCACATGTTCCACAGACTTGCGTTACGAACCCAGAACTACGTTTCACTAAGAGCATCAAAAAAGCCGAGCTGTAACACCATGTCGCATTTTTGATGTCATCATCAAAACTCATGCTAAAGACTAGAACAACCTAACATTTGTACAAAGTAGATAATTTTATGATTATTTTCAGCATTTGATTAAAATATACTTACAAGTGCATTGTACCAGGAAAGGTCATAACGGAATACTCATCGCAACAGCCTCAACATGTTGAATCATTTTTCCTTGAAATTACAACTAGCTTAGATTCCTAAATAAATGAAACGTGCGCAGTAACAGTTTTCCTGTTATAAATGGCAAATAAAATTTGTATAACCACCAATTAGATCTGGCCGTGACAACAAGTATATGTGTGCAGATATTGCACAACAATTGTAAAGGACTCGAACAAATTCTACTAACGCTGCAAATTTAGTTTTAAAATGTATTTGATGCCTACGGATAGGACAATGTTTTCAATCTATTCACATGTATCTGCAAAGGAAAGCCTTCATGCTATTGATTTCCAAAATTCCGCAAACGTTTGATTACCTGTAAAATGGATTACATATCAGATACGTTCCCAATACCGTCGCGTAATTTTGACCCTATTTGCTTGAACGATCTTCTGTGATTTGCGTTGATTTGCAAGACGCATCTGAGCACAGTAGCAGCTACAAAGCCGTGAACGCAGCAGAATCCGTTTAAAAAATATCACGCCAATCTTGCGAGGTAAGAGGGAATATACATAAATTACTATTTTTCGATCTGAGGAAGGTTACAGATTTGCTTCCGTGCTCCCTGACTGTTTGACCTAATTTGCGTCTTATAAAACAAGGAGGAATATGAGCAATATAACTGGAATTATTTTATCAAATAACGACGTACCTAAACGATAAAGGTATTCTCATCTATTGTCCGCCATTTATTTCTGAAATTAAAGTCAGTTACTTTGGTTATGAGCATTCCTTTTGATATAACTGGCGTTAACGAGCAATGGTCGATAACTCAACACAATTAATAGTTGACACAATGCGCATAGCATAAACTTTTCTATGAATAATGCTTTTATAACTTACGAAAAAGAAAATATTGGAGAATGTTTTGCCGCAAACAAGTAATATGGATTTTACCGGTCAGATTTTGCCTTAACAACACCTATAGTACATTCAAAACTGATATTATTCAGACAATAATAAAAAGGAAAAGCAGTATACAAAATTTTCACTTAGGATATACCACTGCTTAAGTAATTCAAAGAAGACCGCTATATATATTACAAGCAAGAATGAGCCTAGTTGATTTTCTGATAATTTTATGTTGTCATCAATAAAATCACGTGCACTACACGACCAAAGAATTTATTACTGGGCATAACATAGCTTTGTACTATTGCAAGTATAAATAGTTTTACCATTGCAGTAGCGCATTCATACTTTATTTTGGTTTTGAATATTAACAGAATAGTTTGTCTGATATTTTATAAAACTGCTTAATTACACTTAACGAAATTTTGGTATTGTTATGGGAAAATCTTAGCGGCTATCATGAATGCCTATTTGATCGAATATTTATCCCGATTTGTGAAACAGCTTGAATGGGTTATAGATAAAAGCACGTTGAGGGATTATGTCGCACGCTTCCGGAAGTTTTTCATATTAAAGTTGTTCATATTCGTTTCAGCAACCTGTGGAATGCTCTCTGTCTATAGCACCTCAATATCCAGTTTAATAAAATGCTCAGGCGTCAATATACGAAATGCTTTGCGAAGGACATTGTTAAATTTTCCCCGGCTGAAATGCAGCTGCTTGCCACTCAGCAAAATATTACCTGATACTCAAAGCAAACGAAAAGTACTAACATAAAGTAATTTATATTTGTTGAATGTTTAGTTGTGCGTTTGTAACTAAACTTCCTTGCTGAATATGCGTAGTTTCTTTTTAGTTAAATCCTCAAATTTATGAATGTCGGTTATCAATACCAATGCCATATTTATTAAAAAGTGACCAATAATATTATACTTGGTATTTGTTGAAAGTTGACAGGTTACTTAAAACTATACATGTATTCTGTCTTGGGGATTGTTGTAACGATTTGATAATAATCAGTATTTTGTACGCCAGAATTAGTGAATCTTGTCTCCTTTAGACTAAGTAATCAAACGCTATATAGCGTACCTTTAGATTCATTTATTGTAGTTACAGCCTTCAAACGGAACATAAATTTGAGCAAACTTTTGCGCATTACGTGAAAGTTTGAACAAATAAAAAGCATTTCGACATTTATTAAATGTAGAAGTTTTACATATCCGTTAATTTCTTGGACTAATGGTACTATTGATACAAGATCGCGAACGCCCCTAAGCTGATCATTAACAAGACTTACTAAGGCAGTTGGATAGGGTATCGATTAGTTTGTTGGAAATGCCGTGTACTTCGATGCTTCAAAGAAATGGTCCAATTATGGAATCCCGCTGCAATTCCGCACGCCATTATCTACAGGGTTAGATGACTAAGAATACACGCTTAAGGCCGTTCTATTTATTCCACTGAAAATGATGATTTTACTTAAGAAATGCACGGATTTATTCTCTTTTTCATGAACTGTAGGCACATATAACACAGGATTATGGTGGAAGCTAAGTTTGAAATAGGATTGCTAGGTGCAGTACATTTGAAAAATCCCAAGAAAAACAAGTAATTTAAATTGCATAAAGCATTGCTCTTCTTATTTGTTTAGTTAATACTGTACCATAATAAAAGTAACTGGTTAGTGGAATGTAGATTGAGTGGAATGACTTGCCACTGGTATGCTCAGAGGTGTATTTGCAATAAAATTTGCAGCATAAACTAAAGTTAATTATTTAACAGAAAAGTAACACTTTGTTTAAGAAAACATGACTTGACGGAATCTCCTAATAGCCTTTGGCAATTATGGAATATGTTCAACATATTTTAGAAAACAATGAGAGTGAAACCATATTTTCCTATAAAACTATTATGGCAAACATATATAACTTGCTTCTTCGTTAAGTAATGTTTCCATTTGCTTACCAGTAATGAATGAAGTGAGCTACTCAGCCACTGTCCAGCAAGTAAATAGGCAGTAACGCAGTAACCTAATAAATTAAAATGTTTACTTATCAGACAAACGTTATTAAATTTGTTTCGATGTAGGTTGCGTCTTAACCTAATATTTTAGTTATCGTGCATTGATGTAGTTTATATTTGTGGATAAGGTATCCGTGCGCAAAGAAACAACGGTGTTTTTAATATTGTCTACAGTCGAGTGGTTTTGCAACTTGCATCAAGAATTGCAATACATATATATCTTAAGGCCAACGAAATCCGACTGATAGCCTAGAACATAATTGCAAAGTGCGCCAAATTACAAATAACTTTTTAGTACCTAATTTATCTGTCATTCATAAGGTCGAGAGTAAATGTTCTGTCGTGAATTATACAGACGTTGTACACATACAATTACATTATAAAGAATATTATTATTTTAAATATTTATTACAAATAAATACCTATTATAAACATCCAACCTTATTTATGAGTATCTGTCTTTAATATACTTGACATGCGCTTATCGCCTTTGACTCGCTCAATATAAAGGTTCGACCGAGAAATTGACCACCTCAACTAATTAGTAACTTTTAGTACGGATTCGTTTAACGTGCGTATTGGAGATACGTATAACTTCCTTCTCTTTCTCCTGTGTTTACTCTGTAGGAGACCGTAAGCAATAAGTTAGGCGTGAGCTTAATTGTATACTTAGGGCTTTCGTATAAAACGTGATAAAAATATCATGTTATTTCTAGCATGGCAGCAGCACTAAGTACATGGGCAGCTATTCACGAAACATGCCTCAAAGTGCATGGTTACTTAACCTCCCAAGAATAAGAGGGACATGTCCAGCCTGGAGACTTAAGCAAATTATGCTCCACTTATCGCAGCCATTTATATACGATGAATACCATTCCATCAAAATGTTGATGAAATCATGTTGATTAATGTATCAGTAAACTCAACACATTATTCATCCAAAATTATATAGGTCTAACGTCCCCGAAAGTAAAAATGTTCCGCAGGTATTAACTGCCTCTATTTTAGGTCTCCAAGCTATCTGACGTCCAAAATTGCTGATTTGGAATGAAGTATAAATAATTATGGTTTTGTGTACCAGTAGGAAGATTGTACTTGTATTAGTTAGGTGTTCGTCCCAGCAGCACACATGCTACCTAGCTCATTTACAATCCGAAAAAGCACCAGCAGCATTTTGCTCTGTTGCATCCTATAGGCTAGCCATTGTCATCTGCAAAGGTAGTAAGCTGCGTGGCAGCGGAAGATGGGTCTCGCTTTATTCCAGTTAGCTTGCAAATTATGCAGTCCAGCTGTCGTCCCTCCTAAGCTCAGTGCCTTAAGCTGCTGACGAGTTGACCTCAGCCTCTAGCCGTCATGGTTTCGATCCCCAGTAGGGGGCGGAGGGAAAGCGCACCACCGAAGAGCACCAATATAGTGCCTTCCCGGATTGTGGCTGAGCTATATTACATGTGAGCTGAAGACACCAAAATTAAAACGTGTTTTGATTAATGATCACTTCTGAGAAACTAACTATTAACTTGACGACGAATTCTACCGAAGATTAAACAAGCGCTTCATGCTCAAAATTGTTTTTGAGTAGAGTATACCATTAAGATTTGATCGCTTTCATTAAAGCATGCCTGAAACTCGGCTACTAAATTATTCAGATATAAGCTTATATAACTACTAAGAAAAAAGCTTATGGGAATCATGGAATAAACGAACGCAAATAAACGTCTGCATGCATTTTCTACCACAATTCATATAAGATTTCCAACTTAGTAAGTCAGTATGTTCTATTCCTTCGGTTTAAACTAGTTCTGGGATGGGTGGGTGCTGCAAATCCAAACATGGTCCCTCTGCATGCGAAAGCGTCTTGTGGCTGTCTGCCGTGACAGGCAAATCCGAAACCGGATGCCCCAACAATGTATGTATGTGTGTCCAATGCTGAGGCGGATGTTGCATTCGTGATGCTTCTTCAACGCAGTTGGGAAAAAGCAACTTAATCTTAAACTAGGTATCTTTAAACTGGACAAATTTCTTTCCACTTCGTTTTGTTCGTTCTGCCTACCTGAATGATTATCTATTAACTGGCCAAGTTGCTTTAATTGACTGCGCTAAGCTTCGGTAACTTTATTTCGTGTGTGGCATTTTTAAGCAACTTGTGAATCTTTAGTGCTTATCGCGGATCCGTTGCTGACCAACTTACTTCATTTGTTAATTTAACGAAGAGCTATGCTACCGATTCTGTATTCGTTATTGAACTTATTCTACTGCATCTTGTCGTTTCAGGTGATTGGCTGTTGTTTGATGTCCCCGGTGTGGCTGCGCTTGATGAGCATGTTGACAAGGTGCGTATCTGTTGCCCAATACCTTGTCCATACTGGCTTTAGGATACAGTTGGTTCTTGCTGGATGGGACGGGGTGCTCCGTCATTGTAGCCGTGTTAAGCTCGAAGAGCGGTTTCAAACACTCGGTGTGGAGCGGCCACGGTCCAGCCACTGCCTTGTGTGCGATTGATTTCCCAAATATATTTTACTTGTGTTTGCCTGTGAACGCGTGTGGGCCGGCTTCGTTGATGAAACGTGGCCCGCTTCCATATGCCTCCCGGTCTTATTTTTTCGGGTTTACACTGGATATGGTGTGTGTGGTTGGAGCTGTGGGTGGTTCTGGGAACACAACCGTGGTCACGCTGTAGGCGCAGCGCCCTGGAGCTAGTCAAAGTGACAGGCAAATCCCATCCGGATGCCACCAAACATATTCTATGAAATGCAGTTTCATCGCATTCGAAGCCTTTTCCTTGCGCACACAAGAAATCAAAGCCTCTGAGTAATAACCTTCCACCACAGTAGATGTCGTGCTTAAGCATTTAATTTGCGATGAATGAGTACATTTTGCTAACCATAGAGAAGATAAGCAAAAGCAGGCAAACAAAAATGCTGTTATTTGTACTCACCACAAAGTGAGATGACTTATCCTTTCACAGTAAGCAAATACCTACTATTTTGATATATTTGGTGAAAATGAATGCCTATCAGATGTGATTTACACTGTTAGATCTAGATTCGAAATTTCATTTAACTTTTTATACAAAATAATAATTGCTTTTAACTGAAATGCTAATCAATAACTCTGGCGTTACTCAGCTGAACGGAGCAGTATCTATCCATCTTACCGCTTGAAACTAAAGATAATTTCGTAGGAATTTACGTAGATATTTTTGAGAAAGTGCAAAGGCTACATACTAGAATATATACCGCAATGTGTTTTGTTAAACACTAAATGGATGATCGAGTACATATCTGTGTTCAACTTGTTTTGGGGACGTTAACGTTAAATTTACGTGTCCATGCATATATCTATATATTTCACACGAATGATCCAAATAGGATTAATATATGTAAACTGAAATGCTAACTAACGAAGCAGTAATGGATCGTGTTACAGTTACTAGGCTGGATGATTGATTTGGGACTTATCTTTGCAATTTCAAATTCATTTTATCGCTTGTTTAGCTTTCCACTACATTAGCACTTTTGGTGTTTGATAAAACCATAATACACCGTACAAGTTCCAAATAGGATCTTTGGGGCAGCTTTATCTTTTTAATCTGCAGCCCATTGAATATTTGATAGTTACCACAATTTTACCACAATTTTGACAATGAAAGTTTGACAATGTTTTCTCATGCGTACCAACATTGTATAACACGATCCCGTGAATGTTACGGGTTCGTTATTTGGCATACTAATGCTTTCAATAAACCATTATGATATTTCCAGCGTCCAATTCGGAATGAGATTCCAATTTATATACGCAAAGCGGAGTCAGTCGGGAATTTTAAACATAGCTTCCTATTTAATGTAATCATCGCAACTACGGTAGGTCAACCAAGGCCAGTGTATGCGGAGTAACTGCTCCGAAATATCAGATATAGTGAGACATCTCTATTTAATTTACGCGAAAAATAAATACTCATTGCCAATTGTAAACAAACGTTTCAGCTTGTAACTTCCATGTCATATTTCTGAATATCCTATAAATCTAAACCTTGGCATTATCTCCCCCGCATCTGATAGTTTATGCACATAAGTAGTCAAATCTGATGAACTACAAACTTAATTCACAAATTAAAAGAAGGCAGACATACCAGAGCGCTGGGTGCATAGTAGTATTGATATTATTATTAATGGAATGCATCTTTCTTATCAGAGACAAACAATTGTTGAAACAAACCGATATACTTTAGTTCTGAAGTTTTCTCTCAAAAACATCTGGCTAAGCTGAGTCAACCCGCTGCGTGTTTGCGAGTTTACGTCGCACATATTAAACAGTTGTTTCCTACAGGATCCTACCAAAATATCAGTTCAGTCTTAAACGAACATAGTGTCACACAGCAAAGTGTCATGGATTATAATATTGGGTTAACTTAGATATGTTATATTTCTAGTTGTAATTGACCAACTTCCGAACTAATGGACCGAAATATTTGCCTACGCTCATAACATCGCATGCAGAACTATTTCACACATAGCACTAACCTTGAACTTTTTCCTTATTATTCCCCAGCAATTAACGGACGTTTTGATTTTTATCATCACGTGATATTCATGAACCTGATTGACGGTGTAAACTTGAAAAAGAATATTGACTGCTTACCTCAAATAAAACCATATAACAAGAGAGGAATATGATTTAATTTTGGCTGTAATAATAAGTAGGAATTCCTGGAACACGGTAGCTGCGAGATTAAATACTTTTGCCGGTTAAGAACGAGGCAACTGTGTTATATCAAATATTAATCATAATGTGTGTATTTCATGGGTGTTCCAATTCTTCTTACGCCGTAGCCCGGTATTTCTAATAAGCATGCACTGATATAGATAAAGGTAAAGCGGGATAAAATCACACTTGCATAGGATTAACCATATAGATTTGCGTATGAATTAGCAAGTGGTATTAAATCTTATGGTTCAGCTGTGGTGCAATTCCCATCGAGTTTCATAGATTACACAATTATGCAAAGGAAAATATACTCTTATCATGCCTAGAGACAAGATGAGTCGGTTGTGTTCAAGTTTTAGCATTCAATTATTTGGGCGAATTTTCAAGCTTATCTTAACCAACAAAACAATAGATGCGTTATTTTGTGTCTAAGATGGGAAACGTGTAATATATGCGTTTCTTCTTCATCTTCATTTGCAAGTTAATCCTGAATTTTGTAACATCCAAGTAGAAAAAATGTTATGATGTGATAAATTGACGTCAAATTATTGCTTAGCTCCTGTCAGCTCATTCGCGTTAAATAGAAATGTAAATGTTTCCATTACGTTATGCAAGGTTTAATTAACCTTCCATACTTAGTAAAATGAGGATTGGCACACATTTGACAGTATTTGTGTCGGCAATTATTGCATGTAGTAGTAAATACTGCTAGGAAAAACGTTTGGAGAGTGATATGTTTGTACTTAAGTAGTTGTGTTTTTAACGTTCTAGGTAATGCATTTTCAGTGTAGATCTATTCCGTACCTGGATACTCTGAATGTGATGCTATTACCGAAAACGTTGTTGATGTTTTATAATACAAGACAGAAGTAAACTTTCTGAAATAGAAAGCTTCCAAAGCTTAACTATTTTGTGCAAGTTTGAATTCTTTCATGACCTAACGATTATTCTAATTAGGTAAATATTAATACATAGATAACATTAAATGTATATGTGCAGATGTGTATAGCCATATATATATATACATCTGTATATATATATATATATCTGTAAATACTTAGCTATATGTCGATGGTTTAATGCTCCAGTATACTCGCGATTTCCTTGTTTAGCGAAAGTGGAGGGTACAGTCAATGCACATCTAACAGTTATCCCTCTACAAGTGGCGTAAATTAATGCACTGTGCTGGGACCAGTCTCTTCTTGTTCCACATCAACGATCTACCTCAGCTTCTCCGGTCCTTGTGTGCCATGTTTGCGGACGGCATGAATATTTGGAGACAACGGAGCTCCCTAGGGTGTGGCGTATTTCAGCAAAAACTCAATCGCTTATCCTTATGGTCGGCATAATTCCACCATCTGTTCTTCCCAACCAATTATGCATTCATGAGCTTTGGGAGTGTGCTGACGACCGAAAATACACCCTTGACGAACAACCACTATATCCCATACCCTTCATAAAATAACTAGGTTTGCTTTCGCGCTGGGATTTGAAGTCCATGGACAACACGAACGGGCTATGTCATAAAGAACTATGAACGGTTTGGGCGAGAAAACATAGCTTCGGCACATCGTTTGAAGTGTTAGTCACCTGCCAATATTAGACCAATGCTAAACTACTGGTTGCCCGCCTACTTCCCAAATACCCGGGGTGAGGCACAGAATATCGAGCGGGTCCATAAGGTTGCTACCACGCTTATCACGGGTTTACTTGGCTTGCGGTATGAATACCGGTGCGGCAGACTAGGACTATTTGTCTTGTCCTACCGCCGGATGCAAGTTGACCTACTTATGACCTGCCGTGAGTTTTTATGTGGAGGTCAATAATGCACTTACGGTGGCCATGCAGCACACTTGGACACGGATAAAAACCTGGGGTGCTAGATGTGAAGCGATTTCCCCACCCACTGTGCTTCGAACGGAGAGTGGTAAATATTTGGAACAGTTTACCTGAACATGTTTTGGAGGCCACAGCAGTGGTGTAGCAACAAAGTTTGCCGCCCAGGGCGAAGGTAAAATTGCTGCACCTTGGTAATGATAATTCCATAAAATCTAACAATTGCGAACAGCGCTCAGCTATTTCTTTTCACCTAAACATAAGCTGTTAGAGTGCTGCCGTACATGTAAGCGTTTGTATTGTTCCAATCTTCGTGAACAAATGTAACAGATACACTTCGTTTATGAGTTAAGGCAGTAGTATTACTAACCTTAGCACACTCCAATCCATCGGCAAGGTCCGTCTATTGGGATGCATGCAAATCCGTGGGCCTTTTCTGTTACATTGACCCTTAAAGGTAAGTCGTTATAAGTTTGCGTTATGAGAATGCGCTCTTATAGCCTGTAACGCTTATAGTTCGGTAGAAAAATGCGCAGTAGGTTCGCCAAAGGGATATTTTGCATGAATATCAGAGGTTCAGAAGACCTATTATCATTGTCATTTCCTGCAGCTTACAAAAGTATCGTATTCCTCTCCATTTGATAAGGAATTCCTATGGTATATACCTCCCTCTACTTTGCTAAATGGACAACCATAGTTAACAGCAAGCTTATTTCCTTATATAAGAAAAATATTTGTTTCCAGTGTCATAAAGTTGTTAAAATTCATGGCGTTTCATCAGTCACATTGTTTATGACAGACAGATATTCCCGTTGCACCTCCGTATAAATTCTCATCGACATATCAAACGGAAGCTCAATGTCCACTCGTTTCATCTGGATGATTCAGTTTGGAGATAATTCCTCATTCAGCTTAGGATTTTTGGATTCACGCCCTTCGTTGTCTGACACTTTACCACTATTCTGAAGCAAACAAACTCAAGGTCATTAGCTTGACAAACATTTGCTGCTCATCCAGCGCGTTTGTTTAGAAGATACTTTACATCCATGGTCTCTGAGAGAACAGACCTCCAAAAGCTCAGCTGCAAAACTTAAGGTTGGGACAACATTGAGATGGGCGATCAAAGCCATTTTCCAATATCTTACTCAAGTTTAATAGGCAAACAACCAAATTATGAAGCAGATTAAACGGCGTAAGTAAAGCATATTTTTGCAAGGCCATTAATTGGCTGAAAAATATATCATTTTGTCAGTCACTGTTCATTACACAAAACATGTCTTCTTTGATCTCAGGGTTATATCATCGATTTAACAAAAGAATCTTCTCCGCCTATGCTTTACTTTTGACGGATTTATCAATACAAGTATACCCCGAACTCCGCCCAGTTTTTCTTTAATTCATCCATTGCAATGTCAACTATTTTCTCTTTATTCTGAAGCAGGATACTGTTAAATTGTAAGCGTTAACGAAATTTCTGCAGATCCAGCACCTTTAGCATGGACATTTATATGTATCCTTGATTTCTATGAAAACTGAGCTCCAAAGGCTAAAAACGAAATAAAATTTAACAACACCAAGGTGAGGATTACAGAAGCAGCTGCTCTTGTGTTTGATTTTTTCACTGATCTATGAACTTTTTCTGTGAATGATGATTTCCGATTATTTCTTCTGCACACCCTTTGCATCGCTTGCTCTACTGTTCCAACTACATTGTACAGTCAATTCAGACTTATACCTGTGACACGAATCTAGAAATCCTAGCAGGCTATTGATGAAAATGACATCAGTCTTGTCGGTTCATTGTGCAGAAACGCTAACCGAATGAACCGTCGTAGAAGCTTGAAGTACAGAGGCCAGTTTCATGAACGCTTTGTGTATGGCACAAACCTAGCATTTGGTTGATTTCGCAGATGTCTTTGTTTATCATAATATCAGAACTTTTAGAAGCATGGCCAGGCAGTCATCGAGCTGAATTCCCTCGTTCTCCTGTTCTCTTACAGCAGTCCAAAACGTTTCCCTGAAGTTCATTAATGTCACTCATCGACATTCCGTGTGATACCTCGGGATTTCTATCGCAAGAGACGCGAACATGCAGGCTTGCCTTGAACCAGCCATACTTTTTACTGATGGCATATTTCCCGAGTGTCAGCAAATGGGTTTAGCTCGCCTCGTACTTACAGTATCACAATTTACTTATCTGGAATAAGGTACAGACAAGAACCTCCATTTCCAAAACAGATGACAGATTATGCTGTCATGATTACTTTCACTGCCACGTCAGCTTTGCATTTTCTCACATGCGTTCAATAATTGGATTCGCTGTCTCATATTTCCGGAAGAACATTGTGCTTCTCCATGCAAATTGAGCTTTTCCGATGTTATTTCATGACAGTTTTGCTGCTCCTCATTGGCGCTCAAACAAATGGCTTTTCCGATGGCTTTTCATGGAGTTTCCGCTTGACCATTGAGTTAATTATACCTAATTATTGCTTACCTTTAAAGAAACTCTGATACTAATGTACGGACTAAAAACTTCGTAACAATCACAAACGGAGCGAAAGCATGGCAGTTGCTTCTGGTATGGACGTATTCAACCACAAGGACCAACTGCACTCGCCACGCCCATGACAATTCCAGCGTGGAGAGCTGGACATGGTCTGCATAACCCGGACAAGTATACTACAGAAGAAGAAAGCAGGCTTTGTTAAGTAGATATTTTCCTCACCTGCGCCGCTCATCACTCCATAAGACTATCTTGCATCTTCGACCGATTTCAACGATTACTGCCGGACTATGACTAAACGATTGGGCCACCTCCCGAAACATTTAGCCGCCAAGCGACTGCGAATAACCGGCCGCAAAGTCGGTTTATAGGATTCATCGCTAGCTTGTACTACTTTACAAGATTAAATACAGCAGTGTTACAGGACGTGATGGGATTTTGCCTGGAAAGCGTTCTCTCTATAGAAAGCAACAAATGTTGGCTTACAATTTCTGAATAAAGTCACAGCCATCATTTCACACGCGCGCAATCATCAGAATTTCACACATAATCCGTGCATCAGATTTCGCTATGCAGAATGCTTTGATAGAGCACCGAACATTCTGTGCTTTTAATGTACAAAGATTGCACTAAAATCTTACTTTGGCTGCGGCGCTCATAAATTACCACATGGCGAAATCACGCCAAACTTGAATATTGACCCAAAAATTATGATTGATTTTTCCGTGTCCCAGCGCCATCATGTTCCTGGGTCGGACTATTACTTGACAAAAGTTGCATTCGTATGAACTAAGAAAATTTCGGTTATACCTTTCATTGCAACGAACATTTATTTCTTCCAAAGCAACTATGCTCGTATGTGTATGTGATCGCACATTCACGGGCTTGGCTTGTTTCACCAAGGATATGCAATTCATGTATTTAGATCTAAACATATTTGTTTTTCTCTGCTGTGGTAAATCGTCCGCAAATTCATTTTGCACTTGTGGGGACACAGCTAAATTGTTGCCAAATTTTTGAGCCTAAGAGGTTTATACGACGTGTTAAAAGAACTCGCCGACGCGGCTGCTTGGGAATTCTCAAACAAAATTCCCCTTGACAACGTGTGGGCAGAGTTCGTCAATAGATTCAGCGACCTCGTCAACAGAGCATCAGAGACCAAGCCTCTTCGTTCCGCCAAATTGCCTTAAATTCTTAGCAACAGGGCTCGAAATGCCTGGCGACAAGGGATGCAACATGGCATGCTTACAAGATTAACCCCGATTCAGAAACTTGGGGCAATTTCCTGACCCACAGCAACCATTGCACTGAATTTGTCCGTGAGGCGAATGTAACTTATCAACAGTGCTTAGTCAAAAAATTCACGGCAAACAGCAAACTGCTATATAGGCATAACGATAATCTTTGTAAAGTGAAACATGGCATCCCTCCACTTTTCACGACAGGCGGTAGAGTACAAAGTGCCGAAGAAGCAGCTAATGACCTGCGGCTTCAATACGCCCCAATTATCGAACTCGCAAACACTAATTGTCCCATATCCTCTTGCACATTATCGACCCCACTTTTAACAAATGTAATATTCAACTCAAATGTTGTGCTAAGGAAGTTACTCTCACTGCGTGAGCACAGTTCTCCGGAGCAGACGACATCCACCAGAAGGCACTGAAGGCTGTGACCAACAAGCTAGCTGTACCGCTGTCACAGTTCTTCCAAAGGCGCTTCGATGAAAAACAGGCCTCCACTATGTGGTAGTGTGGCACTATGAAGCCAAATTTTAAAGGCGGTAGCCGTTCACATCCTGCAAACTATCGTCCAGTGATCTGCTCCCTGTGCTAGCGAAGGTGATGGAAGCGGTCGTCGCTGAGACTCTAATGGACTACCTGGAAAATGCAACATATTGACACCGAAACAGTATGAGTTCCGTCAACACCGGTAATGCTTCACCAACTTACTGATTGCACGAGGTAGTTGGACGGAAGTGGTTGATCGTGGGGTCGGAGTCGACGTCATCTAGCTTGACGTCTCCAAAGCTTGCGACTGCCTTGATCACGGCATTCTACTTCAAGGGCTACAGAGATACGGAATCGGAGATCCTGTACTTAGTTGGATTGGCAGCTTTCTTCTCCAACGGAAGGTTTACGTACGTGTCAGGGGATCACTCTCTATTCTAATTGAGGTGGAATGTGGTGTTCCACAATGCTCAGTGCTTGGACCGCCCTTTTTCCTGTTGTTTATCAACGACCTGGCATAAGTTATCTTCTCAGATTTCCTGATTTTCGCCGATGAAGTCAGGATATGGCGGGCGATTAGTAACAAGCCAGATCACGATCTGCTCAAACATGACCTAGATTGCATTTACGAAAGGTCAAAGAAGAACATGCTTCAATTGAACATCGCTAAGTGCAAAGTGTTACGTCCGCTTCACCAGCTGGTGAACGCTTACAAGCTTGGAGACCACACCTTGGTGAATGTCTCGCAAGAACGTGACCTTGGTGGAGTGATACAGGAAGATCTCGGGTGTTCTAAACAAGCAGAGAAAGCGATGAAAAACGGCAATCAATCCTCCGGCCTGCTTCGCAGTGCTTTCGGTTGGTTTGAGCCTTCAATAATTCCCCCAATGCTTAACGCCTACGTGCGACCTTACGTGGAATATGCTATTGAGTCGTGGCAGCCGTGGCAGAAACAAGGTCTCGTTGCACTCGAGACTCCTCAACGAAGGGCAACCAAGAACATCACGGCGCTCTTTCATCTGCCTTCTCAGCTTAGACTGTAATCTCTAAGGATGTACAGCAGTCGATATCGGCTTTTGCGAGGGGATCACATAACGGTTTACTAGATGCTGAAGAACCCAAGCCACATTTGCCCTCCGCAGCTGGAATTGAACCGCAACAATAAACTAAGAGGTCATCCTCTGAAACTGACAATTCAGTATAGCATGCTTGAATGCCGTAAAAATTTCTTTTCCCTCCGCTTGTGCCAACCTTGGAATGCCCTCCTTAATCATGTCGTCGCTGCTCCCAATTTGGCGATATTTAACAGACGCGGTGACGGTGCATTGTTTCACTTACATTTCATTTTATGACTTGTTAGTCAGGGGCTACAAAACCCGATCAAACGGTGTCTTGTCAAATGCCTAACCAATGGATTTATGGATATACGCGAACGTCACCGCTATTCCATATCAATCTATAGTGAGTGCACCACAACGCTTTTCACTTTATCATGCAATTGATTTCAGAAATAATTTCCATCCTACGGGGCTTGTTATGCAATGCTTTTTTACCAGGAATAAACCACTCTTCCATTGTTGCATTGTACAGGTACAACAAATACATCACTTATGAAAAATATCCTGTTTCCCCACCTCGCTTGTCATCTTAAGACCACTTCCCGGTGACATCACAGTGTCGTGGTTTGCTTGGCTAGAAACATGACGATATCAATTATTCAAGCTAAAATTTTCTCCATACAAGCGCGGCAATTTTATAACGTTTTCCCCAAGGTACCATGGATTTTTAGAGAATTCATTTATGATTGCTCCGCAATACACTGTTCAGGATTCACCGTCTATCGCTATCTATCTCTATCTATCCCTCTACGTCTGTAGTTTTACCAATAGCAATCTATCTAAAGATGTATACATACATTAACCTAAACAGTGCATGCCTAGCTTCGATTATGGAAGTGATATTGCGTTATCAAAAAGTGCCTTTATATTTGGCAATTTTCGTAAAACAAATTCGGAATAGTTAGTGAAAACATATCCTAGTGTTGGACGGTCAACAGACAGATTAGAAGATTGAAATACTGAAGACGACAACAGCGCTTGGACCATCCAGCTTGAAGTGTACATGTACAAGCACATCGTTTGAAAGTTAAAGAGCAGGTTTTATTCCAAAACATTAAGGATTGTATCCGAACAATTTGACGGCTTAAGTCACGCATATTCAAGGTAACAAAAAATAATATGATCTTAAGATTGAACTATTTACAAAATCGTACTAACCTGAAAACTATGGCAAAATTAATGGCTTATATGTTTTGCATAAACACGGTCTAAATGGACATATAATTTGGCCCATGATGACACATCTGTACAAACCAAAGGCAACAGATTTGGGTAGATGAAAAGCGAAAGAATACGATGCGAAATTGTGGTCGTGTTTCTTTGTTTCGCCTGCGTAGTGACTATACGGTCCTACAAAAAGCATGATTGTGTTATCAAATTGGTTTCAAGTTTCTCTTCACCCACATCAACTTTACAAAATATGTTGAATCGTTCTATGGCATGAAAATACCATGAGCGAATCTTTGCATTGTTAAATTGGCAACGATGAACAGCAGAATTCGATACGATTTGGGACCCCCAACAGAAACGATATTATGATAGCGCTACCCGATACAGCTAGAATGAAAGGTTCACACCCAATATAAACAAGATTATAGCGCAGGCAATTTAAACGTAACGTAGTGGAGCAAGTACTCAAAGCCCATGTGAACTTGCTTATATGAACGAAGTTTAAATCAAGAGTTACAACGAAAAGTTTAGGGCGCAAAATACATTTGGAATATCAAGTTTGAGAAATACAACGAAAGGATGATTGAGCAGAATGAAAGGCTCCCAAGATGAGGCATTCGGAATTGCGCTAGGTATGCTTTTTTGCTTATTTACCGAAAATATAGAAACAATCTAGCCAGCAGAGGTTGTGCACCCTTGTCCTTTGAGGTATGATTTATTGGTGGCGGTGTTGCAGATAAACATGCAGCTAACGCAATTCGGTCAAAAACGTTTGTGTATGCGTCGATGTTACAACTTCCTTTCAAGTCACAGTATGTACAGTGCCTCATACTTAAGATTTCGCTAGAAAATTTGGCTAAATATCCCCTCAGTTAACATGCAATTATTCGGACTGTAATGGAAGGACAAAATTTTGAGCTACTTTGTTACAGCCGTTTTATTCATAATAATGCTAGCGCACAAAAATAAAGGAAATTCATTCTTAGCACATTTGACTTTATCGCGTCAGAAAAATTGTAATTAGCTCGTTGGTAAACAGGAAGATGAAGTGCACTTTCATTATTCTGCACAAGTTTATTCGACAAATGTTTAAGAATGCATCCATTACTAAAGCATCTAAACTAACTTAAAACAACAATCACACACTTTGTATTCATCGATAACTTCTCTACGCATATTTGGGCGATATGTATAGTAGTGTCACTAAAGGATATCGGTTTGTTTCGCATAGTTTGTTCGTAAATATGGGGATGTCATAACGTCTTATATCCGAAACGTTACCATGGAAAACAAAATCATCCTCTCTCCAGTTTACATGAATAAAAGTCAACGTAAAATGAGAAAGGGAATATAATTTTACCATTAACATTACTCAAGGAAGTTAACGCTTGAAAAATATTCATAGCGTTAAAATATGCTTGGTACATCATCGCAAAACGGGTGTGGTAGAGAATCGAAACACAAGATTTTACAACTAACTCGAATGGAAGTATGTGAATACTTGCATATTCATATTGTTTATATAATGACGAATACGCTCCATGTCCCTTGGCGCATTCACGCTAGCCATACCTAGTAATAGAGTTCTGTCCGCAATAGACTTGTTTACCATAAATCGCGTGCCGTCCAAAATGTGAACGAATCCTTTTCCAAGTACTCAACGCATGAAAACAATTTACAGAACAAAGACTGATTTAAGTGAATGTGTGTGCACAATGAGTTATGCACCTTTGAATTCATTAATTTTGCTACGTTGATTACAGTCTTCACGCAATCTGTTTACTCCGTTACTCTGCGGAATTCCTCCTTAATGCCGAATCATTCTGCAATACCCATCCAGATTTAATCCAATTCGCACTGCGGGGTCAGTCATGGACATTGCACATTTAACATAAATCAGGGAAGATACTAGTTGAATCATCATCGCAGCGTTGGAAACTGCGTATACGCAAGAGGTGCATCATCGTAACACCTGCGTAGTAGTGAAAGGAACTGGTGTTTAAACTAACTCGGATAGAAATCAGTGAATGGTTACATAATCACATGGTTTACACTAAGACGAATATGCTTCAGTTACATTTGCACATTCACGCAAGCAATACGTGGGAAGAGACCTGGCGCCAATAGACGTGCATGCGATATATTGCGGGATGTCAACACATTAAACGCATCCTTTCCTATTTTCGCAAAGAATGAGAAAAAATTACAGGACAAAGATTAATTTAAGCAATGTGTGTATTAACAGTTATACGCCTGTAAATTCAGTAACATTGCTAGGCAGAACACAGCATAAAGCATGCGCTTTAACACGTTACTCCTAAGTATGCTTCCGTACTGCGGACAAGTTTATCAAATACGCCCGTAGATTTAATCCAAATCTTACTGAGGGGTCAGCCGTGGATATCATAGGAGAGACCTTAAGTACGGGTGCGAAAGTTTGGCTTGGCGAGCAGTGTAAAATGTTCGGGGTCATTACGCCAAATGGCCGGAGCCTGATAACGCGATAGCCAAACGGCGGACATCGTACGCGCTTGACATCCCAGGGGTATCACTTTAGTTCCAATACAACAAGGTGATTTTACGCCCGTGACTTAAAAGGGGAAACGTTCGTACGATTCCGACAGACCGTCTTTGGTCAGTGGAGTTGTCACTTTTGCTTTCCCCAATTAGGTTGCATGGGAACCGCACGCAGAGTGCAAAGCGAAAGCAACTCCTCCTCATATTTCACCTATCAGGATTCTCTTTGATTTGATTCAAATGGTTTTGTAACTCGTACATCAAGCTACGTGTGATTGTGATAAGAGAAATGCATGTCTCTACTCCGTTCGATATAAAGGCTCTTATCTTAAAGACGTATGATGGGGGCAACAACTGGATGGTCATTGCATCCCAATTACAGATAAAAGTGGAAACATGTAGAAGCTAGGAAAGCCATTCGAATTGAATGAGGTGACTAGAACTAGAAGCGTGACGCGTCGAAGGCGTCTGTCAAATAGTCGCATGGATTACATGGTAGAATGGGTGAAATCGGGCATCACGGTTACTTAAAATCTTTCTGTTCCGATTGAAGGTGGATTACAAGGTAAACGTCAGCGTCAGCATAATCGCCCGCCACCTACACGGTAAGGTCATGACAAAGGAGAAACTGCATCTCTACCGGAATCCATAATAACAATGAGGAGCGGAAGCCTAAGGATGGCGTCCGTGTTAAGGTTGGTGTAATTAGAATCAGTAGGGCGGGGACCAGTAGGCATTAAATACACGAATTATAATCTAATAAGGATTTTGGCATGTATATTTAGTTCGTCGCCATCAGCAAATGATTCACGTAAACGAACACCTATTCCAAGAAAACACAAAACGACGGTTTTGCTTTATTAAAGCCCAGCAGCAGTGCGATTTCTTCAAACATTTTCCGAGTATCGAAATCATGACTGCTAGTGGCATGAGCCAACTTGTCCAGAGCTGCTGCATCAACTAAGCCATGTGAGATGGCTGACGGCCTTCGTGGTTCGTTAGCCAATAGCGAAATAGCCCGACCCATCCTCCAAGGCATTGAAGGCACCTGAATGCCATATGACAGCGTTTGGCCTTAGGGCGTCAGGATTTCCAGGTACGGCAGATATGAATCAAGTTGGCCTTTTCATGCAATCCGTGGCGGGCTGATTTGCATTACTATGAGTAGTGTTTTTGACGATTAATTTGCGTTCGTCGAATCATACAGACAAATATGAGTAATCAGCTCCCAAACAAAGAATAAACCACATGGTCGCCTCGACCTATTAACATTCGTCAGTGGTGTCCATCTTTCTAGCCACTCACAATTATCCAACCCAGGACTGCCAGCGACTTGCGCCAATCAGTCCGCAGCTAACCCACTGAGCTACGGGGAACCGCAGACTACCATGATGAATCGCTAAATAACTGCGACATAGCCTGACTCATCCTCTACTGTCGTGCTAGCACCTGCCAGGCAGATGACAGAGGTTGGTTTTCCGACGTCAGCACTTACCGGTTATGACAGAAATGAATCGAAATAGCATTATTATGAAGACCGTAAGGGCCAGTTTGTATGCCCATTATTAGAGAGATCTTGGCAAATATTTTAATTTGTTGCAATCAGGCGAAAATTCAGATGAATTAACCACTATTCCAAAAAATCAGCAGAAGGCACTTCCGCCTTGTTGGGGCTTGTCAGTGTAGCGCAGGCTATAGACCACACTGGAATCTTAAATACATGACTAATTCTGGTTGTGCCAACTAGCCTGAAGCTAAAGCCACTGAAACATCATGGACAATCTTCGACAATCATGAATCGTTAGGTAACTACGATATACTCCTACTCATTGAACACTGCCACGCAGGCAGCTGCAAGGCAGATTACAGCGGTTAGCCTTCCGACCTAAGGAATTACCGCTTAAGGCAGATATGAATCGACATAACATTTTCATGAAATCTGTAACGGCGAATTTATCTTACTTATGAGTAGATGGATTTTGGCGAGTATTTTGTGTTCCGCGCAGTCGGGCAACAATTCGCATAACTCCACACCTTCTCTGAAACCAACAGACGCGTAAGTATTGTGTATCCTTCGGTACACTTCCGAATTCAGAATGACCGTTAGCAAACATGATATACATTGATTTTTCCATGCATATAGACAAAGAAGTAAACACTTCTACATTATGAATATATTGAACCTAGCGAGTGAAATGTCGAGGTATTCTACAGATTTCTTAGAGGCATGCTATACTTTATGCAATTCAATCAGCCGCCTTTTTCAACTAAATGCTATTGATGCTTAAAAATAGAATAAATCATTAAAGGTTTGGCCAAATATGTCGAATGGATCAAAATCCGGACAATTACGACATAATTGGATTTCAACCACATAGTTACGTTTATCGAAAGTACTAGTTAGGAATAAGGGATACCGATTTCTTTACTCAATAGTTTTTCAAAAAATCCAAGGGATTTACGGCACGTAGTCTTGGGCATTCAATCTTTTGCACTCAATGACGTTTCGCATCACTCCAGTTCTCTACATACTAGTGCCTTGACCATGTGAAGTTTGGTGGTGACGAAACGTTTTCAACCAAAGTACCGAGCTCAGAGTATTATCAGATCACTAGCAAACTCTGACTTTATGATGGCAAAGGATCAGTGAAATTTATTGTAGTTGTTCTACTGTGAGAATCTCTTCTCCTGCTTAAATATATTATGGGAAGCAACTTGTCACGTTCACTGGGCGTATGCTAACGGAATAGAACCGTACATCATAATCGGGACGAAAACAAAAGCAAAAAATATATGCTGGACGGTGGCGTACATATGCTTTCGGTAGCATGTGTTGATGACGCGGGTATGCAAGAATTGTGTGTGAGTGTACATCAGAATAATACCTTCTCTTGACAGTATTATTCGATACAAACTTGAATAACTCTTTTGCTAATAATAACAAATGTCTGCTGATAC
>OX104065.1:14641108-14691812 GCA_944474145.2 Dicrocoelium dendriticum | reverse complement strand
GTTACGCCGATTCAGGGCGGGAGTTTAATACATAGATTAAAGAAAATATATGTACAGTTGGGTCCGAACCAATTTGTGATCAGTACCATACTCAGCTCCACGCAGTACACGTGTCATGCGCACTTCACGCATATCACGCTGACGTACCACGATATAGTCGAGCAGGTGAGCGTGACAACTCCGTGGTACGTCCAAGTTGCTATATCAGTCGCACTCAGTGCAAACCGAGTGTTCGTGATTGTCAGGCCTTGAGCGGCACAAAGTGAGAGCAGCCTGTGACCGTTCGCATTCGCTGAAACAACGCCATGCCCACGGATAACATCTGTCCACGCTGATGCATCAAGCCCAACGCGCTCGTTGAAGTTACCCAGCAGATATAGTCGGTCGCTCCTCGGCACAGACCGTATCACGGAGGATAGCTCAGTGTAGAACTTATCACGCGTGTCATCAGGATAACACATGGTCGGACCGTACGTGCTTATAAAAGTAGCAAACTTACCTCTTCCAAGTCGTAGGCGAACAGACATCAGTCGCGCGCTGATGCCCGTTGATTCACCAACCAGCTGGCCATTCAGGCGATCGGATATGGCAAATACGACCCCATGTTCACGTGGCGTTGAGGCGGCGTTCCCCACCCAGTAGAATGTGTAGCCAGCACCTGCTTCATGTAACTTACCTTGCTCAGCGAGCCGAGTTTCACTGAGCGCCGCAATATCGATGTGATAGCGTGCCAGCTCCATTGCGACCAGTACAGTGCGTCGCTCCGGGCGCTCGCTGGAGCTCCGGTCCAGTAGTGTGCGCTCGTTCCTGCACCCGATGCTGAGTTCTTTGCTCGCAGGCATACGATTGCATTGGTGGGCAATCGCACGCGAGGTGATCGTTGTGCTTCGGAGGTTTGATTGAGGGACTCCACTCGGAGCCTTTGCCTCAATAGCCTGACACACAAGGCAGTGGAGAGCAGGTCCAGCTCGGGAATGTGATTGCATAGACAGATTGGGATCTGCTTGACGGCCGTCACACGCAGCCTTTGAGGTTCTGGAACCATTATCATACGTTTTGCGACCGTAATTGGATACGCACCTGTGACCACGGCCAGACGCAGGTGGGTTGTTGGCGGGTTTTGCACCAATTTGACCAGGGGCTGCCTGGCT
Source organism: Dicrocoelium dendriticum (assembly GCA_944474145.2). Lineage (NCBI taxonomy): Eukaryota > Metazoa > Platyhelminthes > Trematoda > Plagiorchiida > Dicrocoeliidae > Dicrocoelium > Dicrocoelium dendriticum. Next base: position 14,690,661 of record OX104065.1, on the reverse strand, counting down.
TGAGGCGGGCAGAAGCAAACCATTGAACATCCGGAGTTGTCCTCCCACCGTCAGATACAATGCGTGGCCCTCGTGCTCTACGCCAATCGAGCTGTGATATTATAACCCCTAAACCTGTTGTCTCCCATGCCTAGGTTTTACGGGAAGTGGGCCATCGACCACTTCCTAACCTCCGGAGAGGATGGACTAGGATGCTGCCAGGACGCCCAATCCTGACAGGAGAACGACTCGGGTCCTCAGTTAAAGCCTTCGATCAAATGAACACCCGGAAAGCAGCGGGTCTAGCACATGGTCATTTAGCCGAATCATGCGGTTTGGTGTCCTGGATCATAGCAGGGAGAAGGGCGAAACCCTACTCCAACCCAGCAGTCGCCACGAGGAGGCGCCCAGGACATAAGCAAATGGCACAACAGTAGCAGCAATGGGTAGACCATCTGTCAGGATCTAGCCACCACCAGCCGTAGCGCACCATACGCTTTTATACATGTCTAGTGGGACATGAGCTAGGCCATTTGGAGCCACTACCGAAGCGACGACTGGTCCTGCAGAGCATTACGGCAAGCCGGCGCAGCGTTTGTAGCACGCTGAATTCGATTTACTAACCGCGTCCTTGCATGCTAAGTCTCTTTATTCCAGGTGGTGGGTTTTCGCTTCTGTCCTTATGCATTCTTTCTCATATAAATGTCTAGTGGGCCATGAGCTAGGCCATTTGGGCCACTACAGAAGCGACGACGGGTCCTGCTGAGAATTATGGCGAGCCGGCGCAGCGTCTGTATGCACGCTGAATTCGATTTACTAACCGCGTGCTTGCATGCTAAGTCTCTTTATTTCAGGTGGTGGGTTTACAGTTTTACTTAATGCTTCTCTTTCTCATATAAATATCTCCGTGTGTGCAATTCCAATAAATTGCACACCTCGCCTAAGCCTAATGTATTCGATTTCCGTAACATTTTTGCATTCCGTGAAATATACTTTCCGACCTCGTGCACTTAGCTAGGATTCGTTTGTAAAATATTTTTAACCTATGCTATTTAATTAAGGTTAATATCACCGTTTCCTTATGCATTTTTCGAGTATTTACATTTTTCTTTCTCTTACTCTCAAGCTTTTGGCTGTTTCTCGATATCCCCGGTGTGGATGCGATTGGTGAGCATGTTTACAAGGTGCCCACCTCTCTATTACCCACCACCTCGTATATACTGGCTCCAGGAGACAGCTAGTCGTTGCTGGAGGGGATGGGGTGCAGTTCGTTGTGGCCGTGTTAGAATCAAAGAGTGGTTCCATGCAGTCAGTGTGGAGCGGACTACGTTCCAGCCACCGCCTTGTGTGCATTTGATTCCCCAAATACAGCGAGCATGTTTCTGTCTGTGAAGGAGTGTGGGCCGGCTCCGTTGATGAAACATGGCTCATATCCGCATTCCTCCCGGTCTAATTCCTTCGGGTTTACACTGGATATCAGGTGTGTGGATGGAGCTGTGGGTGGTGCAGCGCAAGCCATCCATGGTCCCTCTGTAGGCGCAGGAGTCATGTGGCTGACCACAGTGACAGGCAAATCCGAAACAGGATGCCACCATCCATGGATACATGTGACGGGAGAGCCTATGGTGCGCTGAGGCTGGTGGTAGCTAGATCCTGACAGATGGTCTACCCATTGCTGCTACTGTTGTGCCATTTGCTTATGTCCTGGGCGCCTCCTCGTGGCGACCGCTGGGTTGGAGTAGGGTTTCGCCCTTCTCCCTGCTATGATCCAGGACACCAATCCGCATGATTCGGCTAAATGACCATGTGCTAGACCCGCTGCATTTCGGGTGTTCATTTGATCGAAGGCTTTAACTGAGGACCCGAGTCGTTCTCCTGTCTGGATTGGGCGTCCTGGCAGCATCCTAGTCCATCCTCTCCGGAGGTTAGGAAGTGGTCGATGGCCCACTTCCCGTAAAACCTAGGCATGGGAGACAACAGGTTTAGGGGTTATAATATCACAGCTCGATTGGCGTAGAGCACGAGGGCCACGCATTGTATCTGACGGTGGGAGGACAACTCCGGATGTTCAATGGTTTGCTTCTGCCCGCCTCAAGCCAGGCAGCCCCTGGTCAAATTGGTGCAAACCCGCCAACAACCCACCTGCGTCTGGCCGTGGTCACAGGTGCGTATCCAATTACGGTCGCAAAACGTATGATAATGGTTCCAGAACCTCAAAGGCTGCGTGTGACGGCCGTCAAGCAGATCCCAATCTGTCTATGCAATCACATTCCCGAGCTGGACCTGCTCTCCACTGCCTTGTGTGTCAGGCTATTGAGGCAAAGGCTCCGAGTGGAGTCCCTCAATCAAACCTCCGAAGCACAACGATCACCTCGCGTGCGATTGCCCACCAATGCAATCGTATGCCTGCGAGCAAAGAACTCGGCATCGGGTGCTGGAACGAGCGCACACTACTGGACCGGAACTCCAGCGAGCGCCCGGAGCGACGCACTGTACTGGTCGCAATGGAGCTGGCACGCTATCACATCGATATTGCGGCGCTCAGTGAAACTCGGCTCGCTGAGCAAGGTAAGTTACATGAAGCAGGTGCTGGCTACACATTCTACTGGGTGGGGAACGCCGCCTCAACGCCACGTGAACATGGGGTCGTATTTGCCATATCCGATCGCCTGAATGGCCAGCTGGTTGGTGAATCAACGGGCATCAGCGCGCGACTGATGTCTGTTCGCCTACGACTTGGAAGAGGTAAGTTTGCTACTTTTATAAGCACGTACGGTCCGACCATGTGTTATCCTGATGACACGCGTGATAAGTTCTACACTGAGCTATCCTCCGTGATACGGTCTGTGCCGAGGAGCGACCGACTATATCTGCTGGGTAACTTCAACGAGCGCGTTGGGCTTGATGCATCAGCGTGGACAGATGTTATCCGTGGGCATGGCATTGGTTCAGCCGACTTATGCGGATTGGTGTCCTTGATCTTAGCAGGGAATTGGGCGATACCCATCTCCCACCTATTTGTCGCCACGAGAAGACGACCAGCACATGAGCAAATGGCGCAACAGTAGCAGCAGTGGGTAGACCATCTCTCAGGATGTAGTCTTCACCAGTTTCTGCAAACCATAGGCTCTCGCGCCCATATATACATGGTTGCATGCATCCGGATTCGGATTTGCCTATCACAGTGGTCAGCCACTGGACGCCTGCGCCTAGAGAGGGACCATGGATGTCTTGCGCTGCACCACCCATAGCTCCACAAACGCAACCCACATCCAGTGTAAACCAAAACGAATAAGAACCGGAAGCATGCGGATGGGAGCCACGTTTCATCAACGCAGCCGGACCACACCCCTTCACAGGCAAACACAAGCACGCTGTATTTGGGAATCAAGCGCACACAAGGCAGTGGCTGGACCGTAGATTGCTAAACACAGAGTGCATGCAACCTCTTTTTGATCCTAGCACGGCCATAACGATCGTGCATCCCGTCCCCTCCAGCAACGACCAACTGTATCCTAGAAGCAGTATGGACGAGGTAGTGTTTAATAGACAGGTAGGAACCTTGTCAACATGCACATCAAGCGCAGCCACACCGGGGATAGAAAGCAACAGCCACTCCCTTGAAACGACAAAACTAAATAATATAAATCCAGCAATGTATCCAGATACCGTGGCATAACTCTTCGCCAAATTACCATATGAAGTAAGTTCGTTAGCAATGAATCCGCGATAAGGGAAAAATTTCCACAATTACTCAAAAATGCTACAAACACAACAAAATTTCCCAGGATAAGCGCAATTAGCGTAAGCGATGTGGCCAGCGAATAGAAGATTATTCAGATAGGCAAAACTAACCAAATAAACTGTAATGAAATTTATGCAGCTTAAAGAGATATAGTTTAAGTTGTTTTAGCCCAACTGCGGTAAAGAAGCATCAAGAATGCAACATCAGCCTCAGCATGGGGCACACATACATCCATGGTCGGCGGCATCCGGTTTCGGATTTGCCTGTCAATGTGCCAAGCCACAGGACGCCTGCGCCTACAGAGGTACCATGGATGGCTTGCGCTGCACCACCCACAGCTCCAACCACAAACCCCATAAGCAATATAAACCCGAAGGAATAAGACCGGGAGGCATGTGAATGGCAAACAAGTTTTATCAACGGAGCCGGCCCACACTCCTTCACAGGCAAACACAAGCACGCAGTATTTGTTGAAGCAATCGCACACAAGGCGGTGGCTGAACCGTAGTCCGTTCCACACTGAGTGCATGGAACCACACTTCGAGCCTAGCACGGCCACAAGGATCGTGCACCCCGTCCTCTTCAGCAACGACCAACTGTCACCTGGATCCAGTATGGACGAGGAAGTGGGAATAGACAGGTAGGCACAATTCAACATTCACATCAGGCGCATCCAAACCGGGGAGCTCAAGCAACATCTACTTCTGAAATGCAAGAGTTCTCCTCACGCAGGCAAACGTACCACATACGTCTCGTTATTTGCCTGGATTTGTAAATTCAGTGCGATTCTACTAATAGTGCTTATTTACCGCGTACACTAGTGTATCCTCCTGCACCTGAGAAAACGCCATTTTGAGTAGTTAACGGAATTCGCATCGATCAAATTTGCCTTGGATACGCAACACATAAAATAAACATGAGTTTGTCATAAACTCACCTTCTTCATGTTTTGGTAATATTATTTTCTGTTTGCTCGTATGTCGTTTTACCGCACTACGTTAACCGTACAAAATCGTTAAGACGATCCTGGTGGAATTCATTCGGTATACACATAGTTACATAGATTGGCGTCATCTGTGTCCAATGCCATTTCGAATACAACATATGTACATGCGTTTATCCAAACTTAAGTGTGAGCTGTCACAAAGTGGATAGAGACACATTAGACATCATCATCATCAATGGTACGACAAACATGTATGGGTGTTTTAAGGGCAGGCAAACAATCAATTTTGCAGGCATGAGCATAACTACCCAATACGAACTGTTGATGTTTTCTTCAACATTTAGAGGTGACAGCCTAAAATCTTGGGCATCCATATTTGAAGGAACCCGATGTGGCAATAGTAAAGCAACTGTTAAGTAGAATGATGACTAGACTACTGGTACAGTGAAATAGTGTGCACTTAGGTGTTGCCCCCTACACGTACAATCTGGTTTGAGTAGCTAATGTGGGGGATCACACAGAACGCGAATGCGATACAGTGTCCACTTCTGGATCTCTGTGTCTCCGACCGGTTCGGTCATGTGCTGCCCGAGGCATGTGCACCTACTCAGAGAACGATTAATGCGCAACATTGGTACTGACAAGTGACATCAAATAAGTCCCGCTGCCCACTGTCAAACATGCGACTTCCAAACAGTGTTTTTGCATTTATTGTGCAAATGTCCAAGTACTCAACCGTTTATACCTACCGACCTGTACTCTGCTGTGGCCATAAGCTATTTGCTAACGGTCTATATCGTGCATTCCGGGTGCAGAAAATTCGCTACTCATAAAACCATTGTCGCTATGCGCCGATTCATTTCCGATGTTATATAATAACACACTACTGACGCACCATTCCCGTTAGATGCAACCTTTTACTTAATCCATTCAAAAGATTGGCCTTGTGCAATGCAACCTCTGGTAGGCGTCTCTGCACGTCTGCCTTCCATCCGGTTAATACGGGTGTTTTCATAGGCCCCGGTAAATTCAGTATGGCTGAGGGATAACTGGAACTATAACTATACTCACTCTCTTCACTATCCTGCGGAGTGGAACATGGAATGACAATATCGTGATAATCGCTAGTCGGTTAATTGTCGGGATTGTTCACTTGATACAGATTTTCCAGGGAAATTTCTCTTTGAATGCATAATCCAGAGTGGTCACACGAAGGACAATCGTTGAGTCCGCTCCATACTGACTGCATTTAACAGCTATTTGATTCTAACACGGCCACAACGACCGTGCACCCCGTCCCCTCCGGCAATGACCAACAGTCTCCTGGAGCCAGCTTCCTCAGCTTCGTCGAGGCAGTTGCGAGAAGCCGTATGAAGCCCGCCATGTGTGTTCAAATGCCATTTTTTACCAGGGAATCAATCGTTCTATAAATAGGTGCACGTGCCTCGGAAAGCACATGACCGAACCGGTCGGAGACACAGAGATCCATAAGTGGACACTGTACCGCATTCGCGTTCTGTGTGATCCCCCAAATCAGCTACTCAATCCAGACTGTATATGTAGATGGCAACACCTAAGTGCACACTATTTCAATGTACCAATAGTCTGTTCATCGTTCTTCCTAGAAGTGGCTTTATTATTGCCACATCGAAATCCTTCAAATATGCATGCCCAAGATTTTAGGCTGTCACCTCTAAATGTTGAAGAAAACATCAACAGTTCGTATTGGGTAGTTATGCTCATGCCTGCAAAATTGATTGTTTGCCTGCCCTTAAAACACCCATACATGTTTGTCGTACCATTGATGATGATGATGTCTAATGTGTCTCTATCCACTTTGTGACAGCTCACACTTAAGTTTGGATAAACGCATGTACATATGTTGTATTCGAAATGGCATTGGACACAGATGACGCCAATCTATGTAACTATGTGTATACCGAATGAATTCCACCAGGATCGTCTTAACGATTCTGTACGGTTAACGTAGTGCGGTTAAACGACATACGAGCAAACAGAAAATAATATTACCAAAACATGAAGAAGGTGAGTTTATGACAAACTCATGTTGATTTCAGGTGTTGCGAATCCAAAGCAAATTTGATCGATGTGGATTCCGTGGACTGCTCAAAATAGCGGTTTCTCAGATGCCGCAGAAGGCACTATTTTATGCGGAATAGAAACACCATGAGTATGTCCCCATTCACTTTACTAATTTATGCCAATAAGGCGGTGTATGTGGTACGTTTTCTACGTGATGAATGATCTTGCATTTCAGAAGTAGATGTTGCTTGAGCTCCCCTGTGTCGATGCGCCTGATGGGAATGTTGACAAGGTGTCTACCTGTCTATTACCCACTACCTCGTCCATACTGGCTCCAGCAGACAGTTGGTCGTCGCTGCAAGGGACGGAGTGCACTGTCCTCGTGACGGTGCTAGGCTCGATGAGTGGTTCCATGCAACCTGTGTAGTACGGGCTACGGTCCAGCCACCGCCTCGTGTACCGGTGGTGTGTATGATTTCCCAATTAGGCCGGAATGCTTCCGTTCTGCTTGTTGAAGGAGTGTGGGCCCGCTGCGTTGATGAAACGTGGCTCATATCCGCATGCCTCGCGGTCTTATTCCTTCTGGTTTACACCGGGTATGGGGTGTCTGGTTGGAGCTGTCTGGTGCAGCGCAAGCCACCCATGGTCCCTCTGTAGGCGCAGGCGTCCTGTGACTGTCCCCATGGACGTCACAGTGACAGGCGAATCCGGATACGGTCGTTTTGTCTTGCCTCAGTCCTACGTTGTATCGCTTACCACCTGGATCAATAGCACGCACATCACCTCTCAACCCTATGGAACGGGTGACTCATCTGGACGCCACACGTCTGACCCCTCTGATCTCAAACCTGCGCCGATCGCTGCGCAACGAATACTGAAGCGAAGTCACACACGGTGCGTCAGTCTCTCTATCCTCTTGCTACCCGTATGGTAGTGCACACATCCAGTTACTACATTCCATCTTTGTTAGTGGTGAATCTCTACAGCAAATCACCACCATCTGCGGTCATTCCCATTTCGCTGCCCCATTACTAACCGTGACCATATAATTCAGTAGAATTATCCATTTTAAGCTAGCGGTAAGTGGGAGATTTACAACATGGATTCTGAACTCTCCTTTTCTCTCTGATCCCTTTTGACATTGATGCAAGTCAAATTAACAAAGTACACGCCTCAAGTAGATATGGCCCATTCGAAAATCAATTGTGACCTTTGTGCAAAAAATGTTAAGTCTGGTCCAGTTTGCTTTAACTGTCAAAAAGCGTACCATTTGAAGTGTTTAGGGATGAGTGCGCTCGAAACTAGACAATACAGCAGCAAAACCGAAGCGTTTTGTTTCTGCCAGGTGTGCAAATCCATTCCTGTCGTTAGTTGTGTAATTTTCCTAATGAAAAAGTTGGCGGAAACGGTTGAGCAACTGGTGAGCGCTCGCAACGCAGCTGTGAAAGCAAACAACGCTATACTTGAAACTGAACGGTCACCTCAAAACTCCCCGTTTAGGCCAAGGAAGAGGGCCAGGCATCCCAGCCCCACCATCACGTCTCAGTCTCCAACGACCCCTAGCCTCATGACTTCACTAAATGAAAAAGTAGTTTACAACCCAATTGCTACTACGTCCTCCAACGGTTAATAACTAGTAATTCAGTTGACAAACTCGATACACAAAACTCCATCAAGCCTACGGTAAAAAATAACTGGACATCCTACGCAACCGGTTGCTTCTAGAAAAACCCCGTCAAGACACCTGTGACTCCACTATCGGAGAGATTAAAACTGTGTCTCAACATGGATCGCTATCGCCAGTGCGGTTTACAAATCCACAAAAAGCGAAAGAACCTAGTGCTGTTAAGTCGCAAACTACAAGGCGAAGTCATGGCGCCTTAAGTATTGTGTGCACTAACATTTCTGAATCTGCATCTAACACCATAAAGGGTAAACTGGTAGACGATGGTAGTCAGTGGGATTCCATCTGTATTGTCATCAGCATGCGCCCTGAACCCACTACGCTAAGCCGCATCGCAAGACACCTAAACAAATTACACTACTGTGAATCTCGACTACTTCGAGTAACACAACATTCCGCGGAAGAAACGGAATCCATTCTATTCGCTGCAAATCGACATAAATAAATAAATAAATAAATAGTATATTCTCGGTAAAACGAGACACACCTGTAAAGGCGTGATCAAATATGCATACAAGCATAGCTTCTGTGGAATGTTATAACATTTCGTTTTAATGAAGGTATAAAAGAAAAAATGTTGTTCGTATGAGTGAGCATACTGTCAGGTAATAGTCAGACCCAGGGACATAATGGCGCTGTGGCGCGCAAAAATCCGTCAAAACACAAGTTGGGGGTGATTTCTCCAGGTAGTGATCCGTGAGCACAGGAGCCGAAACAAGGTTTTGTTGCAACCAATAACCATTACAAGATAGGGATGATCTGTGCTCCAACAAAGCATACTTCATAGGAGAATTAGTTGCACAGGTTCGATGTAGAAGGCTGAGGAATGCGTCAGTGTGAAATGCTTAGCTGTGACTTTATTTTGTGGCGAGTCACATCCGCCACGTTGCAGTGTTGTTAAGCGGACATTTGTGGCTTTTCATAGGAAGAATGCTTGCCAGGCGAAAAGCCACCACGTCCTGGAACACTGCCGAAGCTTTCGTTGAACAGTAGTGCAAGTGGGTTATGCATCGTATAGACCGAATTTGCATTCTATTATTCGCAGTCGGTTGACAGCCAAAATTCTTCGTTGGTTGGCCGAATGGCTTAGTACTGATACGGCAGCAGTCGTTCAGGCTGGTCAATGATGCAAGATTCGAAGAGTCGAATGATAATGATGCAGGTGAGTAAACACATTTTTAATAGAGGCCGGCTCTTCTATTATATTCTTGCTCGGCTCGCAAACCGTGTCCAGCTATCCACGCTGGACTAGTCATGGGGTCGGTGAGTGAAGTTGTTTCTTGTGGCTGAATATGCCCTTAATAGGTAAAAACGCCATTCTCTGCAAATTGGACCTGGGATTCTTGCATATGTAAGTAAGTGTAACTGTTTCCATAGCCAAGTGAAATTTCCATGGAAGACCATCGGAATAGCCACGTATACGTGCGCAACGCTGCCCGTGAAATGACATAAGAATAGCTCCAGGTGACTGGCGAATAGGAATGTTTGAGGCAGTGATGGTAATCACGCCAGAGTTGATTGTCTTCGGTTGTGGAACGGGGATCCATGTACATATATTATTCCAAGTGAGTAAATTGTTCTCTGAGTACGAGGCGAGCTAAACCCATTTGTTTAGACCCCGTGAAGGTAGCGCATCCGGAATGGCGGAATGAGCTCCATTTGGACCAGTGTGTGGGTTTTTTTATTTCCTGGAGAAAGGACCAAGCGTTTTGAGGATGGGTCGACCAGTCCCAGTGGATAAACCTTGTTTTAACGGATGTTCCTGTGGGAATCTCAGGAAAAACGGGCAACGGACAAGAGGTGGCCAAACAGAGACAGCAATGAATCAAGAAGTACTAACAACAGAGCATCGAACGGAGTATGTATATTACCGGATATTCCTTGGAAAGGACGTTCAAAGTTTATGGATAATCAACAGGTAAGTAGAAAACACGCGCTGAAAACCGTCATTATTCATGCCATCCCCGAGTCTCAAGCTTCACCTCCTGAAGAAGCTCATGCACAATACCTGGAGCAATAACGATTCATCCGTGAGGCTTTGTGTATAGAAAATGTCATGGCTACCTCCCTGACCAGGATTCAAGCACCACCAAATTACAAAGGGTATGGACTAGGTTGCTGAAGTTGGTCTTACCGTCTGCGCTAACTTTACAGGCAGTTCTAGAGAACTGGGGTAAATTCCGGAAAATGCTAATAACAGAAATTCGAATTAAAGTAGCAGGTTTACACCAGAGGCTACTGGTTAAACCATTGAGATAACCAACTCAGCTGGACCAACCGTTGTTGCAGAGTCCACCACAGAGACTTATCTGACTGCCGTCATAGCATCCGGTAAAGCACTGCGGGAGGTGAGCGACCATCAGGATCATCATGAACCTGATCACACGGTGCAGAGAGTTATCCCAAGTCATTCTCACGAGCCTAAGACAATTCCAAAAAGTAGTAGCAGCCGACCTTTATAGGGTCGGCAAAGCCTCAAACCTGTTGCCTATATCCACAAATAATCTTCTAACCTATGAGACACTCTCCTGTTTTTATACCAACGCACAAGGTCTTTTAAGCCAACTGACGGAGCTTCGCCTACGTCATACCTCGATGTAAAGCGACCTCGTTATGATAACCGACACTTGGTTGAATGAAGCGATCACTGATGCAGAAATCGCACTACCTGGGATGTCTATTCTACGCAACGATCGACCAAGTAGAGGAGGTGGAGTAGTACTTTAATATCGCAGCGAACTACACATTGATCTCATCGATGACCCAGAGGTTCAGATGTCGATGCGATTTGGTGTCGTCTTCAACTTAGCCGTGGGGACGCATATTTGTTGGGTGTGGTGTATCGTCCTCCGTCGGCTACTTTAAAACGGACAACCGCCAAGCCTCCACAAGGAAGACCATTCGCATTGCAGTTGTACAGCCACATTCTCCTGGTTGGCGACTTCAATATTCATACCATAGAAACCCCAGCATGTATCAACGAACATTTCAAAATGGAATTAAGAGAGATAATCAGTGGGCTACCACTCTACAATCACATCACATCTCCCACAAGATTCAGGAGAGGAAACAAACCCGGTGCCCTGGATCTTGTATTCACCAATGAGGAGCTTATGATCGAAACGGTATCGATAGGGAGTCCTTTAGGCCGTAGCGACCATGCAACCCTCATGTTCAAGTACATCTGTTATGCAGAGTATTCCTCAGAAAACACCGAGGAATGTCAGCTCACTACGGATTACGACGCTCTACTCAAAGTTTTAAATGCTACAAACTGGGCATTTCTAGCAGAACGATCCCCCGATGACATCTGTTCTGAATTTGCTCACCAATGCAACACGTTAATAACTAGTGCTTCTAGGAAAAAACCTTCGCGAGCGAAGACAGTAAAATCCTTCATAACCAGCTGGACACACAAGTGTATCGCTATGAGGAATTTACTCTGACGAAGATACAAGGAGTCATCGAGTGCCGAAACATCGGAAGCCTACACCTTCCAAAGGAATCATTGCTTAAACCTGGTCCGCAAAGATAAAATACAGCACCAACAGAATCTAGCTGAGAAATTCTTTTCAAACCACAAGCCCCTGTACAAACACGTTAACAAGCTCCGCAAAGTGCAGCGAGGAATCCCTGCTTTACACACGGTGTGTGGACTCGCACAAAACGCAACGGAGGCGGCCAACTCCCTATGTCAACAATTCATCCCGAACTTCCAGAGCACGACATCGCCGCATACACTGTTCCCAATCGTTGTACCACCACCAGGACTTAGCCACATCAAGTTTACGACTGCGGATATTATGAAAAGGCTAATTGCCCTGCGCGAGCATACCTCACCCGATGTTGATAACATTCGTCCAAAAGCAGTAAACCTGGCGGACCCCCTCTGCAAGTTCTTCCAACGAAGCTTCGATGTGATGTGCGTGCCAACAATGTGGAAGCAAGGCATCGTAACTCCCATCCATAAGGGGAAAGTCGTACAGATCCAGCCAACTATCGCCCGATAACACTAATTCCGGTGCTCTCCAAAATCATGGAAGCGATTGTTGCCGAAGCGTTCCTGAACCACTTGGAAGAACGCAATATCATAAAACAAGAACAACATGGATTTCACAAGAACCGATCTTGCACTTCAAACTTGCTGCTTGCCAGATCCAGTTGGACTGAGACCGTTGACAGCGGCGTAGGTGTTGACGCAGTATGCCTGCACTTCTCAATGGCGTTCGACCATCTAAACCACCGTATCCTCCTTCACAAGCTGCAGTGTTGTGGAATTGGTGACCAAATCCTCGGTTGGATAACGAACTTCTTGCTTCAACGACATCCGAATGTAAGAGTTCGCTGCGCCATAGCTGACCCAATCGACGTTAAGTGCGGAGTGCTCCAGGGCTCAGTACTTGGTCCACGACTATTCCTGATTTACATAAGCGATCTCGCAACAGCAATCAACTCCAACTCCTTACTCTTCGCTGATGATTTCAAGGTTTGGCGACAATGCAGCACTTCAGGATGATCTGGACAGTGTCTACGAATGGTCGACTCAGAACCTGCTTCAGTTCAACTCTACAAAATGCAAGGTGCTGAGCATACGCCATAAAGCCACTTGCGAATACAGAGTGGAGGATCAAATATTGCAGCGCACTACAACGGAATGCGATCTAGGCGTGAAAGTTCAGGAAGATCTGGGTTGTTCCCGTCAGGCCGAGAAAGCCTCCAGAAAAGCTAACCAAAACCTTGGTCTTTTGAGAGAGGGCATTTGGGCGCTTCCATCCTTCCGTCTTTTCTCAGATGCTCAACGCTTACATTCAGCCTCATTCTGAATACGCCATCCACGCCTGGCAGCCATGGCAAAAGCAAGACCTTACCGCCCTTGAACTGCCACAACGAAGGGCGACCAAGAACGTAAAGGGCCTGTTTCATCTCCCTTACCGATTGAGGTTGAAAAACCCTCGAGGTCTACAGTGGACAATATCGACGCCTGCGTGGCGACTTGATAATGACTTATATGATCCTGAGGAATGCAAACCATTGTTGTCGTCACCTACTAAAGCTGAATAACAATACAACACTCAGAGGATACCAGTTAAAGCTGGCCACACAATACAGCCCGTTAGGATGCCGCCGGAATTTATTTTCCCTTCGTGTATGCGAACATTGGAACGATCTTCCCACATACGTTGTTTCTTCCCCCACACTAACGGTATTCAAAAAACGTTTCGATGATTCGCTTACCCACCGACATTACGCTATATAATCAGCGATGTTCAAGTCAAAAAACGCGATAAAAAATCGGTGCTCATTCGCAGCTTATGTGCTTTAATATTTACACACTGCTGTTGTGGAATATAGTTTCGGATATATTACAACTGCATTCATCAGTTTACCCAAGTCCAAGAAAGCGGCGCACGAGTAAACTTTGGTCGTTTCTCTTATTCTAAAGACATGTCTTACACATATTACTTCCCATATGACACTACAGTAACAATTCAGTACATATTCTAAAAAGTTTCTATGAATAAGGGGCACTTGAATTCAATAGACGTTTAAACTGATGATTTACACTTATGTTTACTTTCACTTCAATCATCCTACGGGACTTGTAAAGCGATCGCTATTTTACCTGTAATATATCATTGATCATTGTTCACTATTGAGTGAGTCAAAAAGAAGAAGGCTCGATTTGTGCTATCTGACGTGAGTAGTACGTTTTCAGGCAAGGTTAACTGCACGTTCAAAACGTGTGCACTCAGTGTGCCTGATTTTGCGACGAATGCTAGTTAGGGAGGTGATAAAGCACTGGAGCCGCACAACCGTTGGGTGGATGGAATGCACTGTGGCGGAGTTTGTTCAGCATCAGTTTCGGGATTCTGTTCCGGTGACTGGAATTCTACGTAGGCTGCTTTCTGGCAATAATACGTAAATTGTCATTATAAAAAGTTCTGTCAAATACGAAATAGTTCCCTGTGAAAGCCATGACTTTGAAAAGGCTTCCGTAAGGCGGCGTCAAAAGCTTGCAATGCGTATCGATGCGCACGGAAGCGAGGGAAGAATTGTACAATTCGGGGTAAACGCTTAGGTTTCCAGAAGTGAATCGCGGTGGGGTTAGACGAATGGTGCTGAGGTAGTGTATCAGTAGTGCGGCACATGACAAAGGTGGATTCAGTATCGTACCGAAGACGAATGCTGCGGGACAACAACCGACATGCTACTTCACAGGGTTGCGGATACCGAGGCGAATGCGCGGTAAAAGCTACGAGCACTAAATATTAGATTGCGTCGCTTTAAGTGCTACCTTTATTTGACAGTGAAAAACCCGACTAAACCGTTAACAGACGGAGGAAATGTTGCTGTTGATAAATGCGAACGTCAAAGTTTGCGGTTTCGATGGCGAAACAGTGCATGATTACGTCGGGTTTCTATACGCGTGGTGATATCGACGGGGTTAGCAAACATGAATATCCAATTTTCCATTAAATTTCCTGCCCTCGTCTCACTTGAGACATGTCGCTGCAGCAACAGGTGTGGTCAACACATGAATCGATCGACGCATATCAGCAGGTAAATTAGGCTGCTGGATGGCGCTAGAGTTTCAACGATGTCGCTATGGACCTGTTTGAATCTAGCGTCGGGCAGATAACAGGTTCAAGGAACATTAATTTTTCGGCGACACATCTTGCTTTACTGGCAGTTTATAAAGGGTTTCACCTACTGCTTGACTTTTGAGCGCATGCTAGTCCAGCTGAAGCGGTTAGTAACAAATTTTGCGACAGAGTGTCTTCCATTAGAAAAGAGTCCGTACAATTTTTCAGTTGAACCCGCGGATACTATTCCTGAACGATGCGTCGGAGATTTGCTTCGGGCATATCTTATTCGGGAGTCTAATACGAGAATAAGCCGTTGAGAGGGTTTTATTGAAAAATTTGTTTTTAACTGCCGAAAGTCAATCGTTTTCTTGATAGGCAGCGTATCAAGCTTGGTTGAATGCTTTTCCATAAAACATGAAAAGGCTAATGCCGGACAATGCGTTGACTACAACGATGTGCGCTACATCATTGTGTCCAATTGCGGTTTTAAACCCTGGCATGTTATGCAACTGGAGTAAATATGGAGTTGCGAATATATGGGAGGAATCACTTAAAGCAAAATTAAGTGGCTGGTGATCCGTAAGGTTGGTAAATTTACGTAGTTCAATGACTCGTTTGATCGGATATTAATAGCATTGGTACCAGCGTAGTAATAGTAATGCTAGTGGTAGCAGAAGTAATAAGATTCTTATTAAAAATCGTAGTATTATTGTTATTAATAGTAGTATAGTCATCATTCTATAAAATAGACAAATCGTCAAACATAACTATGTAACTTACTGTAAGATACAGGCTGAAAACCGTTTCAGCATAATGGCATACTAACCGAGTATACGCAACAAACTTCTGCTATTGTGCCGCTAAAAAAACAGTGGAGGACATTTTGCTCTTTCGCCTACATTATTGGTAATTTTTGCCGTTTCCTTAGTTAAGCAAAAATATCAAAATATTAGCAGAAATAAACACGGATCCTACACTGTTTCGGTTTAGGAGCCATATCTCGAGGTGATTTCAGCCATCGGCACTGCTCGTCTTTTGTCCCCAACCAGGCAGACTTGTACATCCAATGGTTGCAGGACTTGGATTTAACGATTTCATCTGCTGTCGCCATCTGGATGTTGGACCACAACGTGGTCTCTACCACTTGAGTCCTGCACGAGCAAACATATGTATATAGGGCGAAAGCTCAGCTGATGTACGCAGGACACTATCGAGCCATCTCATCTTGTGCAGCAAATATAACATACTGAAAGGAATACACGCACTCCCTAGGACAAGACGTCCGTCTGCACAGTTGTAAATAGGTTGTTGTCACCACCTACGAGCAATTCTCCTCAGGCCTACGTGGTCGAGGGCCGAGAGACGGCGCATGTTGTATATGCGAAGTGGCCATGACTCGCTTCCATTGAGCAACACCTCTCAAACGGTGGCTTTGTAAACACGACCCATTACCATAACGAAGATATCCGCTGGCATCACAAGTGCTGCAGATTCGCAAAGGCCGACAGAGCTTTGACGATGCGAATAGAAACTTCCCTCCGAAGGGTACCAATAGTAAACACACAGCTGCGAAGGCAAACGAAGCTATTCAACTTCCTATACTTTATTTTATCAATATTGAGCACCAGAACAGTTGATTGCTAATCCTTAAGCAGTAGTTTACAATTTGACGGGCGAAAGCACATTCCGTACCTAGAAGCCTCAAGCGCAAATGGATCTAGAATGGTGCGCTTGTTATGTGAGTCCTTACCAAGTGAGTTAATGTCATGGGCATAATCTAAATCGGGTGCTCGCATGTCTCGTGAAAGCTGCATAACAAAATTAGGGTCGCCGTCTAAAGCACTAGATAGGATGTCTTGAACCGAAAAACTGAAGAGGAACGGAGATATAGTGCAAGATTGACGGACACTGCCATTAAAAGCGAACAACGTAGAAAGCTAGCCGTGCACCGTCTCTCTGCCAGAGAGGTGGGAACACAGTGCGTGTAAGATGGCAGTGTGTATCTTTTGGACACCCTTTCTTAACATAGAACGGCAACGTGAAGGTTGAACAATCAATTAGAATGCGTCCAGGAGGTCCAGGATTGCAACGATCTTAGGCCACTGGTTAAGGTGACTGGGTATATGGATTTGACGGACTTTAAATATTTAGTCCACACACCCGAGACCAGGTCGAAATCCAGCAGGTTCTTTCAGGGTATGGCGATTCGCAGAGAGTACATAGGCTTTCAGTTAGAATAGCTAAAAATAAATACCTACAGCATGGTAGCAATAGAAGGGTAACTAATCTTCGATGACTGGTATGCAAAATGCAAGCACCCATCATAAAACCCGGGACAATAATTGACCCGCCACATTAATAAGGCACCCTTTCATCATGCCAGATTTTTGAGAACCATGAGGTTAGCACACAAATGAAAATTAAGCCTTCAGCTTGAAAAACTCCGGAGGGAGCTGGTCTGAGCCAGCTGCCCTAAATCGGTTTAGGTGTTGCGGCGCAAGCAGACATCAGATTCGCTGTTGGATACATTGTGAAGACCTACGTCGAGCAGGTGCGTTCGCAAGGCATATCATTGCACCTTCCGAGTCCAAGTGAAACGGTAAGGAAAATGTTCGATTCATCGGCCCAGGCACCTTTGAAATTCACAATTATTAAAACATCCGCTTCGCATATAGTCTCACTAACAGCAGGTTTTCTATGATCAATAGATCGAATGAGTTGGAAGCACTTGCGAGTATTTCCAGACAAGGCAGTGGCCTTCATTTTCAAAGCATGATGGGACAACTAGGATTCACGGTCAATACGCACGCTTCGTTTGAGCTACGAACTGACAAAACAGCGGACCTCATCATGATTTTACGAGGACGTCTACTTGGATGCTGAAAGATGGTGTGCAAGAAAAAAACTAAATATCTTTGCATAGTGAGAGAAGTTGCTCTGAAATATCTGAGCGGCTCTCCTCGAGCACATGGTGAGCACCGAGTTGGCTTTTGTATGACAGCAGAAGACAGACTCGTGCTTTGAGATCCCCAGCAAGTATAACAATGTTGTATTTGCAGATTCTTCACAAAAGCTGATGAAGTTTACTGGGAACTTTGTACTGGGCGGAGTAGGGATGGCAATCGTTTGAAGCGTAGGCTATGATCACAACGCAGGTTACTTCTCTTCTCACGACGTATAATTATCTTGCATAGACACGAAGCCGAACTGCACACAAACGGCTATTAATCGGAAACCTGTTAAACAGTGCTGCCTCGGAATGGATAATGAGCGTAGGCCAACGCCAGTCAAGCATGCTGCAGCTGTCTCTGCATCATCAGAGGAAGTTAGCTGAAATATGGCTACTTTGTTGTTAGGATCTCGCAAATCAGTCACAGTACAGGAATATTGTAAGCGCTTTTCGGAAAGACAGCAAGCATTGATGACGCAGGATTCCAGTTTTCCTGCAAGACCAGTTTGCCGTCCGATCTGTATAAGTGTATTCACCTTGAAGCTTGCTATTCGAAACGAAGATGGAGGCCAAATGGGTGAGACTAGGTGAGGATCCTAGATTTTCGACGAAACCACTCGGATTAGAATCATGAAAACGAGAATAAATTGGTAACGGAAAATACTGAATTGTAACAGATGAGTAGGTGGCGTGTGAAGGTGTGTGGCTAAAGTTTCCAAAAGCAGTTGAGAGATGTATGTTGATTAGCCTATAGTTTTATCAGTGAGGTAATGATTAAAAGCTTGCCAAAGCCGAAGTTGGTGATTGTTTTAGATGACTTCACCCCGAGCACTTGGCTAGATAGCCTGCCTGCATGGCAGCGCGGCGAGTTTGAGACAGATTTATTCTGACCCATTATTATTGACCACTCTGATATGAGTGGATCTGAAGGCACTTGAAAGTGCATGATAGCTCAAGAGGTCACAGGGCTATATAAATAAATGCCCCACGTTGTAATCTCTCCTGCTTCCTATGGTATTGGATAAGCTCAGGTCATTGGCTTCTGTGGCAGATTTCCTCTCCAGGTAAATGGGTGTCGGTGACAGTTGATTTAGATGAACAAGCGATAATTCACCAGCAGTAGTGTTATTGGGACCCTCAATGTAACGGACCTCTACAAACTTGAGTATGAATCTGCTATAATAGTTTACCATGTCATGGAAACGATGTAGGCACCTGAGAGTTTGTAACATGGCTAGAATGGGATTGCATGCGTCTAATATGGAAGAGGTCTGATGCACTCACAATCTAAAATATTTGCTGGCCAAATGTGCATTTGTCCTGGTTGCTGGTTATTTCATTATTTGCAAAAAGTTAAATACCAATCCGATATTTTGCATATGCTCGTCGAAATTAGCGCTGCTTCTCAAAAAGTATTCAGCATAGCAAGACGTATCGCTACAAAATTAATGCTCCTTGAACCTGTTCTCTACCCGACACTAGATTCAAACATATCCATAGCGACATCCTCGAACATCTAGCGCCATCCAGCACTCTTATTTACCTGCTGATATGCGTCGATGGATTCATGTGTTGGCCACACGTGGTGCTGCAGCGACATGTCTCAACTGAGACGAGGGCATGAAATTTCATGGAAAATTGGATATCCGTGTTTGGTAACCTCGTCGATATCACCACGCGTATAGAACCCCGACGTAATCATGCACCGTTTCGCCATCGAAACCGCATACTTTGACGTTCGCATTTATCAACAGCAACATTTCATCCGTCTGTTAACGGTTTAGTCGGGTTATTTTCACTGTCAAATCAAGGTAGCACTTACTGCGACGCAATCTAATATTTACTGCTCGTAGCTTTTACCGCGCATTCGCCTCGGTATCCGCAACCCTGTGAAGTAGCATGTCGGTTGTTGTCCCGCAGCATTCGTCTTCGATACGATACTGAATCAACCTGTGTCATGTGCCGCACGACTGAGACAATACTTCTGCACCATTGGTCCAACCCCACCGCAATTCACTTCTGGAAACCAAAGCGTTTACCCCGAATTGTACATTTCTTCCCTCGTTTTCGTACGCATCGATACGCATTGCAAGCTTTTGACCTCGCCTTACGGAAGCCTCTTCAAAGTCATGGCTTTCACAGGGAACTATTTCGTATTTGACAGAACTTTTATAATGACACTACGTATTATTGCCAGAAATCAGCCTACGTCGAATTCCAGTCACCGGAACAGAATCCCGACACTGATGCTGAACAAACTCCGCCACAGTGCATTTCATTCACCCAACGGTTGTGCGGCTCCAGTGCTCCCTCAGCACTCGTCGCAAACTCAGGCACACTGAGTGCACACGTTTTGAACGTGCAGTTAACCTTGCCTGAAAACGTACTACTCACGTCAGATAGCAAAAATCGAGCCTTCATCTTTTTGACTCACGCTATATTTGAGAGTGCTGTTTGACGCAGGTTTTTATCGCGATTATATGTAAATGTTTATCCAAACGATTTCACAACAAAACACTTAGACGCGGTGGCGAATGTCAGCTTCGAATATTTTCAAGGCGTCCCTAGGAAATCATGTTTCCTTTCACTTCCATTGAAATGCTGAATTTTGACTGGTGATTTCCGTAACCTCTACTTCAATCTATGAATTTTTGCACCTCTGAGCTTGTACATTTGCTTTAAGGTATATAATTACAGTTGTATTTTGCCCTAGATATACCAAACCCTGTTATTTTTATATTTTATTATATTTTTATTTTTTATATTATATTATTTTATATTATATTTTGCCTGTTTTGCTTCTCTGCTTGTAGCGAATTAGTCAGCCGAACTTAACGATCACTGTTCGCAGGGTAATCAATGTATAAGATACGAAATCTTATCGCCAATGTCCAACTTCTCTGGGCCAGTACGATCGCCTGAAAATACTTGACTGTCTGGTGTGTGCAAATCCTCGTGCTTAATTTAACATACTCTACCAACAGAGCGTAACCAGCCTGCTTTATTTCAAAAAAACATCGGCAACTAGGCGACTGAAACTTAGTTGTTTTAAGCAAGTCGATTTTGTCCAGGGTCTCGCCGTGAATTGGTAAGGCTGGTGGCAAATTTCTTCTAGGCGGAATGCCGAACAGCATCAGACAATATTTGATCGAAGCCAAATTTGTTGGAGGGAATCTCGCCTGGGTCGTATGCATTGATAATGCACCAAATCACTGACGCCTATGGTAAACAGTATCAACGACACGCCCAGGAACGTTTACTATATAGCCAAAGTAAGTTGAAACGGCACGTGGCATGTCTTCGCATTGTCAGCAACATTAAATTTAATAGTTAACGACCTGTGAACAGCAAGTGGTCTATAAGCCCAGCGAGAGACCCGTGTAATCGTAGTTTACATAAACAAGCAGTACCTCCAAATAAACCTTCGCAGAGACAGACGCATTTCCAACTGATATTCACTGTGTACAGAACTCGGGTTAGCCCCATATTGCTTTTGAAGTAAAGCAGAGGTGATTATAACAAGAAATATACCGGTGGCATTGGACGGGATACTGATGAAGTGGGTGCAAAACACGTGTATATTTATTTCTTTCAGACTGCATCATTTGTTGGCAGCGTTGCAGTGTCACGTGTCACGTGCATCTGCAACATGCTCCTCTGAGAACTGCATCTTCCATTCAGTCATGCTCAGTCCTCCATACTGATCCCCTCGGAGCTTTGCAGAATATCGACACCTCATGGTTTGTTTAACCTAGGAAATAATAATGATCCAAATCCCTTTGAATGGGTTCAGTTGGGGAATGTACGATGCCAGTCGCATAGGTCTGTCTGAGCTGTAATGCTCCTCATGTAAGATACGCTCCAGCTCGGTGTGACATGGTGCGTTATCAAAAAGAACGAGACAGCATTTGGCGTAATGGATGTCAAATTTAGCAAGCAGTAACCTAAACCACCGCACACATTTGTCTTTGTTATAACTGCCGCTTAGGACGGAATATCACAGCAATCCGTCCTCATTCATCGCACCTATCAGGTGCAGATTTTGTCCCCTTGTGTTCGGCACCGTAGAGTGCGCACAGGTGCCAGATGCTGAGCATCAACATGTGGGAATTCAAAACAGTTTAAAGAGTTGAGTTCGACGCAATCAGCCGACCATTTAGATAAACCAACTCTCATTTCAAAAAGCAGCAGTCGGCCGTTCCGCCCTACCAAGGCTCTTCAGTGGTAAGTATACTTCGGTCATCCCCCAAGTATCGAACCCATGACTGCCGGTGGCTTGCGCTAACTAAAAAGCAGCAGACGTCACTGAGCCATGGGGGACAACAGAGGAGCATTATGAATCTAGCTAACTGCGATATAGCCTGATGCATCCTCTACTGCGAAGCAGGCACTTGTTAGGCAGATGCAAACGTAGGTTTTCCGGCGTCAAGACTTATTGTTTACGACCAATGAAACAACAAAACATTTAGATAAAATCCGTAAGGTCGAATATGTATTACTTATGAGTAGGTGGATTATAGCGAGTATTTTGCGTCGGTCGCAATCAGATGAAAATCCAAATAAATAAACTATTCCAAGAAAGCATCAGGCTGCCGTTTCGCCATATTAGGGCTACTCAGTTGTGCTCGTCCTTCGGTCCACTTCCTAGTACCGAAAACAAGAACGTAGTGGCTTGCGGCAACTAGCCCGCAGCTAAAGCAACTGAGACATAGGGAAGAGCAGTTAACCATCATGAATCGTTAGGAAACTGCAATATATCTTGATCCATTCTCCACTCTCATTCAGGTAACTGCCTGGCAGATGACACGGGTTGGCCTTCTAGCGACAGGACTTCCAGTTTACGACAGCTATGAATGGAAGTAGATTATTTGCAATCCGTAAGGCTAAATTTGTTTCACTTATTGGTAGGTTGATTTCGGTGAGCGTTTCCAAATCGTCGCAACCAGACGACTATTCAGAGAAATAAACTCCTATTTCAAGGAAAAGAAGATGGCTGTTTCGTTCCATTGAACCATGTTACCGGTGCGCATACTACTCTCTACCATTTAGGCTCGAAATCATGAGTGCTACTTGCTTCCGCCAACAAGCCTACAGCTGAAGTCACTGAGACATGGGGGACAGCAGACGGCTGTCATTCATCGCTAGCTAACTGCGATATAGCCCGATCCGTAATCCAATGCCATGAAGGTACCAGCCAGGCAGATAAGTACGGATAGCCTTCCAATGTCAGGACAAGTCGGTGACAGTAGCTGCAAATCGACTTAGCATTTCCATTACGGTCTAGATTTATGAACCGTTCGGCTCAAAAAATGGAGAAGGCGGGAGCAGTAGGCAATTACCACAGGCTCTTCCAGCTAATCTGCCCCACTGGTCCCAGAAAACCAAGCGTCAGTGAGACAATCAGAGACAGCGCGGGTGCGCTGGTACACAATAAAGATCACCGTATGGCTCGTTGGATGGAACACTCCAAAGATCAATTCAGCTGGCCTGCTCCCGGACCACTTCCTACCCTGCTAATGAAGGACGTGCCATGGACCGTCAGTTTAGAGGCTTCGTCGGAGGCCGAGTTCCGGAAAGCGATCACAGCCCTTAACTGTTTTCGTGCAGTTGGCCCGCATTCCCTCTCACCTGCACTATTTAAGGATAGAGGTGAGGTCCTCTGCAGTCACTGACCTCCCTATTAGAACTTATCTAGAATGAAGAGAGTGTCCCGGTTAATTGAAGCGAATCGATTGTAGTGGCATTATACAAGATGGGCAGTCGCACAGACTGTTCTAGTCACAGGGGTATTAGCCTAACGCCAGTTGTGACAAAATGGCTGGAGTCGATTATTTTTCGTCGCCTCGCTGCCGAATTAGAATCTCGGATTAGGGAAGAGCACGCCGGTTTCCGCCCAGGACGTAGTTGTTTAAACCATATGTTCTCTTTTTGACAGGTGCTAGAGCAGCGCCAAGCATACCGCAGACCAACAATATTTGTGCTTCTCGATTTCAAGAGTGTGTTCGATACAGTCGATCGATCGATTCTGTTCGAAATACTGAGCGGAAATGTGTTCCCACGAAATATGTGAACATCTTTCGTGCTCTATAATCGAACATTACAGGCGGCATCCGGGTCTACGGTGTGTTATCCGATAGCTTTCCGACCACAAGTGACGTTCGTCAGGGTTGTCCGAATTCCCCATTTTTGTTCATTTTCGTCGTGGATTCTATCCTAGAGTGTTCCCTTGGGGAATCTCACCATGCAGGCTTTGAAGTGCCGCCTGGTGAAAGGTTAGTTGATCTAGATTATGCGGACGGTATCTTTTTGATTTCCGACGATGTTGGGGCGGCCGAAACAACCCTGAATAGCCTGTCCAGAAAGGTTCCGTTATTTGGTATGCACTTCGCACCTTCAAAGTGCAAGATGTTGCTGTAGGACCACCAATCACTTAATGACCCCTTGAGGTTTGCTAACAAGGAACTCGAGGTGGTTGATTATTTCACTTATCTTGGCAGTTGCAACAGCACAGATAGGCGCATAGAAACCGAGGTCAGCTCACTCGTCGCAAATGACAGAGTTAGCTTCTTGCAACTGCAGCATCCTTGGTGACAGAAGGGAATTTCCCTCGACCTGGAAGGCCGTGTCCACAAGGTCACAGCGAGGGCCGTTCTGCTCTATGGTAGTGAGACTTGGCTCTTGCGGTCTGAAGATCCGAGGCGCCTTCAAGTCTTTGACCAACTTTGTCTGCGAAGCATTGCTAGAGTGGGATGGCACCAGCGTGTCCGCAACAATGTTTTACGTAGGTGAGTACTTGGGGGAGACAATCATGCTACCTTCCTAGAGCAGCAGATAGCACTGAATAAGTTGCTTTGGCTCGGACAACTGCTAGGTATTGCTGGTCAATGCTTACCTAGGAGGGCCTTGTTTAGTCTGCCAAGTGTAGGGTGGCGCAAGGCTCGAGGTTGACCAAAGTTGACTTGGCAGCGGGAAATGAATTTACTGATGACCAAACGGGTTGCTGTTGGTCCGTCTCGCCTTCCTGGCTGGAGTCCACGTGACTCACCTTGTGCTTGGATCGATATTTACAGGAGATGGCTCGCAACCGATACCAGTGGCGCGTCTGCTGCTGTCTCCTAATCGGATTGCGTGTATAAAGTGTTTGGTGCTGAATTATCTTCGGGGTAATGGCTGCTTATGACGCGTGACAGTGAAAGCCGCAAGGAAGCTCTCTCGCAGTTGCCGACTTATCAGTGCACGAGAGCCAGCTGTTTGTGACGGTATGTTTTTAACACTAGGTGTAGCCGCCTTGACCCTGAATGTTTGCATAGGGCATTAAGGTTTTCAGATAAGTCCTCCTTTTCTCACTCTTTTTATTCTATTTTTCATAGGTCCTCATGGTTGGATGACAGCGAAGCATCAGTTCAAATGAATGATGTACTGCTGTTAATGATGGTGATGTGGATAGTGACATTATTTGGTCCAAGTTTTTTCGTTCTTTGTCTACGTGCGTAGAAAATATTTAATGTAGGTCATGTTTCCTAACGGTCCTTCTGAATTTGTTGGTACTTTTTGATGTTTGCTTCATATTTGCAGCTCACGTTCTAGAAGATATCATTATGAATGCCTTGATTGACTTCATTATTTGCTTTAAAAGCAGTCATCTGAAAATAAAACGGTTTGTGGGCTACTAAGCTTCTAGGTGGTCGCATAAATCCCGCTGTTAGTTCAGACATATTTGTAATGTAAGAGAACAGTACAAGTTTATCATACTGTGTTCGCTGTTGTATGGCATCATTTTCTTCAAACTTCTTTGGATAACATTTATTGGATATACTTCCTTGTGCAATAATCAGAATTTCATGTTTCACTTATTTATTCCTGATTTGGATTGCGCTGAAGTATGTTTCCACCGTTGAGAAGTTGCTTTGCTTGCAGCTTTCCTTGTGGTTCAGATGATGGTTGCTGTGGTAGGAAAATATTTATCTCCATAAATCTTCTTCCAGTGTAAATACGGTTAATATATACCGTCAAATTTCTTGCGGGCTTGTGTATCTAACAATGGTACTTCTTTGCCCTTATAAAGTGCAATGGTATAATTGATAAAACAGTCAGCTATGTTTGGAAGTCCGGTAACACTAAATTTAGGAGTTGCTTATATTCAAGCATCAAACTTGTTCCGTCTGTGGTACCCAGATTCATATCGTTTGAATGCCTGTCTTCCAAGCAGTGGGTGTTGGACTCAAGTATTTGGGCGATAAAACTCACACAGCTATCTGGATTTACAAACTTTTCATTTGTATTGGATTCGCGGTGGTGGGTCATATTCTTTAGAGGTCGACTGTATCCAGTAACTGCAAACTATTTACCAATATGCTTTAGTATTAGTGCGACTGCGGCAGTTAAAACACCTTGTGAACGTTTTTGGACACATTGAGATTCAGTCAGTCCGAAAGCTGTACTCTTTTCTGCTGATCCTGGTTCATGTCCATTGATAATTATTGTGGTTTTTGCTGATGTTGTTTCGCTTTTTATATTTAGCCGAAAATACGTAAGAGAGAAAGAAACGTGGCAGACTATTGTTTAAAGGGTTTGTTTCGGATTTTGCGCTGATGCCTCACTAAACTTTTGCGAGAAGCTATGACGTGTGTTTGTTTTTATTAGGGGCTAATAATATATATTGCACTGACCACTGCTATTGTTAGTTTGAATATAGAAAGTATTTTTATTCGAAACGTCTTTTAAGCTCCAGTTTGTTGTGCATGTTCAACTCTCTTAGGACATGCTGGATGAGACATTCACGTACGCCGCATACATAAACATGGGTCCAATAGGAGATAATTTATAGGTATCCAGCTGTATAGGATAAACTACCCATCTGCATGCACCCATGTAGTTAGCGTGGGGTGGGTTTGGATTAAAATGTTTATATGGCTCTATATGTTGCTAAATCATAATAGGTGTTATACTTCGCCTCAAAACACAGCAGATTATCCTCGGTCGATGCAAACCGGATTAAATTTAAGAATATTAAACCTATCTTTTTACAATGTGTAGGCCATGGAAAATAGTGCCTAGATTCCTATATCAAGGTTAAAGTTTCGAGTTAATTTTGCAGCAGTTAATTTTATTACCGAAGCGTGATGGATGGTAGCAAGTTGCAGTGATCGTGCTTGTGCGTTGCAGTGTAGGAATGGTGCCCATTATTAAGACCAGGAAATCAAATCATACGGTTCGTTTGTGGTTAGCTATCTAAAGTATTTAAATACTGAGCTGATGCACCATGAGTACCTAGCTGCACACACCGAGGAATAGTTAACAATAGTAGGAAATATATATGAAACCGTGATAAAATTAATATTCACTTGCAACTAGAAGTTCCGTCTTTAGGCTAGAAGCTTATTATGACTTCTAGATTTCTGGTAGCCAAATATTTTATTTCAGTGATCACGTGCTTTATTTATTAAATAATCTCTACCCTTCATAAGCATGTATCAGGAGAATTAAACGAATTGTTAAAGACCGTAAAAATAGCTGGATCAGAAATCAAATACACGAAAGAAATTTTTGAAAATACTTTTTCCGACATCTCTCCTCAGGTATTTATAATTGTAAAATAGAAGTGCTTAGCACAAATAGCTGATGAAGCCAAAGAAGTAGAAGTGGTGGAATCTCGACAAGCATAAACTCTAAGGATTGATCGATGAAGTAGACTAACAGCTCATGTGATAAACCATGTGTTTGTTGATCGGCGGAATGTCAAACGCAACCTCCACTCATTGTAGCCGTACGAAGTGATGAAAGCTGGTATGCTAACTATGGTCAAGTTAGTAGAAGCCCTTGCAGGAAAGCCTTCGGTTTTCATAATGCTGGTTGAATTATCCTAATCGCGATCGCTTCGGCCGTCCGTAAAATTTGCTTCCAAAGCACTTAGTATACCGTTGTTGTAATACATAAAGTACTTGAGAATAACAGCCGTTCTTCTTTGATGTACGCTTTCCACTAGATGTTCCAGGATGGAATTTCCAAGCGACTGATGATGTCTTTCTCAAAAGCAGCTGGACAATGCTCCGCAATGCGTGTGGCCAGACGCATTGTTGTATGTCTCACATACCTCGCACCACAGGGCTTAGGTAAACTGATATAACATGTAAGATTGACACTGAATAGAAAGTCTTTCTTTAACATGCAGCGCTATAAATGGAGTGGTTTTCGCAAGGACATTTAGGTAAACGGTGGGGAAGGTTTGAGCCCCTGCATTGGAAATAATTCCGGTCAGGAATCAAAGGCAACGTCGCCTTTAAAGAGAGCAGATAGGAACCTGTCCTTCATAGGCACAATGGTAATCAATTCCTTGCTATCGTGGATAAGAGCATACTCGTTGTTGAATGGTGTCGGTAAGCGTTATCTTGCAGCTTTTTGAGCATCAGGATCTTTTTGGCCTCTGACTTCTATTGGCTGCAAACATTCGTCGCAAGAAAATACGAGCAGCGAACAAAAGTACGTTTGTACTTCAAGGGTATAACGCTTAGAAAATGTTATATTGAAATACCTAATTAGTCTTCCGGAATACACTTTTCCAACGAACCATCATTTCTTCGGTTTATCAACACATCCAGGAAGACTAGCTTACAATCTCTATGGCAGCTATTGTGAATTTTAAATGATTTATCAACACCATTTAACTTGTTTAACAGGTTGGAATAATCGGTCTTCGAATTGCAGATTATAAACATATCATCCAAATAACGACAAAGCAATCAAAGGAAGCGAGGATGGGTCGTTTAACTTCATGCTCAATCAAAGAGAAGAAAAGCTCAACAAGGATTTGTCCTAGGAGGATTCAGTTGCGGCGCCGTCAGTCTGCCTTAATGGACTACATCAAAAAGAATTGTCGGTGGAAGGTGCACCGTAAAATTAACTCTAGTTTCCACTCCGGAATTTCCAAATCTCTGTTCTTTTCATTCATATAAACTTATACAATTTATATATAAACTCATCAAAAACGACAGTGGAACAATTGCAAATTGTGACTTAACTTCCAGAGAGAGCATCAATCTCACTTTTATTTTCATGCATTCTACTCATTTCACAAATTCAAGTGTGTCTTTCACGATGTATGTGCATGACTGCTTGTGTACTGGTTCGAGCATACCCACAAACCAGTTCACAACAGATTGGGTATCCAAAGATGACACCTCGATTATCGGACGTAGAGAGCCTTGTGATGTACGTACCATAGGTAGTCTATAAATTTGGAGAGGATGGGAACCCACTGGAATTAGCTGTTCCAGTAGCACGTCATTTACTTATTTCATACGTTTCAGCTTCTTCAACACGTGAGTGATTTTAAGCTCATGCCGTGCGGTTTTGTTTCTGTACCGCTTCACAACGGAACATATTCTTACTTTGCGAAATGGACTGTATTTTGAAAACGTAGTCGCATATATCCATCAGAATCCATCCGGAGCACTTGTTGGGTCTAGTGACAATTAAACCAGGATTTGATCTTAATTCCTTGATGGTTTCTCTGTGTTTCTTTGTCAGTACATTAGAACACTTGGTTTTGCACCTCACATAATGCTTTGAAAGATGAACCGAAGTGTTTCTGAATCTGTCTTTGACATGAGACGACGTAGATGTTCGCTAGCGAGTAATAAGAATCAGCTTTTGCCAAATTTTAAACAAAAACAACCAAACCGCTAAACTGCAACATGCGTTAAACATTGGTACTTTTAATCGCGAAAATGTTGTTGAATGATACACCTGTCCAGTCACTGGATGACAAGTAGCATCATATATATATGATATATACATATATACACAAACTACTTGGTTTAGATTTGTCTAAAATGCCTCAAAATGAGTAGGATTTATCAGAACGATTAAGTTAATTGGTCAATGATCATGCATCCAGTGGCATTTGAATTCGCATCAACATCCCAATACACTGCACGGATCGTAATCGCCTGCATTTATAGTTAGCTGGTTCTGTTCCTATTTTCTTTCTGATGGATTTTCATTCACCGTGGAATTAAATGTATTGTATGGCGTCGTAGGTATAGTATAGACTTAACTAAATGTATTTGCATTTTGCTATGTAAATAACTAGGCGATTCGCTAATGTCAGCTCCTTTGAATTAAATTGTGATTTATTTGTTTGCGCGTTTATAAAGTATTTGAAGTCCTAGTTTACAAATGCGCAGGAATAAATAAAGCTTAAAATATGGGATCATCGTCACATCGTATAGTTGTAGATGCTGAAAGACTGCAAAGATAAATAGGTCTGCTGTTCACACCGTAAGATGTGTATATATACAACTCAAGAATAAAAGTTAAGATTTAATTTCAATTAAATGACTGCAGCAAGAGGGAATAGCTTAGGCTGCTTCTCCTTCTCTAGTTACTGTAATGAACAACATGGTCCATCGAGGGCTTTCTTAAACTTAATGCATTTGTACAAGTTGAGCATTTACCGGCGCGGAGCATGATAAGCTATAACTAAAGAGAAGGACATTGATAACACAACACAACGCGTAGAGTTTGCCCAGAGTTTCTTCGGATATGTTCATTGGGTAACGGAAGTTTTTCTACTTTTATTTCTTTCGACAGAACAAATCAACTGGTAGAGAATGAAAATGACAGCGCTTAAATTTTTTGCATTGTGACGTGTATATCTTAAGCATTAACATTTTTTCATACTTTCATAAATGACTCTGCTAAAATTAGCATTTTAGTACTGGTATAACTATTAATTTAGGCTATATATACTTGGGCGATTGTCACCAACTTTAGGTTTATTAAACGAAGGTATTGCAAAGTGCCCTGATTCGTGAAAGATTGTAAACTGGCACATAATTTGGATGGTCAAACCCTTAAGTGACTGTCAATACTGTAGTTAATTTGCATTTCTTCGGACGCTAATCGTAACCATAGGTCTACAGCTTAAGGGAGTGAATCATAACATTTCTGTTCACTGTGATCGATATGTGCTCAAACTCTACTTATCCATCGCAGCATACGTAGCCAGAAACAATTTCTTAGTTACCCATGATCAAAAATAACATTTCATCTTGAACCATATGATTAGTAGTCAGTATGAATTGCTAGGTGCCATCATTTCGACAGCTATCACTAAAAATCAAGTGACACTGGTTGATCTGGCAAAGAAGACCATGTTTCCTTACATTTACCATGTATGCATTCGCAAATGGCCACCCCAGACACTAAGCTTGCAGTTAGAGTTTTGATAATGTACTAATTTATCATTGGTGGAACTTCATTGAGGTATCAGTATTTCAAATAGTGCTATATTTATAACCCAAAATTACAGCCTATTTCAGGCTGTCGTGGGAGCAAATGAGGTTACTGATTTCCTAAGTTTAAAGGAATAATATTTGCAATGTAACTAAGTGAAGAAATTTTAAGGCTAACTTATGAATTGGCTAACCTCTTATAAGTGCCAAGATCAAGTATCCGAGGCTGGAGTTTAGTGTAGTGCAATGGCTTGCCTGGCTCAGATATCCATTGAGCTACGCTGGGTGGTGCGTTTTACAAATTCAGATCCACTCATACTAGATTGGCCAAGAGTTAGAGGCCAGTCAGACGCAGCCTGCAGGACCTCCAGTTTAGGGGTTAGAGTGAGGGTGTCCCCTAATTCCTTAAGCGGGCTCTTGTAGCCACCGCGAAATCCGCTGCCTTGTGATCAGGGTTTGAACCAACGGCCCTAATCGTTCTCCTGTCTAGACTTGGGCAACTTGACTGTATCCTATCTATGTAATACAATTAAGTTCGCTTCTAACAGTTTCTAGACTCACTGGCTGTCTAAGGGGATATTAAATGGCGCTCGATCTGCTGCATCGAACAGGGTGGAGAGAGATTAGGATGCTAATGCTCAAGCCAACCCATATTCATTTAACCCACTTCCGCTTTTTCACACTTATCGTCCAATTCCATCTCCAATTTTCCTCCCCAGTTTTCAACCACCCGCAGATTCTCGGCCCTCCTCCACCTTGCTTCGCCGGTCTTTTATTTTCTAGCTTCAACTCACATGCAAAGGCCGAGCATCACTCCTATCCTGTCGATAAGCCCATGTCCAAGCAAGCGTTCCACATCAATTCATTACCTTCTATTTGGAGCCCTCAATCCTCCTTCAGCTTGACATGCTTGCAGGTACGCACATTGCTACGGCTCGGTCAACATGCATCATTTTCCCGATAATTAGCGGAGCACAACATCGTTAAGTGCCGTTTATCCAAGACCCGTCTGCAATACTCGAACTACATGCTCACTCTGCGATATCCTTCAGTTGACACCAACAGTAGTTTCTCATTGCGTCTATCCGGTGAAGATGCAGCTTCGAGCACCGGCCAGCTGGTATTCGCATTTCCCTGAGTCCATGGGCTGAAGCTGCTCTGGTTGATTGAATTCCTGGTGGATATTTTGTGAGTATTGTAATGTTCGTAGAAAGTAGAAGACAAGAGTAAATTGCACACAATAAGCTTAGCATTGACAATACCTCCCGCACCAAGCAGAAGTCAAGTATTAAATTGCGCACCTGATCGTCAACGCTCGATGGTTCCGTGGTAGAGCAGCCGACCTGTAATTCGTGGGACCGGGGTTCGATTCCCCGTCGAGGTAGATTATTGTGTGCAGTTTAATCGTGCTTGGATTCCATTCAGTAGCCGGATTTGCGCGGTCCGACTGGATGGATTGTTAAATTCTCGAAGTCGCTCAGGCCTATTACGTGTCTATTAGTCCTCCCTGCCTTCGCGCCTACAAACTGTAACAATGCTTCGGTAAAAAACGACTTCTACCTCCACATGCCCGATCCACTTCGCCACAGAAGAAGCACGACACTGTTGTGCTAGCGTAGGATCTGAATGATTAGGATGAAAATTGTCCACTGATGAAGTGCATCTGAGCGGATAACGCGGCGTGGACTCCCGCAATGACAACGGTGAGCGGTTACTTTTCATTTGTGTAAAGATGTCCGCTTATTTCTTTACCAGCACTAATTTCCGAAACAGTAATCGCCAGGGGTTGACTAGGTACCCACGATCATCGCAACAGTTATGGACGCAAATCGAGTACAAGGTGATTATTTAAACATGTACAGGCTGCGTCAAGTGCTGTCGCTCGATTTTGAACACATCTGTGAACACCGACCATGCATTTGTTTGTGCTGACATGCGGATGCGCTTTGGCGGGCGCCCATGACGACGCATTGAGCGCAACGACACCAGTCACCGGGCGAAGGCAGCTGTTCTGATTGCGTATCAAAATAAGCTGACATGCGGGTTAAGTAAGCGCTCACAAGAGACAATCGAAGATCAATGGTCGCATGTTCACAAGACCTTACTAGCAGCAGGCAAATCCTCATGTGGTAAGTGTACTAGCCAACATGGACATTAGGCCTCTTCGTTGTCTCGGGAACTTATTGATGCTCACCAGCATATTGCGGCTTGAAGCGAAGGCAATAAACGCCAAAGAGCCCTGGGCAAAGCTCGTGCTAGCCTGAAGAAAGACAGCGAACCATGGTAGTCTCTTCGTTCATCAGAGATGGAATTGCTCACTTCCCATGATAACCAACAACAGTTCTCATGAATGCTACGGGAAGCGTGAAACAGGAGACTTGGTGTTAGTGAAATAATCTATGACCAGAGTGGACAGGCTATCCACAACTTGTCAAAACCTTTGGATCCTTCGGCTGAGCATTGTGAACAGCAATATAGTCGGTCGGTATCGCAAGAATCTTCATCGGCCAATGATCGTCTTGCTCCGTGGAATGTCCATTTGGATCCGCCTTCTCGCTCTGAAGTCCAAAGTGCGATAGAACTGAGGACCCTGAAGAAGACCGCAAGACAAGACTTCAACATCCAACCGCATACAAATTTGAAAGCCCAGCTCTAGATGATGATTTACACGAATTGTTAGTGAAACTGGAGTTCCATATGCGTGATAGTAGTAGCGGGGTTACCAAACACGGTTATCCAATTTTCCATGAAATCTCATGCCCCCGTCTCCGTTGAAACATGTCGCTGCAGCACCACGTGTGGCCATTCCGTGAATTGATTGACGCATATCAGCACGTAAATAAAACCGTTGGATGGCGCTAGAGGTTCAACCACGTCGCTATGGACATGTTTGAATCTAGCGTCGGGCAGAGAACAGCTTCAAGTGACAGTAATTTTGTGGTGACTCATCTTGCTTTTCTGGCAGGTTATAAATTGTTTCGCCCATTGTTTGATGCATGAGCGCCTGCTGGGCCAGATGAAGCGGTGGGTGACAAATTTGCTGGCAGCACGGCTTCCAGTAAGGAACATTCCATAAAATTGTTCCATCGAAACTCGCGGATACTTTTGTTGAACGATGCGTCGGGGATATTCGTTCTATATATTATGTGTAATTCGGAAGTCTTATATGAGACTAGGTCGTTGAGATGGTTTAATTGAAAGATTTGCTTTTATCTACCAAGGGTCAAGCTGTTCCTCGATGAGCAGCGAATCATGCTTGGTGGACTGATTTTCACTAAAACATGAACAGACTAATGCAGGACAATGCGTTGGATACAACGATGTGCGCTCCATCAATGTGTCATATCGCGGTGGTAAACCCTGGTATATAATGCAACTGGAGTAAGTATGGAGTTGCGAAGAACTAAGAGGAACCACATAAAGCAATATTAAGTGGCTTGTGATCCGTTGGGGTGGTAAATGTTAGCGGTTCAATGATTTGTTTGGTCTGATGATATTAGCATATACACCATAGTAGTAATAACATTAGTATTAGGAGTAATAGTAGTATTGTTAACAATAATAGTTCTAGTGTTATTACTAGTAGTATAGTCAGCAGTCTATCAAATTAACAAAGCATCAAACATAACTATGTAACTCACTCAATGAAGATAGGTGGAACACTGTATCAGCATCATGATATATTAACCAAATGTGCGCAACAAACTTCTGCTATTTTGCCGCCATAAAATGCAATGGAGGACATTTTTGCTCATCTGCATACGTTGTTTGCAATTTTTGTCGTGTATTCAGTTAAGAATTAAGCATCAAATTTTATCAGAAATATACACTATATTAACTGGTTGTTATTAGGAGAAATATGTTGTAGTGTCTCCAGCCATCGGCACTCCTCGTCTTTTGTCCCCAACCAGGCAGACTTGTACATCCAATGGTTGCAGGACTTGAAATTAACGATTTCATCTGCTGTCGCCATCTGGATGTTGGACCACAACGTGGTCTCTGCCAGCTGAGTTCCGCATCAGCAAACAGAGGTCTATGGGGCAGAAACTCAGCTGACAATACTGGTCACGACCGAGCCATCTCAACTGATGCAGCAAAAGTAGCACACTGAAAGAAATAAACGCACTCCCAAGGAAAAGACGTCCATCTTCACAGTTGCAAATATGTTACTGCCATAAAATACGATCAACTTTCCTCAGGCCTACGTGGTCCAGAACCGAGAAACTGCGCATGTTGTATATGCGAAGTGGGCATGACTCTCTTCCATGGAGCAACATCTCTCAAACGGTAGCATTGTAAACACGACCCATTACCAAAACGAAGATATCCCGCTGGCATCACAAGTGCTGCAGGTTAGCCAAGGCCGATCGGTCTAGGTGTTGCGGCTCAAGCAAACATCAGATTCGCTGTTGGATACATTGTGAAGACCTAGGTCGAGCAGGTGCGTTCGCAAGGCATATCATTGCACGTTGAGAGTCCAAGTGAAAGGGTAAGGAAAATGCTCGATTCATCGGCCCAAGCACTTTGAAATTCACAATTATTAAAACATCCGCTTCGCATATAGTCTCACTAACAGCAGGCTTTCTATGGCCAGTGGATCGAATGAGATGGAAGCACTTGCGAGTATTTCCAGACAGGTTAGTGGCCTTCATTTTCGAAGCACGATGGGACAACCAGGATTCACGGTCAATGCGCACGCTTCGTTTGAGCTACGAACTGACAAAACAGCGGACTTCATCATGATTTTACGAGGACGTCTACTTGGATGCTGAAAGTTGGTGTGCAAGAAAAAAACTAAATATCTTTGCATAGTGAGAGAAGTTAATCTGAAATATCTGAGCGGCTCTCCTCGAGCACATGGTGAGCACCGTGTTGGCTTTTGTATGACAGCAGAAGAAGACACGTACGTTGAGATCCCCAGCAAGTATAACAATGTTGTATTTGCAGATTCTTCACAAAAGCTGATAAAGTTCACGGTGGCAATCGTGCTGGGCGCAGTCGGAATTGTAATCAGTTGAAGCGTAGGCTATGATCACAACGCAGGTTGCTTCTCTTCTCACGACGTATAATTATCTTGCATAGACCCGAAGCCGAACTGCACACAATCGGCTATTAATCGGAAACCTGTTAAACCGTGCTGCCTCGGAATGGATAATTAGCGCTACGCTAACGCCAGTCAAGCATGCTGCAGCTGTCTCTGCGTCATCAGAGGAAGTTAGCTGAAATATGGCTACTTGGTCCTTGGGATCTCGCAAATCAGTCACAGTACAGGAATATTGTAAGCGCTTTTCGGAAAGACAGCAAGCATTGATGACGCAGGATTCCAGGTTTCCTGCAAGACCAGCTTGCTGTCCGATCTGTATAAGTGTATTTACCTTGAAGCATGCTATTCGAAACGAAGATGGAGGCCAAATGGGTGAGACTAGGTGAGGACCCTAGATTTTCGACGAAACCACTCGGATTAGAATCATGAAAACGAGAATAAATTGGTAACGGAAAATACTGAATTGTAACAAATGAGTAGGTGGCGTGTGAAGGTTGGTTACTAACAGTTTCAAAAGCAACTGAGAGCAAGATTGTTTTTGATCAGTCCAATGGCTTTTTCAACAAGGGAATGATTAACAGCTTGCCAAAGCCGAAGTTGGTGATTGTTTTAGATGACTTCACAAGGAGCACTTGACTAGATAGCCTGCCTGCATGGCAGCACGGCGATTGTGAGACTGAGGTAGACTGACCCCTAACTATTTACCCGTCTGATATGGGTAGCTCTTAAGGCACTTGAAAGTTCCACGCAGCGTAGATCAAAGGGTCACAGGGGTGTATAATTCACCGTTCCAAGTTCTACTCTCTCCTCGATGCTATGGTATTGGATAAGCTTAGCTCTTGGGCTTCTGTGGCAGATATCCTCTCCAGGTAAATGGGTGCCGGTGACAGTTGATTCAGATGAACAAGCGATAATGCACCAGCAATAGTGTTATTGGGACCCTCGGTGTAACGGACCTCTACAAACTTGAGTATGAATCTGCTATAATAGTTTACCATGTCGTGGAATCGATGTAGGCCCCTGAGAGTTTGTAACATGGCTAGACTGGGATTGCCTGCATCTAATGTGGAAGAGGTCTGATGCACTCACAATCTATCCTGTGTTTAAGAATCTAAAATATTTGCTGGCCAACTGTGTATTTGTCCTTGTTGCTGGTTGTTTCTTTATTTGCAAAACGTTCAAAACCAATCGGATATGTTGCATATTCTCGTCGAAATTAGAGCTTCCTCTCAAAAAAATATTCAGCATAGCAAGAGGCTTCGCCACAAAAATAATGTTCCTTGAACCTGTTATCTACCCGACGCTAGATTCAAACATGTACATAGCTACATTATTGAGCCACTAGCACAATTCAACGGTTGTATTTACTTGCTGATATGCGTCGATGGATTCACGGAACGGCCATACGTGGTGCTGCAATGACATGTCGAAACCGAGAGGGGGGCACGAAATTTTATCGTAAATTGGATATCCTTGTTTGGTACCCCCGCCACTATCACCGCGCGGATAGAAACTCGATGTAATCATGCACCGTTTCTCTACCGAAACCGCATACTTGGACGTTCGCATTTACCTAAGATATTATATCATCTTTCTTCTAATGGTTTGGTCGAGCGTTTTCATAGCCAAATCAAGACAGCTTTTAAGGGGTGCAAGGTTGCCTTAACACAAGTAACGGGACAGATTTCGGCGTAATATATGCTATTTTTATCAAGTTGTGGCCATAATCACCACATATATTGGTCTTTGTTATTACTGCCGCTTAGGACGACTTCTTGACTTGGAGTATGCAGGCGATATTGCCCTCATCTATGACAGCTCCTGGACGTGCTAAGCTGCACGGGACAGATTAACACTGGCTACCAGCCGCATCGGGCTATCTTCGCACCATGGAATTGCAAAGCTTTACTCCAAAATTGGCAGGGATCGCCTCCTGCTATGACCCTTGATTAGAATCAGCTGGAATTCATTCAGATCTTCCACTACCTTGGAAGTTTTATCTTCGTCCTTTGGATTGCACATGAGATCACGAAACTTATAGCACAAGATCGAAGTGCTTTTGCTAGCCTTCGCCAATTATGGCGCTGGTGGGACAAGAATTTCACCCTGAAGGGTGGGGTGTATAATGCAGCGGTATATTCGACCCTATTGTACGGCTGCGAAAGCTGACCCTTAGATCAAGGGACATAAAGAGGCTGGTTTCATTCAACCACCGGTGCCTTCGCAGTTTGGCTCACATCTAGTGGGAAGATCGAGTAAGCAACTAGCATGTTCGATGCCTAGTTTACGGCGCAGGAAAAGGATATGAACCTCTCAGCACAGTTATTTCACGCACTTAGCTCCGACGGTTCGGCCACGTTTTACGCATGCCAGTCCACCGACTCCCGTAAAGTACGTTGTTTGCTCGCTTTTTGTGTGGATGGAAGAAGAGGTGAGGTAGACAAGCTATGACTTGGTCGAGAGAAATGAAGGTCCTCACTTCGGAGCTGGTCTTGCTTGGAGCATCACGGCTCTGTGCTTGGGATCCAAAAGACGACTAACTGGTTTGTCGAGATATACTTGTGTACAAGGCTAATAGCCGAACTCACTTGCGTACCTGCTGTGAGTCGCTTTTCCCTCCCCATTCCTTTTGGCCTCTCCCTCCAAACACGAACTCATTACGTAGGATTATATAATTTTACACAATATATTTTCCTAGTATCCGCCTATTAGATTTGCTGATCGAGGCTTATCCATTGTTGGTAGCTAAACTCACATGCAACTTTTGCATTTACTTGTACTTTTTCTTTAAGGTATTGCGGCACTGTAGCTGAGGTTATTTACACCTCTGGCTAACGTCTGTATAACTGCATCTGACTTGACGCAAATATCTACTATTCGTCAACAATGTATTTGCATAAATTAAAGTGCGCTTATTCAAAAAGGCCTTTTCCCTTGACAACCATGATGTATTAGCTTAAATACTAGCGAAGTAGTGCTTTTCGTAATGCTTAGAAAATCTAACTCTTAAGAAATTAAAATTAATAAATAGTCTTGATGCTACAGTTCGTTTACATGGAAGAATTTAAAGGCACATTAAGTTGAAAATGTTAAAATAAGTATGTTGCTCTTAAAAAACAAGTATGTTAAACTAAGCCATAGAGTTTTAAAAACGTTTGTGCCATTATGACAAATGAAAGTAGGGCTCATTCAAGACATGCTTTGAATATATATATATATATATATATATATATATATATATATATATATAAAAGTTGCTACAGTTCGCAAAAGTTAGCCAAGCTTAATAATCCATGGCATACTGAGTGTGCAGTCGAAAATTCCTTTGTTTTTCTGCACAAGGTTGATTATTCTTACTTGATGTCTAAGTGATGCCATCCCTACTTTTCTCAACCTTTCGAACTACTAACGTACTTTTCATGCTGTAGGCCATAACATGCTCAAACGAACACCGTGCTAGGTTCACTCTAATTACACGCATCTTTCACGAAAGTAACGACTCCAACAGAGTGCTATTAACATTACCGTTACTGTTGCCTTGTTTTGATTATTATAGGTTACTCTGCTAAGTAGAACCACGGTTACAGATTTTTACTGCACAATTTTATCTCACGGCCGTTTTCTGCCCCGACTGTGCGTATAGTCAGCATTTTGATATATATGTAGCAACACTTGTATAAAATGCTAACGGCGTACTTATATGTAGCGTTTTACTTACTTTATACTGAACATGATTTTGCGTGTACCTATTGTCGCATATCCTTATGGAAAAAAGAATGCTGGGCTGTGGTCATGAAGTTGTCTATTAAGATTACGTTCGCATATTTCTAGACTATATACAACAGTCCAGATATTTGGCTCATCTTTTTAGTTGCATTCGGTCACTAGCTCCGTTTTCATTGCTCTGTTTTTGTTCCCAACCTAACCATATTTAAAATTACCTCGATATCTTGGTTGATTGTACGACTTGCGCGGTTGGCAACTCACCCAGCAGGTCGTACTTTTCTTTATTCACTCTAATGCCACAACAAACCTTGGCTGAGGTGAGCATCAGTACGTTCCTCACTGGTACGCGCTTCTTTACTTATGTTGATGGAAGCAGCTGGCGCCTGCTTGGTCACTTGCACAATCAGTTGATGTTTGTTGGATGTGCTTACATTGATCGACGCTGGGGTGCGCTAATCATTTACTGCTCATATGACCTATCCGCTTCCGATAACATGGTCACTCTATCACGCCGTAATGCATCTCTCTTGTACACCGCGAAATGCCGGGCGGCGTTCTCTTGGCAGTTTGCCTGCCGGTACCCTAAAATTTCCACTCATCAGCATTTTCAGCCCTCTCACACATACGTTGCGTAACATTCGGCTAACTTTAGTGCAACAGAACGTCACGTCATCAAAATTATTTTCGTCTTATTTAGCTTCCGCGAATAACCTAAGAATATAGCAGGTCAAAAATGTCATACAAAATGAGCAATTTTGTCTGAGCGCATGAGCTGCTCTGTCGCTTAGCGGTCTATTTCGAATGTGTCGCAGCTCGGCTAACCGTATGTTACTGCAGCCGCATAACCTCGTGCGTATTCTCCGACAAAGCGCGACTATATCCTTCAAACATGAGAAACGGTCATTACTGCCAGCACATTTTGACTGCCTACTTGCATGAAAATGTTAATGCAAGTTTACTAAACTCAAACCATTATTATTTGCCATAGCGCATGTAGCTTGAGCGCAATTTTCACAAGCCTTACAAATCCTGTTTTACAGTAAATTAAGTGCATGCACAGGTAGTAAGAGGATGAACGTTACGGCACGCAAGTGGAACAGAGAGCCGGTCAAATCAAAATCTCCAGAAACACCTGTTATTGCATATCAAAGCCCTGATGAAAGGTAACTAGGGACCGCAAATAAATAGTTGTGCTTAAAATGTTGACGCAATAATGGTTAATATTCTCCTATGTCAAAACATTAGAGCACACGACATGGAGGTTAAAAAGTTCCTACAAGCCAAAACGAAATACATTATTATCTGAATTATTCTTGTCATTGTCAAGCTTGTTATAAATGGTCAAAATTGTAATTGCTTACTGTGCCGGAAAATATTAATACATATATATATATATGTATGTATATATATTTATATAAGGACCATGTAACAATTCATATCTGCCCACCCATGGATATATGCATAAATATAGCAAAGAAACATTTCATACCCAGTAAAGATCCTATATTTTATAAAATACTTCATCAGAGAATGCACCCGCACACTATACACGTTAGCGGTAGGTTGGAAACACCTCAGCTACTGTGCCGCAATATTAAAGAAAAAGGAGGAATAAAATGCAACTGGTTCGAGCCTGCTGAACAACCGGTAACTAATGGGCATCTTTCCGGTAAGCTATCTGCCGGCTACTATGCAGCGGAAAAGGTAATTTCCTATGCAAAATTACAAAATGGTAACTAATGGGATCGTGATTGGAGGGGGTGGCTAAGGGGAATGGGGTGGGACAATGAAACTCACAGCACGAACATCGCTGAGGTCGGTTCCTAGCCAGATTAGCAAGTGTATCCAGCCAAACGTATTCATCGTCTTTCGGACCCCAACCATGGAACCGATACGCTTCAACTGAGGCCAGTGTCCAAGTGAGGGCTATGATTTCTCTCGACCAAGTCATTACTTGGCCTCCTCACTTCCTCTTACATCCACACCCGCGGCGCACAAACAAGGTACGTCACAAGAGTCGGTTGGCTGACATGAGTAACACCTGGCCGAGCCATCGGAGCTTGGTGAGTGAAACAATGGTGCTGAGCGGTACATTTGATTTTCTTGTGCCATAAACAAAGCCTCCAGCACGCTCGTTGCTCACGTGGTGTTCCCACCAGATGTGAGCTAACATGCGAAGGCACCGGTGGTTGAACTTAAATAGGCTCTTTATGTCTGCCGATCTAAGGAACCAGGTTTCAGCACCGTACAGTAGTGTCGAAAGTACCGCTGACTTGAACATTACCCTTCACGGCGAGAGTGATGTCCCGCCAGCGCCAAAATTGACAAAAATTAGCA
This sequence comes from Dicrocoelium dendriticum, assembly GCA_944474145.2. Classification (NCBI taxonomy): domain Eukaryota; kingdom Metazoa; phylum Platyhelminthes; class Trematoda; order Plagiorchiida; family Dicrocoeliidae; genus Dicrocoelium; species Dicrocoelium dendriticum. Next base: position 14,648,385 of record OX104065.1, on the reverse strand, counting down.
AAAACGCCTCGAGCTTTTGCTATACGGTTCGTGATCTCATCTTCAAACCCAAGAGTGCTGATACAACTTCCCAGGTAGTTGCATTTCTGAACGACTTTTAGCTGGTCCCCACCAAGGGTCGGCAACTGAGACGGTCCAAGTCAATCTTAGAGGAACGCTTTACACTTCCATGGTGAAATTCAAAGCCCGAAGATGCTGACAGCCAATGCTAATCTGTCCAGTAAAGCTTGATACATCTGGGAGCCGTCACAGATTACGGAAGTATCGCCAGCACACTCCAAGTCAAGATGTCGTTCTCCTGGGAGCAGACCCACACATTCTAAGTCGTATCATGCGAACACGATTTCCATGACTTCCTCAATAGCGTTCCCGGTTTTTCTGCTTTTCACCGAGGATGTAAAGTTATGGCGAGCGACTATTTGCAACCAAATGGACGAATGCCATTTATCATGGAAATATCTCCATACTGTTGGCACGTCCGTCATTTAATTTTTTTCTCTTTATCACGACCATCCTACGGGACATGTCAAGCGTTATCTATTTAAGCCGTTAGGTACCCTTGTACTGCCATATGTGATAGTAGACTACGTGTTCGCAGGCCGTTAGGGAATCGGCCGTTATCGACCTCGCGGATTTATGGGCCTTGCAGGTACAACTTCCGTAGGCAGGGACCAACAACTTAGTGCATTGCATCTATCATGACGGTAAGCGACACTATTTGTAACTAATCAGGGACTACTTGTCTTTTAACAAAATGGCCGCTGTAGTATTTCTGCCTTATCCCACCCTGCCGACCGTAGCTTTGTAATCCAAGACGGCCAATTACCTACTTGTATTTCGGCTGTGCATGTCCCTATCGTCGCTTTAACCGGAAGCCTGTCAACTGGCACTGGCAATACAACCCCCGAACATTTGCAACCATACACCTACTAACCGGAGGCAGTGCCGTCGGATACCCGAACTTTGGTGGGTCTTCCAAAACATTGGACTGCACCAGTACCATACTAGCCATAGGATGGCTGATGGGGTGGCGTATTAATGTGTTCGCAGCCCCCTCCTAATGGTGCCGTTCGCAAGACATACTTGATAGTCCAGTTACGCCCACGGAACCCTCAACCCAGTCACCCCACGTGTTTGGAGAAAATTGTACCACTTAGCTGCTTGGACCATACTTCAGCTAAGGGACCGATGCTGAATGGAGACTAGAACGCCTACGTGTCTCCACCATATAACACAAAATTAGATATCTACCGTTAATGGTTGATTTGGGTTGCCTTAATTACAAGCACCCTGCACGCGCATAGTGCCACAGAAAGATAACGGGACATAACATAACGGGTAAATGTCCATGAGCAACGATATATGCAACTACACAGAACAAGCTCTACTCGTTGTGTCTAACCAGCATTCAGGAATCAGTAAGCAGCAATTCAAATGCACAAACGAGGAATTTCAGTTGGCCTGTGATTGCAAATCCAAGTCATATGGAGCGTTTCAATTGCACTAGGGAAGCAAGCAATCTGTAAAATGTGCAGTTCTGGTATGCACTTTGCCCCATGCAAGTATATAGAGGTGTTACGAGATTCGCAATTAAGCCTTCTTCAGCTAGTCTCCGAATATATACAGAGCGAACAACTGAATCGTTTTGTCTAGCTAGGGAGTTGCAATTACCCCGAAGGCTTTATTGGAGAGCAGAGAGCCTTTTGTCTCGCGGAAGCGCGGTCGGCATTTATCAACTTGAGGCATTTGTGGTGTTGTCGCGACTTTTCTCCATGACTAATGGGTAGGATCTACAATGATTGTGTTTGTGCTGTAATGTTTATGGATGTGAATGTTGTCCGATTTCTGTAGATGATTTGTGTAGCCTTCGCTGTTTGACAGTGCGTTACCAGATGATCATCCGTGTATGCTGGAAACTTCAAGTGCGCTATTGAGGTGTCGGAACGCACTTCTTGGTAATGCCAGGATTTCTCCTGCGTAAGCTGATTGCTTTACGCCAAGTGAGATGTGTTGGCTAAATCCAAGCACGCATAATGAGCGTTCATTAAACCGCGCATTGTTTGCGCTATCGGATATGAATAAGAACTGGCCTTTAATGTTCGAGTTGACAAAGCCTAGAAACAGTGGTAGCTTGCATATATTCCGATTACGCAATATGGCTATCAGTAGGGTGTCAAAAGATGGAGCGTACCAGTGGCTTTGAAATGCACTAGGCCAGGGCGCAAACCTATAAGTGGTGTACTGACTGCAATCAAGTTTGTGTAACTTTTCGCTTTCTAAGGTATCAATTCATAACAAACCAGCAACTGTGTAAGATGGATTGTGTGCAAAAGTTTAAGCAACACTGGAGTTTATCGTCATTTCTCACCACTACTTCTCTAAATATTGGAAAATCAACTTCTATCTTTGAAAAGCGCATTATGAAGACGAAAAATAACAGATGCATGTATTTCGAATTGTCTCATCAGCGCGTTTGCCAATATCACACACTAATACTTATTCAGCTAAGTATACAAATTTTATGCTTTTGGAATACTTCAATTCTGCTCTATACATATGTATATATATATATGGTCCCTCTGTAGGCGCAGGCGTCCTGTGGCTTGCCACAGTGACAGGCAAATCCGAAACCGGATGCGGCCAACCATATATGTGTACATGGTTGGCGGCATCCGGTTTCGGATTTGCCTGTCACTGTGGCAAGACACAGGACGCCTGCGCCTACAGAGGGACCATGGATGGCTTGCGCTGCACCACCCACAGCTCCAACCACATACCCCATATCCAGTGTAAACCCGAAGGAATAAGACCGGGAGGCATGCGGATGGGAACCCCGTTTCATCAACGGAGCCGGCCCACACTCCTTCACAGGCAAACACAAGCACGCTGTATTTGGGGAATCAAACGCACACAAGGCGGTGGCTGGACCGTAGTCCGCTCCACACTGAGTGCATGGAACCGCTCTTTGAGCCTAGCACGGCCACAAGAACCGTGCACCCCGTCCCCTCCAGCAACGACCAACTGTCTCCTGGAGCCAGTAGGAACGATGTAGTGGGTAATAGACAGGTAGGCACCTTGTCAACATACACATCAAGCGCAACCATACCAGGGATATCAAACAACAGCCATTCACTTTAAACGACAAGCTGAAATAAAATAAATCCAACAATGCATACAGATACGGTGGCATAACTCTTCGCTAAATTACCATATGAAGTAATTTGGTTAGCAACAAATCCATGATAAGTAAGAAATGTCCACAAGTTACTTAAAATGCTACAAACGCAACAAAATTACCGAAGATAAGCGCAATTAGTGTAAGCAACGTGGTCAGTTAATAGAACATTATTCAGGGAGGCAGAACAAACCAAATAAAGCGGAATGAAATTTATCCAGCTTAAAAAGACCTAGTTTAAGTGTAAGTTGGTTTAGCCCAACTGCGGTGAAGAAGCACCAAGAATGCAACATCAGCCTCAGCATGGGGCACATATGTTTACATATATATATATATATATATATGTATATACGTAACGGCTACGGCAAATGAAGTGCTTGATTACCTAATTAGTCAGTAAGCGCGCCATTGTTATTTAGCAATGCGGACAGGTAGTTGATATCAATGACGGAATGCTTTAGTTTCCTCCAGTGAAAATTAACTGATCGGAATATTCCACACAAATAATCAGACTAAAAGGCCGACCCGTAGCTATCCTCCGAAGTATCTGGGGATAAAAAGCAGCTGTAATTCGCCATCGTTGACAGAGCTTGTTCGGACACACGAGGGGACTTGCTGTACTTCTGTTATTTTTATGTACAGCAAGAAACGATGCCTATGTTCTCGTTCCAGTTCTTTAAGCAACGTTTGGTTTGCGAACGTATCTTGATAGTTGCTCGCACAGCTGAATAGGATACGGAATTATATTGAGCTTGTTTTGTTGGGTCGCAGCGTGATATGACTTATAACAAGCGCTGTTTTCAACAGTAAACATTTCCACGCTGTCCATGACTGTAAAATTGCTTCAAGTGCTCAGTGTGCATCAGGTGTTATTTCGGGTCAGTTGTGAGTCCTTTGTGCAAAGTCGATACTGCGGTAAATCACCGAGCCGTTTTGAGCTGACAAGCGTATCCATCTTTCCGCAGCATACAGAGTAGTTTGTCAGCATCACGTTTACTGACGGAGAAGTTCCTTTGCTCTAGAGCACTTTTGTCTTCGACATATAATCCAGATCTGGAGCCGCATGGCTTTTTAATATCTCGCTCATATTTTCTATTGATAAACGCTGACCTTGAACAGTCAATTTTAATAGCGTTGGTACAAACCATAGATGCTCCTTGTCCTCCAACTGGACCATACATGACAAGCCAATGCCCTTTGTATGGTAAATATCTTAGAAGTATTTCCATATCAACAATCAAGCGCCAAGTAGGCTTTGTAGATTGGCTTATTTATCAGTACTCCGGATGTTTAATCACAATAGGCGATGAACTGAAGGTATTTTGAGTGCTCGAAAACGCAAAAGCATTTTGGTTACAGCATTATTTCTTGCGCCTTGTTTACCTTTGGTCTGAGCACTCAGTGACGTGTCCCGTCCAAGGGATGCAGTTGTAATTGTACATTTTAGAAGCACAGACGTATAAATCACCGGAAACCGTTGTTGTCTGCCTGACTGGCAGTTTGGTTGGTAAGTAATTCTTCCGCAACACATATTGGGCAAACAACGGTCAAAATGACATTTTCTTCCCAATAGATATAACTTTTTGAAATTTCAGCGCTATCCAGCTATGAGAGCCAGTAACTACTTTGACTTTGCTCTTGTTGAGATCAGTTAGCTCATTATGCCATCATGTAAGAGGGTGCCGCTTCCAAGAGCCACCCATTGTGTCCGCAAATAAAGCTGCATATGCAGTTTACAGGTTACGGTTAGTAGCTTGGCACCGTTCGCAAAAACCTCTTCATAAACGGTCAATAAGCGTTCGGCCATGTCTGTGGCATGAATTCCAGGACATTGCTCAAAGTAATTTTGCCCCGTGCACGTCAGACGCAATGGTGCATGCTCTGTGTCTGTGGAACTACACTTCAAGTTGCCAAGGCGGTTAATCAAAACATAGGATTTTGAGTCATTCTGCCGTACAGATCCTTCAGTTTTCGATTAATTTCATTCAAGCGCATGGCCTGCATAACTAAATTCTCGGATGAGTTACCAATAATTTCAAAAAGGTTTTAATGACTGGCTCACTAAAACTACATGGAACGCTGGCAGCGTTCTTGTACCAATCAAACGGCAGGGCATATTGCATTTACAGGATAACTGACGCCATTGTCATAGTCGCTTCGAATCGGCTTAATTGTTTTACTATCCCAAACTATTTGGACAAGTTCTCATCTGCCCGGCCAAACTATGCTACTCATTTGCATTGTTAGCATTGGTCCATGATCTTTTTACTGGGTTGTCGATATAACCTGTGGCTGTTTGTTAAAGGAAGCCCAATCAAGAGTGTAGTTTCTCCACGGCATCACGGAAAACGTGTTCTCGTTCAAACATAACCTAACCCCAATCGCTCCGGGAGTCTGAATCTCACAGATACTATTCCTATTCGGGTGTTTAATTCCAGTGTTAAGGTTAAACGTCATGCTTTGTGAAGAAAACATGCGTATAAACAGCCGGCATTGCAGTAGGTGCCGTCAAGCTAAGCAATACACCTATGCGGTAAAACAGCAAAGGCTTCCCGTGCTCAGAAGCTTGTTCCGTTCGAAACGGTTGACGGAATCCAAAAACTGGAAAGAAAGCAAAGTATTTTGCGATCATAGCGGAAATTGGATTATTCGGATTGCCATGGCTTCAGCTGTTGCGAACATTCCTGGACGCAGAATGTTCCACTTGTTCAAGGGACCTAGTAAAGCACAGTAAAGGCATTCGCAAGGTTAACTCTGTGACCTGATTCGCATAGGTGGGACACAATATAGCTTCTTCCGTCTGAGCAGTGAGAAGATATAAGTTGCCATATGTCAACATTTCGATTGTTCTCCTCGGTCGCACACACAATACAAGCGGGATTCATAAACAGTTATATACCGGGGAAACTTACACACCAAGCAACATGTCAAAATTAAGACCACGGCAACCTAATTAATTGTCTGAATTAGAGTGTTCCCAATATACACAAGGCTGGTAACCCATCGCGCCCGATTATGTGTATGAACAACTCAGCGTATCACAACGTTGCGCGGTGCCTGTGGAAAATGTTAGAGCCGCTACTCAAACTCCTGGCCACGTATTTCCTAACGGACTCGTTTGAATTATTCGAGACACTGGAACGCATGTCGCTGGGTGCGGAGCAGCTTTGCTCAGTAGACGTCGACACCCTATTCACAAAAGTGCCTCTATGTAAAACCGTTGACAATTTGTGTGATTTCATCGCGAGTCAAAACATGTCGGTTCTCCTGCCTTTGAAGTATTTGAAGGATATGATCCTATGATGCACGAAAAGTATACGGTTCGAGTTTGAGGCGACTACTTATCAACAGATCGACGGCGTCGCCATGGGTAGCCCCTTGAGACCAGTGTTACAGACATCTTCACAGGCTTGATAGAAAGACAAGATACTGCCAGCAGTGGTGAAGTTAAGTTGCAAAAGCGGTAGATGGACGACATCCTAGTCTACACCAACAACGAACATTTTGCGCGGATGTCGACAGTCCAGAATGCAACTCATCCAAATCTATCGGTGTCCTATGTGTTGAAGCAACACGATATGCTGCCTTTTTTGGATATACTATTTAAAGGACGGACCGACGGTATACTACAGCGCGCCGTTTATCGGAAGGCAACTTGCATCGGCAGTACCTTCAATTTGCCAACATTTCCTTGGTGGCATAAAAATGTGGCCTAGTGAAAGCGCTCTTCCGCAGAGACCAAAGCACGTGCAGCCCCGAAATATTGCAAGCTAAAGAAGAAGTTTTTTTCAAAAGCTTGGTGTCAAATGGGTATCATGAGAAGTCAATTCGGATCCACAGCAAGCTACCAAGGAGAAAATATGTCTGTCAACAGCAGAGCAGAATAATATTTATATGTCCTTGTCGTTCAAAGGAGACCATGGATAAATGATATCGGATAGAAATTCCGGTCCTTGCTTACGCACATTGCACGACCGCCCATTTGCAACTCATACATACAACGCGAAGCCTTGTTCTTCATGGCGGTCAGAGCAACTTATATGTCAGTTTGGCCTCTCACGTTGTTTAACAGTTCACTCTGGTTGCGGTGACATTTACCTAG
>OX104065.1:14575525-14640616 GCA_944474145.2 Dicrocoelium dendriticum | reverse complement strand
GCGGAATTGTTCCGCATACCTTATCGTGAACTTCACTCTTACCAAATGGTCCACTGTGGTTCATATCCATCAGGCCGCCTTCAGTCCGAAACACTCGCTCCGTAACCTTTGCAGTCGGCTGTCTTGTCTGTTCCATGTGATTTGAGAGCCGGTCCATACACGTTCTGATGCGGTAAATGTCTTTGTTCTGACAGTCCTATGCCGCATTAAGCGCATTCATAACGCTTAGGTGAACAATTATGCGGGATTGAGTTTTCGTGCCGTTCCTGGCCGCATGTTCGGTTTAATGACGGTGCATTACGAATCTGTGAGCTATGGGAAGAATGCGTCGCTCCGAAACAATGCAATCGAATCTAATGGACTGATGGCGTTCAACAGTAATGAAAAGTTTACTCCTTAGACGTCCTGTGAATTCCGCTCAAAGTTCAGTTAACATGTGTTATTGTTCAAGCCTTTGCTAGGAGCCCTACGCAGGGTTTAATGTGTATCTATCTGGGAGCCTACAAACAATGGACTTGTTGTGAACTGATTAATTGCAGGTACATCTTGCGTCGTTATTCTAATGTGTTACACGCGCAGGCGACTCGTAATCGTTAATGCTGCTCAACTGACCAGACCGCTCCTTTCCGCATGGCGCTTCTGCCGCTCAGCTCTGCAACAAAGAACGAAAATGTTCTTTTACATACAATTCGATTCCTGGTTTTCATTATGAAGAACAAAATGGAACTATTTGCCTTGCCGGAATTCAGGATACCCAGTAATTCACTGCAATATGAATCGTTTTTGACGTCTGGCAAACCGGATACCTTAGACCGTCGCACAACTCACATCTGTGCGTAGCGTTTGTTTACATGCAGCCTTTCAACATGAGACAAGTTGGAAATTTGACTAAGTCACTGAAGATATGAAGGCGAAGGTTGCCTTACTGTGCTGCGTATACCAACATGTTAAAAGCCTACGGGCGTCGAACTACGAAAGATTCGCGTGACGGGTCGTACAGGGGCCCGTCATGTCAGGCCTGAGAAAGTTTTTCGTTGGGGTTGGCCATGTACACTGATACTTGTGTCTCCCAAACTGGTGGGTCATGGTGTATGGTGCTTCACACTTGTACACCCACCCGTAACAGGTTTGGCAGCGCAGGCGAACTGCACACTGGAGAGCGCTGACTTGCTTGCTCGCCTAAGAAGCCCTTGCACCTGAGCATGGAACCACCTAATGGGGCTGAGAAGGGTCAAACTACAAAATGGGCAAGACAAGTCCGGCCCGAAAATGTTGCAAATTTCCTCGTACGCGCAACTAACGTCATGTGCTGACCGGCACACCGAATAAGCAGACAACAAAGGAACTTCAAGTTCGGGGGTGGAAGTGCCATTGAGATGGTCAAGGTTAGACATATAAACATGGACATGACTAATGACAGCATATTCGCCATCTGGCCAGCCAAATTATCGCTTCTGGCTTTCCAAGACATTGTAGAGATAGGTCTACGCTGCGATAGCAAGTGTTTTCGAAAACTTCGTTTAACGAGGCAAGGTTTGTCTTTCATTAGCTTTTCGTGGCTTGTTACATTTAGTTTAGGCTACTAGCGATAAAACAAAGAGGAACGCGCATTCTTCATCCGGCTGACGTGAAAGTCGTTATACTGAAGACTAATGAGGAATGCGACAAAGGGGAGAAAATTTCATGTGTGTTACAGGCAAATGTGAAAACTTGTTTCAGTTAGATTGGAAAATTGGAACCGAATGAGCTGAAAAGTACTGTTACCGTGACGCGTCAAAGGTCGCTGTCAGAGGCCTGATGGATATGAACCACAGTGGACCATTTGGTAAGAGTGAAGTTCACGATAAGGTATGTGGAACGACATTGTAAATTTAAGGCACCAAATTGCCAATTGTAACAAATTCCTCTTCGAAAACACTTTCTCGCCTCGCTTTATCTAAGCTGAAGCAATTGTGGCGCCGCCATGACATCGGTATATCCATCAAAGGACGGCCTTATTGTGCGACTGTCCGCACTGTACTGTTGTACCGTTGCGAGACTTGGCCTGTGCGTATCGCTGAGCTAAGACGAAAATAATTTTGATGACGTGACGTTCTGTTGCACTAACGTTGGCCGAATGTTACGCAACGTATGTGTGAGGGGGCTGAAATTGCTGATGAGTGGAAATTTTAGGGTACCGTCAGGCAAACTGCCAAGAGAACGCCGCCCGGCATTTCGCGGTGTACAGGAGAGGTGCATTACGGCCTGATAGAGTGACCATGTTATCGGAAGCGGATTGGTCATCTGAGCAGTAAATGATTAGCGCACCCCCGCGTCGATCAATGTAAGCACATCCAGCAAACACCAACTGATTGTGCAAGTGACCAAGCAGGCGCCAGCTGCTTGCATCAACATAAGTAAAGAAGCGCGTACCAGTGAGGAACGTATTGATGCTCAACTCAGCCAAGGTTTGTTGTTCATTAGAGTGAATAAAGAAACGTACGACCTGCTGGGTGAGTTACCAACCGCGCAAGTCGTAAAATCAACCAAGATATCGAGGTAATTTTAAATATGGTGTAGGTTGGGAACAAAAACAGAGCAATGAAAACGGAGCTAGGGACCGAATGCAACTAAATACATGAGCCAAATAACTGGACTGTTGTATATAGTCTAGAAATATGCGAACGTAATCTTAATAGACAACTTCATGACCACAGCCCAGCATTCTTTTTTCCATAAGGATATGCGACAATAGGTACACGCAAAATCATGTTCAGTATAAAGTAAGTAAAACGCTACATATAAGTACGCCGTTAGCATTTTATACAAGTGTTACTACATATATATCAAAATGCTGAATATACGCACAGTCGGGGCAGAAAACGGCCGTGAGATAAAATTGTGCATTAAAAATCTGTAACCGTGGTTCTACTTAGCAGAATAACCTATAAGACTGAAAACAAGGCAACAGTAACGGTAATGTTAATAGCACTCTGTTGGAGTCGTTACTTTCGGGAAAGATGCGTGTAATTAGAGTGAACCTAGCACGGTGTTCGTTTGAGCATGTTATGGCCTACAGCACGAAAAGTATGTTAGTAGTTCGAAAGGTTGAGAAAAGTAGTGATGGCATCACTTAGACATCAAAAAAGAATAATCAACCTTGTGCAGAAAAACAAAGGAATTTTCGACTGTACACTCAGTATGCCATGGATTATTAGGCTTGGCTAACTTTTTGCGAACTGTATCAACTTTTATATATATATACTCAGGACATGTCTTGAATGAGTCCTACTTTCATTTGTCATAAAGGCACAAAAGTTTTTAAAACTCTATGGCTTAGTTTAACATACTTGCTTTTTAAGAGCAACATATTTATTTTAACACTTTCAACTTAATGTGCCTTTAAATTATTCCATGTAAACGAACTGTAGCAGCAAGACTATTTATTAATTTTAATTTCTTAAGAGTTGGATTTTCTAAGCATTACGAAAAGCACTACTTCGCTAGTATTTAAGCTAATACATCATGGTTGTCAAGGGAAAAGGCCTTTTTGAATAAGCGCACTTTAATTTATGCAAATATATTGTTGACGAATAGTAGATATTTGCGTCAAGTCAGATGCAGTTATACAGACGTTAGCCAGAGGTGTAAATAACGTTTAACGTTTTGCAAAAAATGAAATAACCAGCAACCAGGACAAATGCACATTTGGCCAGCAAATATTTTAGATTGTGAGTGCATCAGACCTCTTCCATATTAGACGCATGCAATCCCATTCTAGCCATGTTACAAACTCTCAGGTGCCTACATCTTTTCCATGACATGGTAAACTATTATAGCAGATTCATACTCAAGTTTGTAGAGATCCGTTACATTGAGGGTCCCAATAACACTACTGCTGGTGCATTATCGCTTGTTCATCTAAATCATCTGTCACCGGCACCCATTTCCCTGGAGAGGAAATCTGCCAAAGAAGCCAATGACCTGAGCTTATCCAATACCATAGGAAGCAGGAGAGATTACAACGTGGGGCATTTATTTATATAGCCCTGTGACCTCTTGAGCTATCATGCACTTTCAAGTGCCTTCAGATCCACTCATATCAGAGTGGTCAATAATAATGGGTCAGAATAAATCTGTCTCAAACTCGCCGCGCTGCCATGCAGGCAGGCTATCTAGCCAAGTGCTCGGGGTGAAGTCATCTAAAACAATCACCAACTTCGGCTTTGGCAAGCTGTTAATCATTCCCTCAATGATAAAACCATAGGCTAATCAACATACATCTCTCAACTGCTTTTGGAAACTTTAGCCACACACCTTCACACGCCACCTACTCATTTGTTACAATTCAGTATTTTCCGTTACCAATTTATTCTCGTTTTCATGATTCTAATCCGAGTGGTTTCGTCGAAAATCTAGGATCCTCACCTAGTCTCACCCATTTGGCCTCCATCTTCGTTTCGAATAGCATGCTTCAAGGTGAATACACTTATACAGATCGGACGGCAAGCTGGTCTTGTAGGAAAACTGGAATCCTGCGTCATCAATGCTTGCTGTCTTTCCGAAAAGCGCTTACAATATTCCTGTACTTTGACTGATTTGCCAGACCCTAACAACAAAGTAGCCATATTTCAGCTAACTTCCTCTGATGATGCAGAGACAGCTGCAGCATGCTTGACTGGCGTTGGCCTACGCTCATTATCCATTCCGAGGCAGCACTGTTTAACAGGTTCCCGATTAATAGCCGTTTGTGTGCAGTTCGGCTTCGTGTCTATGCAAGATAATTATACGTCGTGAGAAGAGAAGTAACCTGCGTTGTGATCATAGCCTACGCTTCAAATGATTACAATTCCGACTGTCCTAGCACGATTGCCACCGTGAACTTTATCAGCTTTTGTGAAGAATCTGCAAATACAACATTGTTATACTTGCTGGGGATCTCAAAGCACGAGTCTGTCTTCTGCTGTCATACAAAAGCCAACTCGGTGCTCACCATATGCTCGAGGAGAGCCGCTCAGATATTTCAGAGCAACTTCTCTCACTATGCAAAGATATTTAGTTTTTTTCTTGCACACCATCTTTCAGCATCCAAGTAGACGTCCTCGTAAAATCATGATGAGGTCCGCTGTTTTGTCAGTTCGTAGCTCAAACGAAGCGTGCGTATTGACCGTGAATCCTAGTTGTCCCATCATGCTTTGAAAATGAAGGCCACTGCCTTGTCTGGAAATACTCGCAAGTGCTTCCAACTCATTCGATCTATTGATCATAGAAAACCTGCTGTTAGTGAGACTATATGCGAAGCGGATGTTTTAATAATTGTGAATTTCAAAGGTGCCTGGGCCGATGAATCGAACATTTTCCTTACCGTTTCACTTGGACTCGGAAGGTGCAATGATATGCCTTGCGAACGCACCTGCTCGACGTAGGTCTTCACAATGTATCCAACAGCGAATCTGATGTCTGCTTGCGCCGCATCACCTATACCGATCGGCCTTGGCTAACCTGCAGCACTTGTGATGCCAGCGGGATATCTTCGTTTTGGTAATGGGTCGTGTTTACAATGCTACCGTTTGAGAGGTGTTGCTCCATGGAAGCGAGCCATGCCCACTTCGCATATACAACATGCGCAGTTTCTCGGTTCTGGACCACGTAGGCCTGAGGAAAGTTGATCGTAATTTATGGCAGCAACACATTTGCAACTGTGAAGATGGACGTCTTCTCCTTGGGAGTGCGTTTATTGCTTTCAGTGTGCTACTTTTGCTGCATCAGTTGAGATGGCTCGGTCGTGACCAGTATTGTCAGCTGAGTTTCTGCCCAATAGACCTCTGTTTGCTGAAGCGGGACTCAGCTGGTAGAGACCACGTTGTGGTCCAACATCCAGATGGCGACAGCAGATGAAATCGTTAACTTCAAGTCCTGCAACCATTGGATGTTCACGTCTGCCTGGTTGGGGACAAAGGACGAGGAGTGCCGATGGCTGGAGACACTACAACATATATCTCCCAATAACAACCAGTTAATATAGTGTATAATTCTGATAAAATTTGATGCTTAATTCTTAACTGAATACACGACAAAAATTGTAAACAACGTATGCAGATGAGCAAAAGTGTCCTCCATTGCATTTTATCGCCGCAAAATAGCAGAAGTTTGTTGCGCACATTTGGTTAATATATCAAGATGCTGATACGATGCTCCACGTATCTTCATTGGATGATTTACATAGTTATGTTTGACGCTTGGTCTACTCGATAGGCTGCTGACTATACTACAATAATAACACCAGTGCTACTACTATTAACAATACTACTATTACTACCAATACTAATGTTATTACTACTATGGTGTATATGCTAATATCATCAGACCAAACAAATCATTGAACCGCTAACATTTACCACCCCAACGGATCACAAGCCACTTAATATTGCTTTATGTGGTTCCTCTTAGTTCTTCGCAACTCCATACTTACTCCAGTTGCATTATATACCAGTGTTTACCACCGCGATATGACACATTGATGGAGCGCACATCGTTGTATCCAACGCATTGTCCGGCATTAGTCTGTTCATGTTTTAGTGAAAATCAGTCCACCAAGAATGATTCGCTGCGCATCAAGAAACAGCTTAACCCTTGGTAGATAAAAGCAAATCTTTCAATTAAATCATCTCAACGACCTAGTCTCATATAAGACTTCCGAATTACACATAATATATAGAACGAAAATCCCCGACGCATCGTTCAACAAAAGTATCCGCGAGTTCCGATGGAACAATTTTATGGAATGTTCCTTACTGGAAGCCGTGCTGCCAGCAAATTTGTCACCCACCGCTTCATCTGGCCCAGCAGGCGCTCATGCATCAAACAATGGGCGAAACAATTTATAACCTGCCATAAAGGCAGGATGGTCACCACAAAATTACTGTCACTTGAAGCCGTTATCTGCCCGACGCTAGATTCAAACATATCCATAGCGCCGTGGTTGAACCTCTAGCGCCATCCAACGGTTTTATTTACGTGCTGATATGCGTCAATCGATTCACGGAATGGCCACACGTGCTGCTGCAGCGACATGTTTCAACGGAGACGAGGGTATGAGATTTCATGCAAAATTGGATATCCGTGTTTGGTAACCCCGCTACTACTATCACGCATATGGAACTCCAGTTTCACTAACAATTCGTGTAAATTATCATCTAGAGCTGGGCTTTCAAATTTGTATGCGGTTGGATGTTGAAGTCTTGTCTTGCGGTCTTCTTCAGGTTCCTCAGTTCCATCGCACTTTGGACTTCAGAGCGAGAAGGCGGATCCAAATTGACATTACACGGAGCAAGACGATCATTGGCCGATGAAGATTCTTGCGATACCGACCGGCTATATTGCTGTTCACAATGCTCAGCCGAAGGATCCAAAGGTTTTGACAAGTTGTGGATAGTCTGTCCACTCTGGTCATAGATTGTTTCATTAACACCAAGTCTCCTGTTTCACGTTTCCCGTAGCATACAGGAGAACTGTTGTTGGTTATCATGGGAAGTGAGCAATTCCATCTCTGATGAACGAAGAGACTACCATGGTTCGCTGTCTTTCTTCAGGCTAGCACGAGCTTTGCCCAGGGCTCTTTGGCGTTTATTGCCTTCGCTTCAAGCCGCAATATGCTGGTGAGCATCAGTAAGTTCCAGAGACGACGAAGAGGCCTAATGTCCATGTTGGCTAGTACGCTTACCACATGAGGATTTGCCTGCTGCTGGTAACGTCTGGTGAACATATGAGCATTGATCTTCGATTGTCTCTTGTGAGCGCTTACTGAACCCGCATGTCAGCGTATTTTGATACGCAATCAGAACAGCTGCCTTCGTCCGGTGACTGGTGTCGTTGCGCCCAATGCGTCGTCATGGTCGCCCGCCAAAAGCGCATCCGAATGTCAGCACAAACAAATGCATGGTCGGTGTTCACAGATGTGTTCGAAATCGAGCGACAGCACTTGACGCAGCCTGTACATGTTTAAATAATCACCTTGTACTCGATTTGCGTCCATAACTGTTGCGATGATGGTGGGTACGTAGTCAACCTCCGGCGAGTACTGTTTTGGAAATTAGTGCTCGTAAAGAAATAAGCGAACAACATCACACAAATGAAGTAACCGCTCACCGTTATCATTGCGGGAGTCCACACCGTGTTGGCCGCCCAGATGCACTTCATCGGTGGATAATTTTCATTCTAAGCATTCAGATCCTACGCTAGCACAACAGTGTCGTGCATTTTCTGTGGCGAAGTGGAACGGGCATGTGGAGGTAGAAGTCGTTTTTTACCGAAGCATTGTTACAGTTTGTAGGCGCGAAGGCAGGGAGGACTAATAGACACGTAATAGGCCTGAGCGACTTCGAGAATTTAACAAGCCATCCAGTCGGACCGCGCAAATCCGGCTACTGAATGGAATCCAAGCACGATTAAACTGCACACAATAATCTACCTCGACGGGGAATCGAACCCCGGTCCCACGAATTACAGGTCCGTTGCTCTACCACGGAACTATCGAGCGCTGACGATCAGGTGCGCAATTTAATACTTGACTTCTGCTTGGTGCGCGAGGTATTGTCAATGCTAAGCTTATTGTGTGCAATTTAATCTTGTCTTCTACTTTCTACGAACATTACAATACTCAAAAATATCCACAAGGAATTCAATCAACCAGAGCAGGTCCAGCCTAGAGACTCAGGGAAATGTGAACACCAGCTGGCGGGTTCTCGAAGCTGCATCTTCACCGGATAGACGCAATAAGAAACTACTGTTGGTGTCAACTGAAGGATATCGCAGAGTGAGCACATAGCTCGAGTATTGCAGACGGATCTCGGATAAACGGCAGATAACCATGGTGTGCTCCGCTAATTATCGGGCAGGTGATGCCTGTTGACCGAGCCGTAGCAATGTGCGTAGCTGCAAGCATGTCAAGCTGAAGGAGGATGGAGTGCTCCAAATAGAAGGCAATGGATTGATGTGGAACGCTTGCTTGGACATGGGCTTATGGACATGAAAAGAGTGAGGCTCGGCATTTGCAAGTGAGTTGAAGCTAGAAAATAAAAGACCAGCGAAGCAAGGTGGAGGGGGGCCGAGAATCTGCGGGTGGTTAAAATCTGGGGAGGAAAATTGGAGATGGAATTGGATGATACGTGTGAAAAAGCGGAAGTGGGGTAAATGAGTATGGGTGGGCTTGAGCATTAGCATCCTAATCTCTCTCCACCCTGTTCGATGCAGCAGATCGAGCGCCAGTTAATATCCCCATAGACAGCCAGTGAATCTAGAAACTGTTTGAAGCGAAATTAATTGTATTACGTAGACAGGATACTGTCAAGTTGTCCAAGTATAGACGGGAGAACGATTAGGACCGTTGGTTCTAACCCTGATCACAAGGCAGCCGATTTCGCGGTAGCTACAAGAGCCCGCTTAAGGAATAAGGGGACACCCTCACTCTAACCCCTAAACTGGGGGTCCTGTTGTCTGCGTCTGACTGGCCTCTAAATACTGGGCAATCTAGTATGAGTGCATCTGAATTTGTAAAACGCACCACCCAGCGTAGCTCAAAGGATATCTGAGCCAGGCAAGCCATCGCACTACACTAACCTCCAGCCTCGGATACTTGATCTGGCACTTGTAAGAGGTTAGGCAATTCATAAGTTAGCCTTAAGGTTTCTTCACTTAGTTACATTGCAAATATTATTCTTTAAACTTAGGAAATCAGTAACCTCATTTGCTCCCACGATAACCTGAAATAGGCTGTAATTTTGGGTTATAAATATAGCACTATTTGAAATATCGATACCTCAGTGAAGTTCCACCAATGAAAATTAGTACATTATCAAAACTCTACTGCAAGCTTAGTGTCTGGGTTGGCCATTTGCGAATGCATACATGGTAAATGTAAGGAAACATGGTCTTCTTTGCCAGATCAACCAGTGTCACTTGAATTTTAGTGATAGTTGTCGAAATGATGGCACCTAGCAATTCATACTGACTACTAATCATATGGTTCAAGATGAAATGTTATTTTTGATCATGGGTAACTAAGAAATTGTTTCTGGCTACGTATGCTGAGATGGATAAGTAGAGTTTGAGCATATATGGACCAGAGTGAACATAAATTTTATGATTCACTCCCTTAAGCTGTAGACCAATGGTTACGATTAGCGTCCGAAGAAATGCAAATTAACTATACTATTGACAGTCACGAAAGGGTTTGACCATCTAAATGATGCGCTAGTTTATGACACTTCACGAATCAGAGCACTTTGCAATACCTTCGTTTAATAAACCTAAAGTTGATAACAATTGCCCAAGTATAGATAGCCTAAATTAATAGTTATACCAGCACTAAAATGCTAATTTTAGCCGAGTCATTTATGAAAGTATGAAAAAATGTTAATGCTTAAGATATACACGTCACAATGCAAATTTTTAAGCGCTGTCATTTTTATTCTCTACCAGTTGATTTGTGCTGTCGAATGAAATAACAGTAGAAAAACTTCCGTTACCCAATGAACATATCCGAAGAAACTTGGGAAAACTCTACTCGTTGTGTTGTGTTATCAGTGTGCTTTTCTTTAGTTATTGCATATCATGCGCCGCGCCGGTAAATCTTCAACTTGTAAAAATGCATTAAGTTTAAGACAGCCCTCGATGGACCACGTTGTACATTACAGTAACTAGAGAAGAAGAAGCAGCAAAAGCTATTCCCTCTTGCTTCAGTCATTCAGCTGAAATTAAATCTTAACTTTCATTCTTGAGTTGAATATATACACATCTTACGGTGTGAACAGCAGACTTATTTTTCTTTGCAGTCTTTCAGCATCTACAAATATACGATGTGACGATGATCCCATATTTTAAGCTTTATTTATTCCTGCGCATTTGTAAATTAGGACTTCAAATACTTAATAAACACGCAAACAGATAAAACACAATTTAATTCAAAGGAGCTGAGATTAGCGAATCGCCTAGTTATTTCCATAGCAAAATGCAAAATACATTTAGTTAAGTCTATACTATACCTACGACGCCATACAATACATTTAATTCCACGGTGAATGAAAATCCATCAGAAAGAAAATGGGAACAAAACCAGCTAACTATAAATGCAGGCGATTACGACCCGTGCAGTGTATTGGGATGTTGATGCGAATTCAAATGCCAATGGATGCATGATCATTGACAAATTAACTTAATCGTTCTGATAAATCCTACTCATTTTGAGGCATTTTAGACAAATCTAAACCAAGTAGTTTGTGTATATAGATATATATATATTAACGCTTCTACTTATGCATTGAAAGGACATGTGTATCATTCAAAAATAAGTTTTGCGGAATTAAAAAGAACCAATGATTAACACATGTTGCAGTTTAGCGGTGTGGTTTTTTAGATTTAAAAGTTGGAAAATGCTGCTACTTGTCACTCGCTAAAAAGCACCTGCGTCGTCACATGTCAAAGACACTTTTAGAAACACCGGTTCATCTTTCGAGTGAGTTACGAAACCAAATATTCTAATGTATTGAATAAGAAGCACAGAGAAACCATCAAGCAATTAAGATAATATCCCGGTTTAATTACCCTATACCCAACAATTGCTCCAGATGGGTACTGATGGATATATGCGACTACGTTTTCAAAATACAGTCCATTTCGCATGGTAAGATGAAGTTCCTTTGTGAAACGGTAAAGAAACAAAACCGCGCGAGATGAGTTTAAAATCATTCAAGTGTTGAAGAAGCTGAAGCACATGAAACAAATAGATGACGTGCTACTTGAACAGCTAACAACTGTGAGTTCCCATCCT
The DNA here is from genome assembly GCA_944474145.2 of Dicrocoelium dendriticum. NCBI lineage: Eukaryota > Metazoa > Platyhelminthes > Trematoda > Plagiorchiida > Dicrocoeliidae > Dicrocoelium > Dicrocoelium dendriticum. The sequence goes on along the minus strand of OX104065.1, from coordinate 14,628,810 downwards.
CCCCGTATTTATGGACTACCTAAAGTCCGTAAATCACAAGTCCATCTGCGTCCGATAATCGAGGTGTCAGCTTTAGATACTCCATAGGTTTTGAACTGGTTTGCGGGTTTGCTCGAACCAGTATGCAAACAGTCATGTACATACAACGTGAAAGACACATTTGAATTTGTGGAACGAGTAGAATGCATGAAAATAAAAGATAGATTGCTGCTCCCTCTGGAGGTTATATCACAATTTACGAACGTTCCATTGTCGTTTTGTATAACTTTATATAGATTAGTTGCATAAGTTTTTTTAAATTTACATGGATGAAAAGAACAGACATGTGGGAATTCCGGTGAGGAAACTGATGGAGTTAATTTTACGGTGTACCTTCCAATGACAATTCGTATTTAATGGAGTCTACCACAGACAGACTGACGGCGACTCAACGGGATCCCCGCAGGACAATTCCTTGCTGAGTTTTTCTTCTCTTTGATTGTGCGTGAAGCTAAACGACCCATCATCGCTTCATTCGATTGCTTTGTCGTTAAATGGATGATAATATTATAACGTGCGATTCAAAAACCGATGTTTACAACATGTTAAACCAGTTAAACGGTAGGGACAAATCGTTTGAAATTCACAATTGAAACAAAGGGTTGGTATGCTAGGCTACGTGGACTTGTTGACAAAACGAAGAGATGATAGTTACTTGGAAAAATGCTTATTCCGGAGAATACATAGGTAGTTCAATAATACATTTTCTAAGCTTTGTACCCTTGAGGTACGAACGTGATTTGTTTCGCTGCACGTAATTTCGTGCTACGAAACTTTGCAGCCAAGAGACGTTAGAGGCCGAAAAGATCCGTAGTCTCCAAAGGCTACAAGACAACGGTTAACGACCTCATTTAATAACGAGTTTGCAGTGATCCACGATAACAGTGAATTGATTACTATTGTGTCTAAATAGGACAGGGTCCTATCTGCCCCTTTAAAGGCGATTTTGCCTTTGATTTGCTGACCAGAATTTTTTTCAATGCAGGGGCTCAAAACTTCCCTGCCGTCTACCCAAATGAACTTGAGGAAACCGCTCCATTTATAGCGCAGCATGTTAAATACAGACTTCTCGTTCAGTGTCAATCTTACACGTTAAATCAGTTTACCTGCGCCTGTGGTGCGAGGTATGTGGTACACAAAACAACGCGTCGGGCTACACGCATTGCCCAGCATTATCAAGCGGCTTTTCGAAGAGACATCGTTAGACGCTTAACATTTCCATCCTGGAACATCTGGTGGAAAGCGTACACAAAACAAGGACCGCTGATGTTCTCAATTACTTTATGAATTACAACTACGGTATACTAAATATCTTTGGAAGCAAATCTTACGGACGGCCGAAACCATCGCGGTTAGGATGATTCAACCGGCATTATGCATCCAGAAGAAATTCCTACAAGGGCTTCTGCAATCTTAACCCTAGTTAGCTTACCAAGTTGTATCACTTAGTGCGCCTACACTGATTGGAGGATGCGCTTGGCATTCCGCCGATCAACCAACACGTGCTTTATAACCTGTGCTGTTAGTCGACTTTATCGATCAATCCATAGAGTTTCTGCTTGTCGTTATTCCACCACTTCCACATCTTTGGCTTCATCAGCTATTTGTGCTACGCACTTCCATTTAACAATTGTAAATACCTGATAAGATTTGTCGAACAGTCTATTTTCGCAAAATTTCATCCTTGTATTTGATTTCTGTTCCAGCTATTTTTACGACATTTAACAATTCGTTTAAATCTCCTAGTACACGTATATAACGAGCACAGCTTATTGAATAAAAAATGCACGTGAGCACTGAAATAACGTCTTTGCTTATTAGTGCTCCAGAAGTCATAATATGCTTCCAGCATAAAGAAGGAATTTCTAGTTTCAATTTAATATTTATTTTATCCCGGCTTCATACAAATTTTCTACTATTTCGAACGCTTCCTCTCTGTTTGCAGCTAGGTACTCATGGTTCACCAGCTCAGCATTTCGATACTGTAGATAGCTCCCCCAAACGAACCGTATGGTTTTATTTCCTGGTCTTATTAATTGACACAATTCCTGGACTGCAACACACAAGCACAATCACTGCAACTTGCTACCATCATCATGCTTCGGTAATAAATTTGTTACTGTAAAATTAACTCGAAACTACGATTTTGATATAGGAATCTAGGCAATATTTTCCATGGCCTATACATTGTACCAATTTGGTTTGGAAAGACAAGTTTAACGTTCTTAAATTTGCTCAGATTTGCATCGACCGAGATTAATCTGCTGAGTTTTGAAGCCAAGCATAACACCTTTTTGATTTAGCAACACCTAGAGCCATATAAACATTTTAATCCAAGCCCTCCCCACACTGACTACATCGGTGCATTCAGATGGGCAGTTTGTCCTATACAGCTGCATACCTATAAATTTTGTCGTATTGGACGCATGTTTATCTATGCAGTGTACGTGAATGTCTCATACGGCATGTCCTAAGAGAGTTAAACATACACGACAGACTGTAGCGGAAAGGACGTTTCGATGAAAAATAATTTCTCTATTCAAAATAACACTACCAGGGTCCGTGTAACCGATATATTACTTTGCCCCCAATAATAACAAATACACACGTAAGAGCTTCTCGCAAAATATACCGGACGCAACAGAACAAAATCCAAAACAATCCTTTACAACAATAATCTGCCAGGATTCTTTCTCTCCCATGTATTTTCGGCTGAATGCAAAAAGTGAAAAAACATCAGCAACAGCCGCAAGATATATCAAAGGACATGATCCAGAATCAGTCGAAAACGTACAGTTTTCGGACTGCCTGAATCATGATGCGTCCAAAAGGGTTCACAAAGTGTTTTAACTTCCGCATTTACACTATTCTTAAAGCAAATTGGTAAACGTTTTACCGTTACTAGATACATCCGACCTCTAAAGAATATGACCCACCACCGCGAATCCAATAAAACTGAAAAGCCTGTAAATGCAGATACTATGTGAGTTCTATCGCCCAAATTTATGCGTCCAAAACCCACTCCTTGGAACAAGGTATTCAAACGATATGAATCTGGGTACCACAAACGGGACAAGTTTGATGCTGAACATAAGCAACTCCTTAATTTAATCTTACTAGCGTTCTAAACATAGGTGACTGTTTTATCAATTTTACCATTACACTTTAGATGGGCAACGAAGTACCATTGTTGGATATACTAGCCCGCAGGAAATTTGACGGCATATATTAACCAAGTTTTCACTGGAAGCAGACCCACTCAGGAAAAATATTTGCCTACCACAGCAACCAATAATCTTAATCACAAGGAAAGCTGTGAGCAAAGCTACTTCAGAAGGGTGGAAACTACTGCTTTTAGATTAGCAATCAAATGTTCCGGTGCTCAATATTGTTAGTATGCAGTTTAGGATGTTGAAAAACTTCGTCTACCTTCGCAGATGCGTGTCTACTATTGGTACCATTAGGAGGGACGTTTCCTTCGCATCACCAACGCTCGGTCGGTCTTGGCTAACCTGCAGCACTTGTGGCGCTAGCGGGATATCGTCGTTTTGGTTATGGGTCGTGTTTACAATGCTACAGTTTTAGGGGTGTTGCTGTGTGGAAGCGAATCATGGCCGTCTCTCGGCCGTCGACCACGTAAGCCTGAGAAAAATTGCTCGTATATGTCGCCAGCAACATATTTGCAACAGTGAAGACGAATGTCTTGTCCTAGGGAGTGTGTGTATTTCTTTCAGTATGCTATTTTTCTGCACCAGTTGAGATGGATTGGTCGTGTCCTGCGTATGTCAGCTGATATTTCGCCTCATGTGCACAGTTTGCTCGTGTAGGACTCAACTGGTAAAGGTAACGTTGTGGTCCATCATCCAGATGGCGATAGCAAATGAAATGGTTGACTTCAGGTCCTGCAAACATTGGATATATACGTCTGCCTGGTTGAGGACAAAGGACGGGGAGTGTCGATGGCTGGAAACACTTCAGTATATGGCTCGTAATCCCAACCAGTGTAGGATCTGTGTATATTTCTGCCAATCTTTGAATGCGTTATTCTTAACTAAAGTAACGACAAAATTTAAAAACAACGTATGTAAAATAGCAGAAATATGCTTCGTTGCTATTTCTATCGCTGTACAATAGCAGAAGTGCGTTGCGCACATTCAGTTATGTGCGATGAAGCTGAAACAGTGATCAACCTGTCTTCTTTCCGTGAGCTACATCGTTATTGTTGACTATTTCTATATTTGATAGACTACTGACATTGACACTAATACCAATTATACTAGGACTACTAATACTATTAATACTACTACTACTACTATTAATACCAAGATTACCATTAGTATTACTATTAATATTATGGTGACAATTCTATTAAAATCGGATTAAACGACTCAGCAAAATACGTAAATTTACCAACCTGACGGATCAAAAGCCACTTAATTTTGCTTTGCGTGGGTCCTGTCGTCGCTTCGCAACTCCATAAATACTCCAGTTGCATTACATACCACCGTTTACCACCGCGATAGCACACATTGATGGAGCTCACAATCTTGCAGCCGACACATTGTGCGGCATTAGACATTTCATGTTTTAGAGAAAAGCAGTCAACCAAGCATGATCCGTTACTCATCAAAAACAGATGGATTTTTGGCGGTTAAAAGCAAATCTTTCAATTAAGCCACCTCAACAACATTGTCTCATAGTAGACTTCCGAAATACATATGACATATCCAACGAAAATCCCCGATGCATCGTTCGGCAAAACTATCCGGTGTTTCGATTGAACAATTATATGAACTATTCCATAAGGGAAGCCGCGTTGTCAGAAAGTTTAGTACCTATCGTTATATCACCCAGTAGGCGAAACAATAAAAAACTGCCGAAAAAGCGAGATGCGTGGCCGCAAAATTACTTTTCCTTGAACCCGGGGTCTGCCCCACGCTAGATTCAAATAAGTCCACAGCAACATCGTTTGACCTCTAGCGCCATCCAACATGCTGATACGCGTCAATTGATTCACACATTTTTCACACGTGGTGCTGCAGCGACATGTCTCAATCGAGACGAGGGCACGGAATTTCATCGAAAATCGGATATCCGAGTTTGGCAACACCGCCACAATTACCACGCCTATAGAATTCCAGTTTCACTAAGAATTCTTGTAAATATGCATTCAGAGCTGGGCCCCAAAATTCGTATGCTGTGGGATGTTGAAATCTTGTCTTGCCATCTTCATCAACTTCCTCAGTTCGATCGCACTTTGGAATTCTTAGCGAGAAGGCGGATCATGGCGGACAATCCATGGAGCAAACGATCATTTGCCGATATTGCTTCTTACTATTCCGGCAGAATAAACTGCCTTTTAAATACTCAGCCCAAGGATCCGAACGCTTTGACAAGTTGTGGATAGTCTGTCCACTCTTGTCATATTTTGATTCACTAACACCTGGTCTCCTGTTGCCCGTTTCCCGTATCAGACAGAATAACTGTTGTTGGTTACCATGTGTAGCGACCAATTCCATCTCTGATGCATGAAGAGACCACCAGAATTCGCGGTCTATATTCATGCTAGCATTGAACATTGTCTAGGGCTATTTGGCATTTCATTGTGTTCCCATCCAGCCGTAATATGGCGGTAAACATCAATAATTTTTCGAGACTGCGAAGACGCCTAATGTCCATGTTGGCTATTACACTTACCACATGAAGATTTGCCTGCTGCTATTACCATCTGGTAAACATGCGACCAGTGATCTTATATTGTCTCTTGTGAACACTTAATTAACTCGCATGTCAGCGTATTTTGATGCGCATTCAGAACAGCTGCTTTCGCCAGGTGACTGGTGTCGATGCGCGGAATGCGTCGTCATGGACGTCCGCCAAAGCGCATCCGCATGTATACACATACAAATGCATGGTCTGTGTTCACACAATGTTCCAAATCGAGCAAAAGTTCTGGACACAGCCTGTCCCTGGGTAAAACATCGCCATGTGTTCGATTTGGGTTCATATCTGTATTGAGTCTGGTGGGTGCCAAGTCAACCTCCGGCTAGTGCTGTATCGGAAATTTGTGCTCGTAAAGTAATAAGTGGGCATCTTCACACAAATGAAGTAACCACTCACCGTTATCATTACGGGAGCGGACACCTTGTTGGCCGCTCCAATGCACTTCATAAGTGGGTAATTTTCAACCTGAGCATTCAGCTCCTCCATCAGCACAACAGTGTCCGTGCTTCTTCTGTGGTGAAGTGTCTCGTCACGTGGAGATAGAAGTAGATTTTTACCGAATCATTGCTGCAGTTGATGGGCGCGCAGGCAGCGATGACTAATAGACACATAATGGTCCTGAGCGACTTCGAAGATTTAACAAGCCAGCCAGTCGGACCGCGCAAATCCGACCACTGGATGGAATCCAAGCACGATTTATCTGCACACAATAATCTGCCTCGAAGGGGAATCGAACTCCCGTCCCACGAATTACAGGTCGGCTGCTCTACCACGGAACTATCTATGGTTGACGATCAGCTGCGCACTTTAATGCACGACTTCTGCTTGGTGCGCGACGTAATGCCAAAGAGCAGCTTATTGTGTTCAATTTAATCGTGCCTTCTACTTTCTACGAACATTACAATACTCACAAAATATCCACAAGGAATTCAATCAACCAGAGCAGGTCCAGCCCAGGTACTCTGGGCAATGCAAACATCAGCTGGCCGAGGCTTGAAGCTGCATCGTCATCAGATAGATGCAATGAGAAACTACTGTTGGTGTCAACTGAAGGAGATCACAGAGTGAGCACATAGCTCCAGTATTGCAGGCGGGTCTCGGATAAGCAGCATATATCGATGGTGTGCGCCGCTAATGTTCGGGCAAGTGATGCCTCTTGACCGATCCGTAGCAATGTGCGTACATCCATTCATGCCAATCTGAATGAGGAAAGAGGGCTCCAAATAGGTGATTAACGGGTGTGGAATGCTTGCATTTACATGGGCTTGTCGACAGGAAACAAGTGGTTCATAGCATTTACATGTGAGTTGAAACTAGAAAATAAAAGCCTATAAAACAGGGTGAAGAAGGGTCAAGAATCTGGGGTTGGATAAAAATTGGGGAGTAAAATTGGAAATGGAATTAGACGATAAGTGTGAAAATGCGGAGGAGGGGTACAAGAAGGTGGGTCGGATTGAGCATTAGCCTCCTAACTTTTATCCACCCTGTTCGATGTAGCAGATAGGGCGCCAGTGCATCGCGAAACTGTTTGAAGCGAAATTCCTTCTATTACGTAGACAGGATACTGTCAAGTTGCCCAAGTCTAGACAGAAGAACGATTAGGGCCGTAGGTTTGAAAACATGATCGCAAGGCAGCGGATTTGGCGGTGGCTACAACAGTCCACTTAAGGAATAAGGAGACACCCTCCCTCCATCTCTAAACTGGAGGTCCTGCAAGCTGCGTCTGACTGGCCTCTAACTACTGGGCAATCTAGTATGAGTGGATTTGAATTTGTAAAAAGCACCACCCAGCGTAGCTGAGCCAGGCAAACCATCGCACTAAAGTAACGTCCAGCCTTGGATAATTGATCCTGGATCTTATAAGAGGTTGGCCAATTTATAAGTTAGCCTTAAAATTTCTTCATTTAGTTACAATACGAATATCATTCCTTTAAACATAGGAAATCAGTAACCTCTTATTGCTCCTAAGACAAACTTTAATAGGGCTGTAATTTTGGGTTATATATATAGCGCCATTTAGAACATCGACGTCTCAATGACGTTCCACCAATGATAAATTAGTACACTATCAAAACTATAACTGCAAGCTTAGTGTCTGGGGTGGCCATTTGCGAATGCATACATTGTTAAATGTAAGGAAACATGGTCTTCTGTGCTAGATCAACCAGTGCCACTTGATGTTTATTGACAGCTGTCGAAACGGCAACACGTAGCAATTCAGACTGACTATTGACCATATTGCTCGCGAGGAAATGTTATATCTGATCGTGGGTAAGTAGAAACCATTCCTGGCTACGTATGCTGCGATGGATAAGCAGATGTTGATTATATATAGTTCACAAGGAATAGATATTTTCTGATTTAATCACTAAAGCTGTAGACCAATGGTTACGATTAGCGTCCGAAGAAATGCAAATTAACTACAGTATTGACAGTCACTTAAGGGTTTGCCCGTCCAAATGATGCGCTAGTTTACAAACCTTCGAGAATCAGGGTATTTTGCATTAATTTTGTTTAATAAACCTAAGGTTGATAACAATCGCCCAAGTATATATATGACCTATATTATTAGTAATACCAGTACTACAGTACTAATTTTAGCAGCGTCATTTATGAAAGTATGAAACATTTTAATGCTTAAGAGATACACATCATGCTGCAAATTTATAAGCGCTGTCATATTCATTCCCTATTACGTGATTTGTGCTGTCGAATGGAATAACGGTCGAAAAGTTCCGTTAGTTAATGAACATATTCGAAGAAACTCTGGGTAAAATCTCCGCGTTGTGTTATGTTATCAGTGTGCTTTTATTTAGTTATGGTTTATCGTGCTCCGCGCCGGTAAACCTGAAACTAGTGCACATGTATTAAGAAAGTTCTCGATAAACCACGTTGTTCATTATAGTAACTAGAGAAAGAGAAGCAGCCTAATATATTCCGTCTTGCCGCAGTCAGGTGGTTGAAAGAAATTTTTAACATTTAATCTTGAGTTGTTTATCTACACATCTTACGGTGTGAACAGCAGACCTATTTATCTTTGCAGTCTTTCAGCATCTACAACTATACGATGTGACATTGATCCGATATTTTAGGCTTTATTTATTCCTGCGCATTTGTAAACTAGGACTTCAAATACTTTATAAACACGCAAACAAATAAATCACAATTTAATTCAAAGGAGCTGACATTAGCGAATCGCCTAGTTATTTCCATAGCAAAATGCAAAATACATTTAGTTAAGTCTATACTATACCTACGACGCCATACAATACATTTAATTCCACGGTGAATGAAAATCCATCAGAAAGAAAATGGGAACAAAACCAGCTAACTATAAATGCAGGCGATTACGATCCGTGCAGTGTATTGGGATGTTGATGCGAATTCAAATGCCACTGGATGCATGATCATTGACCAATTAACTTAATCGTTCTGATAAATCCTACTCATTTTGAGGCATTTTAGACAAATCTAAACCAAGTAGTTTGTGTGTATATATAAATATATAAATACACGCTTCTACTTATGCATTGAATGGACATGTGTATCATTCAAAAATATGTTTGCGGAATTAAAAAGAACCAATGATTAACTCATGTTGCAGTTTAGCGGTGTGGTTTTTTTCAGATTTAAAAGTTGGAAAATGCTGCTACTTGTCACTCGCTAAAAAGCGCCTGCGTCGTCACATGTCAAAGATAGTTTTAGAAACACCGGTTCATCTTTCAAGTGAGTTACGAAACCAAATATTCTAATGTATTGAATAAGAAGCACAGAGAAACCATCAAGCAATTAAGATAATATCCCGGTTTAATTATCCCTATACCCAACAATTGCTCCAGGTGGGCACTGATGGATATATGCGACTACGTTTTCAAAATTCAGTCCATTTCGCATGGTAAGATGAAGTTCCTTTGTGAAACGGTAAAGAAACAAAACCGCGCGAGATGAGTTTAAAATCATTCAAGTGTTGAAGAAGCTGAAGCACATGAAACAATTAGATGACGTGCTACTTGAACAGCTAACAGCAGTGAGTTCCCATCCTCCCCGTATTTATGGACTACCTAAAGTACGTAAATCACAAGTCCATCTGCGTCCGATAATCGAGGTGTCAGCTTTAGATACTCCATCGGTTGTGAACTGGTTTGCGGGTTTGCTCGAACCGGTACGCAAACAGTCATGTACATACAACGTGAAAGGCACATTTGAATTTGTGAAACGAGTAGAATGCATGAAAATAAAAGATAGATTGCTGCTCCCTCTGGAAGTTATATCACAATTTACGAATGTTCCATTGTCGTTTTGTATAACTTTATATAGAGTAGTTGCATAAGATTTTTAAATTTACATGGATGAAAAGAACAGACATGTTTGAATTCCGGTGATTAAACTGATGGAGTTAATTTTACGGTGTACCTTCCAATGACAATTGGTATTTAATGGAGTCTACCACAGACAGACTGACGGCGACTCAACGGGATCCCCGCAGGACAATTCCTTGCTGAGTTTTTCTTCTCTTTGATTGTGCGTGAAGCTAAACGACCCATCATCGCTTTATTCGATTGCTTTGTTGTTAAATGGATGATAATATTATAACGTGCGATTCAAAAACCGATGTTTACAACATGTTATACCATTTATATTTTGTAGATGAATCAGTTGGTATTCACAATATTTACCAAATAGATTGTAAGCTAGACTTCCTGGACGTGTTTATAAACCGAAGAAGTGATGGTTCGTTGGAAAGTGTGTATCCCGGAATACCAAATAGTTAGGTCTATATAACAGTTTCTAAGCGGTATACCCTTGAGGTACATAGGTATTTTTTCGCTGCTCGTATTTTTATGTAACGAAAGTTTGCAGCCAATAGGCGTCAGAGGCCGAAAAAATCCGTATTCGCAAAAGGCTGTAAGTTAACGGTTACCGACCTCATTCAATAACGAGTATGCAGTGATCCACGATAGCAGTGAATTGATTACTATTGTGGCTAAGAAGGACAGGCTCCTATTTGCTCCCTTTAAATGCAACGTTGCCTTTGATTTGCTGACCAGAATTTTTTCCACTGCAGGGGCTCAAACCTTCCCCGCCGTCTACCCAAATGTCCTTGCGAAAACCGCTCCATTTATAGCGCAGCATGTTAAAGACAGACTCTCCGTTCAGTATCTATCTTACATGTTATCTCAGTTTAACTGCGCCTGTGGTGCGAGTTATGTGAGACACACCACAAGGCGTCTGACTACACGTATTGCGTAGCATCGTCCAGCGGCTTTTGGGAAAGATATGGTCAGTCGCTTGACAGTTCCATCCTGGAACATCTGGTGGAAAGCGTACACTAATCAATGACCGCTGTTGTTCTAAGATACTATATGTATTAAAGCAACGGTATGTTAAATGTCTTTGGAAGCAAATCTTACGGACGGTAGAAACCATCGCGATTAGGATAATTCAACCGGCATTATGCAAACAGAAGACTTACCTGCATGGGCTTCTACTACCTTGATCTTCGTTAGCTTACTAGATTTCATCACTTCGCACGGTCACAACGATTGGAGGATGCGCTTGGCATTCCGCCGATCAACAGACACGTGTTTTCTCACATGAGCTGTTACTCAACTTTACCGATCAATCCTTAGAGTTTCTGCTTGTCGAGATTCCACCACTTTTACATCTTGTGCTTTATCATCTATTTGTGCTACGCACTTCAATCTAATAATTGTAAATATCGGAGGGAATTTGTCGAAAAGAGTACTTTTGCAAACTTTCATCCTTGTATTTGATTTCTGTTCCAGCTATTTTTACGATCTGTAAATATTTGTTTAAATCTCACAATACATGCCCATGAAGAGTAGAGGTTATTTCATGAAAAAATGCATGTGATCACTGAAATAAGGTATTTGGTTACTACAACTCCAGAATTCATAATAAGCTTCCAGCGTAAAGATGTCATTTCGAGTTTCAAATGAATATTAATTTTATCACGGATTCATATCCTTTTCCTACTATTGCGAATGCTTCCTCAGTGTGTGCATCTAGGTACTCATGGATCGCCAGCTCAGCATTTCGATACTCTAGATAGTTACCCACAAACGAACCGTATGGTTTGATTTAATGGTCTTAATAATGGGCACTATTCCTGCATTGCAACACACATGCACGATGCCTGCAAGTTGTTAACATTCATAACGCTTCGGTAATCAAAAAGTTACTGAAAAAATAACCCGAAAGTTCAATCTTGATACAGGAGTCTGGGTAATATTTTCCATGGCCTATGCACTGTAAAAAGACAGGTTGAATTTTTTACATTTACTCCGGTTTGCATCGACCGAGGATAATCTGCTGAGTTGTGAGGCGAAGCATAACACATATTTCGATTTAGCAACATATAGAGCCATTTAAACATTTTAATCCAAGCACCCCCCAACGGTAACGACGTCGGTGCATGTAGATGGGCAGTTTACCCTATACAACTGTATATCTATAAATTATATCGTATTGGACCCATATTTATCAATGCAGCCTACGTGAATGTCTCATACATCATATCCCAAGAGATTTGAACATGCACGAAAATCTGTAGTTGAAAAGAGGTTACGATTAAAAATAATTCCTTTATTCAAAGCAACACTAACAGGGTCCGTGTAACAGATATATTATTAACCTCTACTAAAAACAAACACATGTCAGAGCTACTAGCAAAATGTCACTGAGGCATCAGATCAAAATCCAAAACAAACCCTTTAAACAATAATCTGTTAGGTTTCTTTCTCTCCCACGTATTTTCGGCTAAATGATAAAAGCGAAAATCATCAGCAAAATCCACAATAAATATCAGCGGACATGATCCAGGAGCAGCCGAAAAGCGTACCGCTTTCCGACTGCCTGAACCTCAAAGTGTCCAGAAGTGTTCACAAGATGGTTAACTGCCGCAGCTGCACTAATATTACAACAAATTGGCAACGTTTGCCGTTATGGATACATCCGATCTCTCAAGGATATCACCCACCACCGCGTATCCAATACAATTGTAAAGTGTGTAAATCCAGATAGCTATGTGAGTTCTACCGCCCAAATTTATGCGCATAAAACCCACTCCTTGGAACAAGGTATTCAAACGATATGAATCTGGGTTCAACAGACGGGATAAGTTTGATGCTTGAACATACGCAACCCCAAAATTTAGTGTTACCGGGCTTCCAAACATAGCTGACTGTTTTATCAATTATACCATTGCACTTTATAAGGGCAACGAAGTACCATTGTTGGATATACTAGCCCGCAGGAAATTTGACGGCATATATAAACCAAGTTTACACTAGAAGCAGACCCACTCAGGAAATATATTTGCCTACCACAGCAACCATCATCTAAACCACAAGGAAAGCTGCAAGCAAAGCAACTTCAGAAGAGTGGAAACACAATGCAGCGCAACCGATATCAGGAATAAGGAAGAGAAGCATCTATTCCGATTATTGCAGAATGAATATATCCAATAAATGTTATCCAAAGCAGTTTGAAAGAAATGATTTCATACGACAGCGAAAACAGTATGATAAACTTGTACTGTTCTCTTGCATTACAAAGATGTCTGAAGTTACAGCGGGATTTATGCGACCAACTGGAATCTTGGTAGCCCAAAAAGCATTTTCTTTTCAGAGGAATGCTTTTAAGGCAAATAACGAGGTCAACCATGGAAGTCAGAATGACATCATATAGAACGTGAGCTGCAAACTGGAAACGAACATCCCAAAGCACCAATAATTCAGAATGACCGTTAGGAAACTTGACTTACATTAATTATTTTACATGCATGTAGACCAAGAACGATAAACATGGACCAACTAATGTCAGCCACATCATCATCATCATCAACAGCAGTATATCAGCCATTTGAACTGATGCTTCGCTGTCGTGCAAACCTGATTACCTATGAAATATAGAATAAAAAGAGGGAGAGAAGGAGGACTTATCTAAAAACTTTAATGCCCTAAGCAAACATTCAGGGTCAAGGCGACTACCCCTAGTGTTAAAAACATTCCGTCACAAACAGCTGGCTATCGTACAAAGATAAGGCGGCATCGGCGAGACAGCTTCCTTGCGGATTTCACTGCCACGCGTCATAATCAGCCATTACCCCGCAGGTAACTCAGCACCAAACACACTTTAAACATGCAATCCGAATAGAAGACGGCAGCAGACGCACCACTGGTGCCGGTTGCGAGCCATATCCGGTAAAGTCTCAATCCAAACACAAGGCGAGTCACATGGACTCCAGTCCGGAAGGCGAGACGAACAAACGGCACCCAGTTTGGTCATCAGCAACTTCATTTCCCGCTGCCAAGTCAACTTCGGTCCACCTCGAACCTTGCGCCACCCTACACCTGGCAGACTAAACAAGATCCTCCTAGGTAAGCAGTGACCAGCCATACGTAGCACTGCCGGAGCCAACACTATTTATTCATTGCCATCTGTTGTTCTAGGGAGCTAGCATGAAAGTCACCACCAAGTACTCACCTACGCACATCATTATTGCGGACAAGCTGGTGCCAGCTGGATACAGCAATGCTTCACAGACAAGGATGACCAAAGACCTGAAGGGGCCTCGGATCTACAGACCGAAGGGGCCAAGTCTCACTACCATAGAGCAGAACGGCCCTCACTATGACCTTGTGGACCCGGCCTTTCAGCTGGAGGGAAATTCCCTTCTGTCGCCAAAGATGCTGCGGGTGCAAGATGATAACTCTGGCATTTGCAACGCGTGAGCTGACGTCAGTTTCTATGCGTCTGTCGGTGCTGATGAAGTTGCCAAGATAAGTGAAATGATCAACCACCTCGAGTTCCTTGTTCGCAAGCGTCAAGGGGTCATCAAGTGGCTGGTGGTCCTGCAGCAACATCTGGAATTTTAAAGGTGCGAAGTGCATGCCAATTAATGGGACCTATCTGGGCAGGCTATTCAGGGTTGTTTGGGCCGCCCAACATCGCCGAAAAGCAAGACGATATCGTCCGCATAATCTAGGTCCTCTAACCTTTCACCAGGCAGCACTTCAACGCCTGCATCGTGAGATTCCCTAAAGGAATGCTCCATGATGGAATCCACGACGAAAATGAACAAAAATGGGGAAATCGGACATTCCTGACGAACGTCATTTGTGTCGAAAGCTATCCGATAAGACGTCGTAGACCTTGACGCGGCCTGTAATGTTCCATTATGGAGCACGAATTATATTCACATATTTCGTGGGAACTCTTTTCCGCGCAAGTATTTCGAAAAGAATCAACCGATCGACTGAATCGAACGCACTCTTGAAATCGAGGAAAACAACTATTGTTGGTCGGCAGTATACTTTGCGCTGCCCTGGCACCTGTCACAAAGAGAATATATTTTCTACACAGCCACTTCCTGGGCGGAAACCGGCGTGCACTTCCCTAATCCGAGATTCCAGTTCGGCAGCGAGGCGACGAAAGAAAACCGACTCCCACAATTTTGTCACAACCTGCGTTAGACAATACCCCTGTGGTATCCACAGTCTGTGCGACTGCCCTTCTTGTATATTGCCACTATAATCGATTTGCTTCAATTAACCGGGACACTCTCTTCCTTCCAGATATGTTCGAATATGAAGGTCAATGCTTTGCCGAGGACCTCAACTCCATCCTTAATTAGTGCAGGTGGAAGGAATCTGGGCCAGCTGAACTAAAACAGTTAAGAGCTGTGATCGCGGTTCAGAACTCGGCCTCCGACTGAGGCTCTAAACTAACCGACCATGGATCGTCCTGCATCACATGAGTAACAGAACATTCGGGAGCAGGAGGCCAGCTGAAGTGATCTTGGAAGTGTTCCATCCAACGAGAATCTCAGCGCGCCTTATTATGTATCAGCGCACCCGCGCTGTCTCTGATTGTCTCATTGACGCTTGGTTTTCTGAGACCAGTGGGGCAGATTAGCTGGAAGCGCCTGTGGTAGTTGCATACTTATCCCGCCTTCTCCATTTCTTGAGCTGTACGGTTCATAAATCTAGGCCGTAATGGAAATGCTAAGTCGATTTGTAACTGCCGTCACCAGCTTGTCCTGATGTTGGAACGCTATCCGTTCGTATCTGCCTGACTGGTACCTTCATGTCATTGGATTACGGATCGGGCTATATCGCAGTTAGCTAAAGATGAATGATAGCCGTCTGCCGTTCCCCATATCTCAGTGACTTTAGCTGTGGGCTTGTTGGCGGAAGCGACTAGCACTCATGATTTCGAGCTTTAAATACGAAGAGTATTATGTGCACCGGTAACATAGTTCAGTGGAACGAAAAAGCCATATTTTCTTCCTTGAAATAGGAGTATATTTCTCTGAATATTCAGCTGATTGCAACGATTTGAAAAAGCTCAACGAAATCATCCTACTAATAAGTAATAAAAATTCGATTTTACGGATTTCAAAAAATATACTTCAATTCATAGCTGTCGTAAACGGGAAGTCTTGTCGCCAGAAGGCTAACCGGTGTCATCTGCCCGGCAGTTACGTGAATGACA
Organism: Dicrocoelium dendriticum; assembly: GCA_944474145.2. Lineage (NCBI taxonomy): Eukaryota > Metazoa > Platyhelminthes > Trematoda > Plagiorchiida > Dicrocoeliidae > Dicrocoelium > Dicrocoelium dendriticum. The sequence goes on along the minus strand of OX104065.1, from coordinate 14,612,529 downwards.
GTAGAGAATGGATCAAGCTATATTACAGTTACCTAACGATACACGATGGTCATCTACCCTTCCCCATGGCTTAGTTGCTTTAGCTGCGGGCTAGTTGTCGCAAGCCACTAGCCATCTTGGTTTCAGTATTAGAAAGTGGACCGAAGGACGCGCAAAATTGAATAGCCCTCATATGGCGAAACGGTAGTTTGGTGCTTTCTTGGAAAAGTTTTTAATTTCAATTTTCAGCTGATTGCGGCCTACTCAAAATACTCGCTATAATCCACCTACTCATAAGTAATACAACTTCGACCTTACGGATTTTATTAAATGTTATGTCCTTTCATAGCTTCATAAACAAAAGGTCTTGACGCCGGAAAACCTACGTTTGCGTCTGCAAATAGGTGCCTGCTTGGCAGTAGAGGATGGGCCGGGCTATGTCGCAGTTAGCTAACGATTCATAATGCTCCTCTGTTGTCCCCCATGGCTCAGTGGTTTCTGCTGCTTTATGGTTAGCGCAAGCTACTGGCAGTCATGAGTTCCCTCCTTGGAGTATGACCGAAGTATACTTACCGCTGAAGAGTCTTGGAGGGCAAAACGGCCGACTATAGCTTTTTGAAATGGGAGTTGGTTTATCTAAATGGTCGGCTGATTGCGTCGAACTCACTTCTCTAAACTGTTTTTAGTTCCCTCATGCAGACGCTCAGCATCTGGCACCTGTGCGCACTCTACGGTGCCTAACACAAGGGGACAAAATCTGCACCTGTTAAGTACAAGGAATGAGGACGGATTATTGTGATATTCCGTCCTAAACGGCAGTTATAACGAAGACAAATGTGTGCGGTGGTGACGGTTACTGCTTGATAAAAACGGCATCCATTTCGCCGAAAGCTGGCTCGTTCTTTTTGATAACGCATCATGTCACACCGAGCCGGAGCGTATCTTACATGAGGAGCATTACAGCTGAGGCGGTCCTCTGCGACTGGCACCGTATCCTCCCCATTCGAACCCATTCAAAGGGATTTGGATTATCATGAATTCCTAGGTTAACCAAACCATCAGGAGTCGATATTCCGCAATGCTCCAAGAGGATCAATATGGCGTACATAGCATGACTGAATGGAGGATGCAGTTCTTAGAGAAGGTTGTTGCAGATGCACGTGATACGTGACATTGCAACGCTGCAAACAAATGATGCAGCCTGGACGAAATCATTGTACACGTGTTTTGCATCCACTTTATCGGTAACGCGTCCAACGCCACTGGTATATTTCTTGTTATAATCACCTCTGTTTTGCTTCAGAAGCAATATGGGGCTACGCCGTGTTCTGTACACAGCGACTTTCAGTTGGAAATGTACTGACTCTGCGAATGTTTATTTGGAGGCAGTGCTGGTTGGTGTAAACTACGATTGCAGTGAGTTTCTCGCTGCTAGTATAGACCACTTGTAATTCACAGGTCGTTAAGTAGTAAATTTAGTGCTGCTGGTTGTGCGAAGACATGCCACATGCCGTTCCAACATCCTTGAACTAAATAGTACACGTTCCTGGGCGTGTCGTTGATATTGTTTACCATAGGCGTCAGTGATTTGGTGCATTATCAATGCATACGGCCTGGCCGAGATACCCTCCAACAAATTTGGCTAAGATCAAATTTCGTCTGATGTTGGCCGGCAATCCGCCTAGAAGAAAGTAGCCACTAGCCTTACCAATTCACGGCGAGACACTCGACAAAATCGGCCTGTTTAAAACAACTAGGTTTCTTTCGCCTAATTGCCAAAGTCTGTTTGAAATAAAGCAGGCTGGTTCCACTCTGTTGTTTGCGTATGCTAAATTAATCACGAGGGTATTCACATACCAGGCAGTCAAGTATTTGTGAGGCGATCTTACTGGCACACAGAAATCGGACATCCGCGATACGTTTTCTCGTCTTATACACTGAAATCCTTGTAAACTGTGCTCGCTAACTTGGGCAGCATACTTCAGTACTGCAAACGCAGTAAAACAGTTAAAAGCTGCTTGCAGTAGTACGAAGATTTGGTATTTCTAGATGAAAATACACCTGTAAATTTTTACCTTGATGCAATTGCATAGGCTCAGAGGCGTAACAATATCCTGGATTGACGGAGAGGCTACTGAAATCGCCAATTTGCCGCACTTGAATGGTAGCGTTACGAGCCTTATTTTCCTAGGGACGCTTTGAACATATTCGAAGCTGATATTCGCCTTCGCGTCTAAGTGCCGTGCAGTGAAATCCTTTAAATATCCATTTTCATATAATCTCGAGGAATTTCTGCGTCAAACAGAACTCTCACATATTGCGTGAGTCAAAACGATGAAGGCCCGATTTGTGCTATCTGACTTGACTAGTACGCTTTCAGGCAAGGTTAACTGCACTTCGAAAATGTGTACACATTAGTGTGCCTGAGTCTGCGACGAGTGCTAGTTAGGGAAGGAGGGAGCACTGGAGCTGCACAACAGTTGGGTGGATGGTATGCACTGTGGCGGAGTTTGTTCAGCCTCGGTGTCGGGATTTTTTTCCGGTGACTGGAATTCGACGTAGAGGAATTTCTGGCAATAATAAGTAAAGTGTCATTGTAAACAATTCTGTCCAATACGAAATAGGTCTCTATGAAAGCGATGACATTGAACGGGCTTCCGTAAGGCGGTGTCAAAAGCTTGCAAGGCGTATCGATGCGTACTAAAACAAGGGAAGAAATGTACAATTCGGGGTAAACGCTTTGGTTTCCAGAAGTGAATCGCGGTGGTGTTGGACGAATGGTGCTGAAGTATCGTATCAGTCGTGCGGCACATGACGCAGGTTGATTCAGCATCGAACCGTAGACGAATGCTGCGGGACAACAACCGACATGATACTTCACAGGGTTGCGGATACCGATGCGAATGCGCGGTAAAAGCTACGAGCAGTAAATATTAGATTGCGTCGCAGTAAGTGCTACCTTGATTTGACAGTGAAAACGCTCGACTGAACAGTTAGCAGACGGATGACATGTTGCCGTTGATAAATGCGAACGTTATAGTTTGCGGTTTCGGTGGCGAAACGGTGCATGATTACATCAGGGTTATATACGAGTGATGATGTTTACGGAGTTACCAAACACGGTATCCGATTTTAGATGAAATTTCGTGCGCCCTTCTCGGTTAAGACATGTCGGTTCAACTCCACTTGTAGCCAATACATGAAACGGTTGACGCATATCGGCACGTAAATGGGACCGTTTTTATGGCGCTAGAGGTGCAAAGATATCGGTATGGGCATGTTTGTATCTAGCGTCGGGCAGAGAACAAGTTCTAGGAACATTAATTTTGTGGCGAAGCTTCTTGCAAGGCTGACTACATTTTGAGAGGTAGCGCTAATTTCGACGAGCATATGCAAAATATCAGAGTTGCTTGGACGCTTTGCATATCAACAAACAACGAGCAACCCGGGCAAATTCATATTTGCCCAGCAAGTTTTTCGTTTCGTAGACACACGATAAATGGTGAGTGCATCAGACCTTTTCCGGGTTAGACGCATTCGATCATAGTCTAGCCATGTTACAATCTCTCAGTGACCTACTCCGATTCCTCGACACGGTCAAATATTATGGCAGATTCAAACTCAAGTTTGTGGAGGTCCGTTACAACAAGGGTCCCAATAACACTGCTGCTGGTGCATTATCGAGTGTTCATCGAAATCAACTGTCACTGACACCAATTTACCTGGAGAGGATATCTGCCACAGAAGCCAATGAAGCTAAGCTTATCCAATACCATAGCAAAGTGGACAGATTATAACGTGTAGCGATGATTTATATAGCCCTGTAACCGATTGAGCTACCATGCGTGGCAATTTCAAGTGCCTTCAGAGCTACTCATATCAGAGGGGTCAATAGTAATTGTCAGGATACCTTAGTCTCACAATCGCCGCGCTGCCTTGTGGGCAGGCTATCTAGCCAAGTGCTCGGGGTGATTCACCTAAAACAATCACCTACTTCGGCTTTGGCAAACGGTTAATTATTCCCTCACTGATAAAACCATGGACTGATCAACAGCAATCTTGCTCTCAGCTGCTTTTGCAACTGTTAGTCACACACCTTCACACGCCACCTACCCATTTGTTATCATTCAGTATTCTCCGTTACTAAATTATGCTCCTTATCATGATATACTCTGAGTGGTTTCGTCGATTATCCAGAGTGCTGGCACAGTCTCAATCATCTGGCGTCCGTCTTTATTTCGACTAGCATGCTTCAATGTACCTGCACTCATACAGATCGGACAGCAAGCTAGTCTGCACGAAACCTGGAATCCCACGTCATCGATGCATGCTGTCTTTCCGAAAAGCGATTACAAGATTCCTTTACTGCTAATCATTTGCGAATTCCCAAAGACCAAGCATCCATATTTTGGCTACATCCCTCTGATGAAGCAGAGGCAGCTGCAGTAGAGTTAACTGATGTTGGCGTAGCGCTAAGTATCCATTCCGAGGCAGCACTATTTCTCAGGTTCCCGATTGATAGCCGACTGTGTGCAGTTCGGCTTCGGGTTTATGCAAGATAAATATACGTCGTGAGAAGAGAAGCCACTTGTTTGTGAGCATAGCCTACGCTTCAACTGATTGCAATTCTGACTACGCCTGGACGATGTTCACAGTGAACTTCATCAGCTTTTGAGAAGAGTCTGCAAATACAACAGCGTTGTCCATGCTGAGGATCTCAACGCACGGGTCTGTCGTCTGCTGTCACGCGAAAGCCAACTCGGTGCTTACCATGTGTTCGAGGAGAGCCGCTCAGATATTTGAGAATAACTTACCTCACTATGCGAAGATAGTTAACTTTTCTCTTGCACACCAACTCTCAGCATCCAATTAGACGTCCTCGTATATCATGATTATTTCCGCTGATTTTTCAATTGGTAGCTCACACGAAGCTTGCGTATTTACCGTGAATCTTAGTTGTTCCATCATGCTTCGAAAATGAAGTCCACTACTCTGTTTGGAGAAACTCGCAAGTGCTTCCAGCTCATTAGATCCACTGGCCATATAATGCCTGATGTTCCTGAGGCTATATGCGAAGCGGATCTTTAAATAAATGTGAATTTCAAAGGTGTATATGCTGATGAACGGGGCATTTTCCTTACCTATATCACTTGGACTCGCACCGGGCAATTATATGCCTTGCGAACGCACCTGCTCGACCTGGGTCTTCAACATTTATCCAACAGCGAATCTGATATTTGCTTGCGCCGCAACACCTATACCGATTTAGGGCAGCCGGCTCAGGACAGCTTCCTCCAGAGCTTTTCAAAATGGTGGCTTAATTTCCAATAGCATGTTAACCTCATTGTTCTCCAAAATCTGGCATGATGAAAGAATGCCTCATTAATGGGGCGTGTCAGTTATTGTCCCGGGTTTGAAGAAGTGTGCTTGTCCTTCGTATAACAATCACCGAAGGTTAGTCTCTTTCCTATTGCTTCCATGCTATTGGTATATATTGTTATCCATTATAACCCGAAGACTACCTACAGCCGATCCTCGGCCTACAGTCGATCCTCGGCCTACAGCCGATCCACGGCCTGTCAAAACGCTTGGAGCTTTCGGCTGAACACTTTGCAACGCAATTTAACAGGCCTGATTTATCGCTTTCTTCTTCGGGCATTGAACGCCCTTCTCGCTGGGCTGTCTCCTTGGATCCGCCATCACGCGCAAAAGTCGATAGTGAGATCAGGCTGCTGAAATTGCATAAGGCCACAGGAGTAGATAGAATTCCCTCAGCCATCTTCAAATTCGGGGGACCTGCTCTAGTAGAGGATTTACACGAGTTGCTAGTAAAACTTTGGGAGCAGGAGACAGTCCCTACAGACTGGAACCGCTCCTTCATTGTCCCAATTTTCAAGGGATGCTCTCGTTTGGAATGCAGCAATCACAGAGTGATCAGTCTTATTTTGATTGCCTCTAAATTGCTTGCCTCTATCATTCTCCACAGAATGAGTGGCACTCGTGAAAGCCAGATTCGTGAAGAGCAAGCCGGATTTCGTCGAGGTCGGGGCTGCATCGACCACATCTTCACCTTGCATCAACAGTTGGAGCACCGCAATGTTTATTGGCAACCCACAGTTGTCGTGTTTCTTGACATAAAAGGTGCCTTCGACTCAGTCGATCGGTGTGCCCTTTGAAACTGTCTGTTGAGGAAAGCTTTGCCTGATAAATATGTAAACATTATCAAAGCGCTGTACGCACATAGTTAGGCAGGGTGAGGGTTTATGTCAAACTTTCGCCACCCTTCAGTATCATCAACGGTGTGAGACAAGGATGCCCGCTGTCAGCTTTCCTCTTCAACTTCGCTATTGATGAAGTCATGGAAAAAGCGTTCGCTGGACACGACCTAGAAGGTGTGCAGCTACTTCCTGGTGAGTGACGTCTTGACTTGGAGTATGCGGACGATATAGCCCTAATCTGTGACAGCTCCCAAACATACCAAGCAGCAAGGGACCGATTAGCACTAGCTGTCCATCGTTTTGGGCCATGCTTTGCTCCAACGAAATGCAAAGTATTTCTCCAAGATTGGCAGGGACCCAAGCCTACGCTAACGCTTGGGGGTGATCTGCTAAAAGTCGTTCAGTAATTCAAGTACCTGAGCAGCTATATTAGTACCCGTGGGATTGAAGATGAGGTTTATTAACCGTATAGCAAAATCCCTATGTGCTTTTGCCAATCTCCGCCACCTGTGGCGCAGGCACGACATTACTCTCGCCCTAAAGGGCAGAGTTTACAACGCAGCCGTACGTTCAACTCTCCTATATGCTTGTGAAACCTGGCCCATCAGTTCGACAGACATAAACAGGCTCTACATTTTCGATCATCGCAGCCTTCGCAGCTTAGCTCATGTCTAGTGGGAGCACCGCGTGTGCATTGAGCGTGTTCGACGTCACGTGTTCGAGTCAGAAAGAGCGAGTGAACTGCTCAGCACCATTATATCACGCACCAGGCTCCGATGGCTGGGCCACGTGTTGCGCATGCCAGCACACAGACCCCCGCGTCGTGCATTGTTTGGCATTGTGGGTGTGGTTGGAAGAGGAGGAGGGGAGGCCAAGTGATGAATTGGTCGAGATAAATGAAAACCCTCACTTCGAAGTTGGCGCTGCTTGGTGCATCCCGACTGCCTGGCTGGGGTCCTAAGGAAGGTGAACACGTGTGGTTGGACACACTTGCTGATATGGCTTGGAGCCGACCCCAAAGGCGTTTGTGTTGTGAGTTCCTTTGTCCATCCCCATCCTGCTTAGCATTCCCCTCCAATCACGATGTCACTTGTTAGGCATAATGTTACTTTTCTATGGCAGCATAGCCAGCTGTTAGCTCTTCGGAAAGATGCCCATCCGTTACTAGGGACTCAACGGACGTGCCACTATTTGTTTTCTCTTTTCTTGTCTTTTGTATTGCGGCACAGTAGCTGAGGTGTTTTCCACCTCCAGCTAACGTGTATAATGATGATGATGATGATGATGATGATGAAGACTATCTACCACCTGCGAATCGCCATACCGGTAAGAATAAGCTGGATTCCGACCTGGTCTCGGGTGTGTGGACTAAATATTTACACTCCGTCAAATCCAGGGTCTTAGTCACCTTTACCAGAGGCTTACAATCGTTGCATTCCTGGACCTCCTTGACTCAGTCCAGTTAATGGGTCGACCTGCACTATGGCGTTGTATGTTAAGTACGGGTGTCCTAGCGAAACACACTGTTGTCTGACACGGACTGTGTTTGCATCTCTCAGGCAGAGAGACGATGCAGGACAAGCTTTCTACGTTGTTCGCTCTTAATAGCGGTGTCCGTCAAGCTTGCCCTATATCTCCGTTCCTCTTCAGTTTTTCGATTCAACGCACTCTGTAGAGATCTCTAGACGGTGACCAGGATTTTGCATTGTAGCTTTTACCAGACAAGCGAGCAACCGATGTAGAATTAGCGTATGACATCAACTTACTTGGTACAGACTCACAGAGCAGGCGCACCATTCGAGATTCCTTTGCGTTTGAGCATCTATGTACGTGATGTACTTTGTTCCGTGAAAGTATAAGCTACTGCTTATAGGTTATCAATCAAATGTTCCTGTATTCAATATTGATGGTACACTAAAGTACACTAAAGTATATTTCTCCTAATCCCAAACAATTAGTACCTGTGTATATTGCTGGCGAAATTTAGATGCTTAATTATTAACTAAAGAGACGACAAAAATTACAAATAACGTAAGCAAAAGAGAAAAATTTGCGCCATTGCTTTTTCTATCGGGGCACAATAGCAGAAGTGTGTTGCGCGCATTCGGTTAATATGCCATGATACTGATACGGCGTTCAACCTGTCTACTTTCAGTGAGTTACATATCTACGTTTGACTTTGTCTACTGGATAGACTGCTGAGTATACTACTATTAATAACATTATTACTACTGCCATTAATAAGGTCACTATAACTACCAATACTAATACTATTACGGTTATCCTTTGGCATCAATGATAGTAATGTCCGATCAAACAACGTATTGATCTACGTACATTTACCATCCTAAAGGATCACCAGCCATTTAATTTTGCTTTACGTGGATCCTCTGATTTATTTGCAACTCCGAAAATACTCGAGTTGTGTTATATACCAAGGCTTACCATCACGATGGGACACATTGATAGAGCTCACAACGTTGTATTTGACGCATTGTCCAGCATTAGTCCTTTCGTGTTTTAGCGAAAATCATTCCACCAAGCATGATTCGCTGCCCATCAAGAAACAGATTGAATTTTGACAGTTAAAAGCAAATCGTTCAATTAAACCATCTCAAAGGCCTAGTCTCATATTAGACTCCCAAATTACATATATGCAAAGAAAATCTCCGATATATCGTTGGGCAAGCGTATCCGTGGGTTTCGATTGAACACTTTTATGCACTCTCCCTTACTGGAAACCGCGCTGCCAGAAACTTTATTACGTATCGCTATATGTGGCTCAGAATGCGCCCATATATCAAACAGTGAGTGAACAAATATATAACCTGCCAGAAATGCAAGATGCATCACCACAATTAACTGTTCCTTGAACCTGTTCTCTGCCCGACGCTAAATGCAAACGTGTCCATAGCGAAATTGTTGAACCTCTAGCGCCATCCAACGGTCTAATTTACGTGCTGATATTCGTCGATCGATTCACACACTGGTCAATTGTAGTGCTGCAGCGACAAGTCTCAACCGGGACGAGGGCACGAAATTTCCCTGAAAACTAGTTACCCTTGTTTGGTAATCCCGTCAAAATCACCACGCTATAGAAACCCGATGTAATCATGCACCTTTTCGCCACCGAAACCGCATACTTGGACGATCGCTTTTATCAACAGCAACATGTCATCCGTCTGCTAACTGTTTAGTCGAGCGTTTTCACTGCCAAAGGTTAACTTCAATGGGATCGCCGTCCAATTTGAGATTGCGCGTCGCAATCCATCCACACAACTATATTCCAAATTGTCTTTCCAATCTCTCATTAACCGTCGTGCCAAGCTTTGCCCGTCTTGACCCGGTGGCTTAGGGTTTGCGGTCAAATCTAACATCCCAGTGGTCCCGGGTTCGATGCCTGCTATTTCTATCTGATGACAGGAAATAACTTCGATTCTCCTCATGGGGAGCAGTGGTTTCAGGTGGGCAACACACAATTTGATGCTGCTTCAACGGCTACGGTGATTTTGATCAAATGGCCAAGGTTGACTACAATCGGAATCGCGGCCCACTTTGAGATTGCGCGTCGCAATCCATCCACACAACGTGTATTTCAAATTGGCTTTCCAATCTCTCATTAACCGTTGTGTCATGCTTTGTCCGTCGCGATCCGGTGGCTTAGGGTGTGCGGTCACAACTAACCTCCCAATGGTCCCGGGTTCGATGCCTGCTATTTCTATCTGATGAGAGGAAATAACCTCGAAACGCGTCATGGAGTGCAGTGGTCTCAGGAGGGCAACACCCAAGTTGCTGCTGCTTCATCAGCTGCGGTCCTAGTGGTCGAATGACCAAGGTTCACTTCAATGGGAATGGCGGTCCTCTTTGAGATTTCGCGTCGCAATCCATCCACACAACGTGTGCTTCCATTTATCTTACTAATATATATAGAGTAATTTAGGTAGGTTAATCAAAACCCTTGAAACATGAATTACTCTAGTTCATGTTTTTGTGTATTTTGTCCCATACGTTTTTATATATTTATATTTCATATAAGCGGACTCATGAATTATTTTTGCGTTTTGAGTTACTGACTCATACAGCATATCCTATGACTGAAGAAATTTTATGACAGTCTGTCTCTAAATAGCCGTTTTGATGAAATAAAACATTTCTTCATTTAAAAGTGTATCGGGGCTGGTGAATATGTACATATATATATATATATATATATATATATATATATATATATATAAATATCCATCCTGCCCCATCCAATTGCCTGGAAGGCGCGTTTGAATAGAAATATTTCTATGCTCGTCTACGCATAGTAGTTTATAAAATGCATTTATTTGCAAAATCTTCGAAAGACAGGGTGCCTCTTGTAACTCTATCGATACGTGTTTAGTTTTAGTGGCGCTCTTGTGGTGTACGATAAGTGGGTCGTAGCACGAGACGCCTATCTCATAGAAATCGCGAACATGTCTCGAAGTGGTCTTACAAAGGCGAAGTAGGGTCTAGTACTGGATCCGTATTGTCTCTCATTCCAGATTGTAGTCACGCAGGGATGGAACACGATTTCATAGTCATCTATACTATTCCTTAACGATTTCCGCGGGAATTCCGAAATCACATCTTTTGTATTGCGGAATCGATCTGCATTCTCCAACTCATTTCAAAATTATGCACACAAAGCAGTTTGTACCTCCTTTATTTTACCGTATCCTACGTCTTCGGATATGATTTCCCCTGTACATGCTATGCTACCTACGGTGATCCGGTGACGTATTGATTTGTTCTTAACGCAATTAAACATGCTGTTCAATGTGCAGCCTCATCCGGCACATTTAGCACTTTCTTGCCATCATGTAATGCTTGGGTCTGATGCAATTCAATAAAAATTATTCTTTTCTAAGATTCTGCTGCACTTGATTCATCCAAACAAATGGGAACTTTGGGATTGATGAAGAGCACCTTTTCCCGTGATGCAGCTAAAAGCAAATATATGCATTAGCTTTTAGCACTTGTTCTTTGCATACTGCTCTATGCTTCTCATGTTGCTCTCACGTAAACGTATCAAGCAGTACGGTGAAGATAACCGTTTCTCCTTCCAACACCTTCATCATTATTTCCTACATTTCTCCCTGTTTTATTCTTACTCGCTTACGCCTAGCGTATAGATATACTAAAATGCTTGCACCAGTTGACAAGTGCCAGCCATTTTCACCTCACGCACAACAGATAACTCTTACAATTTCTGCGTCCGCCCAAATCTAAAGTTGCTGAATTGAAAATAATTAAAAACTTTGTCTTTCACCAATATTGTTAGTACCTCAAAAGGTATGGTAAATGATCTGCCTACATCAGACGTTTTATTTAAAGTGCATCCTGTTTAGCATTCAAATTGCTTCTAATCTTTTGCCCAATGAAATGAATACTCGGTTTTGTTTATACAAGGTGATCTCCTTTGCGACAATACGAAATATTGTCCGCCAAGAAAGCTTTGAAATGCCAACGCCTGGAGGATCAAAAGGTTCTTCATTTCTGCCTGAGTTATGGAATATGCCGTCAAATTATGCATAACAATTGCAATAACATAACCATGTCGAACAGGGCATGCCTTGTATAACGGAGCCATATTCTTATTATTTTTAGGCGCAAAAGCCTTCGCAAAATGTTATTACGCCATCAGCTAAAAATCCAAACAAAGCCTTGATATAATAATCCGCTCCAATTAATATTATCCTATGTCTTTTGGCTAAGTAGATAAAAGGAAATACCATCAGCAATATCCACAATAAATATCAACGAACAAAATCCAGGAACAGCCAAAAGCGTGCACCTTTCAGACTGCTTGCATTTATATGCCCAAAAGTGAACGCTTGGAGCTTTAACTACCACAGTGGCCCTGATCTTAAGACAAATTAGTAAATAATTTACCGTTATGGGATACATCCGGCATCTCAAAAATATCACCCAGAACCTTGTCTCAAATATAAGTGAAAAGCATGTGAATCCAAGCAGCTCTGCGAGTTTTCTGCGCTCAAATTCATGAGTCCAAAACACTCCTATGAGACAGGCATTCCAACGACATGAATCTGTGTAACACAGATAAGACAAGCTTGATGCTGGAACATAACCAACTCCTACATTAATGTTACCAAACATCCTAACTCGGCTGCCTGTTTTATCTATTTAATAATGAACCTTAAATGTACAACGAATTAGCATTATATGATGTACTGATAGGTAGAAATATTTACAGCAAATATTAAGAACGTTTGTACCAGAAGGAGTCTCACGTCATCATCATCATCATCGTCATCATTATACATGTCAGCTGGAGGTGGTAAAACACCCCCGCTATTGTACCGCAATACATAAAGGAAATACATACATACATACAATACATAAAAGAAAAATAAACACGACAGTTGCATGCCCGCTGAGCTACCAGCAACGGATAGGCATCGTTCCGGTATGCTACTAGTCGGCTACAAGGTAGAAACAAAAAAGTTATTTAGGTTTTACCCTACGAAATAAGATCGTAGATGGTGGGGGAGGCTAAAATGTATGGGGAGGGACAAAGGAACTCACAGCAGGAACGCCACTGAGATCGGCTCCTTGCCATGTCAGCAAGTGTATCCAGCCAAACGTGTTCACCGTCTTTTGGACCCCAACCAGCGAGCCGTGAAGCTCCAACTGAGGCCAGCCCCGAAGTGAGGGCCTTCATTCCTCTGGACCAAGTCATCGCTTGGCCACCTCTCCTCTTCTTCCACCCACATCCCCGGTGAGCAAACAACGCACATCGAGGGAGTAGGTGGGCTGGCATGCGCAACACGTGGCCCAGCCATCGGAGCCTGGTGCGGGAAATAACGGTGCTGAGTGGTTCATGCCCTTTTCTTGGGCCTTAAACAAGGCGTCGAACACGCTCGTTACTGACGCGGTGCTCCCACCAGACGTGAGCCAAACTGCGAAGGCACCGATGGTCGAACGTAATTAGCCTCTTCATGTCCGTCGATCTTAGGGGCCAGGGTCCGCAACCGTACAGGAAGTTCGAACGTACCGCTGCATTGTACACTCTACCCTTAAGGGCGAGAGTAATGTTGCGCTGTCGCCATAGGTGGCGAAGTTTAACAAAAGCACTTCGAGCTTTCGCTATACGGTTCGTGATTTCGGCTTCGATCTCAAGGGCGCTGATACAACTTCCCAGGTAATTGAATTTCTGAACGACTTCTAGCTGTTCCCCACCAAGGGTCTTCACAGGGGGCGGTCCCTGCCAATCTTGGAGGAACGCTTTGCTCTTCTGTGGTGCAAAGCAAAGTCCGAAGCGACTGACAGCCAGTGCTAATATGTCCAGCGCGGCTTGGCACACCTGGGAGCAGTCACAGGTAAAGGGCGATGTCGTCTGCGTACTCTAAATCAAGAAGTCGTTCTCCTGGGAGTAGCTCCACACCTTCTAAGTCATGTCCAGTAAATGCAATCTCCATGACTTCGTCAATAGCGAAGTTGAATAGGAAAGGTGACAGCGAGCATCCTTGTCTCACACCGCTGGAGATATTGCAGGGTGGCGACAGCTTGCCGTAAGCCCTCACTCTGCCCGTGCTACGCGCATATAATGCTTGAGTAGACAATTCCAAATAATACATCGATCAACTGAATCGAAGGCACCTTTGATGTCGAGGAACACGACAATGGCGGGCCGCCAATATGTGTGACCGTGCTCCAACAAATGACGTAAGGTGAAGGTGTGGTCGATGCAGCCACGACCAGTACGAAACGCGGCTTGCCCCTCATCAATATGGCTTTCACAAGCGCCAGTCAGCCTGTAAAGAATTATGGAGGCGAGTAATTTGGAGGCGATGGAGACCAGGCTGCTTCCTCTATGGTTGCAGCATTCAGAGCGCGAGCTGCGTTTGAAGATGGGAACAATAACGGAGCGGCTCCAGTCCGTTTGGACAATCTCCTGCTCCCGCAGTTTCACTAGTAATTCATCCAAAACATCAACAGGAGCAGAGCCTCCGAATTTGAAAAGAGCTGGAGGAAGATCATCTGGTCCCGCGGCTTTGTTCAACTTCAGCAGTCCGATCTGACGTTCGACTTCTGAGCGAGAGGGTGGATCCAAAGCGACAGCCCACGGAGCAGGGCGATCAGTGACCGGCGAATCGAACAATTCCAGCCGATTAAATTGCTTTTCAAAATGCTCAGCCTTACGCTCTAGACGTTTTGACAAATTGTGGATAGGCTGTCCATTCTCGTCACTTATAGTTTCACCAACACTAGGTCTCCTACTGCCCGTTTTCCGTATCAGACGGAATAACTTACAATGGTTGCTAAGGGCAGCGGCCATTTCCATCTCTGACGCACGGTGAGACCACCAGGATTCGCGGTCTCTCTTCAGGCTAGCACGGAGTTTTGCCGGAGATCTTTTCGTGTTTCATTGTGCTCGCTTCCAGCCGGGATATGCCGGCGAGCGTAGATGAGTTCCAGAGACTGCGAAGAGACCCAATGTCCATGTTGACTATTAGACATACCACATGAGGATTTGGATGCTGCTAGTAGGGTCTGGCGAACATGTGACCAGTGATCATCAATTGTCTCCTGTGAACGCTTACTAAACTCGCATGGCAGCGTAATTCGATACGCATTCAGAACAGCTGGCTTTGTCAGTTGGCTGGTGTCAACGCGCTTACGGAGTCGTCGTGGGCGTCCTCCAAAAGGCATCCGCATGTCAGCACATACAAGTGCATGATCGGTGTCCACACATGTGCTCCAAATCGAGCGACAATTCTGGATGCAGCCTCCCTAGCGGTTACTTATCGCAATGTGGTCTATATGCGTCCAAGGCTGGTTCGAGGCTGGTGGGCGCCAAGTCACCCATCGGCGGGTGTTATGTCGGAAATTATTGCTCGCAACAAATAAGCGAGCATCTTCACACAAATGAATTAACCGCTCACCGTTATCATTACGGGAGCCTACACCGTGTTGACCGCCCAGATGCAGTTCATCCGTGGACAACTTTCCAACTTGTGCGTTCAGGTTCCCAGCAAGCACAACAGTTTCCGTGTTTCTTCTGTGGCGAAGGAGCTGGGTCAGTTGGCGGTAAAACTCGTTCTTTACCGAATCATAGCGGCAGTTTGTGGGCGAATAGGCAGCGATGATGAATAGACAACTAGCACAGCAACCATCAACCGACTCACCAGAAAACTTGCAAGAAAAGCTACTTCTGAAGCAGCAAAACACAAGGTAGTACGGCCAATCTCAGGAAGAATGAAGAAGAGCACTTACGTTTGAACGTACAGCGGGCTTGGTGTGACCAACTCTAATATTAATGGCACACAGGCCGCTGTATACTTAGAGAACTGCATTCAAGACAACGAACAAGTTCATTAAGCGCAGTAAGAATGTTGTCATTCACAACGTAAGCTGCAAACTGCAAGCGCCAACAAATTCAGCAAAATTTTAAGCTACATGACCTACATTTATTATTTTCCATGCATGTGGAGCAAGAAGGCCAGCACTTCGACCTAAGGAATATAATGATCCTAGACTGTAAAATGTCGATGCAATCTAAAAATTCTTGAAAACGTAGCGTTTTGGGGGCAATTTGACCAGCCGGCTTGTTTAACTAGACTCTCTATTTCCATAAAACCGAATAAAGCAACAACTACGTAGCTAAATATGTCTAACGAAACATAAGGCCGGACAAACACGTCAAACGAGGACGTCAACCGCATAGTTATGTGTATCGACTGTACGAGGTAGGAAACAAAGATACTGATTTCCACCATCATGCGCTTTTCCAACAATCCAAGTTCCGAATGATGGCTCGTAGGCCGAAACCATCAAATTTTCACACTCACTGACGCTTTGCATTGCATTGCTCCGCTATATAATAGCGCCCTGTCGATGTCAATTCGGTTGGCGCCCTAATGTTTTTAAGAAAACTACCGAGCTCCGCAAAATAAGCAGACAAGCAAGAAATAATGAATTTAGGATAAAAAGAATTAGTGGAAATTATTGCAACCGTTCAGCATTGAGCATTTCCTCTTCTGCATGGACATATCTTGGTAAGCATGGTGTCAGATTTTCCAAACAGCGAAGGTCAGCTGGTAGATGTATACATCAACTAGGCCCGTATACACGCAAAGAATATATTCTGGACCCTTGTGTAGCAATGGTGTCGGCAACATGTGCTGATTATATGAGGATCCAAGTTGCGTAAGTTTGAATGTACATCAGAGAAATACATTACAATATTGGTATTATACGATACTAAATATTGTACTAATAATGAAACACGCCAATTTATAGTAAAACTCTCACCTTGATCTCCCTAATAGTTTCGAATCAACTGCATGGGTGACAGGATGCTGGAGGTGTAATTAAAATAAGTTCAGCGGAATTTGCCGCATGCAAAGCTGTACTCCGAGTAAATGGTCTTTGTTAATTTGAGCATTTAATGACATTCTTTTCTCGCTAATCTTTTGCCCATCGGCTTTCGTCTGCAATGCAGATAATTTATCGGATAAAAATCTAACTTTAATCATCATCGCACTGCGTTCTCAGACCTAACTAACCCATGAGTTCTGGACGCGCATATATCACCTGTGTACGCACGTAACATGGGTGCCAGCAAGACTCTCAGAGCTTTGCAAACCGGTGTGTTGTGTCATGTCGTGCTGTGCTGTGCAGAATGGCTCATCACGAGTTGCAAGTTTGTCTTTATTCACGTATTTGAACAAAATAGTAGCAGATGCGGATCATCCTAAACCAGTTGTAGACAGTTCAGCAGACACGTGCATGGTCTAAAAACTTGAAAAAGCCGAGGTCTATTAGTGCATGAATGTAGTGGTCAAGTTACTCGTACATGGCGGAAATGATGGCTCTGTTCGTTGGATGTGAGAACGGCCGGTACCGCAGACACAAGTGTTACATTTGCCGATAAAAAAAGCAAAAGCGGCTGTGTTCACTTCTGATCATGTCTGAAAGACCTGTGTTCCATGTGTACAGGAGCGGTGCAACATCTCATTGACATACGCAGTGACGTCACGAGTGCAATTTACAATACACAAACGCTGTTGCTAAATCCAGGGTTCGGTACTCAGAGTGATCTCGATCTGCCCTATGCCAACTTTGAGCTTGCTTTTGAGTGGCTAGGGACAAAGCAACCTTTGTTCAACGCTGTAGGTCACTAGCCTTCTAATGCCTAGCTAAAAGAAGACTACATAATAACAGTGTTTCGACTGGAGCGCAATAATAATGTGGTGATGCAAAACAACCTAGACAATTCGGCGGGGTCCTTGTGGACGTACAAAACCTCGAACTAACCTGTTGATTTTGTATGGATGGCGTTCGAGCTGTTCGCCTGAGATGATAGGCGCATATTTGTGGTCCGATCCAAAAACATTATCCAGGTATTAGCAACCCTAGTTAATAAGCGATCTGGTCACATTGGAGAGCCCTTTAACAAAGTGTAACACAAAATGTAAAGCGTTGTTCTACCTGCCATGACATCTGCGAATTAAAATTTGCGAGTGCACAGAGAAACTTGACGTCATCTCCGAAGCAACCTCATACTGACCTTCCGGTCTTGAACATATGTCACGATTTGCGCCATACCCAAATAATTAGTGTAACAAGCGCTTGAGGGTTTACCAGCTGAAATTAGCCACCATATAGCTTCAGCTGGAATGCTTCCGGAACTATATTTCTCTTCCGCTGTGTCAACCATGTAACACACTTTTAACCATGTCATATCTCAGCCAGGAATACCTATGTTTAAATACGATTCAAAGCTACATTGTTTTAGGTGCCTTACTTGCTTTGACATTTGGTCAAGCAGTGACGACCAAAAGAAAACAACATCATGTTTACTAACATGTAGGAAAGCAAGGTAAACGGATTTACTTGCGTGTTAGCATGAATATTATGGTAATTCCACGGTTGTGTGATTCACTCTAGTGTCCCAGTTTGAACCCATGTAAGTGTTCCTGCTTGGTATTCAAGCTTAATGTAAGTTATCCGTAGTAAAGATTGATGCATTGTTTTGTACACTGTGTACATGCTGAATGTTCCCGCAAAGCTGAGTCTATCGGTGTCAGCATGTGATTCAACTAATTTGGTTGCACAATGAAGGTATTTAGTTAACCGAACACGCAGTACAACTTGTCAGCTCCACTCCTTTTACATGACTTACGGAATCTAGCCACTTGTAATCGTTTGCAGCATTTTTAGCATAACAAACTCTTTACGCATTATCTGTAGGTAATCAGTTTTATGTTGTAAGTTCCAAATATATTGCTACGAATGCAAGTGCCGAAAACTATACAAAAATTATTGTGTAGTATTCAGTTTAATGATCAGCATCCAGTATTTGGCATGATAGTTTTACTGCTGTTGTTGGCCATGTGGCAGACGAACCACCTAAACTCAAGCTGACAGCTTATCCGGCTGGAACAGGGGTAACCAAACGCTTTCACGGCGAGCAGCATAACTAGAAAAACCGACTGACGCGGGTCGGATAACTATCAAAGTGCATATCTCGGACAACATAATCACTATGCACGATAATTGGGTGTCGGAAGGCAAACCGACACAAAGCTTAAAGTAACCTCGACAATCTGCATACGGTTTTCTTTTAGTCGCAGCAATAGTAAGGCCTAAAATAAGTGGGATCCGAACAAAATATGGAGGTTGAATTACCAACTTAAAAACTTTAAATTAAAATGTGGGATAAAGGTGAGCAGGTGCCCCTTAGAACACGCGGTTAAATAACCCAATAGATAAATCTTTTATTCATCGACGGGTAAAGCATACCCTAACTCATTGGACTGATCCAATTTTACTAACAATAAAATGTATGAATCTCCACAATCTGCGCTTATAGCGCCATTCCGTACAATCAAGCTACAGTTGTTTTCCAATTATGTCTTCAAAAGTACACTTGCATAAATTAATGACGTTTTATATAACTTGTGCTTCAAGTGTTCGAACAGTCCCGGCATTGTGACACAAAGTTGTGAGGGAATAGAAACACGTTAGTGAGCACGTAGGAATGGGTTTCTTGCGTGATCACTCATATAATTGTTCCAACGAGGTGGGCACAATAATTCTACAATAGTGTGTTCGCATATGTAACGAAACTGAGACCACTCATGTTAGTGTTCGAACAGCGTAAGATCACAGAATATGTGAAAGACAGTGTCAAATGTATATTCTATTAATGCGTCCCATGTTCCCTACGTTTTGTCAAGCTACTTCGGGTAATTTGGTGGGTCTGATCAAGCGGTCACCTGCCGTGCTTTGGTCAGCCCTGGCCTAGAAGTTCAATAATTCGTACTCACTGATTTTTCATAATGCACAGCTACACTGCATACATGCACAGATATGCAAGCAATCCGAATGGTGTCAAAACGTTTGTAGCGTTTGTGTATTAAATTGAAGTGTTTTTGTTTAAATATAATAGAAACGACCGAGTGGCATTGTTGTGGTTTATGCTTGGATTTAGCAACAGCGTTTGTGTATTGTAAATTGCACTCGTGACGTCACTGCGTATGTCAGTGAGATGTTGCACCGCTCCTGTACACATGGAACACAGGTCTTTCAGATATGATCAGAAGTGAACACAGCCGCTTTTGCTTTTTGTTATCGGCAACTGTAACACTTGTGTCCGCGGTACCGGCCGTTCTCATATCCAACGATCAGAGCCATCATTTCCGCCATGTACGAGTAACTTGACCACTACATTCATGCACTAATAGACCTCGGCTTTTTCAAGTTATTGGGCCACGCACGTGTCCGCTGAACTGTCTACAACTGGTTTAGGATGATCCGCATCTGCTACTATTTTGTGCAAATACGTGAATAAAGACAAACTTGCAACTCGTGAAGAGCCATTCTGCACAGCACAGCACGACATGACACAACACACCGGTTTGCAATGCTCTGAGAGTCTTGCTGGCACCCATGTTACGTGCGTACACAGGTGATATATGCGCGTCCAGAACTCATGGGTTAGTTAGGTCTGAGAACGCAGTGCGATGATGATTAAAGTTAGATTGTTATCCGATAAATTATCTGCATTGCAGAAGAAAGCCGATGGGCAAAAATTAGCGAGAAAAGAATGTCATTAATTGCTCAAATTAACAAAGCCCATTTACTCGGAGTACAACTTTGCATGCGGCAAATTCAGCTGAATTTATTTTAATTACACCTCCAGTCTCCTGTCACCCATGCAGTTGATTCGAAACTATTAGGGAGAGCGAGGTGAGAGTTTTACTTTAAATTGGCGTGTTTCATTATTAGTACAATTTTTAGTATCGTATAATACCAATATTATAATGTATTTCTCTGATGTACATTCAAACTTACGAAACTTGGATCCTCATGTAATCAGCACATGTTGCCGACAATATTGCTACACAAGGGTTCAGAATATATTCTTTGCGTGTATACGGGCCGAATTGATGTATACATCTACCCGCTAACCTTTTGGAAAATCTGACACCATGCTTACCATGATATGTCAATGCAGAGGAGGAAATGCTCAATGCTGAACGGTTGCAATAATTTCCACTAATTCTTTGTTAGCCTAAATTCATTATTTCTTGCTTGTCTGCTTATTTTGCAGAGCTCGGTAGTTTGCTTAAAAACATTAGGGCGCCAACCGAATTGACATCGACTGGGCGCTATTATATAGCGGAGCAATGCAATGCAAAGCGTCAGTGAGTGTGAAAATTTGATGGTTTCGGCCTACGAGCCATCATTCGGAACTTGGATTGTTCGAAAAGCGCATGATGGGGGAAATCAGTCTCTTTGTTTCCTACCTCGTACAGTCGATACACATAACTATGCGGTTGACGTCCTCGTTCGACGTGTTTGTCCGGCCTTATGTTTCGTTAGACATATTTAGCTACGTAGTTGTTGCTTTATTCGGTTTGATGGAAATAGAGAGTCTAGTTAAACAAGCCGGCTGGTCAAATTGCCCCCCAAAAATGCTACGTTTTCAAGAATTTTTAGATTGCTTCGACATTTTACAGTCTAGGATCATTATATTCCTTAGGTCAAAGTGCTGGCCTTCTTGCTCCACATGCATGGAAAATAATAAATGTAGGTCATATAGCTTAAAATTTTTCTGAATTTGTTGGCGCTTGCAGTTTGCAGCTTACGTTGTGAATGACAACATTCTTACTGCGCTTAATGAACTTGTTCGTTGTCTTGAATGCAGTTCTCTAAGTATACAGCGGCCTGTGTGCCATTAATATTAGAGTTGGTCACACCAAGCCCGCTGTACGTTCAAACGTAAGTGCTCTTCTTCATTCTTCCTGAGATTGGCCGTACTACCTTGTGTTTTGCTGCTTCAGAAGTAGCTTTTCTTGCAAGTTTTCTGGTGAGTCGGTTGATGGTTGCTGTGCTAGTTGTCTATTCATCATCGCTGCCTATTCGCCCACAAACTGCCGCTATGATTCGGTAAAGAACGAGTTTTACCGCCAACTGACACAGCTCCTTTGCCACGGCAGAGACACGGACACCGTGGTGCTAGCAGGGAACCTGAACGCACAAGTTGGGAAGTGTCCACTGAGGAAAGCCACCTGAATGGTCAGCCCGGAGTAGGCTCCCGTAATGATAACGGTGAGCGGTTACTTCATTTGTGTGAAGATGCTCGCTTATTTCTTGCGAGCACTAATTTCCGACATAGCACCCGCCGATGGGTGACTTGGCCCCACCAGCCTCGAACCAGCCTTGGACGCATATAGACCACACTGCGATAAGTTACCGCTGGAGAGGCTGCATCCAGATTTGTCGCTCGATTTGGAGCACATGTGTGGACACCGATCATGCACTTGTATGTGCTGACATGCGGATGCTTTTTGGCGGACGCCCACGACGACTCTGTAAGCGCATTGACACCAGCCAACTGACAAAGCCAGCTGTTCTGAATGCGTATCGAATTACGCTGTCATGCGAGTTGAGTAAGCGTTCACAGGAGACAATTGATGATCACTGGTCACATGTTCGCCAGACCATACTAGCAGCAGCCAAATCCTCATGTGGTATGTCTAATAGTCAACATGGACATTGGGTCTCTTCGCAGTCTCTGGAACTCATCTACGCTCGCCGGCATATCCCGGCTGGAAGCGAGCACAATGAAACACGAAAAGATCTCCGGCAAAACTCCGTGCTAGCCTGAAGAGAGACCGCGAATCCTGGTGGTCTCACCGTGCGTCAGAGATGGAAATGGCCGCTGCCCTTAGCAACCATCGTAAGTTATTCCGTCTGATACGGGAAACGGGCAGCAGGAGACCTGGTGTTGGTGAAACTATAAGTGACGAGAATGGACAGCCTATCCACAATTTGTCAAAACGTCTAGAGCGTTAGGCTGAGCATTTTGAAAAGCAATTTAATCGGCTGGAATTGTTCGATTCGCCGGTCACTGATCGCCCTGCTCCGTGGGCTGTCCCTTTGGATCCACCCTCTCGCTCAGAAGTCGAACGTCAGATCGGACTGTTGAAGTTGAACAAAGCCGCGGGACCAGATGATCTTCCTCCAGCTCTTTTCAAATTCGGAGGCTCTGCTCCTGTTGATGTTTTGGATGAATTACTAGTGAAACTGCGGGAGCAGGAGATTGTCCAAACGGACTGGAGCCGCTCCGTTATTGTTCCCATCTTCAAACGCAGCTCGCGCTCTGAATGCTGCAACCATAGAGGAAGCAGCCTGGTCTCCATCGCCTCCAAATTACTCGCCTCCATAATTCTTTACAGGCTGACTGGCGCTTGTGAAAGCCATATTGATGAGGGGCAAGCCGCGTTTCGTACTGGTCGTGGCTGCATCGACCACACCTTCACCTTACGTCATTTGTTGGAGCACGGTCACACATATTGGCGGCCCGCCATTGTCGTGTTCCTCGACATCAAAGGTGCCTTCGATTCAGTTGATCGATGTGCCATTTGGAATTGTCTACTCAAGCATTATATGCGCGTAGCACGGCAGAGTGAGGGCTTACGGCAAGCTGTCGCCACCCTTTAATATCTCCAGCGGTGTGAGACAAGGATGCCCGCTGTCACCTTTCCTATTCAACTTCGCTATTGACGAAGTCATGGAGATTGCATTTACTGGACATGACTTAGGTGTGGAGCTACTCCCAGGAGAACGACTTTTGATTTAGAGTACGCAGACGACATCGCTCTTTACATGTGACAGCTCCTAGGCGTGCCAAGCCGCACTGGACATATTAGCACTGGCTGTCAGTCGCTTCGGACTTTGCTTTGCACCACCGAAGTGCAAAGCTTTCCTCCAAGATTGGCAGGGATCGCCCCCTGTGCAGACCCTTGGTGGGGATCAGCTAGAAGTCGTTCAGAAATTCAATGACCTGGGAACTTGTATCAGCGCCCTTGAGATCGAAGCCGAAATCACGAACCGTATAGCGAAAGCTCGAAGTGTTTTTGCTAAACTTCGCCACCTATGGCGACGACGCGCAACATTACTCTCGCCCTGAAGGATAAAATGTGTACAATGCAGCGGTACGTTCGAACTTCCTGTACGGTTGCGAAACCTGCCCCCTAAGATCGGCGGACATGAAGAGGCTACTTACGTTCGACCATCGGTGCCTTCGCAGTTTGGCTCACGTCTGGTGGGAGCACCGCGTCATTAACGAGCTTGTTCGACGCCTTGTTTACGGCCCAAGAAAAGGGCATGAACCACTCAGCACCGTTATTTCCCGCACCAGGCTCCGATGGCTGGGCCACGTGTTGCGCATGCCAGCCCACCGACTCTCTCGACGTGCGTTGTTTGCTCACCAGGTATGTGGGTGGAAGAAGAGGAGAGGTGGCCAAGCGATGACTTGGTCCAGAGGAATGAAGTCCCTCACTTCGGAGCTAGCCTCGGTTGGAGCTTCACGGCTCCCTGGTTGGGGTCCAAAAGACGGTGAACACGTTTGGCTGGATACACTTGCTGATATGGCAAGGAGCCGATCTCAGTGGCGTTCCTGCTGTAAGTTCCTTTGTCCCTACCCATACATTTTAGCCTCCCCCACCATCTACGATCTTATTTCGTTTTTACCTAGTAGCCGACTAGTTGCATACCGGAACGACGCCTATCCGTTGCTGGTAGCTCAGCGGGCATGCAACTGTCGTGTTTATTTTTATTTTATGTATTGTATGTATGTATGTATTTCCTTTATGTATTGCGGTACGATAGCGGAAGTGTTTTACCACCTCCAGCTGACATGTATAATGATGACGATGATGATGATGATGACGTGAGACTCCTTCTGGTACAAACGTTCTTAATATTTGCTGTAAATATTTATACCTATCAGTACATCATATAATGATAATTCGTTGTACATTTAAGGTTCATGGTTAAATAGATAAAACAGGCAGCCGAGTTAGGATGTTTGGTAACATTAATGTAGGGGTTGGTTATGTTCCAGCATCAACCTTGGCTTATCTGTGTTACACAGATTCATGTCGTTGGAATGCCTGTCTCAAAGGAGTGTTTTGGACTCATGAATTTGAGCGCAGAAAACTCGCAGAGCTGGTTGGATTTACATGCTTTTCACTTATATTGGAGACAAGGTTCTGGGTGATATTTTTGAGATGTCGGATGTATCCCATAACGGTAAATTATTTACTAATTTGTCTCAAGATCAGGGCCACTGTGGTAGTTAAAGCTCCAAGCGTTCACTTTTGGGTATATAAAAGCAAGCAGTCTGAAAGGTGCACGCTTTTGGCTGTTCCTGGATTTTGTTCGTTGATATTTATTGTGGATATTGCTGATGGTATTTCCTTTTATCTACTTAGCCAAAAGACATAGGATAATATTAAATGGAGCGGATTATTGGATCAAGGCTTTGTTTGGATTTTTAGCTGATGGCGTAATAACATTTTGCGAAGGCTTTTGCGCCTAAAAATAATAAGAATATGGCTCCGTTATACAAGGCATGCCCTGTTCGACATGGTTACGTTATTGCAATTGTTATGCATAATTTGACGGCATATTCCATAACTAAGGCAGAAATGAAGAACCTTTTTTATCCTCCAGGCGTTGGCATTTCAAACCTTTTTTGGCGGACAATATTTCGTATTGTCCTAAAGGAGATCACCTTGTATAAACAAAACCGAGTATTCATTTCATTGGGCAAAAGATTAGAAGCAATTTGAATGCTAAACAGGATGCACTTTAAATAAAACGTCCGGTGTAGGCAGATCATTTACCATACCTTTTGAGGTATTAACAATATTGGTGAAAGACAAAGATTTTAATTATTTTCAATTCAGCAACTTTAGATTTGGGCGGACGCAGAAAATGTAAGAGTTATCTGTTGTGTGTGAGGTGAAAATGGCTGGCACTTGTCAACTGGTGCAAGTATTTTGGTATATCTTTACGCTAGGCGTAAGCGAGTAAGAATAAAACAGGGAGAAATGTAGGAAATAATGATGAAGGTGTTGGAAGGAGAAACGGTTAGCGTCACCCTACTGCTTGATACGTTTACGTGAGAGCAACATGAGAAGCATAGAGCAGTATGAAAAGAACAAGTGCTAAAAGCTAATGCATATATTTGCTTTTGGCTGCATCACGGGAAAAGGTGCTCTTCATCAAGCCCAATGTTCCCATTTGTTAGGATGAATCAAGTGTAGCAGAATCTTAGAAAAGAATAATTTTTGTTAAATTGCATCAGACCCAAGCATTACATGATGGCAAGAAAGTGCTAAATGTGCCGGATGAGGTTGCACATTGATCAGAATGTTTAATTGCGTTAAGAACAAATCAATACGTCACTGGATCACTGTAGGTAGCATAGTATGTACAGGGGAAATCATATCCGAAGACGTAGGATACGGTAAAATAAAGGACGTACAAACTGCTTTGTGCGCATAATTTTGAAATGAGTTGGAGAATGTAGATCGATCCCGCAATACAAAAGCTTTGCTTTCGGAATTCGCGCGGAAATCGTTAAGGAATAGTATAGATGACTATGAAATCGTTTTCCATCCCTGCGTGACTACAATCTGGAAGGAGAGAAAATACGGATCCAGTACTAGACCCTACTTCGCCTTTGTAAAACCACTTCGAGACATGTTCGCGATTTCTATGAGATGGGCGTCTCGTGCTACGACCCACTTATCGTACACCACAAGAGCGCCACTAAAACTAAACACGTATCGATAGAGTTACAAGAGGCACCCTGTCTTTCGAAGATTTTGCAAATAAATGCATTTTATAAACTACTATGCGTAGACGAGCATAGCAATATTTCTATTCAAAAGCGCCTTCCAGGCAACTGGATGGGCCAGGATGGATATATACATATATATATATATGTACATATTCACCAGCCCCGATGCACTATTTAAATGAAGAAAGGTTTTATTTCATCAAAACGGCTATTTAGAGACAGCCTGTCATAAAATTTCTTCAGTCATAGGATATGCTTTATGAGTCAGTAACTCAAAACGCAAAAATAATTCATGAGTCCGCTTATATGAAATATAAATATATACAAATGTATGAGACAAAATACACAAAAACATGAACTCGAGTAATTCATGTTTCAAGGGTTTTGATTAACCTACCTAAATTACTCTATATATATTAGTAAGATAAATTGAAGCACACGTTGTGTGGATGGATTGCGACGCGAAATCTCAAAGTGGACCACGATTCCCATTGAAGTGAACCTTGTCCATTCGACCACTAGGACCGCAGCTGATGAAGCAGCAACAACTTGGGTGTTGCCCGCCTGAGACCACTGCACACCATGACGAGTTTTGAGGTTATTTCCTCTCATCAGATAGAAATAGCAGGCATCGAACCCGGGACCATTGGGATGTTAGTTGTGACCGCACACCCTAAGCCACCGGATCATACGGACAAAGCATGACACAACGGTTAATGAGAGATTGGAAAGCCAATTTGAAATACACGTTGTGTGGATGGATTGCGACGCGCAATCTCAAAGTGGGCCGCGATTCCGATTGTAGTCAACCTTGGCCATTTGATCAATATCACCGTAGCTGTTGAAGCAGCATCAAATTGTGTGTTGCCCACCTGAAACCACTGTCCCCCCATGAGGAGAATCGAAGTTATTTCCTGTCATCAGATAGAGATAGCAGGCATCGAACCCGGGACCATTGGGATGTTAGATTTGACCACCAACCCTAAGCCACCGGGTCAAGACGGGCAAAGCTTTACACGACGGTTAATGAGAGATTGGAAAGACAATTTGAAATATAGTTGTGTGGATGGATTGCGACGCGGAATCTCAAATTGGATGGCGATCCCATTGAAGTTAACCTTTGGCAGTGAAAACGCTTGACTAAACAGTTAGCAGACGGATGACATGTTGCTGTTGATAAAAGCGATTGTCTAAGTATGCGGGTTCGGTGGCGAAAAGGTGCATGATTACACCGGTTTTCCATAGTGTGGTGATTTTGACGGGATTACCAAACAAGAGTACACATGAAGTGGTTCTTGCAGAATTATTTATACCAACATCAAGTCACTTCCTAATCAACGGTAGCGACCGCTTTATACTCCCATTCATTTTAGCCTCTCCTTGTACGGAAGATGGTTCATTCCAATAAGCTACATTGCAGCTCGACGTTGGGGCTGCTTCAGCACACAAAGTTCACATTTTAGCCATCCATGCCAAGCATGAATTGCTTATTCGACATGAACATCTGCCGGAAAATAGAGCGTTCTATCTGTCCAAACCACCGTTTTGACAGACCGACATGTTGGTTTCTAGATTTTAGGATTTTGCAGATTGCCTGGAACCTCCAACATCAACCTGAACCTGTAGGTCTAAATTCAATACGAATAACAGCGCAAAAATACGGATAACATAGCTCTCTACGGCCTCACTTTAACTCGGCTCTCGCATTGCACCATTTGGTGACTCTAGTTCTCCCCGCACAACATTGTGCGTGGGCTCTTTCGAACCAGTTCACCGAACCTTACTCAGTGCTTCCCACCTGTTGCATCTAACTTGAGTTAACTATAATCTTGCTCCAGTTTTTAGTGTTTGGCGTATTTGATGCAGCAAGCTACTTCAAGACGGAGGTTTCCAAAAAGATTTTTGTCTCATTCGGAAGAGGGAGCTGTGGAGTTCCAAGCTAGGCGCAACAACTCTTGCAATTTGCAGCAGACTAAGGTTGCAATCATTTTACTTCGCTCATTGACAGAACAGCTCAAAGGGACGCTTATTTGCGCTCCAGCTGCATCGTCGCTTAAGGCAGGCCGAACAACATACGCTGCCGCTTTGCGTGGGGGTGTGTTTAAGTGCGAGTCGATGGATTGCTGAACCCGACAGTCTGCGTGTTACGACCTCCATTTGCCTATACCACCTGACCTTGTTGCAGTTGTAGAACTCTCAATTCGTTTGCGTGTTCTTACGTTTAAGTGCTTCACGTCTGACACAACAAATACTCATCAATATTAGCGCTCAGGTAGGTCTTGCTATAAACGATAAGAGGAGACTACTATTTCAATGGTTCAGGGTCTCCTAGATTGCACAGAATATTGCAGTGAAGTCCTTAAGATCGGGAATACCTGTTCTAGCTGAATTACATCGTACAGTCCGTATTGTGTACAGCGTAGACAAATACGCCTAAAACCGTGAGACAAACAAAATTGGAGCCAAATTTTGGTTTTGTCCAACGTGTCAAGTCATTCAAGTTGTTAGCTGTTTATCTTTACTTAGGAAAATGTGCGCCGACACACTTTACTCGTTAGCTAGAGGTGCGTGATACCTCAGCTCTTGTGCCGCAATACCTAAAAGAAATAGGAAATAAACTGCATATGGCACAAGGCAGCTGAGCTACCCGTAACGGACGAGCATGGTTCTGGTAAGCCATCTGTCGGCTAATATGCAGCAGAAAAATAATTTACTACACAAAATTTTCAAATACCAAATAATGAGATCATGGCTGGAGGAGGAGGCTAAAGGGATGGGGTGGGTCAAAGAAACTCACAGCAAGAATGCCATTGAGGTCGGCTCCTAGACATAGCAGCAAGTGTATCCAGCCAAACATGTTCCTCATCCTCCGGATTCCAACCAGGTTTCTGAGTTGCTCCAACTGAGGCCAGCTTCGAAGTGAGTGTATGCATTTCTTTCGAGCTAGTCATCGCTTGGCCACTTCTCCTGTTCTTCCATCCGCACCTCCGGCTCGCAAACCAATCACGTCGCGGGAGTCGGTGGAGTGGTAGGCGTAACACGTGGCCGAACCATTGGAGCCTGTTGCGTGACATAACGGTGCTGAGCTGTTTATTTCCTTTTCCTGTGCCGCAAACAAGGCGACGAACACGCTCTTTGCTCAAGCGATGTTCCCACCAGATGTGAGGTAAATTGCGAAGGCACCGGTGGTCAAACTTAACTAGCCTCTTTCTGTCCGCCGATCGAAGGGGCCAGGTTGCACAACCGTACAGTAGGGTCGAAGGTACCGTTGTATTGCACACTCTACCCCTCAGCGCGTGAGTGATGTCGCACCGCTGCAATAAGTGGCGAATGTTACCAAATCGCCTCGAGCTTTTGCTATACGGCTCTTGATCTCAACTTCAATTCCACTTCCCAAGTAGTCGAATTTCTGAACGAATTCTAGTTGATCCCTACCAAGTGTCAGCAAAGGAGAAGGTCCAGGTCAATTTTGGAGGAACGCTTTGCGCTTCAATGGTGCAAAGCAAAGCGCGAGGTGGTTGACAGTCATTGCTAATTCGTCAATTGCCGCTTGGCTAGTCTAGGAGCTGTCACAGATTAGGGTAATATCGTCAGCATACTCCGAGTCCAGAAGTCGTTCTCTTGGGTGCAGATCCACACCTAGTTCGTGTCCGGTGAACGCGATTTCCATGACTTCGTCAATAGCGAAGTTGAAGAGGAAAGGTGACAACGAGCATCCTAGTCTCACACTGCTGGAGATATTAAAGAGCAACGACAGCTTGCCTTAAGCCCTCACTCTGCCTGAGCTACGCGTGTATAATGATTGGATAATATTTGCATACTTCTAAGATACACCTTTCTTGAGTAGACAGTCCCAAAGTGCACGTCCATCCACCGAATCGAATGCACCTTTTAAATCGAGGAACACGAAAGTGTAAGCCATCAATAGGTGTGACCTGCGCCGAAAGCTGACGCAAAAAATGGAAGTGTGATATGATGACTCAGATAATCGCGCATTTTATACATCCTAAGATTGATCTCACAGAGGCCAATATTGCCACGCTAATGCCTCAACCAGCCAATGTAAGCGCTGGCTCTAAGCCGAACAACTTAGCTAGACGTTCCAACCGCACTGCAGCGTCTGTGACTATGAATTCTCTGGGTCACCTCACTCTCATAAGCGGACAGGTTTCAAACATGCCTCCTTCCACTCCTCCAACCGTAGACGCTTCACCTGGAGATTCAGCCTTGACACCGACAGCTCAGAGTCGGTGGCAATTCGGTGCAGATGTCAAGCAGGTAAGGTACGCATCGTTTGCTTCGGCAAACACACCGGGAGCGCTACAAATAGGTCCACCTTCTGTACGGAGCACAAGTGGAGCAAAGCAGCATTTATCGTCAACCACAGTGGTGCCTTCTTAACAGCTCAAATTGCCAGCAAATTGGGAAGCCGACACTAGTAGGACGAAACAGCGCTACTTTAACTCTCGTGTGCACCGGTTCTCCCGAGTCCGAAACTGACGCTATAAAAGGCAATTTGCAAGACGATCGCAACCAGTGAAGTTCAATCTGCGATGTAATTGGTATTCGGGTTGAGCCCACAATGCTGTAATCCGTAGCTCGTCACCCGACCTCAGTGCACTCTGATGAACCTCGATGACTTCGAGTAACACTAAACTCAGCAGACGAGACTGAGGCTGTCCTGCTCTCAGCAGTTTTTCTTCACAACTCACCGATAGGATTGCGCATATTACCACTTCTACCATGGAAAAATCCCCTAAAATCAGCACGTGACTAATGCAGCATTCCTAATAGGGGTAGCAAGAAAACAATATTTGTTCATGATGTTCTACAACTCCTGCATTCTTCTGATTACGACGCACAAACACATTACCGATTGCAGTGGTGCTACATCCGCGATGCATTCTCTGTTGAAAATGCTATTGTCAAATTCTTTAAAAGAGTCGTCATCACCTAACTACAATATCCGCGGTCCAAGACTAATGAAGGTAGTATTAAACTCTGAGGGAATGACGCAAATACTATTGGGTAACTGGCCAAAGTTTCGAGTCAGATTGCCAACAGAGATCCAGCTAGTCGTCACAAAGATATCAGTAAACCCCTCGGGTTGCTTACAGTTTCAGCGCCTGATAGTCTACTCGGCATCAGCTGTCACCTTGTCGTGTATATTATACCACGGGTCATCTACTGTGGCTATTCATTTCGCATTACTTAGGCGTTCATTCATCGTCTACTCCAGCTGTGCACGTTTTCTCTACAGTATTGAGGGAGTGAATGAGAAATTTATGCCAAGGGTTCCTAGAAGTACCGCAGTACATAGTTGGAGTTGAAGAATCAGACGTGTCGTTGGGTTGCTAAAAGCAACCTCTATTGAGAACTCGGTTCACTCGTGTTGGACCTCGGTCATTCCGATCCCAAGGACCAATGTGAAATGGCAATACTTTGGTGTTCCTTAGCCCAACACTGGCACCAATGACTGCGATTTCGTCCTGGTTTGGACTCATCAGGTGGAGATGGCCAGAGCTGGGGTAAATATCAGAGCCAAGTGGTTCACGCTTGATGCCATTAGTGCTATGTCACTGCGATCCCGTGATCAACGTACTGTACAGTAGGAAGGAATTCAAACTTGGAGTTGGATTATTCGCTGTGTGGTTGGATTGTTACAGGCATCCTCTACACAGACCTCGGTTCACTGGAAGTGGACCTCGGTCATTCCGATCACAAGGACCAATGTGAAATGGAAATATTTCTGTGTTGCTCATCACAACACTTGCACCCCACCTGATGAGACCAAAGCAGGAAGAAATTGCAGTCGTAGGGTGCCAGTGTTGGGTTGAGGAACATCAAAATATTTCCACACAGTACCTACTTTTCCGCAAGTAGATATGCGATTTGGTCAGCTGCCATTTGTGGTCAATGCTACACTCATCTCCTCGCATTACACCTGTCATACGCACTTCATGCATGTCACGCTGACGTACGATGACATAATCGAGCAGTTAAGCCTGGCCACTCTGTGGGTGCATCCAATTTGCTATATCACTAGCACTCAGTGCAAGCTGAGTGTACTTGATCGTTGGGCCGTGAGTGGCACACATTAAGAGCAGCCAGGCACCATTTTCATTCGCTGAACTAATGCCACACAGACCGGTGACATCTGTTCACACCGATGCATCAGACCCAACGAGTGAGTTGAAAATACCTAACAGAAGTTGTCGGTCGTTTCTCGGCACAAACCTTTTCACGGAGGATAACGGAGAATAGAATTGATCACGGGTGTTTCCTAAGAATACCACATGGTCGGATCGTACATGCTGATACAAATGGCAAATTTACCTCTTCCGAGTCGTAGGCAACCAGTCATCAGCCGCGTGTTGACGCAAGTTGGTTCGCTTATCATTTAGCCATTTAGGTTATCGGATGGTGCCACTGCGACCTTATGTTCACGTGGTGCTAAGGTGCCGTTTCCCAGACAGTAGGAAGTCTATCCGGTACCAGCCTCATGCAATTTGCTCAGCAAGCCGGGTCTTGCGCAACAGTTCCTTAGAGATCAGTACTGTGTGTCGCTTGTAACGTTCGCTCGATTTCCGTTCGAGTAGTGTGCACAGATTCCAGCACCAAATGTTGAGTAATTACGCGCAGGCATACGATTGCATTGGTGGGCAATCGCACGCTTGGTGGTGATGGTTGAGCTTCTGGAAGTTTACTTGAGCGACCACTCCCGGAGCCTTTGGCTTAATAGCCTGATCCATAAGGTAGTTGTAAGAAGATCGATTTCAAGATTGTAATCCTGGTGATCAATTGAGATATGCTAGTTGTCCTTTACATATAACCTCTGAAGATTTAGGATTATTCTCCTGTCTTTTCAACTTTAGTTTGTTTCTACCTGCTACCACCCACAGACGAAGGTGGGTTTTGGCGGTTTGCATAATCTGTCCAGGAACTGCCTGGATTGAGGCGAGCATGACAAATCATTCAAAACCCGGAGGTGCCCTGCCCGCGTCAGAGACAATGCGGGACTCTCCTACTCCCCGCCAATCGAGGTGGAAGCACATAAAGTGTGGAGTCGTTTTTCCTCTTGGCTAGTTTTTACGACATAAGGAACATCGATATCTTCTAAATATCCGAAGAAGAAGGAGTTTGTATAAAGATACTGGCATTAAGCGTAAGCGTGACAGGAGCACGACTCAGGTCCTCAGTCAAAACATTCGATGAAGTAAGCATGTAGAAGACGACGGGTGTAGCACATGATCAGTTTACTAAACCAAATTCAAACAAGCGGTCGCCACGAGGAGGGGTCCAGGAAATGAACATCCGCCAATTTGTCGATCGACCCACCAGGTACATGGTGGGTCATGCTCCTTCACTGTTGGACCTAGTTTTCGCAACGTCGGTCGACTTTGTGAGTGGCATTGTGTACGGCCCCCCTTTGGGAGCTAGTGACCATACGTGTTTGTCATTCACTTGCGCTCTCATTAGAGACTACGATTCACGCAGGGTCCCGACTCCGAACATTTGGCACGCCGACTTTCCGTCTATTAGAGCCAAGGCAGTAAGTTTCCCATGCATCATCTTGACGGATGATAATATACAGACGGCTTGGGATACATTGAAGTCTTTCCTTTTTAACATATCCCACCCCCACATCCCTCTTTCGGTAAATAAGGGTACCAAAGTGAAGCCACCATGCTTGGACGCAGTCACACACCAGCTACTGAATAGACGGGCAAGATGCTAGAGGATCTACCGAACAGTTCTCAAAGAATGTACTTTTCGGCGTTATCGGGAAGCTCGGAATGCTTGCAAGAGTCATTTCCGAGCTGCTAGACTTAGCTATGAGATGGAGCTGGCTAACTCAGCCTCCACGAATCCCAAAGATTCTTTGCCCACGTCAAAAGGCGTAGTAACGTTGGCTCATCTATCCCAGTGTTATTAGGCAGCGACGGCGCCACTGCTACCACTGATCAAGAAAAAGCATGTCTACTGAGTGCGCAGTACGCCGGAACTTTTGTTCGGGATGAGCAATTTCCGCGTCTTGACCTATCAATGAGAGTCCCCCAGGAGTCCTGTTTAACCCACGTCACAATTTCTGAGGCAAAAGTTCTCCATCTTTTTCAGGCTCTAAATCCTGGTAAATCCGCTGGGATGGATGATATTCAACCTAAGCTTCTGTACGAACTCGCAAGCGAGCTATGTGGTCCAGTGAGGCGTTTGTTTCAATTGTCGCTTCGCAGCTGCTCCGTTCCTAAGGACTGGAAGGATGCTATCGTTTGCCCGAGTTTTAAAAAGGGCGACAAGCATCTTCCTGCCAATTATAGACCAGTAAGTTTGACTAGCGTACTGGTCAAGGTATTGGAGAAATTGGTCAATGATGTGCTTGAAGACCACCTGCGGGAGTATGGTCTGCTCAGTCCACTGCAACACGGCTTTCGCAAGGGTCATTCCTGTATGACTAATTTGCTAGTTGCACGCGAATGTTGAGCGGATGCTTTGGATCGGGGTCATGCAGTAGATGTCGTGTTTATTGACTTCTCCAAGGCGTTCGACACTGTATCACATTCTCACCTTTCCTTGAAACTTAGGTCCTATGGAATATCCGGGGGTTTACTAAAATGGATCACCAAGTTTCTGGAAGGGAGAGAGATGTGTGTTCCTGTCGCGTCTAGTCTGTCTTTCCAACAGTCAGTCCTCAGTGGGGCCCCTCAGGGTTCATTGCTTGGCCCGTTGTTATTTTCCTTGTATGTCAACGAGCTGCCTGAACTGCTGGAGGTACCATCTCTCATGTTTGCAGATGACCTACAGTTTTGGCACATAGTGTCTGACTTCGATGGACCCCAGACTCTGCAACGGGTCCTCGATAAACTTTGGGACTGGGCTGCTCTGTGGCAGTTGCCCATAAACTATGCAAAGTGTTCCATCTTACGAGTAGGGCCAAATAGCCCCTAAACGCGTTATTTTCTTGGTGGTAATGAACTCCACCATGTTATCCAATTGGTAGACCTAGGGGTCACGTTGTCTTTAGAACTTAAATCCAGTGAGAACAGGAGGAAAGCTACGTGCAAGGGTTTCAGAATGTCGTGGATGATTCGCAGGGCATTCGGGACCATCACGGGCGCTATGTTTGCTAGGTTATTCTCAGCGTTTATCAGGATACACTTGGAATACTGCATCCAGGCTTGTCCACCTTACTTAGTAAGGGACAGGATGTCAGTGAAGAGAGTGTTGAGAGTTGGAACAAAACTGGTCCATGGACTGCGGAACCATTCTTACCCGGAAAGACTACTTGCGCTGGGAATGTTCTCGATGCACTATCGTCAACATCGAGACTACCTAGTTTTGACCTATTGTATACTTACCGGTAAAATCGGACCCGATTTATCCGGTCTTTTCCAACCGGCTCGGCTTCCATCGCTCCGTGGTCACTCGCTGAAGCTACACAAAACTCGATCGGATGGAGTCCGGGCGGGCTTTCGTTTATCACGCCGAGTGGTGGATTACCGGAATGCACTGCCCGAGAACGTGGTATTCACACCAACAGTGAAAGGGTTCGAACGCCGACTCGACGCTCTTGGCCTTCAATTCTTAACATTCCCCTTCACGTCCTAGCTTATTCGTCTTATTGAATTATTAAATCTATTAGGTTTTTTTCTTGACGCTCTTATTACTTTCGTACTTCTCTTTCTTATTTCACGTGACCGGTGCGGCGGGGACTGCCAGTGCAGGTCGCGTGGGTATTAGTTGGTTGACCGTGGTGTGATTCGCGCGCGCTGATCTGACTCTTCTGGATTCCAGTTATCGCGGACGAATAATATCCTGGATCAACGACGCGTCACGGAAGGAACATTCACGGGGATTTATCCTACTGTTCCGGCCCCACTTGAACTTGAACTTGAACTTGAACTTTGGGACAAGCGGATCAAAGGGATTTCTGGATCTAGACACCGCATGCCTCAGCACACCATCAGTTCACCCGTCATACATATATATAAATATAAATATATATATATAAGCCATAAAATTATCATGAAAATTGTATTATGAAACCAATACATAGTTTATATTATCAATCTTAAAAAATCGACGTTTCAGCTTTTACGAAAATTTCAAGCTAGTCCTTTTAGAAACTTAACACTGGTTATCTTCCAGTGTTTTAGTTCAGTACAACAACCAAGATTAGGCTCATGTCCCGGTTGGATACTCGAGGTACATTCAAGAAATGATAGTACAATTACTCAATGTTATTTTCTTCCAAAACAGCAGCTAATTACAGAATTTTTACGGCAAGTGAGTGTATTGCTAATTTTTATTCTCAACAAAACAAGGTATATTGCATAATTAAGACCTGTGTTTTTTCAAGCACTACCATGATCCTATAAATAAGTGCTCTTGCACGTTCAGCTGTTGGTGAATTTCCGCTACAAATATTTACTGTACTGAATATGACTAAAATAGATTTGATAAATATTTGGTTACCTAAGAGTGTATTTTTAATGCTATTGTTGTCGCTGCATTAATACAACTGGCAAAAATCAAATAAAACGTTTACCACACGCGAAACGTCTAGAAGCCGAGACTAATTTCAGTGTTGTAAGGAGCACATTCACGATTACAATGAAGTTACGCTTGATTGTCATTTTCATTCAAACGAC